>JASDDO010000014.1:480096194-480827837 GCA_030015575.1 Agapanthus africanus | reverse complement strand
CGACTATTTGGCGTTTATACGACGATATAGAGGATTTATTGATGGTTTTGAAGGCGTGCCATAGGTTCTCACCTATAGGCCCCTTATCGTATCGTTTTGGATTTCATGTGCCGTTTTAGCTTGGATTTGGTTTTAATGCGCATATACGATACTTTGATATGTAGGTACCCATGAAGACTTCGGGACGACAAGCAAATACGTGGTGACGTCCGCAAATGATGATGCAAGGTGAGTAGATTATATCTACAGGAGGAAGTCGGGTGGATGGCGTATAGCACCCCCGCAGTCCGTAGATAGTATACTATGTAGTTTATTTATGTGATAGTTGTAGAGTGTTATGGTTAGTTAGAGATAGAAATAACTAGCGTAGTTCCTAGTTGCGAGCTCTAGGATAGAGGTACACCAGCACGCACAACCTTGCATATTCATTATACTTGCACTGTGTTTGATGATATGGGATGACTTTGGAGATGAGTCGATGATGTGGGCTTTGTGCCGCAAGATCGGTGATTTGATACGATTCATATTTGGGATATGACTTGTGTTTCGTGCGGGCTTGGGATGTGTGTTTACCCCCGCATGCATACTTTATTGATGGTATCGATTTGTACTAGACCTAGAGTAGTACCCCAGATTATATGATCTGATGATAGTGATACCTGTTATGTGATGAGATAGTGAGATGTTGACCCGTACCCAGCTATTGGGATGCCGTACGACGATTTACCGTACGAGCCTATATTGATAATAGATCCGCACTCATAACTCGAGGATGTCCTACGATATATTATTGAGGCGGGATCACCGACTAGTATATCTATATATATCGACTCAGATTTAGGTGGTTTCCACACCTACCCCTCCTGATTGACCTGATACTTAGATCTGTAGTTTGCATAGTAGATTCTTCACTGTGGTGTTGACTATTTGATTTCCGCATATTCATGCTATTCGCATTGCTGGCATATGTTTATTGCTATATTATTATCATGCTGTTAGGACACCAGCACCATTATCGATGATGCGTATGTTCCACGTACACTATTTGCCGGCTCACACACTTCATCATCGATAATTGCCATGCCACTACACTGTAGTACTGTTGCATGACTTCTGACATGATTACCTTTCTTTACATGTCGCATACATCATGGATTGATTGCATAGCACATCGCATTGGATTTACTTCTTGATGTTGGATTTTCATGTGATTTTTGATTTTGAGGACCGTGGGATTATTTAGGAAAGGATGCTCTATTTTGAAAAACCCGGTACCTCGTGATATGATATTTTGGTGCGTCCACCACGCGTTTTCTCGGTGCTGAGACGTGTGCTTGAAACCCGATTCGAGGAGTGGATGATCCGTTTGCGGGTTCGTGGTGGGCCCGGTATGGTTCCCCTCGGCAAGATGATCGATGGGTTTTGCCGATTGAGCCTGGAGGCGGGCGAGTACCTACCGGTGATTGTATTTGAGCTCGGCGGATATCTGGAGGATACCGACCGGAGTTGAGAGATGGGCGTACTGCCGGGGCCGAGGGCCGATTCCGCAGACATAGCCCGCGGGCCGATCCGGACTGACGGAGCCCGATGGATGAGGATTTACGTGTCGATGCTAGGCACGGGTTCCATGATGTTTTTCCATGATTTTGTTTATATCCTCATATTGCATACATGATGCTTATTGTCATTGGGTGACGGGTGGACGAGTTCCACATATATACAGACATGGATCATATACAGACTGGATTTACTCTGATCATACTTCATTTGTATATATAACAGGGTGTGAGGGCGCTGTTATATATACCCTTACACCAATATTAGTGGTATGGGACGCTAATATATGTGTATTGATATCCTTGATACTTCATCATATTTACTTCATGCAGACATACCTTATACTGATGACATATTATTACCTGAGTACCTGGCACTACATACATATTTAGATGTTACCTTGCCACCTTATCATACTCCAGATGTACTCTTGTGGTTATATTACTGATTGTTGACCTAGGTTTATGTCTTGCATTCGGTTTCTGCTTGTAGATATTTCTATTCACGAGTTGGCAACTCACCCCCGTTGTGCCACAGTTCTTGCAGGTTCTGCCGTACAGATTTCATTGTGGCATTTCTGGCACACTACCTTCTTGCGGGTGAATTGCTTTTGGTAGGTGGATTCTTTTGCATCAAGAACCACCATTGTATTTATTTTATTCATTGTATCTAGAATTTCCATCAACCAAAAACTTGTATATTGTTTCAGACCTAGACTTTAGTGATGTATTATTCAACCTTAGAGTCGCGCTTAGTAGTATTGCGGTTTTCTTGTTGCTTTTGAGTTCTTTTGGTTTGACCCTCGCCTTTCGGCGTTGTATATTCTTATTGCTTGTGTGGTTGTGGCCGTCATTTGACGAAGAGCTAGCTCCCGCTTGGGGATGCCTTTATCATTGCATATATTGTTATCCTTGTTGTACCCCATTCGGGGTCAGTTTTACAAAAGAAACTCTGCCGAAATTTTTAGAAAAGACTGTACGGTTTTAAAATGCCTATTCGGCTTAGTTATTTAAAAACCTTGATTTCAAACATGTAGTTCTTCACTTCTTTAAACCAGTTTCTTTACTTATTCTTAAAAATGGTTTTAGATTTCTGGGCTTTTGGCTTACTTGGATCAGATGGAGTCCTATAGACTTCATATTGTTCAAGGGCCAATCACGTGCTCTTTCGGGTCGTGACATTATCATCCTTAATCATGTTTCATAATGAATCATATCATGTCACAATAATATATATCATATATATATATAATATATTTGCAACAAAAGAAAATAATACAATTAACATATATCGCGTATATATCAATGTATTAATCCAGTGAGAAAATGAAATAATAAAGCGAGCCAATATTAGATAATGTAATACAATATATCATATATATATCATTATACATTAAATCATCGAATCAACACTTGATCCAACGATTCGGCTATATCGAATATAACCGACTAATATATCATGTACCGATTCATCGAATCAACACTTGATCCGATGTCCCGATTCATATCTAAATATCGCGAGAATATAATACGGTATCTCATATCGCATTATCCTCGGTCCTGCACATATCACAGATGTGCCTCTACTCCGTTTTGCCTGAGTCAAGAAACCTCTGTGTAGGACTCTAAATAATCGTTAATAGGCCGGTAGCAGGTGATGATCATATCAAATACCCACAAGCTGCAAGCAGTCAGCTAAACGTAACAGCCACCCAGGTATTGAGCGATCAGAAGATCAACAAGCTAGCCTGTCCATTCTCCCGTCAATCCAATCAGTAACACTCCCGTATAGTCCGGTCTGTTCGTCTGATATGTCGCATATCAAGTCTAGGGGTGGTATACGTCAGACCCCAGTAACCGATAAGTCGTGTCGATGTGAGGCTCATAACAGGTCGAGAAACTACTAGTAACACTTACTAGTATATCTCTATATTAGCCCTGGCCAGGGACTTCCAGTTATAGCCAATCGAACACAGCACGACATCAACTCCCTATACCGGGAGAGAGGAATCCCCTCCTATCGCTCATTGCCTCCATGTGATTCGGGACTGTACCCAAAAGCCACCGTTTTGCACGCCCTCTTGGACGTGGTAAGGTGGAAATCAAAGCACAGTGGGAATCACACAAGACTCTATGACGATCTCGGGTCTACAGACTACTCTGTACCAGTGTCACCGGAGAACTGCCATCTGACGTGTTGTATATCACCAAGTGGGAGTTCTCGGCGAGTCCGTCCAGTGTACCCAGTCTCCACTGAGCACCCGTACACTATCCTTGATGTCAAACACCGATGGATATGGGATCATCCATCGCCCATCATATGGGTCAGGATGCGTATACGCTAGTCTACTTTGGTGTATCGATGCCCTGTCTCGATATACCCTCGACTAGGAACATTTATAGGATGTACTCATCGACTACCGTGGCCCCACTAGTAAGATCTCATCATAATCCCAGTAGTCGAGTACAGATCCTACGGGCTTTATCAACATGTGAGAGAAAGACAGTAAACCAATACAAGTCAACATGTTAAGATAAAGTGAAACCAAATAGCATACTATCATGACGAGCAAGAAAGTCCTCTCTGTATATATCCAAGCATCCATCATAATATACATCATATGTACAACAATGGCCTCTAGGGCATATACATAACTAACATGCTGCATACCATGACCGCGATATCTGGTGGTTGGGTGTCATGACTGCTTTTCTAAATATTGATTTAGAAGAGAGCGTCTATAAGTACACAGCCAGAGAGCTTCATAGACAGTGGGAGCAGCGAAAACGTGTGCAAGTTGCTTTACAGGATAAAGCAGGCATCGCGGAGTTGGAACGTCTGTTTTGATGTGGTAGTCAAAGTGTTTGACTTCATCAAAATGGTAGATGAACCTTGTACATACAAAAAGGTAGTAGAGAGTAAGGTGGTCATCCTCGTATTGTACGTGGACAACATACTCTTGATAGGAAAAGAGTTTCCTATGCTACGCAAGGTCAATCTCCTCTTATCACAAGAATTCTCCAAATAGGATAAAGGTAATACCTCCTAAATCCTGAATTTTATATCTATGAGATAGATCTAAATGGATATTAGGATTCTCACTAGGTATAGTGAGATGGTATCAATCGATCCTGGGGAGAATCACTGGACAGCTTCCAGGGTGGTAAAGTTGACTGAATGTCACTCACAGGCATTGTCTTTACCCTCAGTGGAGGGACGGTATGTTGGAAGAGTTCCAAGCTAGATACCGTGGCAAACTAGACGATAAAGGCTGGCGACATCACTATCAATGATACTACCAAAGAGGCAGTTTGGGTGTATATTAGTTCATGAGATGAACTAGGTTCCTACCATTGTATGACAATGGAAGTGTGGTTTTGACCCAGGAACTGTTAGTTATATGTATGCCCTAGAGGCCATTACTGTACATAGGATGTATATTGTAGTGGATGCTGGGACATATATAGGGAGGACTTTCTTGCTCGACATGATAGTATGCTATCTGGTTGATCTTTACCTTAACGTGTACACAGGCTGTCTCTCTATTACATGTTGGTAAAGCCCTTAGGATGTGTGCTTGACTACCTGGACTATGATGCGGATCATACTAGTGGGGACATGGTAGTCCATAAGTACATCCTTCAAAGTCCCTAGTCGTGGGTGTATCGAGACGGGGCATCGATATACCAGAGTAGACTAGCGTGTACCTTCTCGACCCATACAGATGGGCGATGGATGATCCCATATCCATTGGTGTTTGACATCAGAGATGATATACGGGTGCTCAGTAGAGACTGGGTACACTGGACGGACTCGCCGAGAACTCCCAGATGGTATTATACCTTATGTCAGATGGCAGTTCTCTGGTGACACTGGTACAGAGTAGTCTGTTGACCCGAGATCGTCATAGAGTCTTGTGTGGTTCCCACTGTGCTTTGATTTCCATCTTACCACGTCCAAGAGGGCGTGCAAAACGGTGGTTTTTGGGTACAGTCCCGAGTCACATGGAGGCAATGAGCGATAGGAGGGGATTCTCTCCCGGTATAGGGAGTTGATGTTGCGCTGTGTTCGATTGGCTATAACAGGAAATCCCTGGCCAGGGTTGCTGAGATTTACTGTTAAGTGTTACCATTAGTTTCTCGAATTGTTATAGACCTCATATCGACACGACTTATCGAGCTATTGGGGTCTGACGTATACCACCCCTAGGCGAGATATGCGACATATCAGACGATGAGACCGGACTGTACGGTAGTGTTACTGGTTGGATTCACTGGAGTGTGAGCGGGCTTTCTCGTCAATCTTCTGATCTCTCAATACCCGGGTGGCCGTTACGTTTAGCAGACCGCTTGCGGCTTGTGGGTGTTTGATATGATCATCACCTGCTGCCGGCGTATTGACGAGTCTTTAGAGTCCTACACAGAGGTTTCCTGGCTCAAGCGAAACGAAATAGGAGCGCATATGAGATATGTGCGGGACCGAGAATAATGCGTGTATGTAATACCGTATTCTATTCTCGCGATGGATGTATCGAAAGGTTGTATGTGATATAACCTAGTTATCGAATCAAGGGTTGGTTCGGTAAGCCGATACATATGATACTAGTCGGTTATATGCGATATGACCGGATCGTTAAATCAAGTGTTGATTTAATGATTTAATTTATAATTATATATTTGATATATTACTTTGCATTAACTAGTATTGGTTCACTTTAAATGGATTTTCTCACTCGGTTGTGCGCATTGCATATGCGATATGATTTTGTGCACTTGCTTGTATCATGTTTGATGATACATGCCTTTTGGTTAAGTGTAAAGAATTAAACCTTGGTTAATGAAATGGTTAGGGTTTAC
This sequence comes from Agapanthus africanus, assembly GCA_030015575.1. NCBI lineage: Eukaryota > Viridiplantae > Streptophyta > Magnoliopsida > Asparagales > Amaryllidaceae > Agapanthus > Agapanthus africanus. Next base: position 480,821,424 of record JASDDO010000014.1, on the reverse strand, counting down.
TTTTTCCTTATTCATTTATTCATTTATTTATTCTTTTGGAAAAAGAAAAGCAAATGAGAAAATGGTGCTTGTTTTGTTTTGTTCATGAAGCTTCATGAAGACTTTGACCAAGTGACCATTTTGTCTCATGCTTAACCCTAACCATCCCACTAACCATGATTTATTCTCTACACTTGACCATGGTTTGGTCATGATAAGTATTCTTTTAATTTTCTTTTTGGAATTAACTTATCATAACATTATTCTTCTTCTTCTTCATTTCTTCAAGTGAAGAAAGCTTGCCTCCATCAATGGCAAGTGATGAATTAGAGTGAGAAATCCAATTCTAAAGTCTACCCACTTCCTATTTCTTCATCCTCTACCTCTCGCCAAGTAGTAGAGTGTGTTTCCTTCACAAGTTTTCATGGCTTGGTGAAGGTGGAGCTTGATTTAGCGATGCCTCGACGTAGATCATCTTCGGCATGGACACCGACGACCTAGCTCGCCATTTCTCCGACGAAGCCGACGCTAGAGCCCGGGAATTCATTTGGACAGTGAGGGGACTTCGTTGCGGAGCTATGAAGGTGGAGCACCGGATCTACAAAGGTTGTATTTCCGATTAAACTTTAGTTAAGTTGTTAACTAGTTTAATTTTCGCCTAGATTTCTTGCTAACGATCCGTACACTAGGGTTTCTCGGCACCGTTTTTTTTGAAATTGGCATGGTTGATGCCTTGTGAGACCTCTTGAGAGTGCCTAGGAACCCTACAGTGGTATCAGAGCCTAGCTAGAGCCTTAGGCGAAGTCTAGACGGAGTTTGAAGTCCGAACGAACCCGAAACCCGATCACAAACTTGCTCTCTGTACTTTTTCTAAAATCGTGGATTTTTCCAAATTAAAATTATGCAGAAAACTCATCAGGGAATTCTAAGAGTTACGGCGTAAAAATTATTGCATGAACAGTGTAATCGGCGGCGGAACTGCGGCATAAGCCTAGCTTATGCGGCGGTTCCGCGGCAGCATTGTGACGTCAGCCCTAACTGTTTGCACAGCAATTCATTGTTTCAGGTGCTGAGTTCTCTGGGTATTTTTAAAATTTATTCAAGAGTTGAATTTTCTGGAGTTGTTTTGGGGATTCGAATGTTCGATCGGATTATCAAATTTTGTCTATGTGGCTTTCCGGATAAAATTTTGAATATGTTAAAAAGTTCGACCGGATATAAATACCCAATTTTTCCCCTGTCGGGAAATTTCCAAGTGTTGGATCTTTTCGTAGTTTAACGACGTTCTAAGTAGTGCAAGTAACGCGATGGTCCCTCTAGAAGACAACAAACCTTAACTCGATTATGTGACCGTCTTGAACTGCCCTTTGAACCTTCGGGTTTGGGGCAGTACAGCGTGCCACATGTGAGGCGTTGGCTTGACCCTTCTACGGCTGGACCGTTGGTACTGAGGCATGAACTGAAAGTTGTTAGACTTATTTCATGTGTTGATCTGTTTCGGGATAACTTGGGTGTTCGATTGTTCGATCGAAAGTTTAACATTTTCTATTTATCTGGAATGTGATACAATAATTGGAATTCACAAGCAGTTATGAGATAACTGAATGAATGTTATAAACATAGCAGTTTAGTCTCACTTGATCGGTTGCCACGGAATTTTGATGTGATCAAAAGTCCGTCGCAATCACGTAGCGTACGCGGATACTCGCCGGGTAAACTTAATAGACAGCCTCACTCCATAGCCCCGACCAAGTGACTGTAGGAGAACCCCGTCGCCGAAAGCATCCGTTCGGGTGCTCGCGGTAGCGGTGTTCCGCCTTGGTGCACTTCGTCGACGGCGTCGGGGGTGCGGCCGCCTACTAAAGTTTGCGACGAGCATTCGATCAGGATGTCGGGAATCTTGTTGAATTGCCCGACTTGACATTGAAAAGAGTTTTCGATAATGTGACTAAAATGCGGGGTTTATAATTGTTAGGCATGCGATGTCTAAGTAATTCATTAGGTCAGGCATGCGATGTATGAGGTGGTTGCGGATTCCAACTGTTGTAGTTTTACACTTTCTTTTCTGAGACCGTAAGTGTAATATGTGATATTGCCGGTTTCGTTGCTATATGTCAACGACAATTGGGATGCGCATATTTACTTACGTTGATGACATGTGATGTTATGTGTTGCTGGATATGTTATATTGGATCGTCGTGTTTGAATAGCCGGGGGTTTTTATGTGAGATGAGTGTTTTTCATTTTCATTCATGTAAAAACTTGTATGTAATATTCTTTTATTGGGACACTTCCAGGTAGCGGAAGTAGTCACCGTTTGTATATTATTTACTTTTTCGCACTAGGATAGACCCAAGGAGGAGGGCACAAGTAACCGGGTTCTGGAGTTTAGTGGGAGACCAACTCGAGGAGTCGAGTCCGGGTCTCCTAACTCTAGAATTGGTAGGGTTGCTTGCCGCTCTCGTAGGGGTCTAGGGGTGTGGGTTTGGCTATTCATCACGACCGTGGAATCCGTGTTTTATACTGGCTCGTATTGAAAACACGGACGTCCTAGTATATCCAATATTTCATATGTTTCTTCTGCTGCGATATCTGTGATGTGATCATGTGATGTTCTGTGATAGATACAGTATATAGTATATATGATATATTATATAGGCGTTACTTATGTTTTACACCCGCGCTAGCCCTGCCCCGCTCTGTCGTTAGTTACCTAACCTAACGGTGCAGCGAGGGGACATCGAGGCGAATGCGGATGGCATAAGTGTACGTCGTATTTATCTGTGATGTTTAGGTACTTAAATGATGGGACTTCATTAATGTGATTAATGAAAGTAAAAGAAACCTAAGATGTTGTAGAATCGAATTTCAAAATAAAACAGGTAGCTACAGTTCTTGCTTTGCACAGCGGTATATATGATATATCCTGCACCTTATTCGATAAGGAAAGGACCGAGATCCCTTCACCGGGAGTGACTCCTTTAGCAACAACTGGCAGATGCTACATACTCGGTTTGTCTTTTGATAGCTTTTAAGTGTTTTTGCTTTGCACAGTGATATATATGATATATCCCGCACCTCATTCGACGAGGAAAGGACCGACGATCCCTTCACCGGGAGTGACTCCTTTAGCAAAACTAGAAAAGCCTCAAAAACACTCCATTTCAAAATCATTTGATTCTACAACGATATCAAGTTCATTACGCAATAGGTTTTCAGAAAAACCTGTCGTAGCCCTCCGTCATTTCAGATAAGTGCTGTTTAGTATTCGTGCTGCGTTTGTTGGCCTCCATCAAGGCGCAGTGTGCGGTAGCTAACCAGTATTTATCTGCTTATGCATATGATGCAGATTGAGTTAGGGTAGTCGTGCGACCTTGTTGGCCTCCGTCAAGGGTCGTGCGGGTGGGTTTGATTCGATCAAGAAATGACGGGTTGAACTTGACTAGTAGCCTATGGTTTGTTGGCCTCCTTCAAGGTCATAGGGTGCTAGGGGCAAAATATTATCGGGAATTTCAAGTGTTGAAATTTGCAATGAGATTGCATACCTTCTATGAGATAGTTGGATCCCGATACCCGCTGCGAGTAAGAGTTACTCCTGGGAGAGTTTTATACATTACAATTAGCCGATCAAGTAGGTGTCTAGAAAGGTGTCAACGGGGTTACGCCTCTGGGAAAACGAGGTTTACATTAATTAGGTTCGTGCGAAAGCACGGGGGACCTCCTTCAAAGTACCGACACTGGCCTGGCTGAAAGATTGGCGAACTTGTAGTGTGTAATTAATCCCGGCTAGTCTTTCCTTTTAGGGTTTGAAGGAAGATTTGATAAAAAGCAGTGGGAGCCATCCTGATTAGATAAAATAATAACCAATCTATTCTTGCAAGAGCGCACGCTGAGTGTTTTCTTCTCTCTCTCTCCAGGTAGCGACCATATCACGCCTTAATCAAGATAATAATACGGATTATTGACCGAACCCGCTTGTTATACTGAGCTGGGGAACGTTGGTCCCGCTCCAACTTATAATTGTTATAAGACAGAGCAGGAAATTGGGGAATACCAGATTTCCCATGCCGCCCAAACGAAGAGAGTGCATGCTGATGCATCATCTTCGGGTGTGTTCATTACAAAGAACTGTTTCTCAGTATCCTCCGCATCCTAGGTATATGATACCGGATCAGGATCCCAGATATGTAATATGTTACATAGGGCTACAAAAGGGTAGAAAAACTGAGAACGGGTGATGAGTTTCATGAGGAAGAAAACGGGGCAAGTGTTGCATCCAAGTCTGTTGGTCACCGTCACCCTGTATTACCAATACATTGATTCTGAACGAATGTTATTAGATACCGAACCTGATATACAAAATCATATCAGTCTCTTTATTAGTAAAGAAATGATAAAATTTTGTATTGTTGGATAATGTTTTGAACATTTCCTATATCAAAAGTTGATCGGATCAGGCACGTTATCTAAAAGCATTAATGTTCTAAATCAAACTACAGTTCTAAGTATAGGGAACACACACAAGAGGAAGAGTTCAGAAATGAACGAATTCTTCTTGAGGTATTGTAGACTAGGTCATATCAATGCGACCCGACTAGATGGGTTACATTTAGATGCATATTTAAATCAGATTGAATTTACATCTTGTGAAACTCGCCAGTCATGTCACAAAGATTAGATGACCATAGCTCTGTTTATTGGAAACAGAGAAAGAGTTAGTGAACTCTTGGGATGATACATGTTGATGTATGTTAGGTCCCCTGTCTACACATGCCAAGACTGGTTCTTTATACTTCATTATATTCTTTGATAATCTCTCAAGATTCAGACATATGTTCCTGTTGAAACACAAGTCCGAACCTTTTGAGATATTCACAGAATATGATTTAGAAGTAGAGAACCAAAATACGGGTATAAGTATTATGTCCTATGATGATATCAAGGAGGAGAATACTTGTGCATGGAATTCCTGGACTATTCTAAAGGAGAATGAGATTCTCTCTCAGCATTACTCCTCCGTATACACCATTGCACGATGGTATGTCGGGGCGGAGCAGATACACCCTATTTGATATGGTGTGCTCTATGATGAGTAATACTGAGTTACCTTTTTCCTTTTGGGGGGTTATGCACTTATGAAGCTGCATACCTATTGAATACGGTTCCAATCAAATCAGTTGCCTACCGCTTCATATGTGATATGGAAAGGGAAGAGCCCATGTCTTAAGCTAGTTAAGATTTGGGGTTGACCGGCCTATGTCTAAAAGCAAAATCCGGACAAGCTCGAGGCAATGTCTGTTATGTAGAACTGGAAAGGTTCCAGCTATACAAAATACAGTAGGTGATTTGGTACCACCAAAGGATTCAGTAGATACCAACGAACCTCAGCCTCTCCGCCGATCTAGTAGGGTTCCTCACCCACCTGAGAGATACTTCGGTTTCTCTATGACAGTGGGAGCGAGGATTGCATCATGAGATGATGACCCAACTAGCTTCGAGCTGGCCATCAAGAGTAGGGACTCTGTAAGAATGGCTGGATGCTTAGCGATCTGAGATGGAATCCTTATACACCAACAAAGTATGTACTTTGGTTGCTATATCTGAAGGGTTAAATCCCCATCAGGAGCAAGTATATCTTGAGAACATTACTTGGTGTACTTGGAAAGGTTGAGACTTTCAAAGCTAGACTTGTTAAAGGTTTGCATCATTGACCAGGCGTGGATAATGATGAAACCTTTTAAGTGCCTAAGCTTAAGTCCATCCAGATCCTACTTGTCACGGCTACATACCATGACTACGATATCTAGTGGTTGGGTGTCATGACTGCTTTTCTAAATGATGTTTTAGAAGAGTGCGTCTATAAGTACACAGCCAGAGGGCTTCGTGGACAGTGGGAGCAGCGGAAACGTGTGCAAGATGCTTTATAGGATAAAGCAGGCATCGCGGAGTTGGAACATCTGTTTTGATGAGTTAGTCAAACGGTTTGACATCATCAAAATGGTAGATGAACCTTGTATAAAAAAAGGTAGTAGGGAGTATAGTGACGATCCTCGTAGAGTACGTGGATGACATACTCTTGATAGGGAAGGAGTTTCCTATGCTACGATCGGTCAATCTCCGCTTATCACAAAGATTCTCCATATAGGATCAAAATGATACCTACTAAATCCTGGATTTTGGATCTATGAGATAGATCTAATTGGATGTTAGGTATCTCACTAGTAGTAGTGAGATGGTATCAATCGATCCAGGGGAGAATCACTGGAAGTGTTCCAGGGTGATAAAGACGACTGAGTGTCAGTCGCAGGCATTGTCTTTACCCTCGGTAAAGGGACGGTATGTTGGAAGAGTTCCAAGCAAGATACCGTGACATACTAGACGATAAAGACAGGATACATCGCTACTTAAGATGCTACCAAAGAGGATGTTTGGGTGTATATTAGTTCATGAGATGAACTACGTTCCTACCATTGTGAGACAATGGTGTTGTGGCTTATGCCAAGGAACGCCGGTCCCATCAGCGATCCAGACTTATTCTAAGGCAGTATCGCCCGATCATGGAGATGGTGGATCTCCAGGGTGATCGAGGTTAGGAGAGCAGACTCAGAAGATAACACGGCGGATCCACTCATGAAGGCCTATTCCTAGAGAGAGACTTTTATGGGATGGTTGAGTATGAGATACTACAACCACTGCTACAGATGGCCCTAGTGCAAGTGGGAAATTTTTAGTTATATGTATGCCCTAGAGGCCATTACTGTACATAGGATGTATATTGTAGTGGATGCTGGGACATATATAGGGAGGACTTTCTTGCTTGACATGATTGTATGCTATCTGGTTGATCTTTACCTTAATGTGTACACAGGCTGTCTCTCTATTACATGTTGGTAAAGCCCTTAGGATGTGTGCTTGACTACCTGGACTATGATGCGGATCATACTAGTGGGGACATGGTAGTCCATAAGTACATCCTTCAAAGTCCCTAGTCGTGGGTGTATCGAGACGGGGCATCGATATACCAGAGTAGACTAGCGTGTACCTTCTCGACCCATACAGATGGGCGATGGATGATCCCATATCCATTGGTGTTTGACATCAGAGATGATATACGGGTGCTCAGTAGAGACTGGGTACACTGGACGGACTCGCCGAGAACTCCCAGATGGTATTATACCTTACGTCAGATGGCAGTTCTCTGGTGACACTGGTACAGAGTAGTCTGTTGACCCGAGATCGTCATAGAGTCTTATGTGGTTCCCACTGTGCTTTGATTTCCATCTTACCACATCCAAGAGGACGTGCAAAACGGTGGTTTTTGGGTACAGTCCCGAGTCACATGGAGGCAATGAGCGATAGGAGGGGATTCGTCTCTCCCGGTATAGGGAGTTGATGTTGCGCTGTGTTCGATTGGCTATAACAGGAAATCCCTGGCCAGGGTTGCTGAGATTTACTGGTAAGTGTTACCAGTAGTTTCTCGAATTGTTATAGACCTCATATCGACACGACTTATCGAGCTATTGGGGTCTGACGTATACCACCCCTAGGCGAGATATGCGACATATCAGACGATGAGACCGGACTGTACGGTAGTGTTACTGGTTGGATTCACTGGAGTGTGAGCGGGCTTGCTCGTCGATCTTCTGATCGCTCAATACCCGGGTGGCCGTTACGTTTAGCAGACCGCTTGCGGCTTGTGGGTGTTTGATATGATCATCACCTGCTGCCGCCGTATTGACGAGTCTTTAGAGTCCTACACAGAGGTTTCCTGGCTCAAGCGAAACGAAATAGGAGCGCATATGAGATATGTGCGGGACCGAGAATAATGCGTGTATGTGATACCGTATTCTATTTTCGCGATGGATGTATCGAAAGGTTGTATGTGATATAACCTAGTTATCGAATCAAGGGTTGGTTCGGTAAGCCGATACATATGATACTAGTCGGTTATATGCGATATGACCGGATCGTTAAATCAAGTGTTGATTTAATGATTTAATGTATAATTATATATTTGATATATTACTTTGCATTAACTAGTATTGGTTCACTTTAAATGGATTTTCTCACTCGGTTGTGCGCATTGCATATGCGATATGATTTTGTGCACTTGCTTGTATCATGTTTGATGATACATGCCTTTTGGTTAAGTGTAAAGAATTAAACCTTGGTAAATGAAATGGTTAGGGTTTACTTTTTCCTTATTCATTTATTCATTTATTTATTCTTTTGGAAAAAGAAAAGCAAATGAGAAAATGGTGGCTTGTTTTGTTTTGTTCATGAAGCTTCATGAAGACTTTGACCAAGTGACCATTTTGTCTCATGCTTAACCCTAACCATCCCACTAACCATGATTTATTCTCTACACTTGACCATGGTTTGGTCATGATAAGTATTCTTTTAATTTTCTTTTTGGAATTAACTTATCATTACATTATTCTTCTTCTTCTTCATTTCTTCAAGTGAAGAAAGCTTGCCTCCATCAATGGCAAGTGATGAATTAGAGTGAGAAATCCAATTCTAAAGTCTACTCACTTCCTATTTCTTCATCCTCTACCTCTTGCCAAGTAGTAGAGTGTGTTTCCTTCACAAGTTTTCATGGCTTGGTGAAGGTGGAGCTTGATTTAGCGATGCCTCGACGTAGATCATCTTCGGCATGGACATCGACGACCTAGCTCGCCATTTCTCTGACGAAGCCGACGCTAGAGCCCGGGAATTCATTTGGACAGCGAGGGGACTTCGTTGCGGAGCTATGGAGGTGGAGCACCGGATCTACAAAGGTTGAATTTCCGATTAAACTTTAGTTAAGTTGTTAACTAGTTTAATTTTCGCCTAGATTTCTAGCCAACGATACGTACACTAGGGTTTCTCGGCACCGTTTTTTTTTGAAATTGGCATGGTTGATGCCTTGTGAGACCTCTTGAGAGTGCCGAGGAACCCTACAGGAACCACAGTCTCATCAGTGACCCAGACATATTCCAAGGCAGTATCACCCGATCATGGAGATAGTTGATCTCCAGGGAGATCGAGGTTAGGAGAGTAGACTCAGAGGACAACACGGCGGATCCACTCACAAAGGCCTTTTCCCAGAGAGAGACTTTTATAGGATGGTTAAGTATGAGATACTACAACCACTGCTATAGATGGCCCTAGTGCAAGTGGGAGATTGTTAGTTATATGTATGCCCTAGAGGCCATTACTGTACATGAGATGTATATTGTAGTGGATGCTGGGACATATATAGGTAGGACTTTCTTGCTCGACATGATAGTACGCTATCTGGTTGCTCTTTATCTTAACATGTACACTTACTATCTCTCTATTACATGTTGATAAAGCCCTTAGGATGTGTACTCGACTTCCAGGATTATGATGAAGATCATACTAGTAGGGCCTGGGTAGTCTATGAGTACATCCTTCAATGTTCCTAGTCGAGGGAATATCGAGACGGGGCATCGATATTCCAGAGTAGACTAGCGTATATCTTCTAGACCATGTGATGGGCGATGGATGATCCCATATCCATTGGTGTTTTACATCAGGGACGGTATGCGGGTGCTCAGTGGAGACTGGGTACTCTGGACGGACTCGCCGAGAACTCCCAGATGGTAATATACCTCACGTCAGATGGCAGTTCTCTGGTGACACTGGTACAGCTTAGTCTGTTGACCCGAGATCGTCATAGAGTCTTGTGTGTCTCCCACTGTGCTTTGATTTCCACCCTACCACGGCTCTACTGATTCGTGCAAACATGTGGTTTTTGGGTACAGTCCCGATTCATATGGAGGCAATGAGCGATAGGAGGGGATTCGTCTCTCCCAGTATTGGAGGTTGATGTTGTGCTATGCTCGACTGGCCATAACTGGAAATCCCTGGCCAGGGTTGCAGTGATTTACTGGTAAGTGTTATCAGTAGTTTCACGCTTGTTATGGACCTTACATCGGCATGACTTATCAAGCTACTGGGGTCTGACGTTTACCACCCCTAGGCGAGATATGAGACATATCAGACGAACAAACCGGACTGTGCGGAAAGTGTTACTGAATGGATTCGCAGTAGTGTGAGCAGGCTTGCTCGTTGATCTTCTGATCGCTCAATACCCGGGTGGCCATTACGTTTAGCAGACCGCTTGCGGCTTGTGGGTGATTGATATGATCACCACTTACTGCCGGCGTATTGACGAGTCTTTAGAGTCCTACACATAGGTTTCTTGGCTCAAGCGAAACGAAATAGGAGCGCATATGAGATATGTGTGGGACCGAGAATAATACCAGTATGTGATACTGTATTCTATTCTCGCGATTTGTATCATCGGACGGTTATATGAGATATAGCCGGGTTACCGAATCAAGTGTTGATTCGATACATTGATACACTAGATATTAGTCGGTTATATGCGATATGACCGGATCATTAAATCAAGTGTTGATTTAATGTATAATTATATATTTGATATATTACTTTACATTAACTAGTATTGGTTCACTTAAGATTGATTTTCTCACTTGATGTGCACAAGTTGTATATGTGATATATGTTTGTGCACTAGTTTGTATCATGATTGATGATACATGAAAACATGGGTGGGTGTGTGACATACACCATGTTAATTATAATTTAGGTTTTTATTTATCTTAATTATTCAAAATGGTTGCTTCTTTTGTCATGGCTTGAAGCAACTTTGACAAAGTCCACTCATTTTGTCTTGATTAAGATATTCATTAACCAAACCATTATAATTAACTATGGTTTAGTCTCTACAAAGGTTAGCTCAGCCATGGTTGCATTATGATAGACTTCACTTGATTATTCTTTTAAAAAGATAATTCATTTTTATCATCATTCTTTTCTTTCTTCTTCTTCTTCTTCAAGAAGAAGAAAAGCTTGCTAGAATATTTTCAAGTGAAGAAAAAGAGTGAGAAATCCAAATCCAAAATGAACCCACTTCCTATTTCATCATCCTCTACTACTTGCCATTTAGTTTAGGGTGTTCTCTTCACAAAGTTCATGACCTAGTGAAGATGGAGCTTGAGTTTGAGTCTCCTCGACGTAGATCATCTTCGGCCTCGAAGTCAACGACCTAACCCGCTCATTTCTCCGAGGAAACCATCACTCGAGTCCGGGATCACGATGATCGCAGCGAAGGGACGTCAACACGGAGCTTTAGAAGTGAAGGACCGGATCTACAAAGGTTGTAATCCCTTTTCACTTAGTGTTAAATGTTTAACTTGCTAGTTTTCGCATAATCTCTAGTATACGATCTTTGGTTAGGGTTGTTCGACATGGCTATTTTTTGAATCGGGCATGGTTGATGCCTTGTAGAACCTTGTTAGAGTGCCTAGGAACCTTACAGCGTACATGATAGAGCCTACTTCTGAAGCATAGGGTATCCCTTGCATGTGAGCTCTCTCCAAATCAGTCTTAGGAGACATCTCTTTGGAGAGAGCGAGTCCAGAGATTGCGGGTAAATTCCCACGCTTGGATTCTTCCATACTAAACCTCTTTAGTATGGTGTCAATGTACCTGGATTAGGACAATCCCAGTATCCGTTTAGATCTATCTCTATAGATCTTAATCCCCAAGATGCAGGAGGCATCACCTAGATCTTTCATAGAGAATCTTTGTGATAAGAAGAGTTTAACTGAGTGCAGCATAGGAACATCATTTCCTATCAAGAGTATTTCATCCACGTACAATACGAGGAAGACAACCTTACTCTCTACCACCTTCTTGTATAGAAGGTTCATCTACGTTTTTGATGAAGTCAAACTCTTTGACTACGAAATTAAAACATATGTTCCAACTTCGCGATGCCTGCTTCAATCCATAGATGGATTTAAGCAGCTTGCACACCTTTTCGCTGCTCCCAGTGTCTGTGAAGCCCTCTGGCCAAGTCATGTACACGCATTCTTCTAAATCACCATTTAGAAAGGCAGTCTTAACATCCATTTGCCAGATTTCGTAGTCATGGTATGCAGCAATGGCAAGTAGGATCCGGATGGACTTAAGCATAGCCATTGAAGAAAAGGTTTCATCATAATCCACACCTGGTCGTTGACGAAAACCTTTTGCAACAAGTTTAGCTTTGAAAGTCTCAACTTTTCCATCTACACCAAGTTTCTTCTTAAAGATCCATTTACTCCCAATGGGTTTTACCCCTTCAGGAGCAACTTCCAAAGTCCATACTTTGTTGGTGTACATGGATTCCATCTCAGATCGCATTGCATCCAGCCATTTCACAGAGTCACCACTCGTGATGACCTGCTCGAAGCTAGTCGGGTCATTATCTTCCAAGTTGCAATCCTCGCTCCCACCATCAATGAGAAAACCATAGTATCTCTCAGGTGGATGAGGAACCCTACTAGATCAGCAGAGAGGCTGGGGTTCGTTGGGAACTATTGAATCCTTTGGTTCCTCCAAGTCTTCTGTTACTAGAGAGATCGTCAGTGAATGTGATGAAGTATGAGAACCCACCCCTTGCATGTATAGACATCGAACCACACAAATCACTGTGTATGAGTCCCAAGAGCTCTCTTGCTCTTTCTCCATGTCCGGTGAACGGAGATTTGGTCATCTTCCCTTTGAGACAAGACTGACAAGTTTCATAAGATGAAAACTCGAACGCATTCAAGAGTCCATCTTTATGCAACTTACTCAGTCTTTTCTCTCCGATATGACCAAGTCTACAATGCCACAAGTAGGATTCATTCGTATCTGAATTCTTCCTCTTGCGTGTGTTTTGTATATTGAGAACCGTATTCTGATTTAGAACGTAGATACCATTACACAGTGTACCCTCTGCAACAAGCACCTTATCAAGGTAAATGTTCATGATATTCTTTTCAAGAACAAAGTTATATCCATCTTTATCGAGTAAAGAAACTGATATGATGTTGCAAACCATGGAGGGTAAATAGTAGCAATCGTTCAAAATCATAGTCTTGCCATTTGGCAATACTAGGTGATATTCACCGACGGCTGCCGCATTAACTTGTGCTCCGTTCGCTACTCTGAGCGACATATCACCCGGTGCAACTTTCCTACTTTTTCTCAGTCCCTGCAATAAATTACAGATATGAGATCCTGATCCGGTATCAAGTACCCAGGAGGTAGGGCTGACCGTAAAACAGTTCTCAATTACAAGAACACCTGAAGTAGATGCAAAACCATGCTTCTTCTTCAACTGGGTATCCTGGAAATCCATACAATCCCTTTTCCCATTCTCATACTCATAACTGTTGTCACAAGTTAGAGCTGAACCAACTTTCCCCAGTCCTGAATAAGAATTCGGATCGGTCAAGCGATACATTTTATTATCTTGATTAGGGCGTGAAAAGGTTGCTGCCTGGAGAGAGAGAAAAGAAACACTCAGCGTATGCTCTTGCAAGATTAGATTGGTTTATTAATTTATCTAACCAGGATGTCTCCCACTGTTTCCTCAAATTCTTCTTAAAACCTTTTTAAAAGAAGAACTAGCCGGGTTTTAATTCACGTCACAATACTTCCTTAACCTTTCAGCCAGGCTAGTGTCGGTACTTCGAGGGAGGTTTTCCAACGCTTTCGCGAAGTTCCTTAATTATAGAACCTCTTTTCCCTGGGGGCGTAGCTCCGCTAACACCTTTCTAGACACCTACTAGGTTTATAGCATTGATCGTTAAGTGAAATAATCTCCCGAGAGTAAACCAACTCATCAGTGGGATCGGGATCCAACTGTCATTGTGTGATAACCTAGATGGAATCCACTCTAGTCACCACACTCCAGAAGGTATGCTAAATCTGCAAGTTTCAGTTCTTTTGAAACTCCCGATGTGGTTTTTGCCCCTAGGACCCAAGTGATCTTGACGGAGTCAACAAATCAAAGAGTCCTAGTCAAGTTCAACCTGTCATTATCTGGATTGCATTAAACCCACCCGCATAACCCTTGACGGAGTCAACAAGGTTATACGACTGTCCTAATCAATCCCATATACCGATACAAACAAGCAGCACTTAGCTACCGTACACTACGCCTTGACGGAGTCAACAAACGCAGCACGAATACTAAGTGTTACTTGTAAGAAATGACGGAGGGCTACGGCTGGGTTTTTGGCGAAAAACCCGTTAACGTAATGAACTTGATATCGTTGAAGGAACCCGGTAGTCTATTTGAAAATAGTGGCGAAAACTTTTGCTAAAGAGGTCACTCCCTGTGAAGGGATCTCGGCTCTTTCCTCGTCGAATGAGGTGCAGGATATTCCAAACTGAATACCTCGATGCAAAGCAAGCATAATCGACTATAGTGAAGTTATTACCCTGACGCAAACTTTTGTCCAAGGGGTAACTCCCGATGAAGGGATCTCGGCCCTTGCCTCGTCGACTGAGGTGCTGGGCATTCACAACCGAATACCGCTATGCAAAACAAAAATGAACGTCCTTGCAATAACAGCTTTTTGAAAAATTGTTCCAACAACGTCTTTTAGGTTTATTTTCTTGCATTAGTTCTTTTAATGCGTCCCATCATTTAAATCCTACCATTGCAGAAAACAACCAAAATATGACGTACGCTTATGCCATTCGCATTCGCCACTGGGCCCCGTCATCACCCGTTAGGTTACTTAACTAACGACAGAGCGGGGGCTGGGCTAGCGCGGCTGTAAAACATAAGCAACGCCTAAATAGTTATTATATATAGATATACTGCAATGATAACCAATCCAGATCACAGATGAACACTTTGGATATACTAGGAACCCGCGATTCGTTCGAGCCTGCAACGAAAAGCGGATTACACGGTCGCGATGAATAGCCAATACCCCACCCAAGACCCCTACGGGTGCGGCAAACTACCCGCCAAGTACCCGAAGCGAAGCAACCTCGCTCAATGCCATGAGTAGGCCACTCGGCACTTCGAGATACCCGGTAGTTTGTGCACCCCCTCCATGGGTCTATCCTAGGAGCAAAAACAGTAAAAAGAATTATACAATGACGGCTACAACCCCGACCCGGTTGTGCGGCCAAACAAATAATATTACATCAATTTACAAATTTATTACATGAATGAAAGAAAAAGAAACTCTCATCTCACATCCACCCCGGCTATTCATCCGCGACAATCCAACGAGTTCATATACACAAACTATCAACAACAATCACAGATCACAGATATGTATAACCCCGACTAATCGACATATAGCGATTAGCCGACGTTCAATACATAAGAACATCACAGATATAACCAACATAGTCAAAGTGTAGTGAAGTTCGGAAAAATTACGGAATTATAGGCCCCCAAAAACAAATTTCTATTCTGGAAAATCTAGGCACATATAATATATCTTAAAAATCCTAAAACCAAGTCAGAAACACTCTGCACCAAAAACGACCCAGCAACTCACCAAGATGGCCGCGGTTCCGCGGCAATAGCTTGCTATTGCCGCGGAAACGCGGCGCTTTGGTCGAGTTGCTGGCTCGTTTTTGGTGGCTTTCTTTAAAAAACCCTGAGATGATTTTTGGAGTATAACAAATTTTGTTTTGACCAGAAAAAAATTTAACAGAAACTCAGGTTTTTATAACTTGGTTTTTTTCGATTTTTCCGTTTCGAACTTCGATACACTTTACTACCAAGCTAGTTTATGTTTAGTTAGGCTCTGATACCACTGTTAGGTCCACGTTACCTCTCCCGGTACTTTCGGGGTTGCGGAAACGGTAAAACAAAATTTTTTCTAAACTTTGTAACATGGACCGTAAAAGCCGGATCTTTGCTAAACAATACACTAGCATCCTAACATGAGATGTATCTACTCGGTTAGGGGTTATACCTCAACTTGAACTCCTTCTCTTCTTGTTGTTCTTCTTCTTTGATGTTCTTCTCTTCTTGTTGTTCTTCTTTTTGCTTGCTCAATGGTTGATCCGGACTTCGGTCACCTCCGCGGCCTCCTTGAGTCGAAGATGATCCACCCGAGAGATATACACCGAGCTCCACCTCAAGCCGAGGTAACTAGGGCAAGGAGATTGCTAATCTAGAAGCCCTAGGTTGTGTAGAGAAGATGTATGGATGTGTTTGTCAAGTAGAATCCTTTTTCTCTCAACACATGAGATCAAAGGAGAAATCAAGAGGAGGAAGAAGAAGGAGTTTTCTAGCAACCATGGAGCTTCTCATTTCAAGAGAGAGAATGAGAATGAGCAAAAAAAATGAAAAGCTTAACCAAGAGAAAACCTTACCATGGTTGCAATAATGCACAAACATTATCATTACTAATCCCATCAAGATAAAGGTGATGGCTACAAATGACATGACCATTATCATAACTAAAGAAAAAGAAAACCAAAGAATACTTTAGATCTTCTAAGAAGATCCAAGTCAACTTTGGTCAAATGGTCAACAAAGTCAAGATGGTCAAATGGTCATTGTAATTAGCCATAACAAAATTATCAATGAAAGGATTAGTAAATAATGTCCCCGGCTCATAATGGTTTTGACCAAACGAACTGTCGAAACCCTAATGAGTCGGCCTCAAAATGGTTTTGACCGAATCAACTGTCAAAACCCTAATGAGCCTGCCACATAGCGGTTTTGGCCGAACGAACTGCCAAAACCCTAATGAGGCACCTCCTCCTTCATCGCTCCGGAAAACTGTGCATACACACCTGCATCCGTATTCCGTAGAATGCGGATGCGCAGAAGACAAAACAAATCCATCCATGCAATACTAGGATCCGGCTTAAACCAAAGCCCACTAGTACTGCCTGCCCGAACACCACACGCACACAAGTGTACGTAAGTGATCGCAGCCCTGCCGTAAAACCATACGGCCTCTACACGTTTCGCTCAGTGCAGGGAAACTCTCTGTGTGGGACTCTAAAGACTCGACACTACGCTGGCAGTGGGTTTAACCACAGACCGCAAGCGGCACTAGCTGTACGTAACGGTCCCCAGGTAGATGTCGAAAAGAAGGCCGATGAGGTAAACCCATCCGAACTCCTACTGAGTCTGTATGTGACAATCTCCGTACAGTCCGGTCTGTTCGTCTGATACATCGCATGTCGGGCCTAGGGGGGCGACAAGCGTCAGACCCCTAATAGCGGTATAAGTCGTGTCGGAGTGAAGCCCAGAACACCCTGAGATAACACTGGAACCTACCAGTATATCTCGCTTGCCCTGGCCAGGGACTACTTGTGTAATGGCTCTCCTAGACAAAGCGCGATGTCAACCCCCAATACCGGGAGAGACGAATCCTTTCTAACCGTCACTGCCTCCAAGTGCTTCGGGACTGCTCCCAACTACTACCTGTTTTCACGACTCAGTAGAGCCGTGGTAGGGTAGCAATCAAAGAACAGTGGGAACACACTCGAGGCGAAGTGACAGTGTCAAGTCAGCGGACTAAGCTGTACTCATGTCACCTGGGAACTGATAACTGACGATAGGTATAATACCAACCATCAGTTCCCGACGAGTCCTGTCCAGTGTACTCGTAACCTAACGAGCACCCGCATACTATCTCAAGTACGTCGTACCGACGGCTGTGGGACAGACCGTCTCCCGTGCTGGGATGAGAAGCGCATACGCTAGTCTACTCCGGAGCATCGATGCCCTGTCTCGATACTCCCACGACTAGGGACGTGTATAAGGATGTGCTTGTAGATTACCCAGCCCCCACGAGTGTGATCGCCATCACAACGCCGGTAATCAAGCAAAGATCCTAAGGGCTCTACTAATGCGTATAGGTGATATAATAAATAAACACACATGTACACATTAAAGCAGAGACAAACCAAGTAGCATACTACTATATTGAGCAAGATTGTCTGTACAACTGTGAATATCCCAAGCTTTCATCAAGTAATATACATACTAGTATGATACAGTAATGGCCACTAGGGCATATACACTAACAGCTTCTCCAGTGCATATCCCCAAAAGGAAATAGGTAACTCAGTGGTGCTCATCATAGAGCGCACCATATCGAAATGGGTGCGATTCCTCTGTTCCGATACACCGTTGTGCTGTGGTGTATATGGAGGAGTAAGCTGAAAGAGAATCCCATTCTCTTTTAGATAGTCCTGGAACTCATTGCTCAAGTATTCTCCTCCTCGTTCAGATTGAAGGATCTTAATACTTTTACCCATTTGGTTTTCGACTTCGTGCTTATATTCTTTGAATTTCTCAAAAACTCCAGACTTGTGTTTCAACAGGAACACATGTCCGTATCTTGAGAGATCGTCAGTAAATGTAATGAAGTACGAAGAACCATTCCTGCCATGTGTAGACATGGGACCGCATACATCACTATGTATTAGTTCTAAGAGTTCCGTAACTCTTTCTCCATGTCCACTAAACAGAGTTTTGGTCATTTTGCCTTTGAGACATGAATGACAAGTTTCATAAGATGATAATTCGAACGAATTCAAATATCCATCCTTATGTAACTTAGCTAGCCGTATCGCATTGATATGACCTAGTCTATAATGCCACAAGAAGGATTCGTTCATTTCTGAACTCTTCCTCTTGTGTGTGTTTTGTACGTTAAGAACCGTGGTTTGGTTTAGAACGTATATGCCATTATTTAACGAGCCTGATCCAATCAACTTTTGATTCAGGAAGATGTTCATAACATTATCCTCTACTACAAAATTATATCCTTCTTTACTTAATAAATAAACTGATATAATGTTGCATATCATGTTCGGTATGTAATAGCATTCGTTCAGAATCAATGTATTACCACTTCGTAATACAAGGTGATATTCGCCAACTGCTTTGGCTGCAACATTTGCACCATTCCCTACTTTTACGGAATGATCACCTTGTTAGTGTATATGCCCTAGAGGCCATTACTGTATCATACTAGTTTGTATATTACTTAATGGAAGCCTGGGATATTCACCTTGTATAGACAATCTTGCTCAATATAGTAGTATGCTACTTGGTTTGTTTCTACTTTAATGTGTACATGTGTTTATTTTAGTATATCACCTATACACATTAGTGGAGCCCTTAGGTTCTTTGCTTGATTACCAGCGTTGTGATGGCAGTCACACTAGTGGGGGCTGGGTAATCCACAAGCACATCCTTATGCAGGTCCCTAGTCGTAGGACTATCGAGACAGGGCATCGATACTCCGGAGTAGACAAGCGTATGCGCTTCTCATCCTAGTGTGGGAGACGGTCTGTCCCACAGCCGTCAGTACATCGTACTTGAGATAGTATGCGGGTGCTCGTTAGGTTACAAGTACACTGGACAGGACTCGTCGGGAACTGTTGGTTGGTACTATACCTATCGTCAGTTATCAGTTCCCAGGTGACATGAGTACAGCTTAGTCCGCTGACTTGACACTGTCACTTCGCCTCGAGTGTGTTCCCACTGTACTTAGATTACTACCCTACCACGGCTAAAAGGAGTCGTGCAAACAGGTATTAGTTGGGTGCAGTCCCGAAGCACTTGGAGGCAGTGACGGTTAGACAGGATTCGTCTCTCCCGGTATTGGGGGTTGACATCGCGCTGTGTCTAGGAGAGCCATTACACCAGTAGTCTCTGGCCAGGGCAAGCGAGATATACTGGTAGGTTTCCAGTGCTATCTCAGGGTGTTCTGGGCTACACTCCGACACGACTTGTACCGCTATTAGGGGACTGACGTTTACCACCCCCTAGGCCCGCCATGCGATGTATCAGACGAACAGACTGGACTGTACATAGATTGTCATATTCAGGCTCAGTAGGAGTTCAGATGGGTTTCACCACGTCAGTCTTCTTGTCGGCATTTACTTGGGGACCGTTACGCACAGCTAGTGCCGCTTGCGGTCTGTGGTTAAACCCACTGCCAGCGTAGTGTCGAGTCTTTAGAGTCCCACATAGAAAGCTATTCGCCTTTAGGCAAAAGAGTAGAGGTCGCATGGTTTTGCGACAGGTCGCATGGTTTTGCGACAGGGTTCGGTCACATCCGTGCACTTGTGCACGTTTGGTGTCCGGATAGTTAACACTAGCGGGCTTTGGTTTAAGCCAGATCCAAGTGTACATTTTGGGATTGGTTTTATCTCGTTTGTATTCGTGTTCCTCGGAACGCGGATGCGGGTGTGTATGCACAGTTGACAGAGAGACAGAGGCAGAGGATTCTCATTGGGGTTGTTGACTGTTGACTGTTCATTGTTGACCATTGACTTTTGCTAAACCCTAATTAGAATAAGAAATATGATTAATGATAATATTAATTAAGTATTATTGTGTCATGGTTGAGATGAGGGGTTGACTTTGTTGACTTGCTTACTTTGTTGGCCGGTTGACTAGGTTGGACTAGTTGACCATCATCAATACAATGGCTTTCATTTCATGGCAAAGACTTTTGCTTGCTTGTTTGTTTTTGCAAAATGAGTGTATGAAATGATATGGCCATTTTGACTTGAACCATCACATAATACTCAATTACTATTATGAGTAATCATGGTTTTGGATTATGAGAGCTTGGATGGCAAACGACTTTCTCATTCTCTCATTCCATTTCTCTATCTTGCTTGAGCTCTCCCTCTTGCTCTTCCTCTTGCTCTCTCTCTAGCTCAAGGCAACACCCTCTCATGAGTTGAGAAACATTGCCTTAGAGATAAAAGAAAACCCAAATCACTTCTCTACTCATCCTAGTTCATAAGGTTTAGCAAACCAAGTGTTCTAGTTTCTTCAAGTTCGAAGAAGAAGCCAAAGGTAGAAGCTTTCAGGTGGATCCATCTTCGGCGCAAGGAGACGACGAGGTGAGGCCGATCCGTACACCGGAAAGAGTTGAAGACGAAGGAGTTCAAGAAAGTTATAGCCCCCTAACCGAGTAGGTAAAACTATAGTTAGGTTGTTAGGTAGTTGTTTAACAAAGATCCGTATTATGAGTCCATGTTACCACCTCTAGAAAAATCGTTTTTCATCATTTCTGCAAGCCCGTAAGTACCGGGAGAGGTAATGTGGACTTACAGTGGTATCAGAGCCTAGTTAAACACTATCTAACATGTTAGCAAAGTAACTAGAAATTCGATCGGAGAAAAAGTCGCGAAACACGCCCGAAAAGTATACTTTCTGCCGAATTTTTTTTCTGTCCAAAAAAATGATAAATCTTATCTTAAAATTCGGCTCAGGGTTTTTATAACAAACTGTAGAAAAATGGTCCAGTGAACCGATCAACGCGCCGCGGAACCGAGGCAGGAGCATGCTCCCGCCGCGGATCCGCGGCCGAGTTGACTCGGCCGTGGACGATTTTTCATGCAGTTTGTTAATAGGGGTGTTTTGTGATTTTTACAATATGTTTTTTCTGCCCATATTTTCCAGAAAGCAAAAGTAGTTTTTGGGGCTTGAAAATCCGTATTTTGATCGAACTTCTAAAGACTTAAGCTGACGGGTATATATCTGTGATGTGTTATATGTATTGAACGTCCGCTAATCGCTATACGTCGATTAGTGGGGGTTATACATATCTGTGATCTGTAATGTTGATGGTATGTGTATATGAATTCATTGGATTGTCGCGGATGGATAGCCGGGGGTTGTGAGATGAGAGTTTTTCCTTTTATCTTTCAATGCATGTAATATGTAAATTGTTGTAATATTATTTTTAGCTGCACAACCGGGTCGGGGTTGTAGCCGTCATTGTATAATTTCTTTTTACTGTTTTTGCTTCTAGGATAGACCCAAGGTGGGGTGCACAAACTACCGGGTATCTCAAAGTGCTGAGTGGCCTACTCACGTCGTTGAGGGAGGTTGCTCCGCTTTGGATATTTGGCGGGTAGTTTACCGCACCCGTAGGGGTCTAGGGTGGGGTATTGGCTATTCATCGCGACCGTGTAATCCGCTTTTCGTTACAGGCTCGTATGAATTGCGGATTCCTAGAATATCCAATGTGTTCATCTGTGATCTGGAATGGCTATCATTGCATGTGACGAATGAGTATATCTATATATGATATCTATTTAGGCGTTGCTTATGTTTTGCATCCGCGCTAGTCCAGCCCCCGCTCTATCGTTAGTTAAGTAACCTAACGGGTAATGACGGGGCCCCGTGGCGAATGCGGATGGCATAAGCGTACGTCATATTTTCGTTGTTTTCTGCAATGGTAGGATTAAATGATGGGACGCATTGGAATTAATGCAAGAAAAATAAACCAAGTAAAAGTCGTTGGAACACTTTCAAAACCACTCGGTTTCTTTTCAAAAGAACTTTTAAACGCGGAGCTTAAGCCACTCCTTTTAAAAGCTATCTCGTTCCATCGATCATATCAAGTTCACTACGTTCACGGTTTTGCCAAAACCATCCGTAGCCCTCCATCATTTCAGTTAAATATTCGGTAGTATTCAAGCTATGTATTTTGACCTCACGCCAAGGCATAGTGATTGGTAGCTGCCGGATATTTATCTGTTGTATAGATAGAATGCGTTCGTTTGAGACAGTCGAACTGCCATTTTGGCCTACGTCAAGGGTAGGTACGGGTGGGTTCAAATTAACCTGATAATGATGGGAAGAACTTGATATGTGACTTATGACATTTT
Source organism: Agapanthus africanus (assembly GCA_030015575.1). Taxonomy (NCBI): domain Eukaryota; kingdom Viridiplantae; phylum Streptophyta; class Magnoliopsida; order Asparagales; family Amaryllidaceae; genus Agapanthus; species Agapanthus africanus. The sequence continues at coordinate 480,798,954 of JASDDO010000014.1, read as the reverse complement.
GACCTCACGCCAAGGTCATAAGAGCATGGGGAAAAAATCCACATCGGGAGTTTCAAAAGAACTGAAACTTGCTAGCACTGCATACCATTTGGAGTGTGATGATTCCGGTAGGATTCCTTCAGTTTTGTCACGCAATGATATTTGGATCCCGATCCTACTGTGAGTATATGCTACTCCACGGGAAATTTCTCACTTAACGATCAATGCTATAAACCAAGTAGGTGTCTAGAAAGGTGTTAGCGGGGCTATGCCCACAGGGAAAAGAGGTTATTTAATTAAGGAACTTCGCGAAAGCGTTGGAAAACCTCCCTCGAAGTACCGACACCAGCCTGGCCGAACGGTTAAGCAAGTATTGTACGGTGAGATTGATCCTGACTAATTCTTCCTTTTTGGTTTGAGGAGGGATTCGAGAGACAGTGGGAGCCATCCTGTTTAGACAAATTAAAAACCACTCTAAACTTGCAAGAGCATCATGCTAAAGTGTTTCTTCTCTCTCTCCTAATTGCAGCGACCAAACATCATGACCGGACTTAAGTTACTACTAGATAAAAACATACTGACAGGGCGAAACTACAAAGATTGGCTCAGGAATGTCAAAATGGCAATCACTTATGACAAGTTGGGGTATCTCCTTACCACCAAAGCTCCCCCTGTCCCAGGTCCCAAAACCAGCGTCGCGGATAGGGAAATCCATAAGACCTGGGAAATTGATTGCGCGAAGGCCAAGTGCCTCGTGCTTGCCTCTATGGACAATGAACATCAGAGGAGGCACGAGAATATGGACCTCGAATCCATATTTCTCCATACAAAGAACTGTATGGAGAGCAATCTCGTATCGCCAGATACGAAGTGTCGAAGAAGTTATTTTCGGCAAGATTGGCCGTCGGATCATCGGTTGCGGAACACGTGCTTAAGATGATTGGCTTCATTGAGGAGCTCACGGACCTTGGGACCACGTTAGAGAACGAGCTCTACACGGACTTGATTCTCCAGCCCCTTCCTTCCACTTATGCCCAGTTTATCCTGAACTTCAACTTGCAAGAAAAAGAAGTTGAACTTTCAGAACTCCTCAACATGCTGAGGAGTGCAGAGGGCATCCTATAGAAAGGTAGGGAAACATCCACTTTGTTTGTAGGAGGATCTTCCTCTTCTAGGTCCATGGCGAAAGCAAAGGGAAAGAAGAAGAAAGCCCCCGCCAAACCAAGGGGCGGTGTTAGTAAAGTGGATACGAAGGGAAAGGCAAAAGCAACAAAGATAGCGGGGAAGCTTATAGGGAAGGAAGAGTGCTTTTTCTGTCATAAGAGTGGGCACTGGAAGAAAGATTGCAGGGTTTGGAAAGCCAGAACACAGGATCTGAAGTAAGTTGCGGCTTCAGCTTCAGGTGTGTATGTTATTAAAAACTGTCTATCAATAAACTCTACTTCCTGGGTATTGGATACCGGATCAGGATCTCATATCTGTAATTCTTTGCAGGCGTTGAGAAACCGTAGGTTTTTGAAGGCAGGTGACATGACCCTCAAAGTTGCAAACGGAGCTAGCATGGATGCTAAGGCCGTGGGGGACTATCACCTGGGAATGTCTGATGGACATGTTTTGGTTTTACGTAATTGCTTTTTTTGTACCCAATGCAACTTGTAATATCATTTCTGTATCTTTGATTTCTAAAGAAGGTTATGAATTTGCATTTGTAAGTAATGTTGTAAACATTCACCTTAATCAAGTTCTGATTGGGTCAGGTACATTAAGCAATGGTATATACATATTAAACCAACCACAGATTTTCAATGTCGAGAATACACACAAAAGAAAGTCTCCGGAAATAAATCAGGCTTTCTTATGGCATTGTAGACTGGGTCACATCAATGAGAGAAGGTTGACGAAGTTACATACAGAAGGATATTTGGATCCGTTCGAATATCAATCGTATGCCACTTGTCAATCCTGTCTCAAAGGAAAGATGAAAAAGACTCCGTTCACTGGACACGGAGTAAGAGCGAGCGAGCTCTTGGGACTCGTACACAGCGACGTGTGCGGTCCAATGTCTACACATGCGCGAAGCGGTTATTCTTACTTCATTACTTTTACGGATGGCTTTTCAAGGTACGGTTATGTCTTCTTAATGAAACATAAATCCGAAGCCTTTAGAAAATTCCAGGAATATAAGAATGAAGTAGAAAAACAAACCCGCAAAAGTATCAAGACACTGAGATCGGATCGAGGTGGTGAATACTTGAGTGCCGAGTTCCTGGATTACTTAAAAGAGAATGGAATTCTCTCTCTGCTTACTCCTCCATACACTCCGCAACATAACGGTGTATCGGAGAGACGAAACCAAACCCTATTGGATATGGTACGGTCCATGATGAGTAACGCTGAGTTACCGCGATCATTCTGGGGATATGCACTAGAATCAGCTGCATACCTTTTGAACCGAGTTCCAACTAAGACTGTGCCTACTACACCATATCAGATATGGTGTAGGAAGAGACCCTATCTTAATCACATTAAGACATGGGATGTCCAGCTTTTGTCAAAAAGCAGCATGCGGACAAACTCGAGGCACGCTCAGTACAGTGCAAGTTTGTGGGATATCCAAAGAACTCCAAGGGATATTTCTTCTATTGCGAAGAGGAACAAAGGATTTTTGTTTCTCGTCATGCCCACTTCTTGGAAACTGAGTTTTTGGAAAATCAGATAAGTGGGAGCACAATAGAACTGGAAGAAATTCCAGAACCACGAGTGTAAGTCGATGTACAACACCCCACGACATGTGGGAAGGCGGAAATATGAAAAACGATCTTGTTCTATGCTCAAACATCGACTAACCGCATGAATCGAAGCTAAACGATAACTAACAACAAACATAGAAGTTCTAAACTACTATGTGAAGGGATTATACCTAAAGAACCGTGTCCTTCTTCTTTACGAACTCCACCTCCTCCTCGGCCTTCTCCAAGTAGTAGACGATCAACCACGAGAGCTAAACTCCAAGCTTTGCCTCTAAACTTGAGGCAACTAGGTATCTTTAAGTGCTAATCAAAGTACCTAGATGAAATAGAGAGAGGGTTATGGATTAAGTAGTCTAACTAATCCTTGTACTCAACACATGAAAGGGGAGGATTAGGGTTTGAAGAGGGAGAGCTTGAGGAGAGAGAAGGTGAGAATAAAAATCAAATGAGAAAATGAGTTATCATAATATATATCAAGCATTTTATTTTATCAAGAAAAGAAAAGATAATGTTTTACAACCATGCTTGATAAATATCTAATGGTGATTCACATCCATGAGTCATTAAGCAATTATGAAGCATTAATGACATGGATGAATCATCCATATGACTCACTAATCTAATTTAATGTATATGCCACCTAAATCTCCTTAGTCACCATCTTCTAGAAGCTTCTCGCACAATTACGAGAACGCCCCTCCTATCCGTGAAAATACGGAAAAACTTTAGACTGTATAAATCCAATAACCGGATACTAGTAACTGGCTTAAACCAAAGCCGACTAGTAAAAACTGTCCGAAAATCGTACGTGCGTAAACGCACGTATGCATCCGAACCCTTGTCGTAAAACCATACGACCTCTATATCGTTTCGCCTGGAGTAGGGAAACTCTCTGCGTGGGACTCTAGAGACTCGACTACTACGCTGGCAATGGGTTTAACCACAGAACGCAAGCGGCACTAGCTGTACGTAACGGTCCCCAGGTAGATGTCGATAAGAAGGCCGATGAGGGAACCCATCCGAACTCCTACTGAGTCTGATGTGACAATCTCCGTACAGTCCGGTCTGTTCGTCTAAGATTATCGCATATCGGGCCTAGGGGGCGGCAAGCGTCAGTCCCCTAATAGCGGTATAAGTCGTGTCGGAGCGAAGCCCATTACACCCTGAGAAACTACTGGAACCTACCTGCAAATCTCGTTTGCCCTGGCCAGGGACTTTGTGTAATGGCTCTCTGACACAGCGCGATATCAACCCCCAATACCGGGAGAGACGAATCCTGTCTAACCGCCACTGCCTCCAAGTGCTCGGGACTGCACCCAACTGCTACCTGTTTGCACGACTCCTTTGAGCCGTGGTAGGGTAGTAATCTAAGAACAGTGGGACACACTCGAGGCGAAGTAGCAGTGTCAAGTCTGCGGACTATGCTGTACTCATGTCACCTGGGAACTGTTCACTGATGACTGGTATAAAACCAACCAACAGTTCCCTGTGAGTCCTGTCCGGTGTACCCGTAACCTAACGAGCACCTGCATACTATCTCAAGTACGACGTACTGATGGCTGTGGGACAGACCGTCTCCCCAACTGGGATGAGAAGCGTACACACTAGTTTACTCCGGAGTATCGATGCCCTGTCTCGATAATCCAACGACTAGGGACCTGAATAAGGATGTGCTTGTAGACTACCCAGCCCCACTAGTGTGACTGCCATCACAACGCTGGTAGTCAAGCAAGATCCTAAAAGCTCTATCAATACGTATACTCACATATTAAGATAGAAAAACCAAGCAGCATACTACCATGTTTAGCAAGACTGTTATATTCATGTGAATATCCCAAGCTTCCATTAAGTAATATACAAACTAGTATGATACAATAATGGCCCCTAGGGCATATACACTAACAATCTCCCACTTGCACTAGGGCCATGTACTGGCATATCGAAGACCGATGATCTCGAGTAGCCACTCGAACTGAATCTGAGGTAGGGCCTTCGTGAATGGATCAGCAATGTTCTCTTCAGAAGCAACTCTCCGAACCTTGATCTCATGTCGATCAATGATCTCCCTGATCAGGTGATACCGCCTTAAGATGTGTCTGGACTTCTGATGGGACCTTGGTTCCTTTGCTAAAGCTATAGCTCCGTTGTTGTCGCAATACAGAGGTATTGGATCAACTATGGTTGGAACCACCGGAAGTTCTGTTAGGAACTTCTTTATCCAGACTGCTTCTTTTGCGGCATCGCAAGCAGCTATATACTCCGCTTCCATCGTCGAGTCAGCAACGGTGTCCTGCTTGGAGCTCTTCCAGCACACCGCCCCTCCATTGAGGGTAAAGCCATAACCCGACATGGACTTGGAATCGTCCTTATCACTCTGGAAGCCGGAATCAGCAAAGGCCTCCAACCTGAGGTCTTTTCCGCCGTAAACCAAGAACATCTCCTTAGTCCTTCTTAGGTACTTGAGAATGTTCTTTACTGCTATCCAGTGCTTCTCCCCTGGGTCTGACTGATACCGGCTTACCACGCTCAGTGCGTAAGCTACATCTGGTCTGGTGCACAACATCGCATACATTATAGAGCCTACCGCAGAAGCGTAGGGTATAATAGACATGCGTTCCCTTTCCAAATCAGTCTTGGGAGACATCTCTTTGGATAGGGTGATTCCGTGACAAGCCGGCAGATTACCGCGCTTAGAATCTTCCATACTGAATCTTTTCAGTACAGTGTCGATATACCTGGACTGCGAAAGTCCCAACATCCTCTTGGATCTATCACGATAGATCCGGATCCCCAGAATGTAAGAGGCATCACCCAGGTCTTTCATGGAGAACCTGTGTGACAAGAATCCTTTGACAGATTGTAGCATAGGAACGTCATTTCATATTAATAGAATGTCATCCATGTACAAGACGAGGAATACGACACTTCTGGCTACAACTTTATTATATATGCACGGTTCATCTGGATTTTTGATAAAGTCATATTCTTTGACTGTCTCATCAAAACAGATGTTCCAACTCCGCGATGCCTGCTTTAGCCCATAAATAGACTTAAGCAGCTTGCATACTTTCCCGCTGCTCCCACTCTGATTGAAACCCTCTGGCTGATCCATATAGACGCACTCTTCTAAATTTCCATTCAGAAAAGCCGTCTTTACCTACATCTGCCAGATTTCATAATCATGGAAGGCAGCAATAGCAAGAAGGACCCGAATGGATTTGAGCATAGCCACTGGAGAAAAAGTTTCGTCATAGTCCAAACCAGGTCTTTGACGAAAACCCTTTGCAACAAGTCTAGCCTTATAGGTTTCCACCTGTCTATCTACACCAATCTTTTTCTTGAAGATCCATTTGCATCCTATGGGTTTTACCCCATCTGGAGCAAAGTCCAAAGTCCATACTTTGTTGGTGTACATGGACTCCATTTCGGTCCGCATTGCATCTAGCCATCGTACCGAGTCGCCGCTCTGGATGGCCTGCTGGAAGCCAGTAGGTTCATCATCATCTATGATGCAATCCTCTCTATCCCCATCTATGAGAAAACCGTAGTATCTCTCAGGCGGATGAGATGGCCTACTACTCCTGCGGAGGGGTACGGGAATGTCCTGTTCTTCTTGAACTTCCGGTTCTACTAAACTTTCAGTAGCAACTTATAGTTCTGGAATTTCTTCCAGTTCTATTTCGCTCCCACTTATTTCCTTTTCTAAAAACTGCTGTTCCAGAAAATGGGCATTACGAGAAACAAAAACCTTTTGTTCCTCTGCGTAATAGAAATAATATCCCTTGGAGTTCTTTGGATATCCCACAAACTTACATTTTACTGATCGTGCCTCGAGCTTGTCCACATGCTGCTTTTTAACAAAAGCTGGACATCCCCAAATCTTCATATGCTGAAGATGGGGTTTCTTCCCACTCCACATCTGATATGGGGTAGTAGGCACAGTCTTGGTAGGAGCCCTGTTCAGAAGATATGCCGCTGAATCTAGCGCATAACCCTAAAAAGATCGCGGTAACTCAGCATTACTCATGATGGATCGTGCCATATCTAATAGGGTTCGATTCCGTCTCTCCGATACACCATTATGCTGTGGAGTGTATGGAGGAGTAAGCTGAGAGAGAATTCCTTTCTCTTTTAGGTAACCTAGGAACTCGGCACTCAAGTATTCACCACCTCGATCAGATCTAAGTGTCTTGATACTTTTTCCGGTTTGGTTTTCTACTTCATTCTTATACTATTGGAATTTCTCAAAAGCCTCGGATTTATGTTTCATCAGATAAATGAATCCGTATCTTGAGTAATCATCCGTGAAAGTAATGAAATAGGAAAAACCACTTCTTGCATGCGTTGACATTGGACCACATACATCACTGTGTATGAGTCCTAAGAGCTCGCTCGCTCTTACTCCTTGTCCAGTAAATGGAGTCTTTGTCATCTTTCCTTTGAGACAAGATTGACAAGTGTCATAAGTTTGATATTCGAACGAGTCCAAATATCCTTCTTTATGCAACTTAGTCAACCTTCTCTCATTGATGTGACCCAGTCTACAATGCCATAAGAAAGCTTTATTTAAATCTGGAGACTTTCTTTTTAGTGTGTTCTGGACATTGAAAATTTGGAGTTGGTTTAAAACATATATACCGTTATTTAGTGTACCAGACCCAATCAAACCATGATTAAGGTGGATGTTAACAACATCTCTTACAAACGTGAAATCATAACCTTTATTTGATAACAAGGAAACTGATATGATATTACACGCTAAGCTTGGTACAAAAAAACAGTTATGTAAAACCAAAATGTGTCCACTCGTCAATCCTAGGTGATAATCCCCGCCGGACGCAGCTCCCACGGTAGCTCCGTTAGCAACCTTTAGGGTCATATCACCTTCCTTCAGCACTCTACGGTTTCTCAGTGCCTGCAATGAATTGCAAATATGAGATCCTGATCCGGTATCCAATACCCAGGAAGTAGAGTTGATCGACAGACAATTCTCAATTACAAACACACCTGAAGTCGAAGCCACAGCTTGCTTCGGTTCCTGGTTCTTGGCGTTCCACGCCTTGCAATCCTTCTTCCAGTGCCCTTTCCTGTGACAATGGAAGCACTCATCCTGGCCTACTACCGGTACCGCAAACTTTTTCTTTCCCTTCCCTCCCACCTTACTTACACCTCCTCTAGGTCTGGGGGCGGCCTTCTTCTTCCTTCCTTTGGCCCTAGCCTTGGACCCGGAAGAAGATGCACCGCCAACAAACATAGCGGGTGTCTCCCTTGCTTTCTGCAAGGTGCCCTCTGCACTCCTTAACATGTTCAGGAGTTCCGGAAGTTCAACTTCTTTTCTTTGAATGTTGAAGTTCAGGATAAACTGGGCGTAGGTGGAAGGAAGGGACTGGAGAATAAGGTCTGTATAGAGCTCATTATCCAAAGTCGTCCCAAGGTCTGCGAGCTCTTCTATATAGCCGATCATCTTTAGGACATGTTCTCCTACCGATGACCCGACAGCCAACCTCGCTCGAAACAAGTTCTTAGAGGTCTCGTATCTTGCTATACGAGATTGCTCTCCATAAAGTTCCTTTGTATGGAGAAATATAGCATCTAGTTCCATATCCTCGTGCCTCCTCTGATGTTCATTGTTCATCGAGGCAAGCACGATGCACTTGGCTTTCGCGCAATCGAAATCCCAGGTTTTGCGGATTTCCTTATCCGCATTACTGGATTTAGGACCAGGGACAGCAGGTGCCGTAGCGGTGAGGACGTACCCCAATTTGTCATAGGTCAAAGCCATTTTGACATTCCGCAGCCAATCTTTATAGTTTGGCCCTGTCAGTATATTTTTCTCTAAAAGTAACTTAAGTCCAGTCATTTTCAGGATCGCTGCAATTAGGAGAGAGAGAAGAAAACTCTTTAGCATGATGCTCTTGCAAGTTTAGAGTGGTTTTTAGTTTATCTAAACTGGATGGCTCCCACTGTTTCTCGAATCCTTCCTCAAACCATAAAAGAAGAATTAGCCAGGACTATTCTCACTGTACAATACTTGCTTAACCGTTCAGACAGGCTGGTGTCGGTACTTCGAGGGAGGTTTTCCAACGCTTTCGCGAAGTTCCTTAATTAAATAACCTCTTTTCTCTGGGGGCGTAACCCCGCTGACACCTTTCTTGACACCTACTTGGTTTATAGCATTGATCGTTAAGTGACGAATATCCTGATGAGTAGCATATACTCACAGTAGGATCGGGATCCAAATATCATCGTATGATAATGTTGAAGGAATGCTACCAATATTCATCAAACTCCAAATGGTATGCATCTCTTTGCAAATTTCAGTTTCTTTAGAAATTCCCGATATAAGTTTTTGCCCCATTTTCTTATGACCTTGGCTTTGATCAAAATGTCATAAGTCACATGTCAAGTTCTACCCGTCATTATCTTGTTAATTTGAACCCATCCGTATATACCCCTGACTTTGGTCAAATGATAATACGACTGTCCCAAACCAACTCATCTATCTTATGCAACAAATGAAAACCCAGCAGCTACCAAACACTATGCCTTGACTTTGGCCAAAATGCATAGCTTGAATACTACTGAATACCCAAATGAAATGACGGAGGGCTACGAATGGTTTTGGCGAAACCGTGAACGTAGTGAACTTGATATAACCGAAGGAACCTGATAGCTTTTAAAAGGAGTGGTTAAAGCTCCGCATTTAAAAATATATGTTTTTAAAATTAACCGAGTGGTTTCTTTTAAATTGTTCCAACGATTAAACTTTTTGGTTTATTTTCTTTGCATTATAAATAATGCGTCCCATCATTAACCTATCATTGCAGAAAAAAACAAAAATACAATGTCCTCTTATGCCATCCGCATTCGCCACGGGGTCCCGTCATTACCCGTTAGGTTACTTAACTAACGACAGAGCGGGGGCTGGGCTAGCGCGGGTGTAAAACATAAGTGACGTCTAAATAGCTATCATATATAGATATTGTACATTCGTCAGACGCAATAATAGGCATTCCAGATCACAGATGAACTTTATTGGATTTACAAGAAATCCGTGTTTGTTTTGAGCCTGCAACAAAAGACTGATTACACAGTTGTGATGAATAGCCATTACCCCACCCAAGACCCCAACGGGTATGGCAAAATACCCACCCGGCAGTTTGTGCACCCCACCTTGGGTCTGTCCTAGGAGCAAAAACAGTAAAATAAAATAATACAACGGTGGCTACAACCGCAACCTGGATGTGCCCCGCAAAATAATATTACAACAAATTACATTTACATCAAATGAATTAAATAATAACCCATCACTTAACCCCGGCTAATCATCACAACAGTCCAACACAGTTCATATACACAAACAGTAAAAACCATTACAGAAATGTGCAACCCCCTGCCAACCGACATACTAGCAGTTAGGGGAGGTTTACGAACACATTATACAAACACAGATATAATCCAACAAGCAAATACCGTATAATTTCGATCGATTAAACACATTTAATTTTGCTCCAATACTTCTCTGTAAATCTGAAACCTGAGCAAAAATTAAAAATTCCAGAAAATACCAAATATCACAGAGAACCAACACAGGAAATTTGGGCTGGTGAATCGGCAACTCGGCGGCGGAATCGCGGCGGATCGGGGGGATTCGCCACGGTTCCGCGGCTCTTTAGCTGATTCATCAGCCCAATTTTCTTGGGTGTTCTTCTACTATCATTTAAGGCTTTCTGAAGGTCCCTGAAAAATTTTTGGACCTCATTTAAAAATCGACAGAAACTATGATATCGGGGTTTTCCGGTTTTGGTTTTTTTCGTTCGAAATTCATACAATTTTGCAAGTGAGTTAATTATTGTTTAGCGAGGCTCTGATACCACTGTAAGTCGATGTACAAAACCCCACGACTTGTGGGGAGGCGGAAATATGAAAAACGATCTTGTTCTATGCTCAAACATCAACTAACCGCATGAATCGAAGCTAAACGATAACTAACAACAAACATAGAAGTTCTAAACTACTATGTGAAGGGATTATACCTAAAGAACCGTGTCCTTCTTCTTTACGAACTCCACCTCCTCCTCGGCCTTCTCCAAGTAGTAGACGATCCACCACGAGAGCTAAACTCCAAGCTTTGCCTCTAAACTTGAGGCAACTAGGTATCTTTAAGTGCTAATCAAAGTACCTAGATGAAATAGAGAGAGGGTTATGGATTAAGTAGTCTAACTAATCCTTGTACTCAACACATGAGAGGGGAGGATTAGGGTTTGAAGAGGGAGAGCTTGAGGAGAGAGAAGGTGAGAATAATAATCAAATAAGAAAATGAGTTATCATAATATATATCAAGCATTTTATTTTATCAAGAAAAGAAAAGATAATATTTTACAACCATGCTTGATAAATATCTAATGGTGATTCACATCCATGAGTCATTAAGCAATTATGAAGCATTAATGACATGGATGAATCATCCATATGACTCACTAATCTCATTTAATGTATATGCCACCTAAACCTCCTTAGTCACCATCTTCTAGAAGCTTCTCGCACAATTACGAGAACGCCCCTCCTATCCGTGAAAATACGGAAAAACTTTAGACTGTATAAATCCAATAACCGGATACTAATAACTGGCTTAAACCAAAGCCGACTAGTAAAAACTGTCCGAAAGTCGTACGTGCGTAAACGCACGTATGCATCCGAACCCTTGTCGTAAAACCATACGACCTCTATATCGTTTCGCCTGGAGTAGGGAAACTCTCTGCGTGGGACTCTAGAGACTCGACTACTACGCTGGCAGTGGGTTTAACCACAGACCGCAAGCGGCACTAGCTGTACGTAACGGTCCCCAGGTAGATGTCGATAAGAAAGCCGATGAGGGAACCCATCCGAACTCCTACTGAGTCTGATGTGACAATCTCCGTACAATCCGGTCTGTTCGTCTAAGACTATCGCATATCGGGCCTAGGGGGCGGCAAGCGTCAGTCCCCTAATAGCGGTATAAGTCGTGTCGGAGCGAAGCCCATTACACCCTGAGAAACTACTGGAACCTACCAGCAAATCTCGCTTGCCCTAGCCAAGGACTTTGCGTAATGGCTCTCTGACACAGCGCGATATCAACCCCCAATACCGGGAGAGATGAATCCTGTCTAACCGCCACTGCCTCCAAGTGCTCGGGACTGCACCCAACTGCTACCTGTTTGCACGACTCCTTTGAGCCGTGGTAGGGTAGTAATCTAAGAACAGTGGGACACACTCGAGGCGAAGTAGCAGTGTCAAGTCTGCGGACTATGCTGTACTCATGTCACCTGGGAACTGTTCACTGACGACTGGTATAAAACCAACCAATAGTTCCCTGTGAGTCCTGTCCGGTGTACCCGTAACCTAACGAGCACCTGCATACTATCTCCAGTACGACGTACTGATGGCTGTGGGACAGACCATCTCCCCAACTGGGATGAGAAACGTACACTCTAGTCTACTCCGGAGTATCGATGCCCTGTCTCGATAATCCAACGACTAGGGACCTGAATAAGGATGTGCTTGTAGACTACCCAGCCCCACTAGTGTGACTGCCATCACAACGCTGGTAGTCAAGCAAGATCCTAAGAGCTCTATCAATACGTATACTCACATATTAAGATAGAAAAACCAAGTAGCATACTACCATGTTTAGCAAGACTGTTATATACATGTGAATATCCCAAGCTTCCATTAAGTAATATACAAACTAGTATGATACAATAATGGCCCCTAGGGCATATACACTAACAACGAGCTATTACTGAAAGCTTAGTAGAACTAGAGGGTTCGAAAGATCATGACATTCCTACGCCGCTCCGCAGGAGTATTAGTCCGTCTTATCCGCCCGAGAGATACTACGGTTTTCTCATAGATGGGGTTAGAGAGGATTGCATCATTGATTATGATGAGCCGACTAGTTTCCAGCAGGCCATTGAGAGCGTTGACTCGGTTAAATGGCTGGATGCAATGCGGACCGAAATGGAGTCCATGTATACCAACAAAGTATGGACGTTGGACGTTGCTCCAGATGGGGTAAAACCCGTAGGATGCAAGTGTATCTTCAAAAGGAAGATTGGTGTAGATGGACAGGTTGAGACCTATAAAGCTAGACTGGTTGCAAAGGGTTTTCGTCAAAGACCTGGTTTGGACTATGACGAGACTTTTTCTCCAGTAGCTATGCTGAAATCCATTCAGATCCTTCTTGCCATTGCTGCCTTCCACGATTATGAGATTTGGCAGATGGACGTAAAGACCATTTTTCTAAATGGAAATTTAGAGGAGTGTGTTTATATGGACCAACCAGAAGGTTTCATTCAGAGTGGGAGCAGCGGAAAGGTGTGCAAGTTGCTTAAGTCCATCTACGGACTAAAGCAGGCATCGCGGAGTTGGAACATCTGTTTTGATGAGACGGTCAAAGAATTTGGCTTTATCAAAAATCCAGATGAACCATGCATCTATAGTAGATTTGTAGCGAGAACTGTAGTAATCCTCGTTTTATACGTGGATGACATTCTCTTAATAGGAAATGACATTCCTATGCTACAATCTGTCAAAGGGTTCTTGTCACACAGGTTCTCCATGAAAGACCTGGGTGATGCCTCATACATTCTGGGGATCCGGATCTATCGTGACAGATCCAAGAGGATACTGGGACTCATACAGTCCAGGTACATCGACACCATACTGAAAAGATTCAGTATGGAAGATTCCAAGCGCGGTAATCTACCGGCTTGTCACGGGATCACCCTTTCCAAAGAGATGTCTCCCAAGACTAATTTGGAAAGGGATCGCATGTCTATTATACCTTACGCTTCTGCGGTAGGCTCTATAATGTATGCGATGTTGTGTACCAGACCAGATGTAGCTTATGCACTGAGTGTGGTAAGCCGGTATCAGTTAAACCCTGGGGAGAAACTCTGGATAGCAGTAAAGAACATTCTCAAATACCTGAGAAGGACTAAGGAGATGTTCTTGGTGTATGGCGGAAAAGACCTCCAGATCGAGGCCTTTGCTGACTCCAGCTTCCAGAGTGACAAGGATGATTCCAAGTCCATGTCGGGTTATGTCTTTACCCTCAATGGAGGCGCGGTGTGCTGGATGAGTTCCAAACAGGAAACCGTTGCTAACTCGATGATGGAAGCGGAATATATCGCTCCTGCAGATGCCGCAAAAGAAGACGTCTGGATAAGGAAGTTCTTAACAAAACTTCAAGTGGTTCCGTCCATTGTTGATCCAATACCTCTGTATTGCGACAACAACGGGGCTATAGCTTTAGCAAAGGAACCCAGGTCCCATCAGAAGTCCAGAAACATCTTGAGGCGGTATCACCTGATCAGGGAGATCGTGGGACGCCAGGAGATCGAGGTTCGGAGAGTTTCTACGGAAGATAACACTGCTGATCCACTCACAAAGGCCTTACCCCAGACTCAGTACGAGCGGCTGATCGAGATGACAGGTCTTCGATACGCCAGTACATGGCCTTAGTGCAAGTGGGAGATTGTTAGTGTATTGCACTAGAATCCAATACTGTATCATACTAGTTTGTATATTACTTAATGGAAGCTTGGGATATTCACCTTGTATAGACAATCTTGCTCAATATAGTAGTATGCTACTTGGTTTGTTTCTACTTTAATGTGTACATGTGTTTATTTTAGTATATCACCTATACACATTAGTGGAGCCCTTAGGATCTTTGCTTGATTACCAGCTTAGTGATGGCAGTCACACTAGTGGGGGCTGGGTAATCCACAAGCACGTCCTTATGCAGGTCCCTAGTCATAGGACTATCGAGACAGGGCATCGATACTCCGGAGTAGACTAGCGTATGCGCTTCTCATCCCAGTGTGGGAGACGGTCTGTCCCACAGCCGTCAGTACGTCGTACTTGAGATAGTATGCGGGTGCTCGTTAGGTTACGAGTACACTGGACAGGACTCGTCGGGAACTGTTGGTTGGTACTATACCTATCGTCAGTTATCAGTTCCCAGGTGACATGAGTACAGTTTCGTTCGCTGACTTGACACTGTCACTTCGTCTCGAGTGTGTTCCCACTGTACTTAGATTACTACCCTACCACGGCTCAAAAGAGTCGTGCAAACAGGTTGTAGTTGGGTGCAGTCCCGAAGCACTTGGAGGCAATGACGGTTAGACAGGATTCGTCTCTCCCGGTATTAGGGTTGACATCGCGCTGTGTCTAGGAGAGCCATTACACGAGTAGTCCCTGGCCAGGGCAAGCGAGATATACTGGTAGGTTTCCAGTGCTATCTCAGGGTGTTCTGGGCTACACTCTGACATGACTTATACCGTTATTAGGGGACTGATGTTTACCGCCCCCTAGGCCCGCCATGCGATGTATCAGACGAGCAGACCGGACTGTACAGAGATTGTCACATTCAGGCTCAGTAGGAGTTCAGATGGGTTTCACCTCATCAGTCTTCTTGTCGGCATCTACCTGGGGACCGTTACGCACAGCTAGTGCAGCTTGCGGTCTGTGGTTAAACCCACTGCCAGCGTAGTGTCGAGTCTTTAGAGTCCCACACAGAAAGCTATTCGCCTTTAGGCAAAAGAGTAGAGGTCGCATGGTTTTGCGACAGGTCGCATGGTTTTGCGACAGGGTTTGGTCACATCCGTGCACTTATGCACGTTTGGTGTCTGGAAAGTTAACACTAGCGGGCTTTGGTTTAAGCCAGATCCTAGTGTACATTTTGGGATTGGTTTTATCTCGTTTGTATTCGTGTTCCTCGGAACGCGGATGTGGGTGTGTATGCACAGTTGACAGAGAGACAGAGGCAGAGGATTCTCATTGGGGTTGTTGACTGTTGACTGTTCACTGTTGACCATTGACTTTTGCTAAACCCTAATGAGAATAAGAAATATGATTAATGATAATATTAATTAAGTATTATTGTGTCATGGTTGAGATGAGGGGTTGACTTTGTTGACTTGTTGACTTGTTGACTTTGTTGACCGGTTGACTAGGTTGGACTAGTTGACCATCATCATTACAATGGCTATCATTTCATGGCAAAGACTTTTGCTTGCTTGTTTGTTTTTGCAAAATGAGTGTATGAAATGATATGGCCATTTTGACTTGAACCATCACATAATACTCAATTACTATTATGAGTAATCATGGTTTTGGATTATGAGAGCTTGGATGGCAAAAGACTTTCTCATTCTCTCATTTCATTTCTCTATCTTGCTTGAGCTCTCCCTCTTGCTCTTCCTCTTGCTCTCTCTCTAGCTCAAGGCAACACCCTCTCATGAGTTGAGAAACATTACCTTAGAGATAAAAGAAAACCCAAATCACTTCTCTACCCATCCTAGTTCACAAGGTTTAGCAAACCAAGTGTTCTAGTTTCTTCAAGTTTGAAGAAGAAGCCAAAGGTAGAAGCTTTCAGGTGGATCCATCTTCGGCGCAAGGAGACGACGAGGTGAGGCCGATCCGTACACCGGAAAGAGTTGAAGACGAAGGAGTTCAAGAAAGTTATAGCCCCCTAATCGAGTAGGTAAAACTATAGTTAGGTTGTTCGGTAGTTGTTTAACAAAGATCCGTATTATGAGTCCATGTTACCAGCTCTAGAAAAATCGTTTTTCATCATTTCCGCAAGCCCATAAGTACCGGGAGAGGTAACGTGGACTTACACACCAATTCCAAGTTCTCTACCTCTCTTTAGCCCATGCAACATATTACATATGTGGGATCCTGATCCGGTATCTAATACCCAAGACGTAGAGTGAACTGAGAAATAGTTCTCTATAAAAAACACACCCGAAGAAGATGTATCAACAAGCTTATTCTTCGTTTGGACGGCGTGGGTATCTGGATATTCCCCTATTTTCTACTCTGTCTTATAACAATTATAAGAAAGAACGGAACCAACGTTCCCCTGCTCAGTATAACAAGCGGGTTCAGTCAATACATCCATATTATTATCTTGATTAAGGCGTGACAAGGTTGCTACCTGGAGAGAGAGAGAGAAGGAAACACTTTAGCATATGCTCTTGCAAGATTAGATTGGTTATTATCTTATCTAATCGGGATGGCTTCCACTGTTTTCATCAAATCTTCCTTAAAACCCTGAATTTTAAGACTAGCCGGGATTAATTACACCTTACAAGTTCGCCAATCTTTCAGCCAGTCCAGTGTTGGTACTTTGAGGGAGGTTCCCCGTGCTTTCGCACGGACCTAATTAAAATAAACCTCATTTTCCCAGAGGCATAACCTCGTTAACACCTTTCTAGACACCTACTTGATCGGCTAATTGTCATGTGTAATACTCTCCCAGGAGTAACTCTTACTCGAAGTGGGTGTTAGGATCCAACTATCTCATAGAAGGTATGCAATCTCATTGCAAATTTCAACACTTAAAATTCCCGATAATGCTTTTGCCCCTAGCGTGCTATGACCTTGACGCAGGCCAACAAACCATAGTCCGCTAGTCAAGTTTAACCCGTCATTTCCTGATTGAATTAAACCCACCCGCACGACCCTTGATGCAGGCCAACAAAGTCGCACGACTACCCTAATCCAATCTCATCTTATGTTGCAGATAAGCACTAGTTAGCAACCGCACACTACGCCTTGACGCAGGCCAACAAACGTAGCACGAATACTAAGTAGTACTTATCTGAAATGACGGAGGGCTACACAGGTTTTTCAGAAAACCTTTTGCGTAATGAACATGATATCGTCGTAGAAACAAGTGATTTTGAAAAGGAGTGTTTTTTAGGCTTTTACTAGTTTCGCTAAAGAGCTCACTCCCGGTGAAGGGATCTCGGCTCTTTCCTTATCGAATAAGGTGCTGGATATTCTACAAGGAATACCGCTATGCAAAGCAAGAACTATAGAAGCAATCAAAAATAAAACCGAGTGAGTTGTAGCATCTGCTACTTTCGCTAAAGAGGTCACTCCCAGTGAAGGGATCTCGGCTCTTTCCATATTGAATAAGGTGTTGGATATTCTACAAGGAATACCGCTATGCAAAGCAAGAATTATAGCTACCCTTTTTGAAAATTTCATTCGATAACATCTTTTAGGTTTCTTTTTCTTTCATTAATCTCATTAATGAAATCTCATCATTTATGCTTCCTAAGCATCACAGAAGAAACGAAAATACAACGTACGCTTATGCCATCCGCATTCGCCACAATGTTCCGTTATGCACCGTTAGGTTACTTAACTGACGGCATACCGGGACGGGACTAGCGCGGGTGCAAAACATAAGCAACGTCTATTATATATCATATATATAATAATAAAACATTCGTCTCGGGCAATAATATGATCTCATCATAGAACATTACAGTAGAAGATAAAATATGAAATATTGGATATACTAGAATTTCCATGTTTTATTTTGAGCCTGTATAAAACACAGATTCCAAGGTCGCGATGAATAGCCAAACCCACATCCCTAGACCCCTACGAGAGTAGCAAGTAACCCTCCCAATTCTAGGGTTAGGAGACCCGGTCTCGACTCCTCGAGATGGACTCCCACTAGACCCTAGAACCCGGTTGCTTGTGCTCTCCTCCTTGGGTCTATCCTAATGCGGAAAAGTAAATAATATACAATGGTGACAGCATCCTAAACCCGAAAGTGCTCCAATAAAAGAATATTACATACAATAAATTTTACATGAATGAAAATAAAGAACTCTCATCTCACATAAAACCCCCGGCTATTCAAAACACGACGATCCAATATAACATACCACAGCAACACATAACAATACATGTCATCAACGCAATTAAATATGTGTATCCTAATTATCGTTGACATATAGCACTGATACCGGCGATACACCACATATTACACTTACGGTCGCAGAAAAGAAAATGTCAAACTACAACATTTGGAATCCACAATCACCTTAGACATCATAAACCCAAAATATCACATACTTCGGATTTCATGCCTAACAATATGAATTCCAAATATTGTATCACAATCATAGAAAACTAGGAGAAGTTTAAACAATTCGATCGAATCATCGAATTCCCAAATTTCCCAGAGAGCTCAACACTTGAGCACATTTAAAGTTAACCAGAGACATACCACAGTTCCTATGGACCTACAGCTGAAGGCCCGACCCAAGCTTCTCAAGTGGCACCGCGAATCCGCCGCCAAAACCATGTTTTGGCCGCGGATCCGCGGTCACTTAGACGAGTTAGGGTTTCGTTCTTCAGGTGTGTCCATAGAATTCTCTGCATGTTTTTCTGAATATTTTTAACATGGAAAAATCCATCTTTTGGAAAAAATTTCAGAGAGGGGGTCCAAAATGGGTTTTCGGGGTTCGATCGCAATTCTAACTTTGTCTAGACAACCTCTAATGCTCTAGCTTGGCTCTGATACCACTGTAGGGTTGTATAGCACGACAACAAGGTTTAGAAAGGCATCAACCATGCCATTTTACAAAAATTTGGGGTGCTATGAAACCCTAACCAAGATCTTAACTAGAGAATTATGGTTATGCAAGTATATAAACAACTTTACAACTAAGTGATTAGGGATTACAAACTCTGTAGTCCGCTCCTTCACTTCTCAAGCTCCAAGTAGTGGTCCCTTCGCTGCGATCAATGAGCTCCCGAACTCTTGAGATGCTCTATAATATGTTTGATGCATCCTTGCTTGAAGTCTTCAAAGTCTGTGATGATCTACGTCGAGGAAACACGGACTCAAGCTATCTCTTCACTAATACGGAATTATTGAAGCTAACATACTAATCTATATGGTTAGTATAGAAGAGAATGATGAAGTGTGATTTTTTCTCACTTTAGAATTTAATTTCTCACCCTTTTCTTTTATCTCCTCAAAGTCAAGAGAGAGAAAAATGAGATGAAGAAGAAGAAGATGAATGAATGAGATGAGGTTAGAAATGCAACCTTAGGTTAGTATATGTGAATACCTAACCCATGTAGAGAGTTAACCATGGCTATGTGTCACGGTTGGGTTAGAAATATCTTAAGCAAAACAAAAAGGGTGGACTTTGTCAATGGTTATCAACAAGCTTCATGAAGCTTCTACCATGACTCATTTCCACAATTTTGAATTACTTAAGAATTTAAACCCAAACATTATATCTAGCATGGTATAATTCTCATACATCCTTGTTGCATGTATAACCTAGCATGTCGCAATATTATATATCACATATATAATATTTATGTAACAATAGAAAACAATACAATAAACATATATCACATATATGTTAAATGTATCATAAATAAGAATAATAAATACTTAAGTGAGCATAATATATATATATATATATTATTTCATCGAATCAACACTTGATCTGATAACCCGGCTATATTACATATAACCGGCCGATATCACATATCGCGAGAATAGAATACGGTATCGCATGCGTGTATCAATCTCGATCCCGCACATATCACATATGTGATCCTACTCCGTTCTTCCTGAGCCTGGAAACCTCTATGTAGGACTCTAAAGACTCGTCAATACACCGGCAGTAGGTGATGATCATATCAAACAACAACAAGCCACAAGCGGTGAGCTAAACGTAACGGCCATCCGGGTATTGAGCGATCAGAAGATCAACAAGCAATTCTGTTCTAACTCCTGTAAAGCCTGTCAGTAACACTACCATACAGTCCGGTCTCTTCGTCTGATACGTCACATATCCAGTCTAGGGGTGGTAAACGTCAGACCCCAGTAACCGATAAGTCGTGCCGATGTGAAGTCCATAACTGTTCGACAAACTACTGATAACACTTAACAGTAAATCTCAGCAACCCTGGCCAGGGTTTTCTAGTTATGGCCAATCGAGCACAGCGCAACATCAACCCCCAATACCGGAAGAGAAGAAACCCCTCCTATCGCTCATTGCCTACATGTGATTCGGGACTATACCCAAGAGCTATCGTTTTGCATGTCCTCTTGAACGTGGTCAGGTGGAAATCAAAGCACAGTGGGAATCACACAAGACTCTATGACGATCTCGGGTTTACAGACTAACCGGTACCGGTGTCACCAGAGAACTGCTATCTGACGATAGGTATAATAACAACAAGGAGTTCTCGGCGAGTCCGTTAAGTGTACCCAGTCTCCCCTAAACACTCGTATACTATCCTTGATGTCAAACACCAATGGATGTGGGATCATCCATCGTCCATCATATGGGTTAAGATACGTATACGCTAGTCTACTCTGGAGTATCGATGTCCTGTCTCGATACACTCTCGACTAGGAACAATTATAGGATGTACTTGTAGACTCCCTGGCCCCAATAGTATGATCTTCATCATAGTCCCAGTAGTCAAGTAGTCATCCTAAGGGCTTTATCAACATGTGATCATAAGACAGTATTCTGATAAAGGTCAACATGTTAAGATAAAGAGCAACCAGATAGCATACTATCATGACGAGCAAGAAATTCCCCTCTATATATATCCAAGCATCCATTATGATATACATCACATGTACAATAATGGCCTCTAGGGCATACATATAACTAACATACACCTGAAGTCGAACCCACAACTTGCTCCGAATCCTGGTTCTGGGCTTTCCAGGTCCTGCAGTCCTTCTTCCAATGGACCTTTTTGTGAAAATAGAAGCATTCTTCCTTCCCTACTATCGGCCCCCCAACTTTTGCCTTACCCTTTCTCTCTAACTTACTGACACCGCCTTTCGGCTTGGTGGGGGCCTTCTTCTTCTTCCCCTTGGCTTTCTTCTTGGATCTAGAGGAGAAAGGTTCCCCAATAAGCAGAGCGGGTGTCTCCCTGGTATTCCTTAGGGCGCCCTCTGCGCTCCTCAACATATTGAGGAGTTCTGGAAGTGTAACTTCCTTCCCTTGGATGTTGAAATTCAATATAAACTGGGCATAGGTAGAGGGGAGGGACTGTAGAATCAAGTATGTATATAATTCGTTCTCTAACGTGGTCCCAAGGTCCGCGAGCTCTTCAATATAGATGATCATCTTAAGGACATGGTCCCCTACAGATGACCCGATAGCCAACCTCTCCTGAAACAATTTCTTCAAGGTCTCGTATTTTGCGATATGAGATTGCTCTCCGTATAAATCTTTGGTATGGAGGAAGATTGAAGATAAGTCCATCTTCTCGTGCCGCCTTTAGTATTCATTATCCATTGAGGCCAGCACGAGGTACTTGGCTTTCGCACTATCTAATTCTCATGTCTTACGGATCTTAATATCCGCGACGGTGGAATCTGGACCTGTGATGGCGGAGGGTTTGGTAGTAAGGAGGCAGTCCAGCTTGTCATAGGTTATGGCCTTATGGACATTCCTTGGCCAATCTTTATAGTTTAGCCCCGTCAATATGTTTTTATCTAGCAGTAACTTAAGCCCGGTCATTTTGGTCGCTGCAATTAGGAGAGAGAGAAGATACACTCAGCATTATGCTCTTGCAAGTTTAGATTGGCTATTAGTTTATCTAAATATGATGGCTCCCTGTCACGACCCGAAAGAGCACGTGACTGGCCCTCGAACCATATGAAGTCTATAGGACTCCATCTGATCCAAGTAAGCCAAAGCCCAGAAATCTCAAACCATTTAAGGAGTAAATAGAAAAACTAGTTTTAAGAGGTAAAGAAAACATGCTTGAAAATGAAGTTTTTAAATAACTAAGCCGAATATGTGTTTTAAAATGTGAAATTTTTTTCCTGAAAATTTCGGCAGAATTTCTTTTGTAAAAACGGGCCCCGAACGGGGTACAACAAGAACAATATATATAACATGATAAAAGGCATCCCCAAGCGGGAGCTAGCTCTTCGTCAATCGACGGTCACAACCACATAAGCAACAACAATATACAACGCCAAAGGGCGAGGATCTAACTGAAAAGAACTCAGAAACAGCCAGAAAACCGCAATACTACAAGCGCGACTCTAAGGTCGAAATAAAACAACACTGAAGTCTGAGTCTGAAAGAATAATGCAGGTTTTGGTTGATGGACAATTCTAGATACAATAAATAATACATGAACAATGGCAGTTCTGATACAAAAGAACCCACCTATCCAAGCAAGTCACCCATAAGGAAGCAATGTGCCAGAAATGCCGCTATGGAATCGGTACGGCAAACCTGCAAAAACTGGGGCACAACGGGGGTGAGTTGCCAACTCGTGAATAGAAAGATATCTACAAGAAGGAATCGAATGCATGACCCATCCTAGGTCAATACGATCAGATATAAATAAACCTCAATATGGATAAAGCTGAAGCATGCTAAACTGGCAATGTAATCTCTATACATGAGTGTAGTGCCAAGTGCTCGTGCCAGTGCCTCAGGTAACAATATAGCATATGAATGAGATATGAATGCTTGAAAACAGAATACATTTACATGAAGCAACTCTTTTCATAATTTAGTGAGATTTCCCTTGTATTTTTAAAATGAGGTACCATAATGAAATCAGCATAAAACTGTGCCTAGCATCGGCACAAAACGAAATCCCAATATCCCGATATCTCAAAGTCTCAACCACAATATGTAGGGCGCCGTCAGTCCAGACCGGCCCCTACCATCAATCCCAAGACCACGACGGTATCCTCCGGATATCCGACGCGTCGGGTAAAATCACCGGTAGGTAGTACTCCCCTGCCAGGCTCAACGTCATCACCACATTCCTCTTGCCCCGGGATACCGCACCGGGTCCACCATGTACCCGAAACGGTTCATCCGTCTCCTTGAATCGGGTTTCCAAATCCATCAGCAAACTCATGGTGGACGACTCATACATCATGGGAAAACCGCACTTTTTATTTTAAAGAGAGAAAGGAAGTTTATATAAGTTTTGCGGTTTTCCCCCAAATCCAGAAAATCTCATGAAAATCCGAATCCAATCCTCAATAGCATGTAAACAGTGCATATAGGCATAAAAATCCATGAATAATAACATGCATGATGTAACAAGTAATAATTACAATGTCTAATCTAGCATATAAGGCAAGTACACTAATATCATGTCTAAATTATTAGCTAACAACCTATGTCGATGCAATAATATTTTCTAAGGTGTACGTGACATGGCAATTACCGATGAAGATGTGTGTGAGCCGGCAAGTAAGTGTACGTGGTACATACGCATCATCGGTAATGGTGCTGGTGTCCTAACAGCATAACATCAATAATGGAGTATGAAACATAATATAAGCATGCGATGCGAAGCGAACCACAATAATGAGCGGAAGCTGAATACAAGACGCAACTACAACTAATCTGCATTAATCTAATATAACCTCTACAAATGGTGCCTTTTGAAATAACACGAATCATGGGGTTTTGAAAATAGGGCTACGGTGTTTTTATGAAAAGATACGTCTTTTGAAATATCCGTAGGATCCCTTGGGCTGTCTTTTAAAATACCCATGATTCGTTAGTTTTTTGAAATAGGTAGGAGTCTAATCTAATCTAACAACTACACTAAACTATACGGCTGAACTAACAAGCTGAGCTACAGTAAGGGAACCGCCTAACATCTGAGTCGATACATATACATACCTGTATATATATTAGTCGGTGATCCCGCCTCAATAATATCATATCCGATACCATATCTATAATCAGACATCCCAAGTCAAGAGTGCGGATCAATCATCAATATCGGCTCGTACGGTAAATCGTCGTACGGCATCCCAATAGCTGGGTAGGGGTCAATATCACACTATCTCATCACATATCAGGTATCACTATCATCAGATCGCATAATCTGGGGTACTACTCCAAGTCTAGTACAAAACGATACCATCTATAAGAATATGAATGCGGGTAAAGCACATGTCCAAGGCCCGCTAAAACTATCATCTCGCACCTCAAAGACAAGCTATGTCACATCGCCGATCTCACGGCCTCACATCAAGTATCATCTCAAACCCACGTATCATCCTCAAATCCCGTATATAAACACATAGTCCCATACCCATGTGTAGATATACGCAACATCATATGCACATAAACAAATGAAGGAATGTATGCAAGTATGTGTGTAAGTGTATGTGTGGGTGCAACCACTACTCTAGGGTTCGCACTATACTAAACCAATACATTCCGATCATCAATAATACCATTATTACCATCACTAATCTAAACCACACATAATAAATATACGTGTGTATACGTATTCGTATACAACACCACGGACTGCGGGGGTGCTATACGCCATCCACCCGACTTCTCCCCATAGATATAAATCTACTCACCTGCATCCTGCGTGTCGGTGTCGATGTCACCGTCATCTTCTGCATCGCCTCGGATCGTCGCGGGGTACCTACACATATCACACGTATCGCATCACATCAAAACCAAATCAAAACTCGAAACGACACGCTAAAACCAATACGATACGCTAAAAGGCCTATAGGTTAGAACCTACGGTTAGCCTTCGCAAAACAACCCGAAATCACTCGATGCAGTCGTACAAACGTCACACGATCGAGATAACGTACAAACACCAAAATGTGGAAATCAAAATACGTAACACCAAATACTGAAAGTAAGGCAGCAACCCAAGAAAACGATCCCAGATTTCATCTCGGGTCAAATTTAGCCAATTAAACAAGTCCAGGATGCTGTATATGATGTATTTGAGCTACTGGACCAACCCCGATGCATTCCATCACTACTTGGCCGGCCAAAAACTTCCCAAAACCGGCCTGGCCGGCCCCCTATCTCCAATGGGGTCCGTCTGGTCAGGGTGGCTTCCTATGGTCTCAATTGGGTCCCTGGTGTTACTTAATTTTTCTGAAAAAGTTCCAGTACATTCCAGATTTCCCTGCACACTCTAAACACTCACAAACCGACATGAAAGTCCCGTAATTCCGTATTTTTTTGGTTTCAGGTTGTTCTAGGTCAGGGTCTTGGTCAAAATAGGGTCTAAGGTCACCATTAGAGTCCAATTGCAAGGTCATAACTCAAAATTACCCTAACCCTCTCTAGTTTTGTCCAAAGTGCACCAATTCACCCGATATCGATATGAAACTTTAAAAGAGGCTAAATCACTTGAAATACTACAATATTTGTGAAGGAATTACCTCAATAGAGACTCAAGAATCTTCCCACAGCACCAAAACAGCAACTTTCTTGGTCCATTCTATAGCTTGTGAGCTTGTGTGCATGTTTTGTGAAATGGAAGTGGGGTTTTGGAGTGATTTGTGAGATGATTTGAGAGGGTTTTGTGGAGGGAAGAATGGGCAATAGCAGCAGCAGCAGCTCAAGAAAGAGGGGGAGGAAGTGAGAGGAAAATCCAAAGGGAAATGGCTAAGGTTCAAGTCAAAGTGCAACCCATACCCTCTCTCACCAATCCCATTCTTTTCTTTTTTCTTTTCTTTTCCCTTTTTCTTTTAAATCCCTAATCCTTCTCACACCAATAGTAACTCCAAATGAAAACCATGGCTAGAAAAAAAGTGTAACACAAGTCCAAAATGATATGTGCACAATTTTACACAAAAAGCCAAAAAAATCCGATTAGCGATTTTTGATCGCGATTAGCGCTAAATTAGCATATAAATGATCACAAACACTTAAAAATGACATAATTCCAATAAATAACCCATTTTAGAATTTTCCATAATTTTCCATAATTTTTCTTCATTTATTTGCATTTAATTATAAATTTAATATTAAAATAATCAATAAAATAATATTAAATTATAAAAATTCCTAAAAATAATATTTTATTATTTTGGAAATGTTACAATCTACCCCCCTTAAAGAAATTCGGTCCCCGAATTTAAATTTAAAATCCCCAAGTACTAAAACATTTCAATACAAATTTCCAAGTCGTCGGGGTTCCGAAATCATCAACACATAGAACGTCACAGCGCAATGCATGCGCATGGGTACTGAGCAGATAACTCAAAAACAACGCTCCATCAAGCATCCCACAATCATCGGAGTCAAGGTAAAAACACAATGTCAAATCCAATACAAAACCGATATGATATGGATCAGAACTACACATGTAGACATCCAATCCATACATGTAAATAGCTGATGTAAAAGCAAGCCAAATCTTTTTAAAATCGCTGTGCGCTGCGCATAACACTGCACAGTGGCGGACGTTTCTCATAAGAAAATAACTATATATGTATATATATCTTTTGTTTACTAAGCACGTTCCGCCGTTTTGAAAACAATCAGAAGGGTTTCCTTGTTTTTAAAACGTTTCGTGTCATATCGGACATGTAAGTATATATATATATATCGAGACTATAGCTCGCTCCTTGGAAATCCCTTCAAACTATCAATGCATGCAAAATATATCCAGGTACTGTCCTCTGACTAGTCCTGCTCAGTATGAAAACAAATATCCCATATCATAAAAATGTACTGCTCCAAAAGGAATAAATCTCAAAAATATACATAACACAATCCGGTGCGTCTGGTGCGCACGGAAATCAAAAATCCATATATGTGCTAAACAGGTGCACAAAACAACATCTAGGTGCAACGGGTGTGCACGAAGCATCTGTCATAGGCAACGTATGTGCCTGACAGCCAAAAATCCGGTGCATCTGACATGCACGAAGAATCTCGATTTAGTGCATCTGGTGTGCACTAAAGTCGTATCTATAAACATGCGCCCAACATGTGTGAAAATCCAAATCGGTGCACCCATCGTGCACGAATGAAAATCCAAACCCTGCGCACTCAACATGCACGAAATCACAAAATCCCATAGCAAACGTCGAACATACGCAAGTCCAACCAAAAGCACGGAGTGCAAGAATCAATCATCAATGTCAAGGTCAAAATCAACGATATAATGCGGCTCAATCCAAAATCAAGTGTATCGCAATGGCAAATCTCATAACCGTGTGCATCAGCGTGCACAAATCAAATCAAAACACTCGAAATGCATGAAAACTCTGCTGGAAGCGTAAATCAAATCACTGGCATAAACTAAGCATGAAATCGCAATCAAC
Organism: Agapanthus africanus; assembly: GCA_030015575.1. Classification (NCBI taxonomy): domain Eukaryota; kingdom Viridiplantae; phylum Streptophyta; class Magnoliopsida; order Asparagales; family Amaryllidaceae; genus Agapanthus; species Agapanthus africanus. The sequence continues at coordinate 480,771,288 of JASDDO010000014.1, read as the reverse complement.
ACCTCAGAAATAATAATGATGCGCCAGGTATAAATGCCCATTAAGTGCAACCATGGTGCACGAAAACAGAAATCATAGAACTCAGCCATCAAAACCCATCATGCAAATGGATCGCCAAAATACCGAAATCCCAAAGTGACAGATACGTGATAGTCAAATCACAAAATCACAAATCATAAATACTATCGTTGGTATATCCTCCCTCGAAGTCGAGAAGGTGCCGGCACATCCAATTCTAGCGGCGCAAGATCTCCACTGGCCTCTCGCTCGCGGCTGGCGTCCTCTGCCCTTGGTTCCTGATCTTTCCTGTAGATTACCAATCTCGCAATCCATCGGCTCACCGGCCCGGTCAGGAGTGCTGACAGGAACGATTCCGTTCTGGCACTTCTTTGGAAATCTCTCGATCAATCCTCACGACTGCTCGTAAAACAGCACACCACTAGCGCCGACCTCGGGTCCTCTGAGTGCACATCACGCATCTACTCCTGGTGCAAATCTTATAGCAGCAGTGTACTAGAAGGAATCCTACTCAAGGTCTCTGCCGATCTTGCCTATGCCGATCCGTACGGAGGCTGGTACTCTTGCATAGTCTCTTCTCGTCCAATGGACATCTGTGTCCTCAGCACAACATTTCCTCGGGGATTGGTTGCATTCCAACGCCCCTGTAAGCATATTTGACCTCTGGTCTCGATGGAAATTAATGACAGCTCGCCAGTGTCTCGCACGAACCTCTTGTTCCGCTTGTCTGTATCATCGTCCATTTCAACATCGCGTCTCTATCTGCGCACTGCAATGCCTTCGGCTACGGTCCATCCGAAGTCTCCAACACGGACTCGAAATCATGAACTCGGTATCTTCCTCACTCAGTAGAAGATATCTAGCCGAACACGTCCTCAGCGTGCATGTCCCATCTCTTATGTCAGCGGAGTAGAACGTCATCTCGTCGAAATCTCGTGCGAACTCTTTACTCCACCTTGCTCCAATATCGACTGATTCGGACTCAACTCATCGTAGCTACACGAACTGAGCTCCGACGGCTATGCTCGCATCTGGAGTCTCCCAAGCAGTGTCCCATCACAATATCCGAAAGATGTCGAACCATCCGATCGACTCGTCAGAACCTCATAATCCCCCAAGAGCTCACACCTCGGGTACAGTTTAATAGTATCGAGTACATGCCACAGCGTCGGTGGTCCAGCCGTAGAAGGGCAAACCCAAGCCTCACTAATGGCGCCGAGGAACCGCCGCAAACCCTAAGGTTCAAAGGCTTTCACACGGTCATTAAGTCGAGTTAGGGTTTCATTCTTCTAGAGGGTCCATAGAATCACCTGCATGTCTTTCCGTATACTTTAAACTTGAAAAATAGATTCCTAACATTCGATCGTCTCAATCGACTCTCAACGAATCTGCGTGAAGTCGCCTCTAGCTGGAATCAATCTACCTGATGACCTCGCATCGGGGTAAGCGAACGAACCACATGTCCTAGTCATTCCTCCTCGGTGACTAGCGACTCACTATCATGTCTCTAAGAACATGCCTATGCTGCAGTAGCTCCAATCATCTGGGCGATATCTCATCATTCGCAGCAACAACTGTCTCATTCGTCCGTACGCTGAACAGCGCCTCAATCATCCTGGATAAGCGACATATCAACAGTCATCACATCCTGGCTGGCCTCTATCAGTGGCTCAATCCTCTGGTGCCAATCAGCACAACCGGAAAATCTCGCAACAGCGATCTGTCAAACGCTCATAGTGCGGAAACACAAAAAGATGACGCCTCAAAATGCAATCGTAAGCCACGGGAATCACGCCCTGGTCAGTCCTCGTCCACGACGAGCTCATGCTGACAACTCGAGCCGTAGCTCACTCTGCCCGTGCAATCGCGGCAGCAAAACCATAACCAGTATCGATGAAGATAGATCATAGGAAGGAATATGACACAATGCAAGGAATGTACAACCTAAGGTTTCTTAAGCGGAGTGGCGTGTCGTAAGTATGCCGCGGAACATACCAACGGTACGTCACTCTACTTTAGTCACCTATTCCATCAACCAAGGGTCATCCTACGCGAAAAAAGTTTGGGTCTAATACGCCCTCGACCAAGTCTAAGTTCCGTAAGGTCAAGCCTAAGTTCCGTATATAAGTAACGCCCTAGGCTCCACATAGTCAAACTTAGACTCGAATCAAGGTCAACCTAGCGCTCTGATACCAACTTTGTCACGACCCGAAAGAGCACGTGACTGGCCCTCGAACCATATGAAGTCTATAGGACTCCATCTGATCCAAGTAAGCCAAAGCCCAGAAATCTCAAACCATTTAAGGAGTAAATAGAAAAACTAGTTTTAAGAGGTAAAGAAAACATGCTTGAAAATCAAGTTTTTAAATAACTAAGCCGAATATGTGTTTTAAAATGTGAAATTTTTTTCCTGAAAATTTCGGCAGAATTTCTTTTGTAAAAACGGGCCCCGAACGGGGTACAACAAGAACAATATATATAACATGATAAAAGGCATCCCCAAGCGGGAGCTAGCTCTTCGTCAATCGACGGTCACAACCACATAAGCAACAACAATATACAACGCCAAAGGGCGAGGATCTAACTGAAAAGAACTCAGAAACAGCCAGAAAACCGCAATACTACAAGCGCGACTCTAAGGTCGAAATAAAACAACACTGAAGTCTGAGTCTGAAAGAATAATGCAGGTTTTGGTTGATGGACAATTCTAGATACAATAAATAATACATGAACAATGGCAGTTCTGATACAAAAGAACCCACCTATCCAAGTAAGTCACCCATAAGGAAACAATGTGCCAGAAATGCCGCTATGGAATCGGTACGGCAAACCTGCAAGAACTGGGGCACAACGGGGGTGAGTTGCCAACTCGTGAATAGAAAGATATCTACAAGCAGGAATCGAATGCATGACCCATCCTATGTCAATACGATCAGATATAAATAAACCTCAATATGGATAAAGCTGAAGCATGCTAAACTGGCAATGTAATCTCTATACATGAGTGTAGTGCCAAGTGCTCGTGCCAGTGCCTCAGGTAACAATATAGCATATGAATGAGATATGAATGCTTGAAAACAGAATACATTTACATGAAGCAACTGTTTTCATAATTTAGTGAGATTTCCCTTGTATTTTTAAAATGAGGTACCATAATGAAATCAGCATAAAACTGTGCCTAGCATCGGCACAAAACGAAATCCCAATAACCCGATATCTCAAAGTCTCAACCACAATATCTAGGGCGCCGTCAGTCCAGACCGGCCCCTACCATCAATCTCAAGACCACGACGGTATCCTCCGGATATCCGACGCGTCGGGTAAAATCACCGGTAGGTAGTACTCCCCTGCCAGGCTCAACGTCATCACCACATTCCTCTTGCCCCGGGGTACCGCACCGGGTCCACCATGTACCCGAAACGGTTCATCCGTCTCCTCGAATCGGGTTTCCAAATCCATCAGCAAACTCATGGTGGACGACTCATACATCATGGGAAAACCGCACTTTTTATTTTAAAGAGAGAAAGGAAGTATATATAAGTTTTTCGGTTTTCCCCCAAATCCAGAAAATCTCATGAAAATCCGAATCCAATCCTCAATAGCATGTAAACAGTGCATATAGGCATAAAAATCCATGAATAATAATATGCATGATGTAACAAGTAATAATTACAATGTCTAATCTAGCATATAAGGCAAGTACACTAATATCATGTCTAAATTATTAGCTAACAACCTATGTCGATGCAATAATATTTTCTAAGGTGTACGTGACATGGCAATTACCGATGAAGATGTGTGTGAGCCGGCAAGTAAGTGTACGTAGTACATACGCATCATCGGTAATGGTGCTGGTGTCCTAACAGCATAACATCAATAATGGAGTATGAAACATAATATAAGCATGCGATGCGAAGCGAACCACAATAATGAGCGGAAGCTGAATACAAGACGCAACTACAACTAATCTGCATTAATCTAATATAACCTCTACAAATGGTGCCTTTTGAAATAACACGAATCATGGGGTTTTGAAAATAGGGCTACGGTGTTTTTATGAAAAGATACGTCTTTTGAAATATCCGTAGGATCCCTTGGGCTGTCTTTTAAAATACCCACGATTCGTTAGTTTTTTGAAATAGGTAGGAGTCTAATCTAATCTAACAACTACACTAAACTATACGGCTGAACTAACAAGCTGAGCTACAGTAAGGGAACCGCCTAACATCTGAGTCGATACATATACATACCTGTATATATATTAGTCGGTGATCCCGCCTCAATAATATCATATCCGATACCATATCTATAATCAGACATCCCAAGTCAAGAGTGCGGATCAATCATCAATATCGGCTCGTACGGTAAATCGTCGTACGGCATCCCAATAGCTGGGTAGGGGTCAATATCACACTATCTCATCACATATCAGGTATCACTATCATCAGATCGCATAATCTGGGGTACTACTCCAAGTCTAGTACAAAACGATACCATCTATAAGAATATGAATGCGGGTAAAGCACATGTCCAAGGCCCGCTAAAACTATCATCTCGCACCTCAAAGACAAGCTATGTCACATCGCCGATCTCACGGCCTCACATCAAGTATCATCTCAAACCCACGTATCATCCTCAAATCCCGTATATAAACACATAGTCCCATACCCATGTGTAGATATACGCAACATCATATGCACATAAACAAATAAAGGAATGTATGCAAGTATGTGTGTAAGTGTATGTGTGGGTGCAACCACTACTCTAGGGTTCGCACTATACTAAACCAATACATTCCGATCATCAATAATACCATTATTACCATCACTAATCTAAACCACACATAATAAATATACGTGTGTATACGTATTCGTATACAACACCACGGACTGCGGGGGTGCTATACGCCATCCACCCGACTTCTCCCCGTAGATATAAATCTACTCACCTGCATCCTGCGTGTCGGTGTCGATGTCACCGTCATCTTCTGCATCGCCTCGGATCGTCGCGGGGTACCTACACATATCACACGTATCGCATCACATCAAAACCAAATCAAAACTCGAAACGACACGCTAAAACCAATACGATACGCTAAAAGGCCTATAGGTTAGAACCTACGGTTAGCCTTCGCAAAACAACCCGAAATCACTCGATGCAGTCGTACAAACGTCACACGATCGAGATAACGTACAAACACCAAAATGTGGAAATCAAAATACGTAACACCAAATACTGAAAGTAAGGCAGCAACCCAAGAAAACGATCCCAGATTTCATCTCGGGTCAAATTTAGCCAATTAAACAAGTCCAGGATGCTGTATATGATGTATTTGAGCTACTGGACCAACCCCGATGCATTCCATCACTACTTGGCCGGCCAAAACCTTCCCAAAACCGGCCTGGCCGGCCCCCCTATCTCCAATGGGGTCCGTCTGGTCAGGGTGGCTTCCTATGGTCTCAATTGGGTCTCTGGTGTTACTTTATTTTTCTGAAAAAGTCCCAGTACATTCCAGATTTCCCTGCACACTCTAAACACTCACAAACCGACATGAAAGTCCCGTAATTCCGTATTTTTTTGGTTTCAGGTTGTTCTAGGTCAGGGTCTTGGTCAAAATAGGGTCTAAGGTCACCATTAGAGTCCAATTGCAAGGTCATAACTCAAAATTACCCTAACCCTCTCTAGTTTTGTCCAAAGTGCACCAATTCACCCGATATCGATATGAAACTTTTAAAGAGGCTAAATCACTTGAAATACTACAATATTTGTGAAGGAATTACCTCAATAGAGACTCAAGAATCTTCCCACAGCACCAAAACAGCAACTTTCTTGGTCCATTCTATAGCTTGTGAGCTTGTGTGCATGTTTTGTGAAATGGAAGTGGGGTTTTGGAGTGATTTGTGAGATGATTTGAGAGGGTTTTGTGGAGGGAAGAATGGGCAATAGCAGCAGCAGCAGCTCAAGAAAGAGGGGGAGGAAGTGAGAGGAAAGTCCAAAGGGAAATGGCTAAGGTTCAATTCAAAGTGCAACCCATACCCTCTCTCACCAACCCCATTCTTTTCTTTTTTCTTTTCTTTTCCCTTTTTCTTTTAAATCCCTAATCCTTCTCACACCAATAGTAACTCCAAAAGAAAACCATGGCTAGAAAAAAAGTGTAACACAAGTCCAAAATGATATGTGCACAATTTTACACAAAAAGCCAAAAAAATCCGATTAGCGATTTTTGATCGCGATTAGCGCTAAATTAGCATATAAATGATCACAAACACTTAAAAATGACATAATTCCAATAAATAACCCATTTTAGAATTTTCCATAATTTTCCATAATTTTTCTTCATTTATTTGCATTTAATTATAAATTTAATATTAAAATAATCGATAAAATAATATTAAATTATAAAAATTCCTAAAAATAATATTTTATTATTTTGGAAATGTTACACTCCCACTGTTTCTCAAATCCTCTTTCAAACCATAAAAGAAGAATTAGTCAGGATTAATCTCATCCTACAATTCTTGCTTAACCATTCGGCCAGGCTAGTGTCGGTACTTCGAGGGAGGTTTTCCAACGCTTTCGCAAAATTCCTTAATTACATAACTGTTAGGAATATGTATACCCTAGAGGCCATTATTGTACATTGATGTATATTATAGTGGATGCTTGGACATATATATAGAGGACTTTCTTGCTCGACAAGATAATATGCTATCTGGTTACTCTTTATCTTAACTTGATGACTGGTATTTTTATGTTGTCTTTCTCTTACATGTTGATAAAGCTCTAAGGATATGTGCTTGACTACCAGGACTATGATGCAAATCATACTACTAGGACCAGGGTAGTCCAAAAGCACATCCTTCAATTGTTCTAGTCGAGAAGATATCGAGACATGGCATCGATATTCCAGAGTAGACTAGTGTGTACGTTTCTTGACCTTTTTTGGGGGCGATGGTTGATCCTATAGCCATTGGTGTTTGACATCAAAGATTGTACACAGGTGCTCATTAGAGAATGGGTACACCGAACAGGACTCGCCGAGAACTCCTAGATGGTTATATACCTATCATCAGATAGCAGTTCTCTGGTGACACTGGTACAAGTTAGTCTGTAGACCCGAGATCGTCATAGTTTCTTGTGTTATAACCACTATGCTTTGATTTTCTCCCTACCACGGCTTAAAGGAGCCGTGCAAACAGGTGTATTTTGGGTACAGTCCCGAATCATATGGAGGCGGTGAGCGATAGGAGGGGTTTCGTCTCTCCCGGTATAGGGAGTTGATGTTGCGCTATGCTCGACTGGCTATAACTGCAAAATCCCTGGCCAGGGTTGCTGAGATTTACTGATAAGAGTTATCAGTAGTTTCTCGAACAGTTAGGAGCCACACATCGTCTTGACTTATCAAGTTACTGGGGTCTGACGTTTACCACCCCTAGACTTCAAATGCGACATATCAGACGAAGCGACCGGACTTTACGGTAAGTGTTACCTATAGGCTTCATGAGAGTTTGGAAAAGCTTGCTTGTTGATATTCTGATCGCTCAATACCTGGGTAGCCGTTACGTCCAGTTATTACCGCTGACGGCTTTTGGGTGACTGATGTGATCATCACCTACTGCTGGCGTATTGATGAGTCTTTAGAGTCCTACATAGAAGTTTCCTGGAACAAGCGAAACGAAGTAGGGCACATATGTTGATATGTGCGGGGGCCTGATTAAATATGAGTATGTGATACCGTATTCTGATCTGGTAGTTATTTGTTATCGGTTAGGTTATATGTGATATAACCGAATTGTCGAATCAAGTGTTGATTTAATGATGGGATATACAGATAAATGATATTAGTCGGTTATATGTGATATAACCGGATTATTAAATCAAATGTTGATTTAATAATATGATATATATATTTATATTAGATATTATTATATATTAACTAATATTATTAGCTTACTAAATATTTTCTTATATATATATTAATATATATATATATATATATATATGAGGCATGTCATGATTTTCTATTTTTGGAAAATAGAAAAAGAGGTGGAAAACAAGGAGCATGGGTGAAGCATGGCTTTTATCATTATTCTATTAGTCTTGACTCACTATTGAGGCATGGTTGGTTTTGTTTATTGATAAAAATTGGATTCTTCAATTATTGTGAGAATTGATAAGCCATTCTTCACTTCATTTCTAAGAGGCTTGCTTTTCTTTCTTGAGTTCATTCTTGAGTTGCTCTCTTGCTTCCATCTTCTTCACCTCACTTCTCGAAGCTCAAATCCCTCACATGTGTTGTGAAACTTTGAACTTGTGAGCAGCCTAGTGAGCTAAAAAAGACCCCTACTTCACCATCCTACACTTGATTAGCAATCAAATGTAGCGTGTTTCCTTCACTAAAGTGTTTAGTGAAGGGTAGCTTGGATAGCGGAGCTTCGGCTGGATCATCTTCGGCACGAAGGTTTTCGGAGCAAGCTCGATTAAATTCCAAGTGGAGCCTAGAGGAGTCGCGTGGACTACAACCCGGAGCTTGTGAAGTGAAAGACTCGATCTACGAGGGTATAATCTCTTTCACTTCTTATAGTTCAGTTGATATCATCATAGTAAACCCTAATATTCTAGTTAAGATCTTGGTTAGTGTTCGTTAGCACCCAAAATTTTTAAAATTGCATGTGTGATGCCCGTTTAAATCCCGTCGCAGTGCTAGCATACACTTTCATGGTATTAGAGCTACTAGGCATTGGATGCCGACCTATGGGGGGTTCTCACTGTGTAACAGTGTGGTGAAGCATAGGCTCTTACCCCCAGGGTGTCCCGAGACCGGAAGGTGTTCCGGCGGGTTATAGTCCTCGCCAGGGGGCATACGTAAAAAGTAGCTGCTGAGGAACCTGTAGGTGCCACGGCGACCCATTGAATGTGGCGGCTCCCTGACCTTCATGGTATCAGAGCCAAGCTAGAACATTAGGGAAGGTCTTTACGATGTTAAATTGTTCGATCGGTTTTCGAAACCCGAATTTTGTGTAGTTTCTGTCGAAATTTTCAAACGTTGAAATTTTCATGATTAAAAATATGCAGAAAATAGTGCAGGGTTTATATTGGAGCCTCTAGAAATTTGAAGACCCAAGTCCAACAATCCGCCGTGGAAGCGCGGCCAAATACCATGTTTGGTCGCGGTTCCGCGGCATGGTATTGGGCTTGTCGTTTCATCTTTCTCGTGCTGCTCCATTTTGGCATCATGCACTTTATGGGTATTTTTGATGATTGTCAAGTTGTTGAGGTCTTTGTTTTTTGTGGGTGTTTATTAAATCGATCGAAAATTTTAACATTGTATAGATCTTAGTGACATGTGATACAATTGTTAGAATCCGGAATAATTAGTTTTATGAAAATAAGTTAGTATATTGTAAATCTAGTGTTTTTAGTCTTAGTTAATTGGTTGCCACAGAGTTTTGATTCGGATCAAAATTCCGTCGCAACTACGTATTGTACACGAACACTTGCCGGGTAATTCTAGTAGACAGCCATGCCCCATAGCCCTGACCAAGTGACTGTAGGAGAACCCCATTGCCCAAAGCACCCACTCGGGTGCTTGCGGCCACGGTGTTCCGCCTTAGTGCACTTCATCGACGGTATCGGGGGTGCGGCCATCTGCTAAAGTTCCCGACAAGTATTCGATAATATAGTCGAGAATCCTGTTGAATTACCCGACTAAAGTAATTGAAACTTTTTTTCAATTTGAGACTAAAATACAAGGTTTATAGGTTTGGCATGAAATCCAAAATATGAGATATTCCGGGTTTATAATGTCTAAGGATATACAGATTCTAATTATTGTAGTTTTTAATTTTCTTTTCTACGACCGTAAGTGTAATATATGGGATATCCTGATCTCGTTGCTATATGTCAACGAATTTCGGGATACACATATTTACTTATGTTGATGAAATGAGATGTTATGTGTTGCTGGTGATATGTTTATTGGATCTTCGTTAATGAATAGCCGGGGGTTTTATATGAGATGAAAGTTTTTATTTTCATCCATGTAAAATCTGTATGTAATATTCTTTTATTGGGGCACTTCTGGGTTGAGGATGATGTCACCACTGATGTATATTATTTACTTTTCTGCATTAGGATAGACCGAAGACGGGAAGCACAAGTAACCGGGTTCTAGAGTCCAGTAGGAGACCATCTCGAGGAGTTGAGACCGGGTCTCCTAACTCTAGAATTGGCAGGGTTGCTTGCCGCTCTTGTAGGGGTCTAGAGATATGGGTTTGGCTATTTATCACGACCGCAGAATCCGTTTTTTTCATTACTAGTTGAATTTAAAACACTGACCTCCTAGTATATCCATTATTTCATATGTTGAATTCTGCTACTTGGTTCTGTGATGTTGATCATATAACCGCGTGAGACGAATGCTATATTATATATATGATATATAATAAACGTTGCTTATGTTTTCCACCCGCGCTAGTCCAGCCCCCGCTCTGCCGTTAGTTAAGTAACCTAACGGTGCATGACGGGGCCCCGTGGCGAATGCGGATGGCATAAGCATACGTTCTATTTTCGTATCATTTTTCTGTGATGTTTAGGAAATATTAAATGATGGGACTTCATTAATGAGATTAATGAGAAAAAGAAACCTAAAGATCTTGTAAAATCGAAATTTAAAAAAAGGTAGCTCTAGTTCTTGCTTTGCATAGTGGTATTCCTTGATGAATATCTAGCACCTTATTCGATGAGGAAAGAGCCGAGATCCCTTCACCAGGAGTGACCTCTTTAGCAAAACTAGAAAATGATACAGCCCACTCGGTTTTGTTTTTATAGCTTCTTTAGTTCTTGTTTTTCATAGTGGTATTTCTTGATGAATATCCAGCACCTCATTCGATGAGGAAAGAGCCGAGATCCCTTCACCGGGAGTGACCTCTTTAGCGAAACTAGCAAAAGCTACAAAAGACACTCCTTTTTCAAATCACTAGATTCTACAACGATATCAAGTTCATTACGTTAAAGGTTTTCTTAAAAACCAGCCGTAGCCCTCCGTCATTTCAGATAAATACTATTTAGTATTTGTGCTGCATTTGTTGACCTCCGTCAAGGCGTAGTGTGCGATAGCTGATTAGTGCTTATCTGCCGCATGTGACGCGATTGGATTAGGGTAGTCATATGACCTTATTGACCTCCGTCAAGGATCGTGCGGGTGGGTTTAATTCAATCAAGAAATGAACGGGTTGAACTTGACTGGAGGCCTATAGTTTGTTGACCTCCGTCAAGGCCATAGGAAGCTAGGGGTAAAAACTATTATTGGGTATTTCAAGTATTGAAATTTGCAATGAGATTGCATACCTTCTATATTATAGTTGGATCCCAATACCCACTATTAGTAAGTGTTACTCCTAGGAGAGTTTTCCACTTTACAATTAGCTGATCAAGTAGGTGTCTAAGAAAGGTGTTGACGGGGCTATGCCCCTGCGGAAACGAGGTTATTTAATTAGTTCCATGCGAAAGCATGGGAAGCCTCGGTGTTAACGGCCAGGAAGGTATTGGTACTCCGAGAGAGTCTTCCCATGCTTTCGCATGGAACTAATTAAATAACCTCATTTCCGAAGGGGCATAGCCCCGTTAACACCTTTCTTAGACACCTACTTGATCAGCTAATTGTAAAGTGGAAAACTCTCTCAGGAGTAACACTTACTCGTAGTGGGTATTGGGATCCAACTATAATATAAAAGGTATGCAATCTCAATGCAAATTTCAACACTTGAAATTCCGAATAATAGTTTTTACCCCTAGCTTCCTATGGCCTTGACGGAGGTCAACAAACCATAGACCTCCAGTCAAGTTCAACCCGTTCATTTCTTGATTGAATTAAACCCACCCGCACGACCCTTGACGGAGGTCAACAAGGTCGTATGACTACCCTAATCCAATCGCGTCACATGCGGCAGATAAGAACTAATCAGCTACCGCACATTACGCCTTGACGGAGGTCAACAAACGCAGCACAAATACTAAATAGTATTTATCTGAAATGACGGAGGGATACGACTGGTTTTTAAGAAAACCTTTAACGTAATGAACTTGATATCGTTGCAGAATCTAGTGATTTGAAAAAGGAGTGTTTTTTTGTAGCTTTTGCTAGTTTCGCTAAAGAGGTCACTCCCGGTGAAGGGATCTCGGCTCTTTCCTCATCGAATGAGGTGTTGGATATTCATCAAGAAATACCACTATGCAAAACAAGAACTAGAGAAGCTATAAAAACAAAACCGAGTGGGTTGTATCATTTGCTAGTTTTGCTAAAGAGGTCACTCCCGGTGAAGGGATCTCGGCTCTTTCCTCATCGAATAAGATGTTAAATATTCACCAAGGAATACCACTATGCAAAGCAAGAACTAGATCTACCTTTTTTTAAATTTCGTTTTTACAACATCTTTAGGTTTCTTTTTTTCATTAATCTCATTAATGAAGTCCCATCATTTAATGTTTCCTAAACATAACAGAAAAATGATACGAAAATAGAACGTACGCTTATGCCATCCGCATTCGCCACGGGGCCCCGTCATGCACCGTTAGGTTACTTAACTAACGGCAGAGCGGGGGATGGACTAGCGGGGGTGCAAAACATAAGCAACGTTTATTATATACAATATATAAATATATATCCATTCGTTTCATGCAATAATAGGCATTCCAGATCACAGATCACAACACATATGAATATATTGGATATACTAGGATTTCCATGTTTCGTTTTATCCTAAAACGAAAGACGGATTCCATGGTCGTGATGAATAGCCAAGCCCACCCTAGACCCCTACGGGTGCGGCAAACTATCCGCCAAATTCCCAAAGTGAAGCAACCTCCTTGAATAAAATGAGTAGGTCAGTCGGCACTTCAAAACCCGGTAGTTTGTGCACCCCACCTTGGGTCTATCCTAGGTGCAAGAAAAAGTAAATAAAATAATACAATGGTGGCTACTAGCTCAACCCGGATGTGCCCCGCAAAAGAATATTACATCTGTTTACAAATTTACATGAATGAAACAAAAGCACACTCTTCTCACATTCCCCGGCTATTCATTCACGACGATCCAATATTTCATATACATAAACTATCAAGATGCTAATATGTGCAATCCCCACTAATCGACATATAGCAATTAGCAGACGTTTAGCAACACATATACAAACACTGAAACACCGATTAACCAAGAACTTAGAATTTCGATCGATAATACTTTTCCGTGTTTACCTCAAGCACAAACCAGTACACAAACAATCTGGATAAAAACCAAATATACCAAAAATCATAATTCCAAGAACCAAAACTACAAAAAAAAATTGGTTGCAACTAGGCCACAACTCGACGGCAGATCGGCGGCCAAATGACCTATTTAGCCGCGGTTCCATTGCTATGTTGATGAGTTAGGTGCTTAAATTTTTTTCTAGGTCTTAGAAATTCTTGCATGTATTTTTAAGCTCACAGAAATAATTTTTTGAACAGTTTTGAAAATCGACAGCAAGCATGCTATGGAAATGTAATTTCGGGTATTTTTTCCGTCGATCGAAGTTCTAATTACTTGCTAACAAGCTAGTTAAGGTTCAGTAAGCTCTAATACCACTGCAAGTCGATGTCGTGCACCCCGCAGGTTCGCAGGGAGGCGGAATTTACAAAAACTATTTTTCAAAGCTCGCAACATCGACTTAAACTGCAGGATCTTTATGGAAACCTTAACTAGCTATATCTGTTAGTGTATATGCCCTAGAGGCCATTACTGTATCATACTAGTTTGTATATTACTTAATGGAAGCTTGGGATATTCACCTTGGATATACAATCTTGCTCAAAATAGTAGTATGCTACTTGGTTTGTTTTTACTTCAATGTGTACATATGTTTATTTTAGTATATCGCCTATACACATTAGTGGAGCCCTTAGGATCTTTGCTTGATTACCAGCGTTGTGATGGCAGTCACACTAGTGGGGCTGGGTAATCTATAAGAACATCCTTATGCAGGTCCCTGGTCGCAGGACTATCGAGACAGGGCATCGATACTCCGGAGTAGACTAGCGCATGCACTTCTCATCCCAGTGTGGGAGACGGTCTGTCCCACAGCCGTCAGTACGTCGTACTTGAGATAGTATGTGGGTGCTCATTAGGTTACGAGTACACTGGACAAGACTCGTCGGGAACTGACTAGTTGGTATTATGCCTATCGTCAGTTATCAGTTCCCAGGTGACATGAGTACAGCTTAGTCCGCTGACTTGACACTGTCACTTCGCCTCGAGTGTGTTCCCACTGTACTTTGATTACTACCCTACCACGGCTCAAAGGAGTCGTGCAAACAGGTGGTAGTTGGGTGCAGTCCTAAAGCACTAGGAGGCAGTGACGGTTAGACAGGATTCGTCTCTCCCGGTATTGGGGGTTGACATCGCGCTGTGTCTAGGAGAGCCATTACACGAGTAGTCCCTGGCCAGGGCAAACGAGATATACTGGTAGGCTTCCAGTGTTATCTCAGGGTGTTTTGGGCTTCACTCCGACACGACTTGTACCGCTATTGGGGGACTGACGTTTACCGCCCCCTAGGCCCGCCATGCGAGACGAACAGACCGGACTGTAAGGAGAATGTCACATTCAGGCTCAGTAGGAGTTCAGATGGGTTTCGCCTCGTCAGTCTTCTTGTCGGCATCTACCTGGGGACCGTTACGCACAGCTAGTGCCGCTTGCGGTCTGTGGTTAAACCCACTGCCAGCGTAGTGTCGAATCTTTAGAGTCCCACACAGAAAGCTATTCGCCTTTAGGCAAAAGAGTAGAGGTCGCATGGTTTTGCGACAGGGTTCGGTCACATCCGTGCACTTGTGCACGTACAGTGTCCGGACAGTTTACACTAGCGGGCTTTGGTTTAAGCGAGATCCTAGTGTACCTTTTGGGATTGGATTTATCCAGTTTGTATTCGTGTTCCTCGGAACGCGGATGCGGGTGTGTATGCACAGTTGACGGAGGGACAGAGGCGGAGGATTCTCATTAGGGTTGTTGACCGTTGACAGTTGACTATTAAACTTTTTGCTCAACCCTAATGAGAATATGATATGTGATTAACAATTATATTAATTAGGTATTATGGTGACATGGTTGTTGAGTTGTTGACTTTGTTGACTTGTTGACCTTTGTTGACTTGTTGACTTTGTTGACCGGTTGACTAGGCTTGACTAGTTGACCATCATGATAACTATAGCTATCATTCATGGCAAAGACTTTTGCTTGCTTGCTCTTTTGTGCAAAATGAGTGCATAAAATGATATGGCTATGGTTGCTTAAACCATCACATAATACTTGATTGATATGAGGTGTTATGATTGTTTTGGATTATGAGAGCCAAATGAGAAAAGTCTTCTCTCATTCTTTCATGCTCATTCTCTCTCTTGTTCTTGAGCTCTCATCTCCTCCTCTTGCTCTCCCTCTCTTGACTCTATGGTTCACTTGTCTCATGAGTTGAGAACCAAGAACCGTAGATAAAATCCCATACAAACTCTTCTCTACTCACTCTAGTTCACAAGGTTTAGCAAACCGAGTGAACTAGTTTCTTCAAAGTTCGAAGAAGAAGCCAAAGGTTGAGGCTTTCAGGTGGATCTATCTTCGGCGCAAGGAGACGACGGGGAGAAGCCGATTCGGACGACCATCGAAGCTTGAAGACGAAGGAGTTCGAGAAAAAGAAAGGTATAACCCCCTAACCGAGTAGTTAGCAACTCGTAGTTAGGTTGTTAGTTAGATGTTTAACAAAGATCCGGGTTTTTAAGTCCATGTTACCACCTCTAAGAAAATCGTTTTTTATCAAATTCCGCATGCCCGAAAGTACCGGGAGAGGTAGCATAGACTTACAGTGGTATCAGAGCCAGGTTAAACTCTATCTAACATGTTAGCAAAGTAGCTAGAAGATCGATCAAAGAAAAGTCGCAAAACGAACCCAAAACTGTCATGTTTCTGCCGATTTTTTTTCTGTTCAAAAGTTGATAATTTTCATCTTAAAAATCGGCTCAGGCTTTTATTTGGATAACCACCAAATTTGGTCCAACGATCGATTCAAAGCGCCGCGGAAACGCGGCGGGAGCACGCTCCCGCCGCGGTTCCGCGGCCGAGTTGACTCGTTCGGGTTCCAAAGTTGGTGCAGTGTATTTCTGGGGTTGTTTTGGGATTTTTGGAATATGTATTTTCTGCCCAGATTTTCCAGAACGAAAATTTTGTGTTTAGGGCCTATAAATCCGTATTTTTGATCGAACTTCTAAAAGACTTAAGCTGACGGGTTTTTCTGTGATGTGTTATTTGTATTGAACGTCTACTAATCGCTATATGTCGATTAGTGGGGGTTATACAAATATGTGATCTGTAATGTTATTGGAATGTGTATATGAATTCTTTGGATTGTCGCGGGTGAATAGCCGGGGGTTGTGAGACGAGAGTTTTTATTTTCTTTCAATTCATGTAAATTTGTAAATTGATGTAATAATTATTTGTATGGTCGCATAACCGGGTCGGGGTTGTATCCGTCATTGTATAATTTCTTTTTACTGTTTTTGCTCCTAGGATAGACCCATGGAGGGGGTGCACAAACTACCGGGTATGCCGAAGTGCCGAGTGGCCTACTCACGGGGATGAGGGAGGTTGCTTCGCTTCGGGTACTTGGCGGGTAGTTTGCCGCACCCGTAGGGGTCTTGGGTGGGGTATTGGCTATTCACCGCGACCGTGTAATCTGCTTTTCGTTACAGGCTCGTACGAATTGCGGGTTCCTAGTATATCCAATGTGTTCATCTGTGATCTGAAATGTCTATCATTGCAATATATCTATATATGATATTATTTAGGCGTTGCTTATGTTTTACAGCCGCGCTAGCCCAGCCCCCGCTCTGTCGTTAGTTAAGTAACCTAACGGGTAATGACGGGGCCCCGTGGCGAATGCGAATGGCATAAGCGTACGTCATATTTTGGTTGTTTTCTGCAATGGTAGGATTAAATGATGGGACGCATTAAAAGAACTAATGCAAGAATATCACGCATTAAAAGAACTAATGCAAGAAAATAAACCATGTAAACGTCGTTGGAACACTTTTGAAAAACCACTCAGTTCTTTTCAAAACTAACTTTTAAAATGCGGAGTTTGCGCCACTCCATTTAAAAGCTATCACGTTCCATCGACTAAATCAAGTTCACTACGTTCACGGTTTCGCCAAAACCATTCGTAGCCCTCCGTCGTTTCACATGAATAGTCAATAGTATTCAAGCTGTGTTTGTTGGCCAAAGTCAAGGCATAGTGATTGGTAGCTATTGGGTATTCATGTGCAGCATAGATAGATGCGTTGGTTTGGAACAGTCGTACTGCCTTGTTGGCCAAAGTCAAGGGTAGGTACGGGTGGATTCAAATTAACCTGGAGAACGACGGGTAGAACTTGACATGTGACTTATGATTTGTTGGCCAAAGTCAAGGTCATAAGAGCATGGGGCAAAAATCCACATCGGGAGTTTCAAAAGAACTGAAACTTGCTAGTGTTGCATACCATTTGGAGTGTGATGATTCTGGTAGGATTCCTTCAGTTTCGTCACGCGATGATATTTGGATCCCGATCCTACTGTGAGTATATGCTACTCCTCGGGAAATTTCTCACTTAACGATCAATGCTATATACCTAGTAGGTGTCTAGAAAAGTGTTAGCGGGGCTACGCCCCCAGGGAAAAGAGGTTATTTAATTAAGGAACTTCGCGAAAGCGTTGGAAAACCTCCATCGAAGTACCGACACCAGCCTGGCCGAACGGTTAAGCAAGTATTGTACGGTGAGATTGATCCTGACTAATTCTTCCTTTTTGGTTTTAAGGAGGGATTCGAGAAACAGTAGGAGCCATCCTGTTTAGACAAACTAAAAACCACTCTAAACTTGCAAGAGCATCATGCTAAGTGTTTCTTCTTCTCTCTCCTAATTGCAGCGACCAATCGAAATGACTGGACTTAAGTTACTTCTAGATAAAAACATACTGACAGGGCCAAACTACAAAGATTGGCTCAGGAATGTCAAAATGGCAATCACTTACGACAAGCTGGGGTATCTTCTTACCACCAAAGCTCCCCCTGTCCCTGGTCCCACTTCCAGCGCCGCGGATAAGGAAATCCGTAAGACTTGGGAGATTGATGGCGCGAAGGCCAAGTGCCTCGTACTTGCCTCGATGGACAATGAACATCAGAGGAGGCACGAGAATATGGACTTGGAATTCATATTTCTTCATACAAAAGAACTGTATGGAGAGCAATCTCGTATCGCAAGATACGAAGCGTCGAAAAAGTTATTTTCGGCAAGGATGGCCGTCGGATCATTAGTAGCAGAACACGTGCTTAAGATGATCGGCTACATTGAGGAGCTCGCGGACCTAGGGACCACATTGGAGAGTGAGCTCTATACAGACTTAGTTCTCCAGTCCCTTCCTTCCACTTACGCCCAGTTTATACTAAACTTCAACTTACAAGAAAAAGAAGTTGAACTTTCAGAGCTCCTCAACATGCTGAGGAGCGCAGAGGGCACCCTACAGAAAGGTAGGGAAACATCCACTTTGTTTGTAGGAGGGTCATCTTCTTCTAGGTCCAAGGCGAAAGCCAAGGGAAAGAAGAAGAAAGCCCCCGCCAAACCAAGAGGCGGTGTTAGTAAAGTGGATACGAAGGGAAAAGCTAAAGCAACAAAGATAGCGGGGAAGCTTGTGGATAAGGAAGAATGCTTCTATTGTCATAAGAAAGGACACTGGAAGAATGATTGCAGGGCCTGGAAGGCCAGAACTCAGGAATTGAAGCAGGTTGCAGCTTCAGCTTCAGGTGTGTATGTTGTTGAAAACTGTCTTTCAATAAACTCTACTTCCTGGGTATTGGATACCGGATCAGGATCTCATATCTGTAATTCTTTGCAGGCGTTGAGAAACCGTAGTGTTTTGAAAGCAGGTGACATGACCCTCAGAGTTGCGAACGGAGCTAGCATGGATGCTAATGCCGTGGGGGACTATCACCTGGGAATGTCAGATGGACATGTTTTGGTTTTGCGTAATTGCTTATTTGTACCCAACGCAACTTGTAATATCATTTCTGTATCTTTAGTTTCTAAAGAAGGTTATGAATTTGCGTTTGTAAGTAATGTTGTAAACATTCACCTTAATCAAGTTTTGATTGGGTCAGGTACATTGAGCAATGGTATATACGTATTAAACCAACCACAGATTTTCAATGTCCAGAATACACACAAAAGAAAGTCTCCGGAAATAAATCAGACTTTCTTATGGCATTGTAGACTGGGTCACATCAATGAGAGAAGGTTGACGAAGTTACATACAGAAGGATATTTGAATCCGTTCGAATATCAGTCGTATGCCACTTGTCAATCCTGTCTCAAAGGAAAGATGACAAAGACTCCGTTCACTAGACACGGAGTAAGAGCGAGCAAGCTCTTGGGACTCGTACACAGCGACGTGTGCGGTCCAATGTCTACACATGCGCGAAGCGGTTATTCTTACTTCATTACTTTTACGGATGACTTTTCGAGGTACGGTTATGTCTTCTTAATGAAACATAAGTCCGAAGCCTTTGGAAAGTTCCAGGAATATAAGAATGAAGTAGAAAAACAAACTGGCAAAAGTATCAAGATTCTAAGATCGGATCGAGGTGGAGAATACTTAAGTGCCGAGTTCCTGGATTATTTAAAAGAGAATGGAATTCTCTCTCAGCTTACTCCTCCATACACTCCGCAACATAACGGTGTATCGGAGAGACGGAACCGAACCCTATTGGATATGGTTCGGTCCATGATGAGTAACACTGAGTTACCGCGATCATTCTGGGGGTATGCGTTAGAATCAGCTGCATACCTTTTGAACCGAGTTCCAACTAAGACTGTGCCTACTACACCATATGAGATGTGGTGTGGGAAGAGACCCTATCTTAAGCACATTAAGACATGGGGATGTCCAGCTTTTGTCAAAAAGCAGCATGCGGACAAGCTCGAGGCACGCTCAGTACAGTGTAAGTTCGTGGGATATCCAAAGAACTCCAAGGGATATTTCTTCTACTGCGAAGAGGAACAAAAAGTTCTTGTTTCTCGTCATGCCTACTTCTTAGAAACTGAGTTTTTGGAAACCCAGATAAGTGGGAGCACAGTAGAACTGGAAGAAATTCCAGAACCACGAGCTATTACTGAAATCTTAGTGGAACCAGAGGGTTCAAAAGAACAGGACATTCCTACACCGCTCCGTAGAAGTAGTAGGCAGTCTCATCCGCCCGAGAGATACTACGGTTTTCTCATAGACGGGGATAGAGAGGATTGTATAATAGATTATGATGAGCCTACTAGCTTCCAGCAAGCCGTTCAGAGCGTCGACTCGGTAAAATGGCTGGATGCAATGCGGACCGAAATGGAGTCCATGTACACCAACAAAGTATGGACGTTGGACGTTGCTCCAGACGGGGTAAAACCCGTAGGATGCAAGTGGATCTTCAAAAGGAAGATTGGTGTAGATGGACAGGTTGAGACCTATAAAGCTAGACTGGTTGCAAAGGATTTTCGTCAAAGACCTGGTTTGGACAATGACGAGACCTTTTCTCCAGTAGCTATGCTGAAATCCATTCGGATCCTTCTTGCCATTGCTGCCTTCCACGATTATGAGATTTGGCAGATGGACGTAAAGACAGCTTTTCTAAATGGAAATTTAGAGGAGTGTGTCTATATGGACCAGCCAGAGGGTTTCATTCAGAGTGGGAGCAGCGGAAAGGTGTAAAAGTTGCTTAAGTCCATTTACGGACTAAAGCAGGCATCGCGGAGTTGGAACATCTGTTTTGATGAGACGGTCAAGGAATTTGGCTTTATCAAAAATCCAGATGAACCATGCATCTATAGTAGATTTGTAGAGAGAACTGTAGTATTCCTCGTTTTATACGTGGATGACATTCTCTTAATAGGAAATGACATTCATATGCTACAATCTGTCAAGGGGTTCTTGTCACACATGTTCTCCATGAAAGACCTGGGTGATGCCTCATACATCCTGGGGATCCGGATCCATCGTGATAGATCCAAGAGGATATTAGGACTTTCACAGTCCATGTACATCGACACCATACTGAAAAGATTCAGTATGGAAGATTCCAAGCGCGGTAACCTACCGGCTTGTCACGGGATCACCCTCTCTAAAGAGATGTCTCCCAAGACTGATTTGGAGAGGGATCGCATGTCTATTATACCCTACACTTCTGCGGTAGGCTCTATAATGTATGCGATGTTGTGTACCAGACCGGATGTAGCTTATGCACTGAGTGTAGTAAGCCGGTATCAGTCAAACCCTGGGGAGAAACACTGGATAGCGGTAAAGAACATTCTCAAGTACCTGAGAAGGACTAAGGAGATGTTCTTGGTGTATGGCGGAAAAGACCTCCAGATCGAGGCCTTTGCTGACTCCAGCTTCCAGAGTGACAAGGATGATTCCAAGTCCATGTCGGGTTTTGTCTTTACCCTCAATGGAGGGGCGGTGTGTAGGAAGTGTTCCAAACAGGAAACCGTTGCAGACTCGACGATGGAAGCGGAATACATCGCTGCATCTGATGCCGCAAAAGAAGCTGTCTGGATGAGGAAGTTCTTGAAAGAACTTCAGGTGGTTCCGTCCATTGTTGATCCAATACCTCTGTATTGCGACAACAACGGGGCTATAGCTTTAGCGAAGGAACCCAGGTCCCATCAGAGATCCAGACACATCTTGAGGCGGTATCACCTGATCAGGGAGATCGTGGATCGCCAGGAGATCGAGGTTCGGAGAGTCGCTTCGGAAGATAACACTGCAGATCCATTCACCAAGGCCTTGCCCCAGACTCAGTTCGAGCGGCTGATCGAGATGATAGGTCTTCGATACGCCAGTACATGGCCTTAGTGCAAGTGGGAGATCGTTAGTGTATATGCCCTAGAGGCCATTACTGTATCATACTAGTTTGTATATTACTTAATGGAAGCTTGGGATATTCACCTTGTATATACAATCTTGCTCAAATAGTAGTATGCTACTTGGTTTGTTTCTACTTCAATGTGTACATGTGTTTATTTTAGTATATCGCCTATACACATTAGTGGAGCCCTTAGGATCTTTGCTTGATTACCAGCGTTGTGATGGCAGTCACACTAGTGGGGCTGGGTAATCTATAAGCACATCCTTATGCAGGTCCCTGGTCGCAGGACTATCGAGACAGGGCATCGATACTCCGGAGTAGACTAGCGCATGCACTTCTCATCCCAGTGTGGGAGACGGTCTGTCCCACAGCCGTCAGTACGTCGTACTTGAGATAGTATGCGGGTGCTCGTTAGGTTACGAGTACACTGGACATGACTCGTCGGGAACTGACTAGTTGGTATTATGCCAATCGTCAGTTATCAGTTCCCAGGTGACATGAGTACAGCTTAGTCCGCTGACTTGATACTGTCACTTCGCCTCGAGTGTGTTCCCACTGTACTTTGATTACTACCCTACCACAGCTCAAAGGAGTCGTGCAAACAGGTGGTAGTTGGGTGCAGTCCCGAAGCACTTGGAGGCAGTGACGGTTAGACAGGATTCGTCTCTCCCGGTATTGGGGGTTGACATCGCGCTGTGTCTAGGAGAGCCATTACACGAGTAGTCCCTGGCCAGGGCAAACGAGATATACTGGTAGGCTTCCAGTGTTATCTCAGGGTGTTTTGGGCTTCACTCCGACATGACTTGTACCGCTATTGGGGGACTGATGTTTACTGCCCCCTAGGCCCGCCATGCGATGTATCAGACGAACAGACCGGACTGTACGGAGAATGTCACATTCAGGCTCAGTAGGAGTTCAGATGGGTTTCGCCTCGTCAGTCTTCTTGTCGGCATCTACCTGGGGACCGTTACGCACAGCTAGTGCCGCTTGCGGTCTGTGGTTAAACCCACTGCCAGCGTAGTGTCGAGTCTTTAGAGTCCCACACAGAAAGCTATTCGCCTTTAGGTAAAAGAGTAGAGGTCGCATGGTTTTGCGACAGGTCGCATGGTTTTGCGACAGGGTTCAGTCACATCCGTGCACTTGTGCACGTACAGTGTCCGGACAGTTTACACTAGCGGGCTTTAGTTTAAGCCAGATCCTAGTGTACCTTTTGGGATTGGATTTATCCAGTTTGTATTCGTGTTCCTCGGAACGCGGATGCGGGTGTGTGCACAGTTGACGGAGAGACAGAGGCGGAGGATTCTCATTAGGGTTGTTGACCGTTGACAGTTGACTATTGACTTTTTGCTCAACCCTAATGAGAATATGATATGTGATTAACAATTATATTAATTAGGTATTATGGTGACATGGTTGTTGAGTTGTTGACTTGTTGACCTTTGTTGACTTGTTGACTTTGTTGACCGGTTGACTAGGCTTGACTAGTTGACCATCATGATAACTATAGCTATCATTTCATGGCAAAGACTTTTGCTTGCTTGCTCTTTTGTGCAAAATGAGTGCATGAAATGATATGGCTATGGTTGCTTAAATTATCACATAATACTTGATTGATCTGAGGTGTTATGATTGTTTTGGATTATGAGAGCCAAATGAGAAAAGTCTTCTCTCATTCTTTCATGCTCATTCTCTCTCTTGTTCTTGAGCTCTCATCTCCTCCTCTTGCTCTCCCTCTCTTGACTCTATGGTTCACTTGTCTCATGAGTTGAGAACCAAGAACCGTAGATAAAATCCCATACAAACTCTTCTCTACTCACTCTAGTTCGCAAGGTTTAGCAAACCGAGTGAACTAATTTCTTCAAAGTTCGAAGAAGGAGCCAAAGGTTGAGGCTTTCAGGTGGATCTATCTTCGGCGCAAGGAGACGACGGGGAGAAGCCAATTCGGACGACCATCGAAGCTTGAAGACGAAGGAGTTCGAGAAAAAGAAAGGTATAACCCCCTAACCGAGTAGTTAGCAACTCGTAGTTAGGTTGTTAGTTAGATGTTTAACAAAGATCCGGGTTTTTAAGTCCATGTTACCACCTCTAAGAAAATCGTTTTTTATCAAATTCCGCATGCCCGAAAGTACCGGGAGAGGTAGCATGGACTTACAATATCTACTAGGATGTTCTAACTACTATGTTAGGGTTTATACCTTCTTGTTAACATGTCCTTCGGGTCTTCTTCTTCTCCTCCTTTTCTTGAGCTCCTCGAAGATCGGATCGCACTTGAAACGTCGGTCTTCTCGTGTCGAAGACGATCCACCCGAGGGTATATGGCTCAAGCTCCAATCTTTAAACCGAGGTATCCTAAAGTGCCTAGCTCACTAAACTAGGTAATTTAGGACATGTAGAGTGTTAACTGGAGTGTTTTATCTCAAATGACCCTATGTTTCACAACTCATGTGAGGGTTAGGGTTTTGAGGAAGAAGGAGGAGAAAATGGAGAGAGAAAGGAAATGAGCAAAGGATCAAGTGTTTGGCCAAGTGAAGAATGGCTCATACTCATCACCCGTGAAGCATGGATTATTTTCATATAGAAACTAAAAACCATGGTTCAATAGTAACCCCAAACATATAAATAATGTAATGAGCCATGCTTCACTCCATGCCATAAAAATCTCCATTTTCCACCTCATTAATCTATTTGCAAAAATAGATAAATCCAAATAATGAGGTGTCCCCTTCTAGAAGCATCTCTTGTGAAATTACAAGAATGCTCTCACCGTATATACATGCCTGTATTCGTATTCCGAAAAATACGAATACAATGAGATAATAATAATCCAATAATTTAATACTAGAATCCGGCTTAAACCAATGCCCACTAGTATTACCCGTCTGAACAACATCTGTGCAACTAGTATACGTATATGATCGGAACCCTACACGTAAAACCATATGCCATCTACATCGTTTCGCCTGAACCAGGGAAACCCTCTGTGTAGGACTCTAAAGACTCGACAGTACGCTGGCAGTGGGTTTAACCACAAGTCCGTCAGTGGCACTAGCTGTATGTAACAATTACCCAGGTATCTGTCGATAAGAAGGCCGACGAGCAAACTCATATGAACTCCTACTGAGCCTATCTGTGACTATCTCCGTACAGTCCGATATGTTCTTCTAAGAGTATCTCTTATTGGACCTATGGGGCGGTAACCGTCAGACCCATAATAGCACAACAAGTCGTGTCAGTGTAGAGCCCAATACACCCTGAGAAACTACTTGTGTACCTACCAGTAAATCTCGCTTGCCCTGGCCAGGGACTTTGTGTATTGGCTATCCGAACACAGCACGATATCGTCCCCCAATACCGGGAGAGACGAATCCTATCTAATCCCTACCCACTCCAAGTGCTTCGGGACTGCACCCAACTACTGCCTGTCTGCACGACTCATTTGAGCCGTGGTGGGGAAGTGATCTAAGTACAGGGGAACAAACTCGAGATGAATAGTGATGTCAAGTCGACGGACTAACCTGTACTCATGTCACCTGGGGACTGCTAACTGACGATATGTATAATACCAACCAGTAGTTCCAATCAAGTCCGTACAGTGTAACTCATAACCCAATGAGCACCTGCATACTATCTCCGGTATTGCATACCAATGGTTGCGGGACAGGCCATGTCCCTAACTGGGATGAGAAGCATATACACTAGTCTACTCTGGAGTATCGATGCCCTGTATCGATAATCCTACGATTAGGGAAAATCTTAAAGATGTGCTTATAGGATACCCAGCCCCCATTAGTGTGACTGCCATCACAACGCTGGTAGTCAAGCAAAGATCCTAAGGGCTCTATCAATATGTATTAGCGATACGTTAAAAGAAACATATACACATATTAAGATAGAATCAAACCAGATAACATACTATCATGTTGAGCAAGACTGTTATTAAATCTGTGTATATCCCAAACTTCAAAAATATAATATACAATCCAGTACTATACAATAATGGCCTCTAGGGCATATATCACTAACATATTGTTCTTGACCCGCCACCCATTTTAGTAAAAATGAATTCTTTTCAGAAAACATTAGTTGCAGTATGATAGAACTGGAAGTGGTTCCAGAACCACAAACGGTTACTGAAAATTTAGTAGAACCTAAAGATTCAATTTGATTCGACAATCCATTAGCCACTCCATAGATTTAGTGGGTAATATCAGCCACCCGACAGGTATTTCAGTCTCCTTAAAAACGGTGACAGGGAGGTTTTGAGGACCTAAGCTTGCCACTACTGTTATTCTAAACTATGAGATCTGGCAGGTGGATGACTATAACGTCGTTCTAAATTAGATTTAGAAGTGCATGTGTATATGACTCTGCTAGAGGGTTGTTGTAGTCAGTGGGAGCAGTGGAAGCGTGGTGGGCTAGTAGCTTATGTCAATTTATAAACTAAAGAAAGTATAGAGGAGATAGATCATCTATTTTTGATGTGACAGTTATAGAGTTTGACTTCTTCAGAACAACAGATGGACCAGATAAGAAGGTAGTAAGAAGTGATGTCCTGATATTTGGATGACGTGCTGCTTGATAGGAAGTGATGTTCCTATACTACGATCGGTTATACTGTTGTTGCCACAAGGTGTTTTCTCCACATAGGATTTGGACAAAATATCAGGGATTCTGGTGACTAGATATATGGTTTTAGATCTAAATTTGAGAAGTGTCCTAATTCGGGTACTTTGACACTATTCTAATGTGTTTTAGAATGGATGACTCCTGGTATGGTGGTGTATCCGTAGGTGATAGAGTCACTCTCTCTAAAGAGATGTCTTCTAAACTGATGAGGAGAGAGATTTGCATGAATGGCATATCACTTGCTTAGGCAATTGAGTCAATCATGCTTTGTCAAGTACCATACCAGATATTGCTTTTTTCGCTAGCTGCAATAAGAAGATATTAATCTAATCCTAGAGAAACATTAGAAAGTAGTTGAGGATGTTCTTTGTATATGGTAACGACAACCTCTTTCATGGAGGCAGTTATTATTTCAGGATTCCAAGGTGACCTGGATGACAGAGTGACTATCAGAGTTAAAATTTACCCTCTTCTGAGGGGCAGTATGTTAGACAGGGGGTCCAAGCGCATACTGAGGAAGGCATGGTACAGAATACCGATTAAATTTAGTGGAAGATACAGTCTAAGAAGTATGTTGGATTTGGTGTTCATGTTATGAACAAGGTCCCATCAGATATCCAAACAAATTCTAAGACACGTATCGCTCATTTCGGGAGATAGTCTTTCTCCACGAAGTTGAGATATAGAGAGATAATGATAGAAATATTGGAGCGGATCCACACACTGTGGCTATTTCTCGAAATCGAATGTTTCATAAACATGATTTGCGAAACTGATTAATAGAGAAGTTGGGTGTTCGGTAGCACACGTGCTGTGAGTATGCGACATCGCAATAATTAGTCTTAAGTGCAAGTGGGAGATTGTTGGATATGGTGCCCTAAAATCAATTATTATAATCGCAGGCATGTGATTATGATGATTGGGAGAGGACCTATACGGGTGGAACGGTCTTACTCGAGATGATAGTATGCTATCTGGTTTGACTTTATCATGATGTACATGTATTATGTGGTATTACAGATAACTATTACATGTTGATAGAGCCCATATGATTCTTGCATGACTACCAGCAATATGATAGTGATCATATACGTGGGAGCTGGGTGGTCCATAATCACAACCTTAAATGTTCCTAGTCGAGGGAGTATCGAGACTGGGCATCGATATTTCAGAGTAGACTAGTGTATACTTTTCGAGACCCCGACAAGGGCAGTGGCCGGTCTCACAAGCCATTGGTGTCAGTTAGTCACCTAAGATAGTATATAGGTGCTCACTAGAGGTGAGCACACTGGACGGACTCGCTGGGAACATGCTACATGGTATTATACCTATTGTCAGATAGCAGTTCTCAGATGACATGAGTACAGGTTAGTCTGTCGACCTGAGATCGTCATTTATGTCATGTGTGTTACCATTATGCTTTGATTACTACCCTACCACGGCTCAAAGGAGCCGTGCAAACAGGTTTTAGTTGGGTACAGTCCCGAGCCACATGGAGGCAGTGAGCGGATCATCAAGGATTCGTCTCTCCCGGTATTGAGGGTAGATGTCGCGCTGTGCACGGGTGGCCATCACCAGAAATCCTTGGCCAAGGTGGACGGGAATTACTAATTTGGATCAGTAGTTTTTTAGTGGGTGATGAGATTCACACCGACACGAAATATCGCGTTATTAGGGGTTTGACTTTATCCACCCCTAGACCCGATATGCGATACTCTTAGACGAACAGACCGGACTCTACGGAGATTGTTACCGATAGGCTCAGAAGGGATATGTATGAGTTTGCTCGTCGGCTTCATTTCGCTCAATACCTGAGTAGCCGTTACGTACAGCTAGTGTCGTTGACGTGCTTTTGGTTAAACCCACTGCAACCGTATTGTCGAGTCTTTAGAGTCCCATACAGGGTTTTTTTTTCCGGTTCAGGCGATATGATGTAGATGCCGTATGTTGGTACATATAGGTTTCCGATTAAATATATGTATAGGCTACACGGATTTTAATCGGACGGTTGTTAATACTAGCGGCTTAGGATTAAGCCGGATTATTAAATCAAGTTTTGATTTAATAATTTATATATATATATATATAATATGAATTCTATTATTATTGTTCACTATTCATTTTCTCTCTTAGCCATTCGTATTTTTATATGGATACGCGTATATATATTTCGATACGTATACCGGGTTGTATTCCGTATTTATACGGAATTGGTTCTAGAAGATGGACACCTCATTTACGAATATTCATTTATGAGTATTCATAAAATGAGGTGGAGGGTGAGGTGGCATTAAGTATGGTTGAATACATGTAGAGAGGAATGAGCTTCATTATTTTATTGCAATATGTTATGATGTTTTTGTATGGTTGCAAAAATATGAAGCCATTCATTTCATACTTGATTTTCTATTCTCTCATTTTTCTTCAAGACTTACTCATGGAGAATTTTCCTCACCTCCTCCTTCTTTACTTGCTCTCTTGAGCTTAGATTTGAGAGAAAAAGGTAGTGGAAAATTCCTACATCCCCACTCTCCATTCCTAGCAACCTTGGAGCGTTGGTTGCTTCACTAAGTGAAGCCGGAGTTTGGATCGGTTCTCTCGGGTGGATCATCTTCGGCGAAGGACGACCGACTTGGAAACGCGACACTGAGCTCTAAGAGAATGCTAGAGTCCAACCCAATTGGAGCAAATGATGACGCTACAAAGGTTGTGATTTCTATCTTATTATGGTTCTAGTTTATGTGTTTGGTTCGATTCTTGGGATTTAGTTTCTATTGCCATGAAATTTTTTGTTTTTAAACTCCGCATTGGCTACGGGATAGCGACGAGGGTACTAGGAACCAACATTTCTCTCTATCATACTCACGGTTTTTTAAGGATCAATTTTTCACCTCCAACTTTGTCTTTGTTCCTTTAACTAATTTTTGATTGATTTAATTTAATTTAATTTTCAGGATTATAAGTTAATTCATGTTAAAACTCAAGACGATGGGCACCACGACGCTGTGAAATCAATAGATATTTAACAAATGTAATTTATTTTGATAAATATATAAGTTCAAAATTTTTTATGTCGGTCGAGACACAGCCGATACTCATCACATGATTACATCAAAGATTAGTTTCGTCCATATTTTTTGTGGAACATGTGTAATATTTTTTTTTATACGTGCATCGCTCATGCAAAACACTAGTATACTTAGAAAGTAAGATTTAGGTGTTCAACAATGCTAAAGAGAAGATAATGAATGCCCGGCCGCCGTCATTTGTGGAACCGAAACTCGATTCTTCTTCATTCCTGGAACATGAAAAATATCTTATAACAATTGATAATTCCCTTTCATTGGTGAGATCGCGAGGTCGTCCATATGCTCCATGACACGGAATAGACAGAGTTATATGCAATCACAACCGCGTCACTTACTTTTCAGACTTCTGTAACTTCATTGCATGGAACACTTCAATCATGTGAAAGGACAAGCATGATAGGTTATCAAACTTGGTTAAAGTTCCTATAGAATTCTAACTGACCTTTTAAGGTAGGAGTTGTTGATTCACCACTCATGGTGTGATACATGGAAGTTAAGTATTCGATAAGAGAGAAATAGTATACTTCATAGTATGTAAGTAGATGCTCGTGCTCATGTTGCTAACTTGCGACCAAGGCGGAATACAAAATAAAAATTTCTAGAACAAAACACGAACTTCTACAAGCTAGAATCGAACCCAAACACTAAACTAGTAAGCTATAAGGAGTAAACTATTCAGATAGTGATAGCTACCTTTGTAGTCGTATCCTTCATCTTCTTTCCACTTCTTACGCTCTTAGGAACTCCTGGAATGAGCTTGGGGTCAGTCTTCCTTATCGAAAATGATCCATCCGAGAGAACCCTAATTTAGGCTTTAGCTTCATACTAAATCAACTAGTGAACAAGACTTGCTAGGAATTGGTCACTAGGATGCAGTGGTGGTTAATCTCTAAGAATTTCTCTTTTTTTTTTCTTCTCACTTTTAAAAACTCAAGAGGAGGAAGAAAAAGCTAATGGTGATGGGCTAGTAAGCATGGCAAAAATGAAACGTTATCCTCTTCATATTCTTTCGCAAAACTATTAATGTGAGAATGGTTGGACTTATGACTCACCATGGTGAGTCACATGCCCACACTCTTCTTACATAATCAAGAAGAAATGAGAAGAGAAGAGAGCCACCTCTTATGGACACATATACATATGTATATGTGTGTATATAAATACATATACAAATACACTAATACAAGTATATGCTACAAATACATACTCTCATATTCGTATCAAATATGAATACCCATATTTGTATTAAGATACAAATACCGGTTTTTATATTAAAACATAAATACATATATTTATACAAGTACCCGTATTCGTATAAATATCGTATTCTGTCAAAATACAAATACCAAAAAGAGAGATCCTAAAAAGAGATATATAATACTAGCTCACATTTTATCCAAATGTGATAATCTGGCTATTTTTCAAACCGGCTAGTATTAAAAAAATGTCCGATTAAAACACACGTGTACAAAAACACGTATTTAATCGAACCTAAGTATGTATCAAAATACGTACATTACATCGTTTTGCCTGAGCTGGGAAACCCTCTGTATGGGATTCTAATGAATCGACAATATACTGGCAGTGGGTTTAACCATAAGCACGTCAGTGGCACTAGTTGTACGTAACGGCTGTCCATGTATTGAACGAAAGGAAGGTCGACAAGCAAACTCGTCTGGCCATGGTCTTATGGGGATGACCAATTGAACACTATGCAACATCGACTCGCTATACCGAGAGAGACGAATCTCTTCTATCGCTCACTGCCCCCAAGTGCTTCAGGACTGTACCCAACTAAAACCTGTTTGCATGACTCTTTAAAGCCATGGTAGGGTAGTAATATAAGTACAGTGGGAACACACTCGGCACGAATGACGATGTCAAGTCTAAAAACTAACATGTACCTGTATCACCAGAGAACTACTATCTGATGATAGGTATATTAACATCTAGAAATTCTCATCCAGTCCGTCCAGTGTAACTCATAACCTAATGAGCACCAGAATACTATCTTTGGTGTTGTACACCAATGGCTGTGTGACAGGCCACCTTCCCTCACGGGAATAAGAAACATATACACAAGTCTACTCCGGATTATCGAAACTCCAACGACTAAGGACAATTTAAGGATGTGCTTATAGAACACCTAGACCCCACGAGTATGATCGCCATCATAACTCTAGTGGTCAAGCAAAGATCCTACGGGCTTTACCAACATATATTCGAGATATGTAATATAAATAGAATATATACACATGTTGAGGCAAAGACAAACCAGATAGCATACTATCATATCGAGCAAGACTGTTATGTACATATATATCCCAAGCATCCATATGTAATATACAATCCTGTACTATACAATAATGGCCTCTAGGGCATATACATCTAACAATCTCCCACTTGCACTAAAACCATGTATTGGCGTATCAAAGACCAATCATCTCCAATAGTCGCTCTAGCTGAGTCTGAGGAAGTGCCTATATGAGTGGGTCCGCCGTGTGGTATTTTGTGTCTGCTCTTCTGATCTCGATCTCCCGGCGATCAATGATCATCCTGATTAGGTGATACAGCCTCAATATGTGTCTGAATTTCTGATAAGACCATTGTTCCTTCGCTAACGCTATAACCCCATTGTTGTCATAATACAAAGGTATTGGGTCAAAAATAGACGGAACCACCTCAAGTTCATAAATGAACTTTCTCATCCAGAGAGCCTCTTTTGCGGCATCGCTGGCAGCAAAATATTCAGCCTCCATCGTCGAGTCTGCTATGGTGTCCTGTTTGGAACTCTTCCAACATACCATCTGTCACGCCCCGCTTCTCAAAATACAGAATACGAGGGGTGATTAGGCCAGCCATGCTCCAACGGTCAAGGAATAATCCCGCCGTAGTCACACTTTGGCTTCTATCATTACATGGTAATCAGTAAACACAACATGAAATTAAAGGAAATCACAGCTTTCAACTTTATTACATTTAACAACAGAGTTCAAGATACAATTATTCGCATGAAAGAAACAACTAACCAAAAGAAAATAACAATATCCTTAGTGCAAACAGAAGACGATAACACTGGTGTCGTGGTCTAAATCTCCGTGATCTCTAATGGCAGGTCCTGCTCCTGAGCTGGGTCCACTATGTTCTCTGAGCATGCACACTCAGGTCATCAGGGCAACACATATAGTAATATATATATATATATATATATATATATATATATATATATAATGTGTACAATAATATTAAGTATGAAATGATCGGCAGATTACAGTAACATGAGAATATGGAATATCAAGTGAATGTGAACAGTATGGTATATATATCATGCCAGCAATCCATTCAATGTATATGTCATTACCTATCAGTCACTAAGTCAATTGAAATTAATTGGTGGAAAAGGATACTCGTATTTAACAAGGGTCTCATGCATGCCCGAGACTATGGTCCGCTGTTGCCCAGGAAATAACCCTGCAGTCGTGCCGCTAGGCCCACGACTTAATATATATATATATATATATATATATATATATATATATATATATATATATCGCTAATATCGAATGATCATCCTCTAAGTCATTTTACCTCGCTTCGCTAATATCGAATGATCATCCTCTAAGTCATTGTACCTCGCTAAATACGAGTTCGATTCCACCTTGATTTCTCCATTTTCCCAGGTTATAGTATGTGTTCAGGTATTAGATAGGTTGTGAACAAGTACGTATCGCTTTCACTATCAATCACGCTTCCACTTATCAATATTACTTTCAATCATTGGATCACTATCGTACTTGCCACAACCCAGTCCCTAACACTTAATCTATTGACAATGCAAATCAGTCGCTAGGTCTCAATATAAACAATCACTATGCACTGGGTATAAAGCAAACACAAAATAAGGTAGAAATGCACTAAACAAATGTTTACTAAATTGTGACAGCCAACGCCATATGATTTGCAAAATTCACCATAAATCATATGTGTAGAATCGGCCAACAAAATTTAAAAGGCATACGAAGTATACATGATTATCTAAGCGATAAAATTAGTTTCATTTCAATAGGAATCTGGGTTAAGGATTTATCATCATTTAAAATCAGTGATTAGTTGCTGAAATTCCAGTTTCAGAACTGGAAGTCCAACTTCACACGCATTTTACTACAGATTGTGTTTGGATTCATGTAGGGTTCCTAGGCACACGCAAGAGGTTCCACAAGGCATCTACCATGCCAAATTCAAATTTTCCGGTGCCGAGAAACCCTAAACTAGATCGTTAACTAGAGATTAGACGAAAAGAATGCAAGCAAACTACTTTGCTGCTAAGTGAATGGAAATACAACCTTTGTAGATCCCGTATTCCACTTCTTTAGCTCTGTGTTGACGTCCCTCCGCTGCGATCATCGGATCCCGGACTCTAGCGATGGTTTCGTCGGAGAAATGATCGGGCTAGGTCATTGACTTCGAGGCCGAAGATGATCTACGTCGGGGAGACTCAAACTCAAGCTATTCCTTCACTTGGTCAAAAACTTTGTGAAGAGAACACCTTATACTACATGGCAAGTAGTAGAGGATGAAGAAATAGGAAGTGGATTCACTTTAGAATTGGATTTCTCACTCTTTTTTTCATGGCACCATTGGAGCTAGCAAGCTTTTGTGAAGCTTGATGAAGAAGAAGAAGAAGAAAAAGAATCATATGAATATTTATCCAAATGAAACTTATCCAATAAATAATGGAACCATGGTTGAGTTAAGCCCTAATGCTTAACTCATGTAGAGAATTAACCAAAGCCTTAGGTTAAGGGTTGGGTTAACTAATATCTTATACAAATGACAAAAGAGTTGACTTTGTCAATGTTTATCAAGCTTCATGAAGCTTGATAACTTTGACCAAAGTCTCAATTCTTTTGTTATTTGCCAGGAAAATAGTAAACCCTAATTTAACCTTGATTTTGTTTAGTTCTCATACATACAACTTGTATGTATCATCAAGCATGATACAAACATGTACACTTGCATATATCACATATAAACAATGTGCACATTCAAGTGAGAAAATCAATCTTAAGTGAACCAATACTAGTTAATGTAAAGTAATATATCAAATATATAATTATACATTAAATCATTAAATCAACACTTGATTTAATCATCCGGTCATATTGCATATAACCGACTAATACCAATAGTAACAACTTATCGAATCAACACTTGATCCTATAACCCGGCTATATAGCATACAACCGATCAATGTCACAAATCGCGAGAATAGAATACAGTATCACATACTAGTATTATTCTCGGTCCCGCACATATCTCATATGCGCTCCTATTTCGTTTCGCTTGAGCCAGGAAACCCTTGTCTAGGACTCTAAAGACTCGTCAATACGTCGGCAGTAGGTGATGATCATATCAAACACCCACAAGCCGCAAGCGGTCTGCTAAATGTAACGGCCACCCGGGTATTGAGCAATCAGAAGATCAACGAGCAAGCTCGCTCACACTCCTGTGAATCCAACCAGTAACACTTACCGTACAGTCCGGTCTGTTCGTCTGATATGTCGCATATCTCGCCTAGCGGTGGTAAACGTCAGACCCCAATAACTCGATAAGTCGTGTCGATATGAGGCTCATAACGGGTCAAGAAACTACTGGTAACACTTACCAGTAAATCCCTAAAACAGCCTTGACCAAGGACTTCCTGTTATAGCCAATCGAGCACAGCGCAACATCAACTCCCTATACCGGGAGATACGAAACCCCTCCTATCGCTCATTGCCTCCATGTGACTCGGGACTGTACCCAAAATCCACCGTTTTGCATGCCCTCTTGGACGTGTTAAGGTGGAAATCAAAGCACAGTGGGAATCACACAAGACTCTATGACGATCTCAGGTATACAGACTAACCTGTACCAGTGTCACCAGAGAACTGCCATCTGACGTAAGGTATAATACTATCTGGGAGTTCTCGGCGAGTCCGTCCAGTGTACCCAGTCTACACTGAGCACCCGTATATCATCTCTGATGTCAAACACCAATGGATATGGGATCATCCATCGCCCATCTGTATGGGTCGAGAAGCTACACGCTAGTCTACTCTGGTATATCGATGCCCCGTCTCGATACACCCACGACTAGGGACCTTGAAGGATGTACTTATAGACTACCATGTCCCCACTAGTATGATCCGCATCATAGTCCAGGTAGTCAAATACACATCCTAAGGGCTTTACCAACATGTAACAGAGAGACAATGAATGTACACGTTAAGATAAAGTGTAACCACATAGCATACTATCATATCGAGCAAGAAAGTCATCCCTATATATGTCCAAGCATCCACTATAATATACATCCTATGCATAGTAATGGCCTCTAGGGCATACATATAACTAACAATCTCCCACTTACACTAGGGCCATCTGATAGCAGTGGTCGTAGTATCTCATACTCAACCATCCCATAATAGTCTCTCTGGGAAAAGGCCTTTGTGAGTGGATCCGCCATGTTGTCCTCTGAGTCTACTCTCCTAACCTCGATCCCCTGGAGATCAACCATCTCCTCAATCAGGTGATACTGCCTATGAATATATCTGGATCACTGATGGGACAGGCGTTCATTAGCATAAGCCACAACTCCATTGTCACACAATGGGAGGAACGAAGTTCATCTCATGAACTAATATACACCTAGACTGCATCTTTGGTAGCATCTTTGGTAGCGATGTATCTAGCTTTTATCGTCTAGTATGCCACGGTATCTAGCTTGGAACTCTTCCAACATACCGTCCCTTTACTGAGGGTAAAGACAATGCCTGCGACTGACATTCAGTCGTCCTTATCACCTTGGAACCTTTGCATTGATTCTCCCCAGGATCGATTGATACCATCTCACTACAACTAGTGAGTATCCTAACATCCAATTAGATCTATCTCATAGATCCAAAACCCAGGATTTAGTAGGTATCATTTTGATCCTATATAGAGAATCCTAGTGATAAGCGGAGATTGATCGAGCGTAGCATAGGAAACTCCTTCCCTATCAAAAGTATGTCATCCACGTACTCTATGAGGATCACCACCACACTCCTTACTACCTTTTTGTATATACAAGGTTCATCTACCATTTTGATGATATCAAACTCTTTGACTACCACATCAAAACAGATGTTCCAACTCCGCGATGCCTGCTTTATCACATAAAACATCTTGCACACGTTTCCGCTGTTCCCACTGTCTACGAAGCCCTCTAACTGTGTACTTATAGACTCTTTCTTCTAAATCTTTATTTAGAAAAGCAGTCATGACACCCAACCGCCAGATATCGTAGTCACGGTATGTAACCATGGCAAGTAGGATCTGGATGGACTTAAGCACAGCTACTTAGAAAATGTTTCATTATAATGCATACCTGGT
The DNA here is from genome assembly GCA_030015575.1 of Agapanthus africanus. Taxonomy (NCBI): domain Eukaryota; kingdom Viridiplantae; phylum Streptophyta; class Magnoliopsida; order Asparagales; family Amaryllidaceae; genus Agapanthus; species Agapanthus africanus. The sequence continues at coordinate 480,734,185 of JASDDO010000014.1, read as the reverse complement.
CAATGATGCAAACCTTTAACAAGTCTAGCTTTGAAAGTCTTAACTTTTCCATGTACACCAAGTAATCTTCTCAAGATATACTTGCTCCTGATGGGGATTTAACCCTTCAGATAAAGCAACCAAAGTCCATACTTTGTTGGTGTATAAGGATTCCATCTCAGATCGTAAAACATCTAGCCATTCTTACAGAGTCCTACTCCTGATGGGCAGCCCGAAACTAGTTGGGTCATCATCTCATGATGCAATCCTTGCTCCCACTGTCATAGAGAAACCGAAGTATCTCTCAGGTGGGTGAGGAAACTTACTAGATCGGCGGAGAGGCTGAGGTTCGTTGGTTTCTACTGAATCCTTTAGTTCTACCAAATCATCAGCTGTAGTTTGTATAGCTGGAACTCTTTCCAGTTCTACCTCATGACCACTAATTTCTTCACAAGAAATTCCCTTTCACAAAGGTGGCATGCTGAGTAACAAAACATCTTTTGTTCCTCGGTTAGGTAGAAGATATTCCCTTGCGTATGCCTGGGATATCCAACAAACTTCTACAGAGTTGACTTTGTCTCGAGCTTGTCCGGATTTTGCTTTTTAGACATAGGCCGGACAACCCCAAATCTTAACTGACTTAAGAGATGGGCTCTTCCCTTTCCATATCTCATATGAAATGGTAGGCATCTGATTTGATCGGAACCCTATTCAATAGGTATGCAACTTCATAAGTGCATAACTCTCTAAAAGGAAATAGGAAACTCAGTAGTACTCATCATAGAGCACACCATATCACATAGGGTGCTATTGCTCCGCCCCGATATACCATCGTGCTATGGTGTATACGGAGGAGTAATGCTGGGAGAGAATATCATTCTCCTTTAGAATAATCCAGGAATTCCGTGCTCAAGTATTCTCCTCCTTGATCACATCAAAGGACATAATACTTATACCCGTATTTGGTTCTCTACTTCTAACTTATATTCTGTGAATATCTCAAAAGGTTCGGACTTGTGTTTCAACAGGAACATATGTCTGAATCTTGAGAGATTATCAGAGAATGTAATGAAGTATAAAGAACTGGCCTTGGCATGTGTAGACAGGGGACCTTCATACATCAGCATGTATCAAACCCAAGAGTTCACTAACTCTTTCTCTGTTTCCAATAAACAGAGCTATGGTCATCTTATCTCTGTGACATGACTGGCAAGTTTCACAAGATATAAATTCAAACTAATTTAAATATGCATCTTAATGTAACTTCAGCTAGTCGGGTCGGATTGATATGACCTAGTCTACAATGCCTCAAGAAGGATTTGTTCATTTCTGAACTCTTCCTCTTTTGTGTGTTATATATACTAAGAACTGTAGTTTGATTTAGAATGTTAATGATTTTAGATAACATGCCTGAACCGATCAACTCTTGATTTAGGAAATGTTCAAAACATTATCCAACAATACAAAATTATATCCTTCTTTATCTAAATAAAGAGACTGATATGATTTTGTATATCAGGTTCGGTATCTAATAACATTTGTTCAGAATCAATGTATTCTGGTAATACAGGGTGACAGTGACCAACAGACCTGGCTGCAACACTTGCACCGTTTTCTGTCTCATGAAACTTATCACCCGTTCTCAGTTCTCTACCTTTCTGTAGCCCATGTAACATGTAACATATTACATATGCGGGATCCTGATCCGGTATCTCATACCTAGGACGTAAAGGACACTGAGAAACAGTTCTCTGTAATGAACACACCCGAAGATGATGCATCGGTATGCACTTTCTTCGTTTGGGCGGCACGGGAATTCTGGTAATCCCCAATTTCCTGCTCTGTCTTATAACAATTATAAGTTTGGAGCGGGACCAACGTTCCCCGGCTCAGTATAACAAGCGGGTTCGGTCAATATATCCGTTTTATTATCTTGATTAAGGCGTGACATGGTCGCTAGCTGGAGAGAGAGAGAAGAAAACACTCTGCGTGCGCTCTTGCAAGATCAGATTGGTTATTCTTTTATCTAATCAGGATGGCTCCCACTGTTTTTATCAAATCTTCCTTCAAACCCTAAAAGGAAAGACTAGCCGGGATTAATTACACGCTACAAGTTCGCCAATCTTTCAGCCAGGCCAGTGTCGGTACTTTGAGGGAGGTTCCCCGTGCTTTCGCACAGACCTAATTAAAGTAAACCTCGTTTTCCCAGAGGCCTAACCCCGTTGACACCTTTCTAGACACCTACTTGATCAGCTAATTGTAATGTGTAAAACTCTCCCAGGAGTAACAATTACTCGCAGCGGGTATCGGGATCCAACTATCTCATAAAAGGTATGCAATCTCATTGCAAATTTCAACGCTTGAAATTCCTGATAATATTTTGCCCCTAGCAGCTATATGACCTTAACATAGTCAACAAATCATAAGTGCTAGTCAAGTTCAACTCGTCATTTCCCGATTGAATTAAACCCACCCGCACGACCCTTAACATAGTCAACAAAGTCGCACGACTACCCTAATCCAATCGCATCATATGCTTATACAGATAAGCACTAATCAGCTACCGCACACTACGCCTTAACATAGTCAACAAACGTAGCACGAATACTAACTAGTACTTATCTGAAATGACGGAGGGCTACGACAGGTTTTTCTGAAAACCTATTACGTAATGAACTTGATATCATTGTAGAATCAAATGATTTTAAAATGGAGTGCTTTTGAGGCTTTTCTAGTTTTGCTAAAGGGGTCACTCCCGGTGAAGGGATCGTCGGCCCTTTCCTCATCGAATAAGGTGCAGGATATATTATATATACCGCTGTGCAAAGCAAAAACTATAGAAGCAATCAAAAGACAAACCGAGGATTGTAGCATCTGCCAGTTATTGCTAAAGGAGTCACTCCCGGTGAAGGGATCTCGGTCCTTTCCTTATCGAATAAGGTGCAGGATGTTCTACAAGGAACACCGCGATGCAAAGTAAGAACTGTAGCTACATGTTTTTGAAAATTCGATTCCACAACATCTTAGGTTTATTTTCTTTCATTAATCACATTAATGAAGTCCCATCATTTAAATCACCTAAACATCACAGATAAATACGACGTACACTTATGCCATCCGCATTCGCCTCGATGTCCCCTCGTGCACCGTTAGGTTAGGTAACTAACGGCAGAGCGGGGCAGGGCTAGCGCGGGTGTAAAACATAAGTAACGTCTATATAATATATCATATACAGTATCTATCATCACATATCAAATGATCGCATCACAGATATCGCAGCAGAAGAAACATATGAAACATTGGATATACTAGGACGTCCGTGTTTTCAATACGAGCCTGTATAAAACACGGATTCCATGGTCGCGATGAATAGCCAAACCCACACCCCTAGACCCCTACGAGAGCGGCAAGCAACCCTACCAATTCTAGAGTTAGGAGCCCCGGACTCGACTCCTCGAGTTGGTCTCCCACTGGACTCTAGAACCCGGTTACTTGTGCTCTCCTTGTTGGGTCTATCCTAGTGTGGAAAAGTAAATAATATACAATGGTGGCATCTTCCGCAACCTGGAAGTGCCGCAATAAAAGAATATTACATACAATTAATTTTACATGAATGAAAATGAAAAACACTCATCTCACATAAAAAAAAACCCGGCTATTCAAAATGCGACGATCCAATATAACATATCCAGCAACACATAACATCACATGTCATCAACGTAAGTAAATGTGCGCATCCCAATTGTCGTTGACATATAGCAACGAAACCGGCGATATCACATATTACACTTACGGTCGCAGAAAATAAAGTGTAAAACTACAACAGTTGGAATCCGCAACCTCCTTAGACATCGCATGCCTAACAGTTATAAACCCCGCATTCTAGTCTCTATATCGAAAACTCTTTTCAATATCAAGTCGGGCAATTCAACAAGATTCCCGATATTCTGATCGAATGCTCGTCGCAAACTTTAGTAGACGGCCGCACCACCGGATGCCGTCGACGAAGTGCACTAAGGCGGAACACCGTTGCCGCGAGCACCCGAACGGATGCTTTTGGCGACGGGGTTCTCCTACAGTCACTTGGTCGGGGCTATGGGGCATGGCTGTCTATTAAGTCTACCGGCGAGTATCCGCGTACGCTACGTGATTGTGACGGACTTTTGATAACATCAAAATTCCGTGGCAACCGATCAAGTGAGACTAAAGTGCTATGTTTATAACATCCAAATCAGTTATCTCATAACTACTTGTGGATTCCAAATATTGTATCACATTCCAGATAAATAGAAAATGTTAAACTTTCCGATCGAACAATCAAACACCCAAGTTTTCCCGATAATAGCTCAATACATGAAATAAGTTTAAAAACATCCACTTCATGCCACAGTACCAACGGTCCAGCCGTAGAAGGGTCAAGCCAACGCCTCACATGTGGCACGCCGTACTGCGCCAAACCCTAAGGTTCAAAGGGCAGTTCAAGACGGTCACATAATCGAGTTAAGGTTTGTTGTCTTCTAGAGGGTCCATCGCGTTACTTGCACTACTTAGAACGTTCTTAAACGACGTAAAAATCCAACACTTGGAAATTTCCCGGCAGGGGAAAAAGTGGGTATTTATATCCGGTCGAACTTTTTAACAGTTTCTAAAATATCCAGAAAAACATAAACAAAGTTAAATTATCCGATCGAATTAACGAGTCCCAAATAAAACCCTAGAAAACTCAACACTTGAGTGGAATTAAAAAATTCCCAGAAAAAAATGACAATAAAGGACCTAAGAATAAATATGTGAAGTTTTAGGGACTAATTCACAATTTGGGCCGCGGAACCACCGCCAAACCCTTGGTTTGGCCGCGGTTCCGCGGTCAAATTTTTGAGTTTGGGGTCCGTACTTCACAGTAATTCTTATATTTTCCTGCTTAATTTTCTGAACATTTTTAATTCACAAAAATCCACAGTTTGAAAAAATGTACACAGAAGGGTTTTGATCGGGGTTTCGGGGTTCGATCGGATCTCTAACTTCGTCTACACTTCGCCTAAAGCTCTAGCTAGGCTCTGATACCACTGTAGGGTTCCTAGACACACACAAAAGGTTCCACAATGCATCAACCATGCCAAATTCAAATTTTTATGTGCCTAACAACTCTATGTAAGATCGTTAATTAGAGATTAGGCGAAACTACAAGCATGCAAACTACTTTGCTACTAAGTGAAAGGAAATACAACCTTTGTAGATCCGGTCCTCCACTTCTTTAGCTCCGTGTTGACGTCCCTCCTCTGCGATCATCGGATCCCGGACTCTAGCAATGGTTTCGTCGGAGAAATGATCGGGCTAGGTCATTGACTTCGAGGCCGAAGATGATCTACGTCGGGGAGACTCAAACTCAAGCTATTCCTTCACTTGGTCAAAAACTTTATGAAGAGAAGACCCTATACTACATGGCAAGTAGTAGAGGATGAAGAAATAGGAAGTGGGTTCACTTTAGAATTGGATTTCTCACTCTTTTTCTCATGGCACCATTGGAGTTAGCAAGCTTTTGTGAAGCTTGATGAAGAAGAAGAAGAAGAAAAAGAATCATATGAATATTTATCCAAATGAAACTTATCCAATAAATAATGGCACCATGGTTGAGTTAAGCCCTCATGCTTAACTCATGTAGAGAATTAACCAAAGCCTTAGGTTAAGGGTTGGGTTAACTAATATCTTATACAAATGACAAAAGAGTTGACTTTGTCAATGTTTATCAAGCTTCATGAAGCTTGATAACTTTGACCAAAGTATCAATTCTTTTGTTATTTGCTAGGAAAATAGTAAACCCTAATTTAACCTTGATTTGGTTTAGTTCTCATACACACAACTTGTATGTATCATCAAGCATGATACAAACATGTACACTTGCATATATCACATATAAACAATGTGCACATTCAAGTGCGAAAATCAATCTTAAGTGAACAAATACTAGTTAATGTAAAGTAATATATCAAATATATAATTATACATTAAATCATTAAATCAACACTTGATTTAATGATCCGGTCATATTGCATATAACCGACTAATATCAATAGTAACAACTTATCGAATCAACACTTGATCCGATAACCCGGCTATATAGCATACAACCGATCAATGTCACAAATCGCTAGAATAGAATACAGTATCACATACTGGTATTATTCTCGGTCCCGCACATATCTCATATGCGCTCCTATTTCGTTTCGCTTGAGCCAGGAAACCCCTGTGTAGGACTCTAAAGACTCGTCAATACGCCGGCAGTAGGTGATGATCATATCAAACACCCACAAGCCGCAAGCGGTCTGCTAAACGTAACGGCCACCCGGGTATTGAGCAATCAGAAGATCAACGAGCAAGCCCACTCACACTCCTGTGAATCCAACCAGTAACACTTACCGTACAGTCCGGTCTGTTCGTCTGATATGTCACATATCTCGCCTAGGGGTGGTAAACGTCAGACCACAATAACTCGATATGTCGTGTCGATATGAGGCTCATAACTGGTCGAGAAACTACTGGTAACACTTACCAGTAAATCCCTAAAACAGCCTTGGCCAAGGACTTCCTGTTATAGCCAATCGAGCACAGCGCAACATCAACTCCCTATACCGGGAGAGACGAAACCCCTCCTATCGCTCATTGCCTCCATGTGACTTGGGACTGTACCCAAAAACCATCGTTTTTCACGCCCTCTTGGACGTGGTAAGGTGGAAACCAAAGCACAGTGGGAATCACACAAGACTCTATGACGATCTCGGGTATACAGACTAACCTGTACCAGTGTCACCAAAGAACTGCCATCTGACGTAAGGTATAATACCATCTGGGAGTTCTCGGCGAGTCCGTCCAGTGTACCCAGTCTACACTGAGCACCCGTATATCATCTCTGATGTCAAACACCAATGGATATGGGATCATCCATCCCCCATCTGTATGGGTCGAGAAGCTACACGCTAGTCTACTCTGGTATATCGATGCCCCGTCTCGATATACCCACGACTAGGGACCTTGAAGGATGTACTTATGGACTACCATGTCCCCACTAATATGATCCGCATCATAGTCCAGGTAGTCAAGTACACATCCTAAGGGCTTTACCAACATGTAACAGAGAGACAATGAGTGTACACATTAAGATAAAGTGTAACCAGATAGCATACTATCATATCGAGCAAGAAAGTCATCCCTATATATGTCCAAGCATCCACTACAATATACATCCTATGCATAGTAATGGCCTCTAGGGCATACATATAACTGATAATTCAGGTGTTGCTCCAAATGAATAAAACCTAGTTCTATCTATTAGGTTTCCCATGCATCAAGCGGATCAATGATAGCCTCTGTGTACTAGTGTTGGGTTTCGGTGCCCGCACCATGGAAACCGCGGCCAAGGCGGAAGCGAAAACAAAAATTTTAGCGAACACACTGCAGAAACCGCGTCCAAGGCGGAAGCGAAAACAAAAATTTTAGGGAACACCGAACACTCGTAAAACCCAAGATACGGTCCATAGACCTAAACTAGCTAACTAAAAGTGCAAGGGTTGAAGAACTACAACTTTTATCGCGTATCCACCCAATTATGGAAGACCTTTCCAACTTCGTAGCCTTCGGGATCATGCTCGAGAATCGACCACCCTTGCTGAAGACGATCTACCCGAGGGAAAACGGAGGAGGCTCTAACCGATGATCCAAGCTCGCTAGGTCTGGATGGTCGGTGATGTAAGAATATTTCACTAAATTTTTCTCTCATGAACCATGCTCAAAAAGAGAGCAAGAAGAAAAAGGAGAAGACATGACCATGAAAACTTGAAGCATCAAGCTTAAGTGAAAGAACATCAAGTGTAGAAAAATGAGAATAGCTTGCATTTATCAACCATGCATCAATAGTGCACACAAATGATTTTATCATTTAAAAACCCCAGGCCATACCTCTCTACATGTTTGCACCCATGCCTCAATCCACCTCCTTTCCACCTCATTACCATTTAATTTTCTAAATAGAAAATCAAATATGATGTGTTCTTCTTCTAGAAACATTCCCGTATAAATACAGAATACTTCAACTGGTAAATGTATCGCTACACATACGCGAATACATAAAAAATACGGATAGGAACAAAGAGAAAATAAATAGTGAACAATAATACTAAAAATATATATCAAAATACATACACAAATTACTAAATCAAAACCTGATTTAATAATCCGGCTTAATCCTAAGCCGGCTAGTATTATCATCCGCCCGATTAAGGTCCGTGTATCTCGTATACGTATTTAATCGGATCCCTGCACGTGCCAACGTATGGCTCCTACATCTGTCGCCTTAACCGGGAAAACCCTCTGTGTGGGACTCTAAAGACTTGACAATACGCTGGCAGTGGGTTTAACTACAAGCACATCAGCGACACTAGCTGTACGTAATGGCTACCCAGGTACTTGTAGAAAGGGGGGTCGACAATCAAGTCCGTATTTACCCTACTGAGCGTGAATATGACAATCTCCGTACAGTCCGGTCTTTTCGATAAAGAGTATCGTATATTGGGTCTAGGGGGTGGATAACGTCAGACCCCTATTAACCCGATAAGTCGTGTCTGAGTCAAGCTCATCACCAATAGAGATATTACTGATCAACTATTAGTAAATCTCATCCACCGTGACCATGGATTTCTGGTGATAGCCAACTGAACACAGCGCGACATTGACTCCTAATTCCAGGATAGACGAATCCCTGACAGTCGACCACTGCCTCTATGTGGCTTGGGACTGTACCCAACTAAAACCTGTTTGTACGACTCTTTTGAGCCATGGTAGGGTAGTAATCAAAGTACAGTAGGAACTCACACGAGACAAATGATGACTCCAGGTCAAAGGACCAACCTATATTCATGCCACCTGAGAATTTCCATCTGACGATAATATAATGCCATCTAGAAGTCATCGGCGAGTCCGTCCAGTGTACTCACCTCCAGTAAGCACCTGTATACTATCTTATGTGATACAACACTAATGGCTTGTGAGACCGGCCACCGCCCCTCGTCGGGGTCTAGAAGCGTATACACTAGTCTACTCTAGAATATTGGTGCCCGGTCTTGATACTCCTATGACTAGGGACATCTAAGGATATTCTTATGGACAACCCAGCTCTCACATATATGATCGACATTACAATGTTGGTCATCAAGCAACAATCCTACAAGCTTCATCAATGATGAAGACAAACCAGATAGTATACTACCATCTCGAGTAAGATTGTTATTCCTGTATAGGTCCTTCCACAATTATCATAATCGCCTACTTACGATTACAATAATTGTCTTGAGGGCACTATATCCAACAACTAGAAGCTATATTATGTTTAATGTCAAGGAATATAAACTGTCACTGCAGAAAACTGTAGGACACGTCGACAATCTAAAATATAATTAAATTATCAAACGATAGGAAAACTGAACGAGACCAGAACCATGATTTAGCTAACTAAATTATCTTCATGAAGATATAGGACTCAACATAATTTCAATTCTGTGTAGGGATGTATAGGAGATTAAGTTCAGTTACCAACATGGAAAAACTGTAGAAATAAGCCGTATACATTCATAAGATAAGTTATGTTAGAAATAGCCAACAGCGACGTAATTCAGTAGAACCAGTCACGTAAGAAAGCTAACTCAATTTCCTATGTATCTATATAGGGTTTCGCGCCTTTTCGAATTCGAACAGTGATTTGCTTGTGTTTGATTTCAAGTATTCGTAGGGATTTCGGTTCAGGACTGCAGTCCAAAACCAAAAATCCCTTCAGTTTCCGCTATCTAGAAGACACGATATTCAGTAAAAGTTGTTGTAGGTTTATAGGTTATGCAGTCCTCTTCAAAGAGAGCCTAAGAATATTAATTATGATCCAATTTTGTACGATTTATTATGAATTTAATGGTCTTGCATGCTCGGGGAAATTATGATTTTGCAATGGTTATCAGGGGCAACATATTATGGGTGAAACGATATTAATTTCCAACCAAATTTCTACAGTACATCTGTGAACAGTAAACAGATTTAACGATCACAAGTTTCGTCGATTTTAATTATATTTTGGCTTACGGTTCTTATCGAACACCTTGGGTAAACATTCGGTTATCGATCGAAACACACGCTTCCTTTAGCCAACGAATTTAGATATTAACCATATAACTTCGACGTGATACCAACACAGTATTAAGCCCTAGTCGGGATCCAATTAATAAGACGGCATTATGGTTCGCTACACAAATTCAATAATAGTTTACGATCTAATTATATCTATATATATCTAGTTATTGTAAATTTCTTTGGCTAATGTTTATAGTAGCATGATAAACAAGTGAAGGTTTTCACTTGCCTGGCGATGATCGCGACGACGAATGGCACGATCATAGCAGCGATTACGATCCCAGCAGTAGCAACTGCACACGAGCTTGGTTCTTGATGGGGATGACGACGACGATGGAGAGGTTGGGAGCGACGGTGGTGCGCTGTCAGGGAGGAGACCGGAGGCAATGCAGAGGCGATGTCAGTAAGGAGTTTGACTCTGGTGAAGTGGTGTTCTAGGGATGGTTGAAGCGGGGTGCTCTGTTGGTTCATGAGGTTGGAGGAAGATGGGAGCTCAATCGGAGGCAGGGTAGTGGTGGGCTCTGGTGAAGTGGCGCTGATTGTGAGGCTGTGATGGAGTTTGGGTGTGGAGGCTCGTGGGGGTGCGGTTGGTGTAGAGGTGGTGAGGCTCGTCATTGAAGGGGTCGAGGTGAGAAGAGCTCGGTGGTGGTGGGTCGGTGACAGTGATGGAGTGGGATCGAGTTCGCTGGTGATGGTGAGGTGCAGCAGCAGTTTGTAGAGAAGCTGGAGGTTGGAGAGAGGGAGAGAGAGACGAGAGAGAAATAGAGAGAATGTGATTTTTAGAAGAGGGGGTTAAAGATGAAGGGAGTCGGTTGTTGAGGTTGTTAGTGATATATACCCTAGAGTCCATTATTGTATAGTACTAGTTTGTATATTACATTTTGGAAGCTTGGGATATACATGGATTTTTGACAGTCTTGCTAAAAAATAGTAGTATGCTACTTGGTTTGTTTCTATCTTAATATGTGTATATGTTTCTTTTCACGTATCGCTAATATATATCGGTAGAGCCCTTAGGATCTTTGCTTGACTACTAACGTTGTCATGGCAGTCACACTAGTGGAGGCTGGGTAGTCTATAAGCACATACTTATACAGGTCCCTAGTCGTAGGTTATCGAGACAGGGCATCGATACTCCAGAGTAGACTAGTGTATACGCTTTTCATCCCAGCAAGGGAGATGGTCTGTCCCAAAGCCATTAGTACGTCGTACCGGAGATAGTATTATACTGGACGGACTCGTGGGGAACTGCTGGTTGTTACTATACCTATCATCAGGGAGCAGTTCCCAGGTGACATGAGTACAATATAGTCTATTGACTTGACACTGATACTTCGTCTTGAGTGTGTTCCCACTGTTCTTAGATTGCTACCCTACCACGGTTCTATTGAGTCGTGCAAACAGGTAGTAGTTGGGTACAGTCCTGAAGCACTTGGAAGCAGTGGCGGTTAGATAGGATTCGTCTCTCTCGATATTGAGGGTTGATATTGCACTGTGTTCGGAAACCTAATACACAAAGTCCCTGGCCAGGGCAAGCGAGATTTACTGGTAGGCGCTCCAGTAATTTCTCAGGGTGTTTTGGGCTGCTCTCCAGCACGACTAATTGCGCCATTAGGGGTATGAAAGTTACCACCCCTATGCCCGATATGCGATACTCTTAGATGAACAGACTGGACTGTACGTAGATTGTCACAGATAGGCTCAGTAGGAGTTCGGATGAGTTTTCTCATCGGCCTTCTTATCGACAGATACCTGGATAGCCGTTACGTGCAGCTAGTACCGCTGACGTGCTTGTGGTTAAACCCACTGCCAGCGTATTGTCGAGTCTTTAGAGCCCCACACAGAGAGTTTCCCTGCTTCGAGCGAAACGATGCAGAAGTCGTATGGTTTTACGGCAGGGTTCGAACATATACGTGTACATGTGCACGTATCATGTTCGGACAGATAATAATATTAGGCTTTGGTTTAAGCCGGATCCTAGTATTAGATTATTGAATTATTTTGTCTCATTGTATTTGTATTTTTTCAGAATACGGATACGAGTATGTAAATACGGTGAGGGGTATTCTTGTAATTTGTTCAAGAATGCTTCAAGAAGATGCCACCTCATTACTTGTATTACCATTTATGCTAAATGGATTAATGAGGTAGAGGTATGAGGTGTTAAGTAATTATGAATGAAGCATAGCTACTTGATGACTCATGATGGCTATTGAGGCAATGTGGCACATAGATATCATGTGTGAGGCTAGGTGTCACTTGGAGATTATTGTAAGAGATTATGGCATGCCTCATATCCATCACAATTAGCCATTATTCTTTTGATAACAACAAATACACTCTCTCTCCTCAAGCACTCTCATCTTCTTCCTCAAATCCTAACTTGTCTCATATGTTGAGAAACCTAGGGTTAATGAGACTAAAATATCTATAATCACTCTCTACAACCTCTAGGTCACTTAGATTAGCACTCTAGGTATCTTAGTTACCTCATCTTAGAGGTAGGAGCTCAAGATAGACACTCTCGGGTGGATCTTCTTCGACTCGAGAAGGCCGACGAGGAGGCGCAATCCATATACACTCCAAGGAGCTCACGTAGAGGAGGAGGAGTACAAGAAGAAGAAGGACCAGTTACTTGAGGTATAATTTTCTTACATAGTAGTTAAAGCTCTTAGATGTTTAACTAGTTACGGTTTAGTATCGATCTTGGTGTTTAGTCGGTGTTGCGATGCATATTAAAATCGTTTTTTGCAAATTCCGCCTCCCCGCGAACCCGCGAGGTGCGTGACATAGACTTACAGAGGTGAGGGGAAGCGGGCGCTGATATCTCGAAGTTGTTGGGGATCTTGGCGGCATGAGTGAGGTCTTGGTGATGTTGGGGGCACGGTTCTCGTGGGAGGAGGAAAAAATCGCAAGAGAAGAAAGAGAGGTAGATGAGGAGAAGAGCTCGACTGTTTGAGGGAGTGGGGGAACATGCGATGATCGTGGTGGACGTTGAGGGGATCATGGGGGAGTAGGCGACGTCGTGGGCGAGGAGCGGGTCTCGTGGGTGATGCGAAGAAGGAAGGAGCCGTTGGTTTTGAAAAGGAGAGAAGAAGAAGAGGGCTTGGGCTCCATAGGCCGAGCCGGAAGGAAAAAGAGAAAAGAGAGAGACTGGGCTGGGGAATTGAGTTAGGGTTTTTATAATTAAAAGATATTAGATTAGGGTTTTAATTTAAAGTTAGGTTAAAAAAATATAGATAGGGAATAGAATTGGATAGAAAATTTGGTGAAAAATATTTATAAAGAAATGCGGAAAAGTACAAGGAACTGAGGATTTACACCGCCCCTCAATTGAGGGTAAACATATAACCCGAGACAGACTTGCTGTCATCTTTGTCGCTTTGGAAGCTTGAATCGGTAAAGGACTCTATCTAGAGGTCTCCATTATCATATACTAAGAACATATCCTTAGTCCTTCTCATGTACTTCAGAATATTCTTCACAGCTGTCCAATACTTCTTCCCTGGGTTTGACTGATACCGGCTCATTACGCTGAGTGCGTATACTACATCTAGTCTGGTACATAATATTGCATATATTATAGATCCTACCGCCGAAGCGTAAGGTATAATGCTCATGCAAGCCCTCTCTTCAACGGTCTTGGGGGACATCTCTTTAGAGAGGGTGATTCCGTGACAAGCCGGTAAGTTACCGCGCTTGGAATCTTCCATACTATACCTCTTTAGTATGGTGTCAATGTACCTGGACTGTGAAAGTCCTAATATCCTCTTAGATCTATCACGATGAAAGTATGTTTTAGCACCTATACTAGGTTTATACAAGCATCAAGTAGGCAATTTTAAAAAATCTTAAGGTCTAAGCTATACTAACCTCGAATCGAACTAGAGAATTAGGGTTTTAGTGTAAGCAAACAAGTTCTAAACTAAGTGATGGAAGTTTACAACCATTGTAGACCGTCCTTCACTTCTAAAGCTCCAATTAGTAGTCCCTAGAACTCTTCTTTGACTCCACTTGAGAAAGGAACGTTCTTGCTTGTAGTCTTCGAAGCCGAAGATGATCCACCTTGAAGTCACTTTAACTCAAGCTCACTCTTCACTAATCAAAGTATTAGTGAAGCAAACAAGATAAACTAATAGGCTAGATTAGTGTAGGTTGATGAAGTAGGAATTTTGCTCACTAGAAATCTTTTTCTCTTTTCTTTTCTTCAACTCAAGAAAAACCCAAGAGGAGAAGAATGAAGAACAAGATGAGGATGAACTTGGATGAGAGAATGAACCATGAGGTGAAGTGATAAGATGAGTTGAGATGTGTATAATAAATATCTTAGAATAAAACAAGAAATGAAGATGATTCATGGCTTCTCAAAGCTTCTACAAGCACCTAAAGAAAATGACTCATTCTCTTTTCTTTTTAATTCTAAAATGTTTATTATTATCTCTTCTCATATATCCTTATGTGTGATTCTCATACATCCATGTCCCTTGTATCATCAACCATGATACATAACTAAACACACACACACACACACACACACACACACATATATAAATGTAAATAAAGAGAAGAAAATCTTAGTGAGCTTAATATATATATATATATATCAAATATATAAATATATATCAAATTATTAAATCAACACTTGATTCAATAATCCGGTTATATCATATATAACCGACTAATATCATATATATTTATATATATATGTATATCACATTATTAAATCAACACTTGATTCAATAATCCGGTCATATCACATACAACCGGTTTATATTCAATATTAGATATTAAACGAACACTTGATTTAATAATCCGGTCATATCATATATAACCGACCAATATCAAATATATATACATATATCAAATCATTGAATCAACACTTGATTCAATAATCCGGTTATATCACATATAACCTAACCGATATCAAATATTGCAAGATTAGAATACAGATATGTTGGCTATAGTGCTCTCAAGACAATTATTGTAATCGCAGGCAGGTGACTATGATGATTGAGGGAGGACCTATACGGGTAGAACTGTCTTACTCGCAATGATAGTATGCTATCTGGTTTGTCTCTATCATTATGTACATGCATTACGTGGTATTACATATCACTATTACATGTTGATAGAGCCCATAGGATTCTTGCTTGACTACCAGCATTATGATGGCGATCACATACGTGGGAGCTGGGTGGTCTTTAAGCACGTCCTTAAATGTCCCTAGTCGAGGAAGTATCGAGACTGGGCATCGATACTCCAGAGTAGACTAGTGTATACTTTTCGAGACCCTAACGAGGGGCGGTTGCCGGTCTCATGAGCCATTGGTGTAAGTTAGTCATCTAAGATAGTATACAGGTGCTCATTAGGTTATGAGTTACACTGGACGGACTCGCCGGGAATATGCTAGATGGTATTATAACTATTGTCAGATAGCAGTTCTCAGGTGACATAAGTACAGGTTAGTCTGTTGACCTGAGATCGTCATTTTTCTCGTGTGAGTTCCCACTATGCTTTGATTACTACCCTACCACGGCTCAAAGGAGTCGTGCAAACAGGTTTTAGTTGGGTACAGTCCTGAGCTACATGGAGTCACTGAGCGGATCATCGGGGATTCGTCTCTCTTGGTATTGGGGGTTGATTTCGCACTGCGCACGGGTGGCCATCACCAAAAATCCTTGGCCAAGGTAGACGAGAATTACTGATTTGCATCAGTAGTTTCTCAGTGGGCGATGGGGTTTACACCGACACGAAATATCGCGTTATTAGGGGTCGGACTTTATCCATCCCCTAGACCCGATATGCGATACTCTTAGACGAACAGACCGAACTGTATGGAGATTGTCACTGATAGGCTCAGTAGGGGTTCGGATGAGTTTTCTCGTCGGCCTTCCTTTCGCTCAATACCTGGGTATCCGTTACGTACAGCTAATGCCGCTGACGTGCTTGTGGTTAAACCCACTGGCAGCGTATTGACGAGTCTTTAGAGTCCCACACAGAGGGTTTCCTTGGTTCAGGTGAAATAATGTAATAGCCGTATTGGATACGTGCAGGGTTCCGATCGAATGATTGTACTAGTTACCCGAACTTTCGATCGGACGGTTGATAATACTAGCAGGCTCAGGTTTGAGCCGGATTATTAAATTAGGTATTGATTTAATAATTTACGTGTATGTATTTCGATATGTATATTCTAGTATTATGTTCTTTGTGTTATTCTATGTCTTTGGGTATTCGTATTTCAGTATGAATACAGGTATGCATATACAGTAGAGTATAATCCGTATTTATACGGAAAACGTTCTAGAAGGTGGACACCTCATTTTAGATTTATCCATTTATTATTAATGTAAAATGATGTGTAAAGGAAGAGAGGGGAGTATGGTGAGGACCATGCTTCAATAAGATTGCACAAATGAATTAATAATTCATTTGTGCAAACTATTCAAGCATGGTTGGGTTTTTAAATTGAAAAAAAATGGTTTTACAAAACCTAGCTTCATTTTTTTTTCTCACTTGAGGTTGGAAAAAGGGGGATGGTTCATTTTGGGCATGAGTTGAAGGGTTACCCTAGCGTCCCGGCCAACTCCCGTGGCCAAATGCGGAACAAAAATTTTCTTACGAACAAAAACTTGGCGCTAGACTAAACCCTAACAGGATCTTTCCATAAAAACTACATAGCAAAAGAGGAAGTGCTATCTACTATGATAGAAACCTCACAAAAAGAGTCGAGTCCTTCAGTCTTCGTTCTTCATTCTTAGCTCCTTGCATCCACCTTTAACATGCTTGAACTCCAACTCTGGCTCCATCGGTCCTCCAGGATCGAGCTTGTTCTCCGGCCTCCTTTTATCGTAGATGATCTACCCGGGGAGTATGATCTATGGCTCTAGCTCCTAACTATGTTACTGAAGGAGAAACTAGAGAACTTGGTTTGCTAAACCAAGTAGTCTAGGATGTAGTGGAGGGTGTCTAAGTGTTTGCTATCTCTTTTCTAACCTCTTCACTTGTTTCTCAACACATGAGAATGTTAGTGAAGAGCAAGAAGATGAAGATGGAAGAAAGCAAGAGGAGGGAGGAACTCAAGAGAAAATGTGAGCTCAAAGAAAAATGAAGCATGAAGTGAGAGAAAATCACACACCTTGGTTTTTTGTGTGAATTCTTTCAATAAAAAAATAACAACCATGCTTCAATAGTAACTCCAAATGAATTATAAATTCATTTGTGAATTATTAAAGCATGGTCATCACCATTCCTCCCATACCTTTTACTTTACACCTCATTTCCAATTATCAAATAAATAGAAAATACATAATGAGGTGGCCACCTTCTAGAAGGAAATCTGTAGTAAATACGGATTTCATTCTACTGTACAAATATACCGGCAATCAGATAAAAATCCGAACGCCCAAAAGAGATAGAATAACACGAAGAACGTAATACTAGAATATATATATCGAAATACATATATGTAAATTATTAAATCAATACCTGATTTAATAATCCGGTTCAAACCCGAGCCGGCTAGTATTACAAACTGTCCGATCGAAAATCCGAGTACTAAGTACATCAATCGATCGAACCTTGCACGTATCCAATACGGCTACTACATTATTTTGCCTGAATCAGGGAAACCCTCTGTGTGAGACTCTAAAGACATCACAGTACTCTGGCAGTGGTTTTAACCACAAGCACGTCAGCGGAACTAGCTGTACGTAACGGCTACCCAGGTACCTATCGAAAAGAAGGCCGATGAGCAAACTCATCCGGATCTCTTACTGAGCCTATCCATGACAATATCCGTACAGTCCGGTCTCTTCGTCAAAGTGCATACCGGGTCTAGGGGATGATGAACGTCAGACCCTAATAACCTGATAAGTCGTGCCGATGTGGCTCAGGACCAATCCGGGAAACTACTGATCAACCTATCAGTAAATCCCAAATGCTTTGGCCAAGGTCTTATGGCCCTGTCCAATCGAATCACAGTGCGATATCGACTCCCTATACCGGGAGAGAAGAATCCCCGACAATCGCTCACTTCCTCCATGTGGCTCGGGACTGAACCCAACCAAAACCTGTTTGCACGACTCAGTAGAGCCGTGGTAGGGTAGTGACCAAAGTTTAGTGGGAACTCACACGAGAAAAATGCCGATCTCGGGTCCAAGGACTAACCTGTACACATGTCACCTGAGAACTTCCATCTGAAGATAGGTATAGTACCACATGGAAGTTCTCGGTGAGTCCGTCCAGTGTACTCACCCCAATGAGCACCTGTATACGATCTTGGGTACATCAGACCAATGGCTGCGGGACTAACCATCCCTCAACGGGGTAGAAACGTATACACTTGTCTACTCAAGAGTATCAATGCCCAGTCTCGATACTCACGCGACTAGGGACCATTTAAGGATATGCTTGTGGACTACCCTGCTCCCATAAGTATGATCTCCATCACAACGCAGGTAGTCAAGCAAGATCCTATGGGGCTTTATCAACATGTAACCGCAATATGTAATAACAAGTATGACATATGCCATGTTAAGATAAAGACAAACCATAATAGTATACTACCACATCGAGTCTTCATCAATATGTGCAAGCTAGATATAACAACAACAGAAATAAATACACATATCCTGATAAAGAAAAGTCGAATAATATACTATAAAACTGAGCAAGATTGTTCAGTACATTCATATCCCTAGTATCCATATGTATACATATACAATACTGGCCTCTAGGGCATATACATCCAACAATCTCCCACTTGCACTAAAGGCCAATGATTGGCGTACCGAATACCCAACGTCTGCTCTAAGGCCAGCTGCTGGCGTACCGCATACCCAATATCCCAAAAAGTTGCTCGAACTATGCTTGAGGGAGGGCCTTTGTAAATGGTCCGCCGTGTTCTCTTTCGTATCCACTCTCCGGACCTCGATCTCCTGGCAATCTACGATCTCCCTGATCAGGTGATACCGCCTTAAGATGTGCCTGGACTTCTGATGGGATCGTGGTTCCTTTGCTAAAGCTATAGCCCCATTGTTATCACAATACACTAATATTGGATCAACAATGGACGGAACTACCTAAAGTTCATTTATGATCTTCTTCATCCAGACCGCCTCTTTTGCGGCATCGCTTGCAGCAATGTTTCAGCCTCCATTGTCAAGTCTGCGACGGTATCCTATTTGGAACTCTTCCAACATACCGCCCCTCCGTTGAGGGTAAACACAAAACCCGAGACAGACTTGTTGTCATCCTTGTCACTCTGGAAGCTTGAGTCGGTAAAGGACTCGAACCTGAGGTCTCTATTACCGTAAATCAGGAACATCTCCTTAGTCCTTCTCAGGTACTTGAGAATGTTCTTTACTGCTGTCCAGTGGTCCTCACCTGGGTCCGACTGATACCGGCTCACCACGCTTAACGCGTAAGCTACATATGGTCTTGTACATAGCATCACATACTTTATAGATCCTACTGCCGAAGCGTAGGGTATAATGCTCATGCGAACCCTCTCCTCAACAGTCTTGGGAGACATCTCCTTGGAGAGGGTGATTCCGTGCAATGCGGGTATGTTACCACGCTTGGAATCTTCCATACTAAATCTCTTTAGTATGGTCTCTATGTACCTGGACTGTGAAAGTCCCAGTAGTCTCTTGGATCTATCTCTGTAGATCTTGATCCCCAGAATGTACGAGGCATCACCTAGGTCTTTCATAGAGAACCTTTGTGATAAGAATAGCTTAACCGATTGTAGCATAGGAATGTCATTTCCTATCAAAAGAATGTCGTCCACGTACAAGACTAGGAATACGACAGTTCGTCCTACAATCTTCTTATAAACACAAGGATCATCCTCATTTTTGATGAAGTCAAAGTCCTTGACTGTCTCATCAACACAGATGTTCCAGCTCCACGATGCCTGCTTCAATCCATAAATGGATTTGAGTAACTTGCACACCTTCCCGCAGCTCCCACTGTCCACAAAACCTTCCGGCTGATCCATATAAACGCACTCATCTAAACTTCCGTTTAGAAAGGCTGTTTTTACGTCCATCTGCCAGATCTCATAGTCATGGAAGGCAGCAATGGCAAGCAGGATCCGAATGGATTTGAACATAGCCACTGGAGAAAAGGTTTTGTCATAATCCACTCCTGGTCTTTGACGAAAACCTTTTGCAACAAGTCTAGCCTTATAGGTTTCCACCTGCCTATCTACACCAAACTTCTTCTTGTAGATCCATTTGCATCCAACGGGTTTTACCCCAGGTGGAGCAACTTCCAGGGTCCACACTTTATTGGTGTACATGGACTCCATTTCAGATTGCATAGCATCCAGCCACTTATCAGAGTCTCTACTGATAATGGCCTGCCTGAAACTAGTAGGATCATCTTCTTCCAAGATGCAATCCTCTCGATCCCCATCTATGAGAAAACCGTAGTATCTCTCAGGCAGATGAGAAATCCTACTAGATCTGCAGAGTGGCTGAGGTTTGTTGGGTATAACTGATTCTAAGTGTTCTTCCAAATCTTCTGTTATAGTTTGTGGTTCCTGAATTTCTTCTAGTTCTACCGTACTCCCACTAATTTCTTTTGCAAGAAATTCCATTTCTAAAAAGGTAGCGTGGCGAGATACTAACACCTTCTGTTCCTCAGTGTGGTAGAACAGATATCCCTTGGAATGCTTAGGGTATCCCACAAACTTGCACAATACATACCTTGCCTCGAGTTTATCTGGATTCTACTTTTTAACAAAAGCCGGACACCCCCATTGTAGGGTGTTTTTCGTCACCCTATTGAGATGGGAATACGCGCGTGCTTGTCAGGCGCATTACAGATTCCCCCTTTCTAGGGTAGGCTGGGGTTTATTGATTGTGGGGATCCGAATCTCCGGCAGCCGCGGACTAAGCTGCCGTTAATTACCCCTCGTCTTTGAAGCGAGGGAACCTCCGATTGACGGGTTAAACTGGTCATGCGAACTCAATGTGCAGTGTTATGTTTTGGAGGGGTTTTGGATATATCGGGGGCCCCGCAGAGTTTTTACGGGGGCTAGCAGCCCCCTTGCGGGGTGCGGGGCAGCGCCCCGGCCCAAATTTTTTTTAAGGGGACAGTGTTGTGGAGTGTGTGAGTAGATATACACATATATAAAAAAAAAGGAAAGGGAATCCAAAGGATGCGTGGGAAAAAGCGCCAGCGCTTTGAGCGCTAGCGTGCCACGTGTCAGCACGTGGGCGCTAGCGCTCAAAGCGCTAGCGCACCACGTGTCAGCACGTGGACGCTCGGGCGCTAGCTCTTTGGGCGCTAACGATCTGAGCGCAAGAGCACTAGCGCTTTGAGCGTGAGCACCCCACGTGTCAGCATGTGGGCGCTCGGGCGCTAGCGCTTTGGGCGCTAGCGCTTTGGGCGCTAGCGTTCTGAGCGTAAGAGCGCTAGCGTACCATGTGTCAGCATGTGGGCGCTAGCACTTTGGGTGCTAGCGCTCCGAGCACAAGAGTGCTAGTGCTTTGAGCGCTAGCGCACCACGTGTCAGCACGTGGGCGCTCGGGCGCTAGCGCTTTGGGCGTTAGCGCACCATGTGTCAGCACGTGTGCGCTCAAGCGGCAAAAGGGACTTGGTCCCTGCAATGGGAGTTGTACTCCCAGAAAGGAGCACTTATTATTTTATGTGTGTGTGTGTGTGTGTGTGTGTGAGGAGTTAAACTCTAAGGATGTTTTGAAGCTGATGAAGGGGCTTCTCCCCTTGAGCCCTAGTTCTTCCCCGAATTAGGTTTCTGGAGATGGGTCTCCTTCTTCTTCCTGTCCTTTGGCCGGATTCATCCATCCTTTCATCACTGGCAGCTGGTTTCGCGGAGCGGTCCGGAGTTTGGAAATTCACAAATTTTAACATGGCCATAGCCCTAGCCCTTTTTTTGGCTCTGCATCTAAGCCACTTCTGCCTCAGTTTCTCTGCCTTGAGCACTTGGCAGGCTTCTGCTCTTCGGGAAGACGCCATAGGCTGAGTGATGGGGAGGCTTGAGAAGACATCCACCCGCATGTCCGTCGAAGGTGTCACCTGGGCTTGCCCACGACGTCTGGCAACTTCTTTTGTTCCGACGGCTTTGCCCCCAGCTGGGGCCATGGAGAGCCGTTTGAACACCGACTCGCGTTTAGGCTGGGGCGCCCTCAAGATCAACACATTTGGCCTTTTGCCTTTCGAGGCCGGTTTGTCGGTTGCCGGAGCTTGAGGTGCAGGGATGGCATTAGCCGAGACAAACAGAATAGACCCAAATTGTAGCAGCGGTTCTTCCCACTGTCGTCCGAGACTTGCCGGGAGGACCGTCCTGGAGTCCATCTTCATCGTGTATGAGATGGGAGCTGAGTTCATCTTTAGAGACATTGTTGGAAAGTGATTGCTGCATGAAAGAGCATTATTTTAGTATAAATACAGATATGTATATTGATTGAGTTCGCATGAACGTTTAACCCGAAATATGGGAGGAGAGATTTGTCCCACCGGGCGTGCCAAAATCTGTAGGGTGTTTTTCGTCACCCCATAGAGATAGGAATACGCGCGCGCTTGTAAGGCAGATTACAGATTCCCTCTGCCTAGGGTAGGCTGGGGTTTATTGATTGTGGGGATCCGAATCTCCGGCAGCCGCGGACTAAGATGCCGTTAATTACCCCTCTCCTTTGAAGCGAGGGAACCTCCGATTGACGGGTTAAACAGGTCATGTGAACTCAATGTGCAGTGTTGTGTTTTGGAGTGTTTTGGATATATCGGGGGCCCCGCAGAGTTTTTACGGGGGTCCCGCTACCCGGATAGCGCGCTGAGGGTCAAGGGGGCCAGCAACCCCCTTGTGGGGTGTGGGGCAGCGCCCCGGCCCAAAATTTTTTGAGGGGGACAGTGTTGTGGAGTGTATGAGTATATATACATATATATAAAATAATTAAAAAATGGAAAGGGCATCCAAAGGATGCGTGGGAAAAAGCGCCAGCGCTTTGAGCGCTAGCGCACCACGTGTCAGCACGTGGGCGCTCGGGCGCTAGCGCTCTGAGCGCAAGAGCGCTAGCGCACCACGTGGACGTTCGGGCGCTAGCGCTTTGGGCGCTAATGCTCTGAGCGCAAGAGCACCGGCGCTTTGAGCGCCAGTTCTCCACGTGTCAGCATGTGGGCGCTCGAGCGCTAGCGCACCACGTGTTAGCACGTGGGCGCTCGGGCGCTAGCGCTCTGAGCGCAAGAGCGCTAGCGCACCATGTGTCAGTACGTGTGCGCTCGAGCGGCAAAAGGGACTTGGTCCCTGCAATGTGAGTTGTACTCCCATAAAGGAGCACTTATTATTTTGTGTGTGTGTGTGTGTATATATATATATGAGGAGTTAAACTCCAAGGATGTTTTGAAGCTGATGAAGGGGCTTCTCCCCTTGAGCCCTTGTTCTTCCCCAAAGTGGGGTTTCTGGAGATAGGTCTCCTTCTTCTTCCTGTCGTTTGGCCGGATCTGTAAGATCAAGAGATGTGAGATTTTAAAAATCTCTTCCTTTTGAGATCTAATGACAGATCCAAGTTCCCCTTTGTGGGTTTTGTGGTGAAAATCTATTTAGTTTTGGAAATGGAAGAGTAAAACTCTTGATTTAATTCAAAAGAAAGAAGAAGGTTTGGGACTTTCAGAAAGGGGAAAGAGGCACAAACCCTAGATTTTTTTTGAGAGAATGAAAAGTTGTTACTTTATTCATCATCATGTTGCCTTATATAGGCTTACATATTTACATATAGCCCCTTGGGCTTTACAAAATGGCGTTTTGCCCATCCCATGGCTCATGTGCCATTTCTTTTTGCACATATGCCATGGGCTTTACAAAAATTTTGCTTTATGCCCATTTTGCATACATTCATGCATAAAAAAATTACATAAAAATTATTTATTACATGATCTATATTTTGGCATGTAGGAGGCTGGCCGCGGGCTCGACTTAGGCATGGGCCCGCTTGACCTGGGCTTGGGCACACCTGGTTTGGGGTTGACCATGACTTTGACTCGGTCAACCGGGGTTGCAAATTTTGACCCCAACAAAGTCCCCCCATCAATAAATGCACACCGCACATTTGAGTCGTGTGCATAAAATTGATGGATCTTGAAGCTAAACTTCGAGGTGGAATATCATTCTGGGGGCGGAGCATCATCCCTGGGAGCATGATTCCCGGGGATCGGAGCATCATTCCGATTTGCGAAGCATAATTCCAAGGTCGAAGCATCATTTCGAAGAGTTGGAGCCTAATTCCGAGGATCGGAGCATCATTCCAAAGAGTGGAGCATGATTCCAGCGATCGAAGCATCATTCCGAAGAGCGGAGCATGATTCCAAGGATCGGAGCATAATTCCGAAGAGCGTAGCATGATTCCATAGATCGGAGCATCATTCCGAAAGGCGGAGCATGATTCCAAGGATCGGAGCATCATTCCGGAGGTTCGGAGCATCATTCCGAAGAGCGGAGCATGATTCCAAAGGTCGGAGCATAATTCCGATAAGCAAAGCATAATTCCAAGGATCGGAGCATAATTCCGATGAGCGGCAGACATTCTGACCGAAGCATAATTTCGATGCAGAGGTTGATTCCCAGGCGAAGCATAATTCCGACAGGGAAGGCAAATACTCCGAGGCGAAGCATGATTTCAACGCAGGGTACATTCTGAGACGGAGCATGATTCCGGTGCAGAGCTTGTTGGTTGATTTGATTCCGAGGCGAAGCATAATTTCGACAGGGAAGGCAGATACGCCGAGGCGAAGCATGATTTCTACACGGTGTACACTCTGAGACGAAGCATGATTCCGGCGCAGAGCTTGTTGGCAGACTTGATTTCGAGACGAAGCGTAATTTCGACAGGGAAGGCAGATACACCGAGGCGAAGCATGATTTCGACACGGTGTACACTCTATGACGAAGCATGATTCCGGCGCAGAGCTTGTTGGTTGATTCCGAGTCGAAGCATAATTCCGACAGGGAAGGCAGATACACCGAGGCGAAGCTTGATTTTGACGCGGGATACACTCTGAGATGAAGTATGATTCCGACGCAGAGCTGGTTGGTTGATTTGATTCCGAGGCGGAGCATAATTCCGGTAGGGAAGGTAGATATCCCGAGGCGAAGCATGATTTCGACACGGGGTAAATTCTGGGACAGAGCATGATTCTACCGCAGAGGTTGTTAGTTTGATTTGATTTGGGTTGACATCAGCATCGCTATACCGGAATATGGTACCAGGAGCAAATCATCATTTGCCATGAGTGGATTTGAGGATTTCGGTTTTGGTTTGGCATCTGCATTGCTGCACTGGAATAATGCCAGGAGCAACTCATCATTTGCCCTGGGAGGACTTGGGAACTGGTTTTTTTTGTTTGGCATCAGTATCGCTACACTGGAATATGGTACCAGGAGCGAATCATCATTTGCGTTTGCTTATTAGGAAACGATGGCTTAGGAGACAGGTTTTTGGTCCCTATCACCTAAGACTTTTCAATTTTGTGAGCCGTATGGGTCTCACAAAGCATTTTCTCCCAACAGGTCATAAGGATCTGGTAAGTGTATTTTCTCCTTAGGAGTCGTGGGGACTCCTAAGTGTATTGCTCCTTTATGAGTCGTAAGGATCTCACGCGAGAATTTTCTCCTCACAAAGTCGAGAGGACTTTGCGAGTGCATTTCATCTCTTTTTCACGAGTTTGCGCCTTTTCGGGTTTTCACAAACTCGCCGGCAGTCCTGCTGTTTTTACTCACGGAGCACTTTCGGGTTTTCATCCGTGCCCATTTTGCATGTGGGCATACCTTTTTTTTTTATTATATTAGTTTTTTTATTTCATTATTTTTGGTGGGACTTTGAATGTGGTCTCACCGGTAGGACTTGGGAGAGATTGGGATCGTTTTACGCCCGTGGATTGTATATGGTTTTGCAGGATGTATGATCCATACCGTAGGGCCGGAAAAATTTCGGAACTTTGTCGGCGTCTGCATCACTGCACTGGAATATGGTACCAGGAGCGACTCATCATTCGCCGTTGGGGTATGGGATTTGGAATTTGGTTGGCGTCTGCATCGCTGCATTGGAATATGGTACCAGGAGAGACTCATCATTCGCCACTTGGGGATTGGGGAGTGATGGCTTAGGAGACAGGTTTAGATCCCTACCGCCTAAGGCTTTTCAATTTTATGGGCCGTGAGGGTCCCATAAAAGCATTTTCTCCCTACGAGTCGTAAGGATCCCGCAGGTGTATTTTCTCCTTAGGAGTCGTGAGGACTCCTAAGTGTGTTTTTCCTTTGTGAGTCATAAGGATCCCACAAAGGTTTGTTCTCCTCATGTATCGTGAGGACGCAAGAGTGGGTCTTCTCAATGGAGCATAATTCCAAAGGCGGAGACTAGCCGCGTAACTGGTGATTGCGGTGGGATATGGGTATGATAAGAATTAGTTGAGCCCGTGGATTGTATACGGTAGTCAATTTGGGGACTGGCCGTAGGGCCGGAAGAATTTTAGGAAATTGAATTTCGGTTGGCGTTTGCATCGCTGCACTGGAATATGGTACCAGGAGCGACTCATCATTCGCCGTTTTTTTTGTTGTTGTTTTTTGTTTTACCGTGATTGCTCTATCATTTCAGCTTTTCTTATCGTGAAGATCACGATTGCCCTATCATTTCGGCTTTTATTCGCGGTTGCCCCATCATTTCGGCTTTATTTTCATCTTTATTTTACTCGCTGATTTTTTTTGCGAGTTGCCCCATCATTTCGGTTTTTCTTTAATTTTCTTTTATTTACATATTTTTTTATTTACATTTTTTTTACATTCCCAGTTTAATGACTTAGAGATCGATTGTTCCCAGTTTAATGACGTGGTGGTCGACTGTTTTCAGAGAAAGGCAGATGTCTGAGAGAATCAGTTTCACGAAGAACTTCGGTCTCCGTTTATATGAAATTGGCGGTCGCAGCTGAACTGTTTGTTAACACGCCTTTAGACAGTTCTATCTCTCCTACCTGTTATTGCTTTTCGACCAAATCTTTGAAGACGAATCAGTCCTCAATGGCATGACCTATCACTCTGTGATAGGGGCAGTATTTGGGGTCGTCGGTCCTATTCGCTTCCTGCGGTCTTTTTGCCTCTGGCAGTTCTAGACCGTTCCTCAGGGCGTCTTTGAATATTTTACGGATTTTGTCCCTTTTGAAGGAATAGACCTTGTCTAGCTTCTCTTTCAGTGGAGATTCTCCTCCCTCTCCGAATATTGGCTTCCGAAGCTGGTTGGCATTAGGCCCGCTCAACCCTTTCTTATTTCGGTTAGCCGAGGCATTGAAAGATTCAGTATCGTCGGAATTTCCGCCCTTGCGATTTTCGTCCTTTCGATTTCTCCAGGACCTATTGTTATTTTGGGAGTCAGAGGAGGACTCCTGCTTTGAGCGCTCCAGCATCTGAACTTTCCTGGTCAGCTTTTGGAATGTTTTGAGACTCGCAATTCATAGAAACGGGGCCATCCAATTATTGAGATTTCCGACAAGGAGACTGACAGATTGGTCCTGCTCTATCGGTGATTCACATTTGACGGAGAGATTGCGCCATCGGGTTATAAAATCCGTGCTGCTTTCATTGTTCTTGGGCTTAGTCCTTACGAGCTCGACAAAGGTGATCTTATCGCTGACGCTCATGAACCTTTGTCGAAACAAAGATTCAATTTGGACGAAAGTAGTAACGGAGCCATCCGGTATGCTCGCGTACCAGTCGAAAGCAACATCGGTCAAGCTATTAACGAACTGGCGGAGGAGAAGCGCATCATTGCCCCCAGTATTCCCGCGTGAGGCTTTAATATAGGCGACGTGCTGATTCGCATTTCCCATCCCATCAAATATTCTGAATTTAGGGATGACATAGCCGCTGGGAAATTCTACCAGATCATACTGAGCAGGATATGGTCTCCTGCTACTGCTAACATCTTTTTGCGCTTCGGCTTCAGCTACCAATGTTTTGACTTTGCTGGCAACCAAATCCATAATTTGATCTTGAGTTAGCGGGCTACTGTCATCGGTAGCCAAGACATTTCCCGAGATAGGATGCGACTGATTTTCATGCGGTTCGCCCAATTTTGGATTTGAAGGAATAAGTGTCGGCTGCTTTGGGACACCGTTTCCCGGTTCACGAGCAGAGCCCTGCGCTTGATTGGGCGGCTGAGAAGCAAGTCGGGCCGTGAGCTGTAAGACGACATTTGTCAAGTCGTCGATCTTTAAGTAGATCTTGGCCATCTCCTTGTCTTTGCTTCTGAGCTGCTTTCGGAGCTCCTGGAGAAGTTGCTGCTCTGCGGTCTTAGGATGGAAAGTTAGCTCATCTTCGCTCTCCGAGCCTGACTCCTCATGGACCGAAGGGTCTTTCTGCCTATCATCCTCATCGAGAGGGTTTTCATCACCCAGCAGAAGCGGCTGGTCTCGAGAAGTGACAGCTATATTCACACCAGGTTGGATTTGAGATGTGGTGGCCCCATCCTTTCTTTTGCTGCGAAGGTTATCGCTGGGACGCATGCCCACCATGTTGACGGTGTGGATAACACATTCAGCCATCCTTTCATCACTGGAAGCTGGTTTTGTGGAGCGGTCCGGACTTTGGAAATTCACAAATTTTAACATGGCCAGAGCCCTAGCCCTTTTGTTGGCTCTGCATCTGAGCCGCTTTGGCCTCAGTTTCTCTACCTTGAGCACTTGGCAGGCTTCTGCTCTTCGGGAAGACGCCATAGGCTGAGTGATGGGGAGGCTTGAGAAGACATCCACCCGCATGTCCGTCGAAGGTGTCGCCTGGGCTTGCCCACGACGTCTGGCAACTTCTTTTTTTCCGACGGCTTTGCCCCCAGCTGGGGCCATGGAGAGCCGTTTGAACACCGACTCGCGTTTAGGCTGGGTCGCCCTCGAGATCAACACATTTGGACTTTTGCCTTTCGAGGCCGGTTTGTCGGTTGCCGGAGCTTGAGGTGCAGGGATGGCATTAGCCGAGACAAACAGAATAGACCCAAATTGTAGCAGCGGTTCTTCCCACTGTCGTCCGAGACTTGCCGGGAGGACCGTCTTGGAGTACATCTTCATCGTGTATGAGATAGGAGCTGAGTTCATCTTTGGAGACACTGTTGGAAAGTGATTGCTGCATGAAAGAGCATTATTTTAGTATAAATACAGATATGTATATTGATTGAGTTCGTATGAACGTTTAACCCGAAATATGGGAGGAGAGATTTGTCCCACCGGGCGTGCCAGAATCTGTAGGGTGTTTTTCGTCACCCCATTGAGATGGGAATACGCGCGCGCTTGTAAGGCGCATTACAGATTCCCACTGCCTAGGATAGGTTGGGGTTTATTGATTGTGGGGATCCGAATCTCCGGCAGCCGCGGACTAAGCTGCCGTTAATTACCCCTCGCCTTTGAAGCGAGGGAACCTCCGATTGACGGGTTAAACTGGTCATGTGAACTCAATGTGCAGTGTTGTGTTTTGGAGGGGTTTTGGATATATCGGGGGGCCCGCAGAGTTTTTACGGGGGTCCCGCTACCCGGATAGCGCTCTGGGGGTCAAGGGGGCTAGCAGCCCCCTTGCGGGGTGTGGGGCAACGCCCCGGCCCAAATTTTTTTGAGGGGGACAGTGTTGTGGAGTGTATGAGTATATATACATATATATAAAATAATAAAAAAAAAAAGGAAAGGGCATCCAAAGGATGCGTGGGAAAAAGCGCCAGCGCTTTGAGCGCTAGCGCGCCATGTGTCAGCACGTGGGCGCTCGGGCGCTAGCGCTCTGAGCGCAAGAGCGCTAACGCACCTCGTGGATGCTCGGGCGCTAGCGCTTTGTGCGCTAACGCTTTGAGCGCAAGAACACTGGCGCTTTGAGCGCCAGCGCCCCACGTGTCAGCATGTGGGCGCTCGGGCGCTAGCGCTCTGAGCGTAAGAGCGCTATCGCACCATGTGTCAGTATGTGTGTGCTCGAGCAGCAAAAGGGACATGATCCGTGCAATGGGAGTTGTACTCCCAGAAAGGAGCACTTATTATTTTGTGTGTGTGTGTGTGTGTGTATGAGGAGTTAAACTCCAAGGATGTTTTGAAGCTGATGAAGGGGCTTCTCCCCTTGAGCCCTTGTTCTTCTCCAAAGTGGGGTTTCTGGAGATGGGACTCCTTCTTCTTCATTTCGCTTGGCCGGATCTTGAAGATCAAGAGATGTGAGATTTTAAAAATCTCTTCTTTTTGAGATCTAATGACAGATCCAAGTTCCCCTTTGTGGGTTTTGTGGTGAAAAATTATTTAGTTTTGGAAAAGGAAGTGTGAAACTCTTGATTTAATTCAAAAGAAAGAAGAAGGTTTGGAACCTTCAGAAAGGGGAAAGAGACACAAACCCTAGGTTTTTTTTGAGAGAATGAAAAGTTGTTACTTTATTTATCATCATGTTGCCTTATTTAGGATTACATATTTACATATAGCCCCTTGGGCTTTACAAAATGGCGTTTTGCCCATCCCATGGCTCATGTGCCATTTCTTTTTCCACATAAGCCATGGGCTTTACAAAAATTTGGTTTTATGCCCATTTTGCATACATTGATGCATAAAAAAATTACATAAAAATTATTTATTACATGATCTATATTTTGGCATGTAGGAGGCTGGCCGCGGGCTCGACTTAGGCATGTGCCCACTTGACCTGGGCTTAGGCCCACCTGGCTTGGGGTTGACCTTGACTTTGACTCAGTCAACCGGGGGTGCAAATTTTGACCCCAACACCCATATCTTAATGTAATCAAGACATGGTCTCTTCCCAGTCCATACTTCATATGGAGTGGTAGGCACTGATTTGGATGGTGCTCTATTCAATATGAATGCTGCTGATTCAAGAGAAAACCGCCAGAAAGTAAGAGGTAACTCGGCATTACTCATCATGGAGCGGACCATATCCAATAGGGTACGGTTCCTCCGCTCTAACACGCCATTGTGCTGTGGTGTATACGGAGGAGTAAGCTAAGGGAGAATGCCATTCTCTTTTAGAAAATCCTTGAATTCCATACTTAAGTACTCTCCCCCTCTATCAGATCGGAGGATCTTGATGCTTTTGCCAATCTGGTTCTCTACTTCGCTTCTAAATTCTTTGAATTTCTCAAAAGCTTCAGATTTGTATTTCTTGAGATACACATATCCGAACCTAGAGAGATCGTTAGTGAATGTGATGAAGTACGAGAACCCACCCCGTGCATGTATAGACATTGGGCCACACACATCACTGTGTATGAGTCCCAAGAGCTCTCCTGCTTTTTCTCCATGTCCGGTGAAGGGAGATTTGGTCATCTTTCCTTTGAGACAGGATTGACAAGTTTCATAAGATGAAAATTCGAACGTGTTCAAATATCCATCTTTATGTAACTTACTCAGTCTTTTCTCCCCGATATGACCAAGTCTACAATACCACAAGTAAGATTTGTTCATCTCTGAACTCTTCCTCTTGCGTGTGTTTTGTATACTGAGAACTGTATTTTGATTAAGAACATTGATACCATTACACAGTGTACCTTCTGCAACCAATACCTGATTAAGGTAAATGTTCATGATATTTCTATCAAGAACATAGTTATATCCATCTTTATCAAGTAAAGAAACTGATATAATGTTGCATAACATGGAAGGTACATAGGAGCAATTGTTCAAAATCATAGTATTTCCATTGGGCAACACTAGGTGATATTCACCGACGGCCGTAGCATTAACTTGTGCTCCGTTCCCTACTCTGAGGGACATATCACCAGGTCCAACTATCCTACTTTTTCTCAGTCCCTGCAATAAATTACAGATATGAGATCCTGATCCGGTATCTAGTACCCAGGAGGTAAGACTGACCGAAAAGCAGTTCTCAACTACAAGAACACCTGAAGAAGACGCAACAGTATGTTTCTTCTTCGATGGGGTCACCAAGGAATTCAAACAATCCTCTTTCCTATGCTCATACTCATGGCCGTTGTCATAAGTTAGAGCCGAACCGACGCTCCTCAGCCCTGAATAAGAATTCGGATCGGTCAAGCGATACATTTTATTATCTTGATTAGGGCGTGAAATGGTTGCTACCTGGAGAGAGAGGGAAAACACTCAGCGTGCGCTCTTGCAAGATTAGATTGGTTATTAATTTATCTAATTAGGATGGCTCCCACTGTTTCCTCAAATTCTTCTTCAAACCCTAAAAGAAGAACTAGTCAGGATTAATCGCACGTCACAATACTTGCTTAACCTTTCAGCCAGGCCGGTGTTGGTATTTCGAGGGAGGTTTTCCAACGCTTTCACGAAGTTCCATAATTACATAACCTTTTTTCCCTAGAGGCGTAGCCCCGCTAACACCTTTCTAGACACCTACTTGGTTTATTGATTGTTAAGTGTGATAATATCCCGAGAGTAATCCTACTCATCAGTGGGATCGGGATCAACCTATCATTGTGTAATGCACTAGATGGAATCCACTCTAGTCACCACACTCCAGAAGGCATGCTAAATCTGCAAGTTTCCTGTATATTTGAAACTCCCGATGTGGTTTTTGCCCCAAGCGCTTATGACCTTGACTTTGGCCAACAACTCATAACGCGCAAGTCAAGTTCTACACATCATTGTCCTGATTGATTTAGAACCACCTCAACACACCCTTGACTTTGGCCAATAAGATGGTACGACTGTCCTATACCAATGCATTTTATCTATGCTACGGATAAGAAACATATAGCTACCATACACGATGCCTTGACTTTGGCCAACAAACACCGCATGAATACTATGTGTTTTTATCTGAAATGATGGAGGGCTACGGCTAGGTTTTTGGCGAAAAACCAGTTAACGTAATGAACTTGATATCGTTGATGGAACCTGAGTAGTTTTGTAAATATATAGTGGCGAAAACCTTTGCTAAAGAGGTCACTCCCTGTGAGGGGATCTCGGCTCTTTCCTCGTTGAATGAGGTGCAGGATATTCCAAACTGAATACCACGATGCAATACAAAAACAATCGACTATAATGAAGTTATTACCCTGACACAAACTTTTGCTCAAGGGGTCACTCCCGGTGAAGGGATCTCGGCCCTTTCCTCGTCGAATGAGGTGCTGTATATTCCAAATTGAATATCATTGTGCAAAGTAAAAGAGAACGTCTGTAATGTCAGTTTTTAAAATTTGGTTCCAATAACATCTTTTAGGTTTTTTTATCTTGCATTAATTAAAATTAATGCGGCCCCATCAAATTTTTAACCTATCACACCAGAAAAGAACGAAAATACGATGTACGTATATGCCATCCGCATTCGCCACTGGGCCCCGTCATCACCCGTTAGGTTACTTAACTAACGACAGAGCGGGGGTTGGACTAGCGCGGGTGCAAAACATATACAACATCTACTAGTATATATAACATTCGTCCCAGGCATGATAATAAACAACATCACAGATAACATTGGTGGATAGTCATGGAGCCCTGGGTTTCATTTGAGCCGCAAATAAAACCCGACGTTCCCGGCCGTGTGATAGCCTGTGCAATGAAAACATGTACCCCCTACGAGCGCGGCGAATAGCCCGCCAATTCTAGAATGAAGCCCCCTCCGTCTCAACGCCATGAGAAAGAAGCCCCCTTCGTCTCTACGCCAAGAGATGTGGGCTCGTTGCCTTCTAGAATCCGGCTATTCGTGCACTCCTCCGCGGGGTAATCCTAGTACAGAAATAATAAAATAATATGTACAAACGGTGACATCGACCTCAGCCCGGTCGTGCCCCAAAATAATATACAACCTGGCAAAGACGGCAGTCCACAAGTCGGACGCTCGCCGCGCAATAACAAATGTACAAATGAAATTATTAACTGTATTTTTAACATTGCACAACATGCTATCCACCACGACAATCCAACCACAATCACAGCATAAGCACACAACATCAACGCGAATGTCACGTTCGCAAAACCCGTCTAAAAGGACATATAGCAGTTAGACGAGTTTTACCGATCGAGTGACATTCCCGGTCGCAGATAAAAGTGAATGTACTGGAAATAAAAATACGTATTTTAAAATTACGATCGACTAAACTTTCCAAGTGGGCCCCAAGTATTAAACCAACACTGTAACGAATCAGGGCTGAAAAGGTAATTATTCTATAAACCACAATTTCCAAAAATAAGAGGCCCAGAAGAAATTTTGTTCACGTAGGCCCCAAAACGGCCACGGAACCGCCGTCAATAGGGGGTTTGCGCGGTGGATCCACGGCGGTTTAGAGGGAACACGTGACCAACAGGGTTCTTAAAAAAGCCTGCATGATTTTCTAGGACCATAAAATTGATCTTTCGAGCACATTTAAAAATCGACACAAAACTTATGATTTGAAATGCAGTTTTTGAAATTTTCGGTCGATCGTTATTATAAACAAGTTTAGACAAGCTAGTATAGGTTTTATGGGTAGCTCTGATACCATGAAGGGTTACCCTAGCGCCCCGGCCAACTCCCGTGGCCAAATGCGGAACAAAATTTTTCTTACGAACAAAAACTTGGCGCTAGACTAAACCCTAACCGGATCTTTCCATAAAAACTACATAGCAAAAGAGAAAGTGCTATCTACTATGATAGAAACCTCACCAAAAGAATCGAGTCCTTCGGTCTTTGTTCTTTAGCCTTAGCTCCTTGAATCCTTCTTGAACATGCTTGAACTCCAACTCCGGCACCATCGGTCCTCCGGGATCGAGCTTGTTCTCCGGCCTCCTTTTGTCGTAGATGATCCACCCAGGGTGTCACGACCCGAAAGTACGGAACATGACCGGCACTTAAACTACGAACGTCTCGAGGCGTACGTAATCTAAGTAAACCGAAAACCCAGAAATCCAAACCAAGAAGAGTAGTAGAGAGTAGGAAAAACCAACTTAAAGCAAGTAATTTCAATAGCATAAGCCGAATTATGCGGTTTTTAAAACATCAAAAATTTACTGAAAATTTCGGCAGAGTCTCCTTTGTAAATACTGGCCCCCAAACGGGATACAACATGAATAGTATACGAAATCAAGAAAAAGGCATCCCCAAGCGGGAGCTATCTCTTCGTCAATCGACGGTCACAACCACACAAACAATAAAATATACAACGCCAACGGCGAGGATCAAAACTCAAAAGGAAACTCAAAACCACCAGAAATATAACGAGCCACTCTAAGGTCGAAAGAATAAACAACACTGGTCTCTATCTCAAAAAATACATGTTTGGTTGATGGAATTTACTAGATACAACGGAATAATATTATACAAGGTAATATGATGGGTACGATACAAGAAAAACCCACCTACTAGCAAGTCACCCGAAAGAAACTGAGCCCGCAAAGCCGTAATGAAACCTGTACGGCAAACCTGCAAAAAACTGGGGCACAACGGGGGTGAGTTGCCAACTCGTGAATAGAAAAATATCTACGCACAGAAATCGCATAAATAACGCAACCTAGGTCAATGATCATAAAATATCCTCAAATATATGTATAACAGGCAGCCTATGACAATGTCTAGGGTAAAATCTAACCCGAGTATAATTTCATGTGTCCGTGTCAGTGCCTCAGGTAGCAATATATCATATGAATGAGGTATGAATGCATGAAAACAGAATACATGTAAATGAAGAAACTGTTTTCATAAATTAGTGAGATTTCCTTTGTATTTTTAAAATGAGGTATCATAAATGAAATCAGCATCAACGGTGTCTAGCATCGACACAAAACATGAATCTCAATGTCTCAAAACCTCAGGCTCCGGCCATCCGGACTGGCCTGTATCATCAAATCTCAGTACCACAATATCTCGAAATCTCAATGTCTCAATCTCAATATCTAGGGCGCCGTCAGTCCAGACCGGCCCCTACCATCCATCTCAAGACCACGACGGTATCCTCCGGATATCCGACGCGTCGGGTAAAATCACCGGTAGGTAGTCTCCCCCTGCCAGGCTCATCGTCATCACCACGAGCTTCTTGCCCCGGGGTACCTTACCGGGTCCACCATGTACCCGAAACGGTTCATCCAACTCCTCGAATCGGGTCTCCAAATCTATCAGCAAACTCATGGTGGACGACTCATACATCATGGGAAAAACCGCGCTTTTTATTTAGAAAGAGAAAGAAAAAGTTTGTATATGTTTTGCGGTTTTCCCCAAATCCAGAAATATCATAAATCTCAAAAAATCATCACAAGTGCATATGTCAATGATAATGAACTAGGCATGAACAACTGAATAACAGTATGCATGAAGTGGTAGGTAATAACTACAATGTCTAATATGGCATATAAGGGAAGTACACTAATATCATGTCAACACTACTAGCTAACAATCTAAGTCAAGCAATTATATTCTCTAAAGTGTACGTGACATGGAAATTACCGATGAAGATGTGTGTGAGCCGGCAAGTAGGTGTACGTGGTACATACGCATCATCGGTAATGGTGCTGGTGTCCTAACAGCATGATGTCAATAATGGAATATGCAGCAAAATCAATATGCGAGGTAGAGCGAACAACAATAATGTGCGAGAGCTGAATACTAGACACAACGATAACTAATCTGCAATAATCTAATATAAATCCTACAAATGGTGCCTTTTGAAATAACACGAATCGTGGGGTTTTGAAAATAGGGGCTACGGTGTTTTTATGAAAAGATACGTCGTTTTTGAAATATCCGTAGATTCCCTTGAGCTGTCTTTAAAAATGCCCACGATTCGTTAGTTTTTGAAATAGGTAAGAAGTCTAATCTAATCTAACAACTACACTAAACTATACGGCTGAACTACAGGTAAGGAAACCGCCTATTATCTGAGTCGATACATATACATACCTGTATATGTATAGTCGGTGATCCCGCCTCAATAATATCATATCCGATACCATACCTATAATCAGGCATCCCAAGTCAAGAGTGCGGATCAATCATCAATATAGCTCGTACGTAAATCCGTCGTACGGCATCCCAATCTGGGTACGGTTCAATATCACATTCATCATACTATTCACCTGGTATCCTCTTTATCAAATATCATGATCGGGGTACTGATCTACGTCTAGTACCATACTGATACCGCCTACGTATGCATGGACGTGTGTGAAACACTACGTCAAGGACCCGCTACAACGTCATGTCGTATCTAAGATACGAACCCTGCTATATCACCGATCTCACGGCCTCAAATCAAATCTCATCGACTCAGCTCAATCCCAAGTATCCTCCTCAAATCCGTATGTGAACACATAGTCCCATACCCATGTGAACATATAAATATAAAGAATCCCATGAGTACATATCAATAGGAATGTATGCAAGTATGCATGTGTGTATTTGTAGTGCAACACTACCCTAGGGTTCGCAACACTAAAATAGTCCAACACACCAATATCCATCCTAAGCATCGTTATTAATCCTAAATAACATATAATAAATGTTGGTGTGTATACGCATCCGTATACACCACCACGGACTGCGGGGGTGCTATACGCCATCCACCCGACTTCTCCCCGTAGATATAAATCTACTCACCTGGTCCTCGCTTGCCGAAATCGATGTCGCCACGCGCTTGCTTGTCTTCTCGAAGTCCTCGTGAGGGTACCTACGTATCATGACACATCGCATCGCATTAAAAACCCAATTCGAAATCGAAACGGCATACGAAAACCAAATCGGCACGCGTATCACACATAGGTCTAAACCTATCACCTACGCATGCAAAAATAGCCAAACCAACACTCGATGTCGATGTCCAAACGTCAAACCATCGAGAAAAAACCCAAACGCACCCATTTGCGCATTCACAAACACTAATTATAATATGAAATAGGTTAGAATTCACAAAAACCTCAAACTCACTTTAAAAGCGATTTTTCCGAAAACCTAGTAAGCAAACTTTTCCATTTTAGTACAAAACTAAATGTTTTAATGATTTTAGTGGCTACAATGCTCACTAAATATCTTAACTAAGCCACCCAAACCATTACTAGATTTTAAACTTATTCATTTCCATAAATCCCAAAATTCTAGTTTGCAATTTAGCTTAAATAGTAAAATTCTAAAATACAATTTGCAAACTAGTTACTAGGTTTGATTTAACATGCCTTAATATGATAAATTACACACTTAAACCATGTTCAAATGATATAAAACCCTAACTAGATTTAAATCTCACATATATATGCATTTCATAAAAATCTAGTTTACATAAAAGCTTATTTATTGCAAATTTTAAATTAACAAATTGCAACTAGCAACTAGATTAGGTTTTACATTTCAACAAGATGATAATCTACACTTTATTATCCTATTAGTGATGGTTAAACCCAAATTAGCTTCAAACCATACTCTTGAATTCTCAAATTAGCAACAAGAGCAAAATTAACACTTTAACAACTTAGCCTTAAGAAATTAACTAACTAATTAAGAAAAAATGGTTAGAATTTATACCAAATGAATTGAAGATCCACAAGCACACACATAGCCTCCCAAATTGGAATCTTGTTCCCTAGATCCATGCAATTTTGGCTATAGAGAAATGGGTAAGAGTCGGATTTTGATTTTGTGAGGGTTTGTGTTGATTTTTGTTGATTTTTTTTGAAGGAAATGGAGGTGAAGGAAGATGGATACTTGGAGAAAATGGGGGCGGCTGGTTCTGGCCGAAAATGGGGAGGGTGAGGTGAGTGGGAGAGTGAGAGAGAGAGAGTGTTGGTTTCAAAGTCAAAGAAAAGTCAAAAGCCCATTCTTATACATTCTTTTATCCATTCTTTTCCTTTTCTTTTCTTTTGCAAAACAAGTGGGGACAAGAGAGGGGGGGCTGCTGAATTCAGCCAAGGGGGAGGGAAAATGGGGGTGTGTGAGTGTGGGTATGGGTGTGGGGTGATGGAAAATGATAAATACAGTACCCCAAACATCCATTTACGCTAAAAAAAACCTTTTTTTCTTCAATAATTTCTAAACCGTTTTGGCAAATGATTTCGTTCCAAAAACCACATGATAAATTTTTATTTAATGTTTTATGATGCACAAAATTTGTTTCAACTCATTCCAATTGTAATTTTCCCTAATTAAATGTATTAGTGACGGCTTAAAATAATAATAAAATAATATTTTTTTTCAGAAAATTTGAAATTTCACCAGCGGCTCAATAAACACCAAATAATAGCAATTACATAGCTAGAATATGTATATTTAATTTTTATAATAAGATATTTGTATTTTGACTTTTTACCGAAAACACCCTTATTTTACTGATTTTTTCGAAATATCACCGAAACGATTTTCAAAACGTTACAATCTTCCCCCTTAAAGAAATTCGGTCCCCGAATTTAAATTCAAACTCCCCCAAATACTAAAACATCTAAGAAAAACCATCAAGTCGTCGGGGCTCCGAAATTGTAACTACATAAAACAAATCGTAGCGCAGCGCATGCGCTTGAAAAATGAGCATATAACTCAAATCGAAACTCCGTCAAGCATCCCGCAATCATCGGAGTCATGGAGAAGACATCAATGCCAAATCCAAATCAAAACCAATATGCCATAACTCGAAACTATACATGTAAATATCGAATCTATATATGTAAGTATTTGAAGGAAATGCATGCCAAATCTCTTTAAGTCGCTGTGCACGCGTATAACACTGCACAGTGGCGGACGTCTACCATAAGAAAATAACTATATACATATATACTTTTGTTTGAAATGTACGTTCCGCCGTTTTGGAAACAATTTAGAAAGGTCTCCTTGTTTTAAACATTTCGTGTCATATCAGACACGTAGGTAAATACTAAGGCTATAGCTCGCTTTTTTGGAAATCCCCTCAATAACTATCAATGCATGCAAAATATATTCAGATACTGTCCTCTGACTAGTCCTGCTCAGTACGAAATCACATAGCAATATCATAAAAACGTACTGCTCTATACGAAATAAATCCCAAAATATGCACATGAATGCTACGTGCGTCTGGTGCGCACGGATATCAAAATCCAAGAATGTGCCATACATGCGCACAGAAACAACATCTAAGTGCATCGGGTGTGCACGAAACATCTGTCATAGGCAACGTGTGTGCCTGACAGCAAAATTAGGTGCATCTGACATGCACGAAAAATCTCGAATTAGTGCATCTGGTGTGCACCAAATCGCATCTCGTAACAGGCGCCCAACAGGCGCTAAATATCCAAATCAGGTGCATCCATCATGCACGAAATCATGAAATCCAATATCAAGCGCCGAACGTGCGCAAAATCAATCAGGTGCACAAGGTGCACAAAACAAATATCGAGTATCACTATCGAAATCGAAGTCCAGTGCATCTAAGTGCACGAGAGGCGTATCACTGCACTGCAAGCATATATCAACTATACAGAGTGCAGGAACCAAATCGTGTGCATGCATACGCACAAAACCAACTCAACTGTTTAAAATCGTAAAATCACAAACATGTGAAACTGAAGCACGAAAATGATATCAAGTGCAACACTGTGCAAAATCGTAAATACTCAGTAGGTGCAACCATGGTCCATGAAAACAAATATCATGAAACTCAATCATCAAAATCAATCCTGCGAATAGATCGCCCAAAATACCCAAAATCAAGTATGGCGGAATAGTACTGCTCAAGCGCATCCTCTAAGAATCTCGGCCAACTGTCGCGGTCACTAGTGGGACGTCTCGTCGATGATCATGAACTCTGTCCTGCTGGTGTGCGTAACCATGACCACTCCTTGGTCAAGGTCTTCACTGTGAATTACCAATCTTTCGGTCCATCGGCTCATCGGCCCGGTCAGGTGTGCTAACGGGGATGATCCCATTCTGGCACTTCTCTGGTCATTTCTCGGTCAATCATTTCGACCACTCATAAGACAGCATATCACTGGCATCGGCCTCTGGCTCTCTGAATATACGTGACACATCTGATCCTGGGTGCAAGTATCATTGCAGCAGTGTCCTGGAAGGAATCCTGCTCACGGTCTCTTCCATGTCTCGTCTCTGCCAACTGTCCGGAAGTCATTGTCCTTTCCTATATCTGCATCTTGCTCTGGAATGACTGCATACTCATCGCGACTCCTTCTGGAAGGTAAGTCCAAGTACCATGCCTCGGCATGCGCATCGCCTCTCTGATGTCGGCGGAGTGGAACGTCATCTCATCTAGATCTGGTGCGAACCTCTTATTCCACTTTTCTCTAATGTCGTCTTCCTTGGACTCGTCTTGTCGCGGCTGCATGGACTGAGCTCTAACGGCTATCCTCGTATCTGGAGTCTCCCAAGAATGCATCTCACCAACTAGCATCCGAATTAAGTCGAGCCATCCGATCGAGTCGTCAAAACCTCATAATCCCCCAAGAGCTCACCCCCTTGGGCACAGTTTAATAGTATCGAGTACATACCACAGCATCGGTGGTCCAGCCATAGAAGGGCAAACCCAAGCCTCACTAATGGCGCAGTAGAACTGCCGCAAACCCGAAGGTTCAAAGGCTTTCACACGGTCATTAAGTCGAGTTAGGGTTTCATTCTTCTAGAGGGACCATAGAATTGCCAGCATGTCTTTCCGACTACTTAAAACTTGGAATAATAGGTTGCTGACATTCGATCGTCTCTGTCGACTCTCAACGTCTCCGTGTGAAATCGTCTCTAGCTGGAATCAATCTATCTGATGACCTCGCATCAGGGTAGGCGAACGATCCACAAGTCCTAGTCATTCATCCTCGATGACTAGCGACCTTCTATCATCTCTTAGTACAACTCGTTCTGCAC
Organism: Agapanthus africanus; assembly: GCA_030015575.1. Classification (NCBI taxonomy): domain Eukaryota; kingdom Viridiplantae; phylum Streptophyta; class Magnoliopsida; order Asparagales; family Amaryllidaceae; genus Agapanthus; species Agapanthus africanus. The sequence goes on along the minus strand of JASDDO010000014.1, from coordinate 480,692,286 downwards.
TAACGACATCATCTGGGGCAATATCTCGTTGTTCGCAGCAATAACTAGCTCGCTCATCTGCACGCTGAACAGTGCCTCGACCATCATGAATAAGCAACACACCAACGGTCATCAAAATCTGGCGGGCCTCTGTCAGTGGCTCAATCCTCTAGTGTCGATCAGCACCTCCGAGTAACCTCATAAAGGCAATCCGCCAAACGCTCGTGGCGCGGAAACACAGTAAAATGACACATCTCTGCAATCTGTGTCGCCGGAATTTCGCCCTGGTCAGTCCTCGTTCGTGACGAGCTTGTGTTGACCGCAACTCTAGCCGTAGCTCTCCCTGCCGGTAACCGTAGCAGCAAAACCAAACTGGTACCGACGAGGCTAGATCAGGAAGGAATATAATACTGAACAAGGAAATGTACATCCTAAGGCTTCATAAGTGGAGTGGCGTGTCGTAAATATGCCGCGGAACATACCAACGGTACGTCACTCTACTTTAGTCACCTATTCCATCAACCAAGGGTCATCCTACGCTCCGAAGGTAAAACCTAACGCTCTGATACCAACTTTGTCACGACCCGAAAGTACGGAACATGACCGGCACTTAAACTACGAACGTCTCGAGGCGTACGTAATCTAAGTAAACCGAAAACCCAGAAATCCAAACCAAGAAGAGTAGTAGAGAGTAGGAAAAACCAACTTAAAGCAAGTAATTTCAATAGCATAAGCCGAATTATGCGGTTTTTAAAACATCAAAAATTTACTGAAAATTTCGGCAGAGTCTCCTTTGTAAATACTGGCCCCCAAACGGGATACAACATGAATAGTATACGAAATCAAGAAAAAGGCATCCCCAAGCGGGAGCTATCTCTTCGTCAATCGACGGTCACAACCACACAAACAATAAAATATACAACGCCAACGGCGAGGATCAAAACTCAAAAGGAAACTCAAAACCACCAGAAATATAACGAGCGACTCTAAGGTCGAAAAATAAACAACACTGGTCTCTATCTCAAAAAATACATGTTTGGTTGATGGAATTTACTAGATACAACGGAATAATATTATACAAGGTAATATGATGGGTACGATACAAGAAAAACCCACCTACTAGCAAGTCACCCGAAAGAAACTGAGCCCGCAAAGCCGTAATGAAACCTGTACGGCAAACCTGCAAGAAACTGGGGCACAACGGGGGTGAGTTGCCAACTCGTGAATAGAAAAATATCTACGCACAGAAATCGCATAAATAACGCAACCTAGGTCAATGATCATAAAATATCCTCAAATATATGTATAACAGGCAGCCTATGACAATGTCTAGGGTAAAATCTAACCCGAGTATAATTTCATGTGTCCGTGTCAGTGCCTCAGGTAGCAATATATCATATGAATGAGGTATGAATGCATGAAAACAGAATACATGTAAATGAAGAAACTGTTTTCATAAATTAGTGAGATTTCCTTTGTATTTTTAAAATGAGGTATCATAAATGAAATCAGCATCAACGGTGTCTAGCATCGACACAAAACATGAATCTCAATGTCTCAAAACCTCAGGCTCCGGCCATCCGGACTGGCCTGTATCATCAAATCTCAGTACCACAATATCTCGAAATCTCAATGTCTCAATCTCAATATCTAGGGCGCCGTCAGTCCAGACCGGCCCCTACCATCCATCTCAAGACCACGACGGTATCCTCCGGATATCCGACGCGTCGGGTAAAATCACCGGTAGGTAGTCTCCCCCTGCCAGGCTCATCGTCATCACCACGAGCTTCTTGCCCCGGGGTACCTTACCGGGTCCACCATGTAACCGAAACGGTTCATCCAACTCCTCGAATCGGGTCTCCAAATCTATCAGCAAACTCATGGTGGACGACTCATACATCATGGGAAAAACCGCGCTTTTTATTTAGAAAGAGAAAGAAAAAGTTTGTATATGTTTTGCGATTTTCCCCAAATCCAGAAATATCATAAATCTCAAAAAATCATCACAAGTGCATATGTCAATGATAATGAACTAGGCATGAACAACTGAATAACAGTATTCATGAAGTGGTAGGTAATAACTACAATGTCTAATATGGCATATAAGGGAAGTACACTAATATCATGTCAACACTACTAGCTAACAATCTAAGTCAAGCAATTATATTCTCTAAAGTGTACGTGACATGGAAATTACCGATGAAGATGTGTGTGAGCCGGCAAGTAGGTGTACGTGGTACATACGCATCATCGGTAATGGTGCTGGTGTCCTAACAGCATGATGTCAATAATGGAATATGCAGCAAAATCAATATGCGAGGTAGAGCGAACAACAATAATGTGCGGGAGCTGAATACTAGACACAACGATAACTAATCTGCAATAATCTAATATAAATCCTACAAATGGTGCCTTTTGAAATAACACGAATCGTGGGGTTTTGAAAATAGGGGCTACGGTGTTTTTATGAAAAGATACGTCGTTTTTGAAATATTCGTAGATTCCCTTGAGCTGTCTTTAAAAATGCCCACGATTCGTTAGTTTTTGAAATAGGTAAGAAGTCTAATCTAATCTAACAACTACACTAAACTATACGGCTGAACTACAGGTAAGGAAACCGCCTATTATCTGAGTCGATACATATACATACCTGTATATGTATAGTCGGTGATCCCGCCTCAATAATATCATATCCGATACCATACCTATAATCAGGCATCCCAAGTCAAGAGTGCGGATCAATCATCAATATAGCTCGTACGTAAATCCGTCGTACGTCATCCCAATCTGGGTACGGTTCAATATCACATTCATCATACTATTCACCTGGTATCCTCTTTATCAAATATCATGATCGGGGTACTGATCTACGTCTAGTACCATACTGATACCGCCTACGTATGCATGGACGTGTGTGAAACACTACGTCAAGGACCCGCTACAACGTCATGTCGTATCTAAGATACGAACCCTGCTATATCACCGATCTCACGGCCTCAAATCAAATCTCATCGACTCAGCTCAATCCCAAGTATCCTCCTCAAATCCGTATGTGAACACATAGTCCCATACCCATGTGAACATATAAATATAAAGAATCCCATGAGTACATATCAATAGGAATGTATGCAAGTATGCATGTGTGTATGTGTAGTGCAACACTACCCTAGGGTTCGCAACACTAAAATAGTCCAACACACCAATATCCATCCTAAGCATCGTTATTAATCCTAAATAACATATAATAAATGTTGGTGTGTATACGCATCCGTATACACCACCACGGACTGCGGGGGTGCTATACGCCATCCACCCGACTTCTCCCCGTAGATATAAATCTACTCACCTGGTTCTCGCTTGCCGAAATCGATGTCGCCACGCGCTTGCTTGTCTTCTCGAAGTCCTCGTGAGGGTACCTACGTATCATGACACATCGCATCGCATTAAAAACCCAATTCGAAATCGAAACGGCATACGAAAACCAAATCGGCACGCGTATCACACATAGGTCTAAACCTATCACCTACGCATGCAAAAATAGCCAAACCAACACTCGATGTCGATGTCCAAACGTCAAACCATCGAGAAAAAACCCAAACGTACCCATTTGCGCATTCACAAACACTAATTATAATATGAAATAGGTTAGAATTCACAAAAATCTCAAACTCACTTTAAAAGCGATTTTTCCGAAAACCTAGTAAGCAAACTTTTCCATTTTAGTACAAAACTAAATGTTTTAATGATTTTAGTGGCTACAATGCTCACTAAATATCTTAACTAAGCCACCCAAACCATTACTAGATTTTAAACTTACTCATTTCCATAAATCCCAAAATTCTAGTTTGCAATTTAGCTTAAATAGTAAAATTCTAAAATACAATTTGCAAACTAGTTACTAGGTTTGATTTAACATACCTTAATATGATAAATTACACACTTAAACCATGTTCAAATGATATAAAACCCTAACTAGATTTAAATCTCACATATATATGCATTTCATAAAAATCTAGTTCACATAAAAGCTTATTTATTGCAAATTTTAAATTAACAAATTGCAACTAGCAACTAGATTAGGTTTTACATTTCCACAAGATGATAATCTACACTTGATTATCCTATTAGTGATGGTTAAACCCAAATTAGCTTCAAACCATACTCTTGAATTCTCAAATTAGCAACAAGAGCAAAATTAACACTTTAACAACTTAGCCTTAAGAAATTAACTAACTAATTAAGCAAAAATGGTTAGAATTTATACCCAATGAATTGAAGATCCACAAGCACACACATAGCCTCCCAAATTGGAATCTTGTTCCTTAGATCCATGCAATTTTGGCTATAGAGAAATGGGTAAGAGTCGGATTTTGATTTTGTGAGGGTTTGTGTTGATTTTTGTTGATTTTTTTTGAAGGAAATGGAGGTGAAGGAAAATGGATACTTGGAGAAAATGGGGGGGGGGGGGCTGGTTCTGGCCGAAAATGGGGAGGGTGAGGTGAGTGGGAGAGTGAGAGAGAGAGAGTGTTGGTTTCAAAGTCAAAGAAAAGTCAAAAGCCCATTCTTATACATTCTTTTATCCTTTCTTTTCCTTTTCTTTTCTTTTGCAAAACAAGTGGGGACAAGAGAGGGGGGGCTGCTGAATTCAGCCAAGGGGGAGGGAAAATGGGGGTGTGTGAGTGTGGGTATGGGTGTGGGGTGATGGAAAATGATAAATACAGTACCCCAAACATCCATTTACGCTAAAAAAAGCCTTTTTTTCTTCAATAATTTCTAAACCGTTTTGGCAAATGATTTCGTTCCAAAAACCACATGATAAATTTTTATTTAATGTTTTATGATACACAAAATTTGTTTCAACTCATTCCAATTTGTAATTTTCCCTAATTAAATGTATTAGTGACGGCTTAAAATAATAATAAAATAATATTTTTTTCAGAAAATTTGAAATTTCACCAGCGGCTCAATAAACACCAAATAATAGCAATTACATAGCTAGAATATGTATATTTAATTTTTATAATAAGATATTTGTATTTTGACTTTTTACCGAAAACACCCTTATTTTACCGATTTTTTCGAAATTTCACCGAAACGATTTTCAAAACGTTACACGGGGAGTATGATCCATGGCTCTAGCTCCTAACTATGTAACTGAAGGAGCAACTAGAGAACTTGGTTTGCTAAACCAAGTTGTCTAGGATGTAGTGGAGGGTGTCTAAGTGTTTGCTATCTCTTTTCTAACCTCTTCACTTGTTTCTCAACACATGAGAATGTTAGTGAAGAGGAAGAAGATGAAGATGGAAGAAAGCAAGAGGAGCGAGGAACTCAAGAGAAAATGTGAGCTCAAAGAAAAATGAACCATGAAGTGAGAGAAAATTACACACCTTGGTTTTGTGTGTGAATTCTTTCAATAAACAATTAACAACCATGCTTCAATAGTAACTCCAAATGAATTATAAATTCATTTGTGAATTATTAAAGCATGGTCATCACCATTCCCCCCATACCTTTTACTTTACACTTCATTTCCAATTATCAAATAAAATGAAAATACATAATGAGGTGGCCACCTTCTAAAAGGAAATCTGTAGTAAATACGGATTTCATTCTACTGTACAAATATACCGGCAATCAGATAAAAATCCGAACGCCTAAAAGAGATAGAATAACACGAAGAACGTAATACTAGAATATATATATCGAAATACATATATGTAAATTATTAAATCAATACCTGATTTAATAATCCGGCTCAAATCCGAGCCGACTAGTATTACAAACTGTCCGATCGAAAATCCGAGTACTAAGTACATCAATTGATCGAACCCTGCATGTATCCAATACGGCTACTACATCATTTCGCCTGAATCAAGGAAACCCTCTGTGTGGGACTCTAACGACTCGACAGTACTCTGGCAGTGGGTTTAACCACAAGCTCGTCAGTGGCACTAGCTGTACGTAACGGCTACCCAGGTACCTGTCGAAAAGAAGGCCGATGAGCAAACTCATCCGGATCTCCTACTGAGCCTATCTGTGACAATATCCGTACAGTCCGGTCTCTTCGTCAAAGAGTATCGCATACCGGGTCTAAGGGATGGTGAACGTCAGACCGTAATAACCTGATAAGTCGTGCCGATGTGGCTCAGGACCAATCCGGGAAACTACCGATCCACCTATCAGTAAATCCCAAGTGCCTTGGCCAAGGTCTTATGGTCCTGACCAATCGAATCACAGTGCGATATTGACTCCCTATACCGAGAGAGACGAATCCCCGACAATCGCTCACTGCCTCCATGTGGCTCGGGACTGAACCCAACCAAATCCTGTTTGCACGACTCAGTAGAGCCGTGGTAGGGTAGTGATCAAAGTTCAGTGGGAACTCACACGAGACAAATGCCGATCTCGGGTCCAAGGACTAATCTGTACACATGTCACCTGAGAACTTCCATATGACGATAGGTATAGTACCACATGGATGTTCTCGGCGAGTCCGTCCAGTGTACTCACCCCAGTGAGCACCTGTATATGATCTTGGGTACATCAGACCAATGGCTGCGGGACCAACCATCCCCCGACGGGGGTAGAAACGTATACATTAGTCTACTCTGGAGTATCAATGCCCAGTCTCGATACTCACGCGACTAGGGACTATTTAAGGATATGCTTATGGACTACCCTGCTCCCACAAGTATGATCGCCATCACAACGCTGGCAGTCAAGAAAGATCCTATGGGGCTTTATCAACATGTAACTGCAATATGTTATAACAAGTATGACATATGCCATGTTAAGATAAAGACAAACCATAATAGTATACTACCACATCGAGTCTTCATCAATATATGCAAGCTATATATAACAACAACAGAAATAAATACATATATCCTGATAAAGAAGATTCGAATAATATACTATGAAATTGAGCAAGATTGTTCTGTATATTCATATCCCTAGTATCCATATGTATACATATGCAATACTGGCCTATAGGGAATATACATCCAACATGAGTTTCATTTTTCACCATGTTGTTTCACTCTCCTCACTTCTTTTCTTGAGCTCCTCCACCTTCATCTTCAACCTCCTCTCTACAATCTCAAGTGTTAAGAATCAAGAGAGGAGGTGAGATAGATATACACTTAGAATACTTCACTACATCCTAGACACTTTAGATTAGAAATATAAAGTCTCTAGTTGCTCCACTAGATTCTTAGTGTGGAGCTAGAGCCATGGACTACATCCCTCGGGTGGACCTTCTTCGACGGAGGAAGACCAGCGATCAAGCTCGATCCAGGAGACCTCTAGAAGCTAAGGAAGATGGTAGAAGACCGAAGGACATGGATCATTCGGTATAAAAACATCTATCTTAGTAGATAAGCTCTTTGTAGGAAGTTAATTTAGGTTTATTGTTCGATTCTACGACGGGTTCGTTAGCGCCAGTTTTTAAACAGCAAATTTCATTCCGCATCGGCCACGGTAGATGGCCAGGGAGCTAGTAAATCCCAACATGGTATCAGAGCTGCCCCATAAACCCTTAGTAGCTAGTTGGCACAAGTTTAAAGTATCGATCGACGAAATTTTGCAAATCGCAATTCCATTTTTGATTCCTGCTGCTGATTTTAAAAGTTGTTCAAAAAATCATTTAGATTGCTTTATAATTATGTGCAGGCGAAATTAGTGACCATAAAATTTTTTGGGCACATGAGCCCAAAATTTGGCGGCGGTTGCGCGGTCTTATTTTGGCCGTTGGCCCCCAAAATTTTTCTGGAGCTCTATGTCATGGAAATGTGATTTTTGGCATGTATGGTTTTGGCCCAGATTTATTTGAGTACTGGTTTGTATTTGGGGCCAATGCGGAAAGTTTTAGTCAATATAAATTTTGAATTAGTGTTTATCAATATATATGTTAGTATCTGCGACCGTGAATATCATTGAGCAGTACAACCCGACTAGTTGTTATATGTTCAACTAGACGGGTCTGCAAACATGATATTCACGTTGATTTTCTGTTTTGTGCTTATTATTGTGGATGGATTGTCGTGTTGGATAGCCTATGGTGCAATAGTAGTAGTACAGTTCAGATTCATTTGTATATTCATTATTGTGGGGCGAGTGTGTGACATGTGGACTACCGTTTTCGCCAGTTTGTATATTCTTTTATTGGGGCACGACCGGGTTGAGGTCGATGTCACCATTGTACATATATTTTTCTTTTCTGTACTAGGATTACCCTGCGGTGGAGTGCTCGAATAGCCGGATTCTAAAAGGCAACGGGCCTGCATCTCACGGCGTTGAGACGGAGGAGGCCTCACTCTAGAATTGGTAGGCTATTCGCCACACTCGTCGAGTGTATAGGATGACCCACGGAGGGGTGCTCAAGTTTCTGGATTCCGGGAAGTGCTGGGTGGCCCATTCACTTTGTTGATTGGGTTGCTTCACTTGGGATTGGCGGGTAACTTGCCACACTCGTAGGGTTCTTGGTTATACATTGCACAGGTTATCTACACGACTGGGGAACGTTGGGTTTCATTTGCGGCTCAAATGAAACCCGGGGCTCCTAGATTATCCGTTATTTTGTGTTGCTTATCGCTTTTCTGTGATGTTGCTTATATCATGCCCGGGATGAATGTTATATATATATATTTATATATACTAGTAGATATTGTATATGTTTTGCATTCGCGCTAGTACAGCCCCTGCTCTGCCGTTAGTTAAGTAACCTAACGGTGCATGACAGGGCCCCGTGGCGAATGCGGATGGCATATACGGACATTGTATTTTCGTTCTTTTCTGGTCTGATATGGATTAATTGATGGGACTACGTTAATTTTGATTAATGCAAGAAAAAATAAACTTAAATGATGTTGTTGGAACCAATTTTTGAAAACTGACATTACACACATTTCCTTTTGCTTTGCACAACGGTATTCAGTTATGAATATCTAGCACCTCATTCGACGAAGCAAGAGCCGAGACCCCTTCATGGGGAGTGACCTCTTGGGAAAAAGTTTGCGTCATTGTAATAACTTCACTATAGTCTATTCTTTTGCTTTGCATCGTGGTATTCAGTTAGGAATATCCAGCACCTCATTCGATGAGGAAAGAGCCGAGATCCCTTCACAGGGAGTGACCTATTTGGCAAAAGTTACGCCACTATATATTTGTAAAACCACTCGGTTCCTTCAATGATATCAAGTTCATTACGTTAAAGGTTTTTTTCCAAAAAAGAGCCGTAGCCCTCCGTCATTTTCTATGAGTAGTACTCAGTATACATGCTGTTTTTGTTGACCTTGTCAAGACGTAGTGTACGGTAGCTGAGTGGTGCTTGTTTGCAGTATATGATGTGATTAACTAGGACAGTCACATAGCCTTGTTGGCCTTATCAAGTCCTTATGCGAATGGGTCTAGGTAATCAAGATAATTACGGGTTGAACTTGTCTAGCGACTTATGATTTGTTGACCTTGTCAAGGTCATAGGTCATTAGGGGAAAAAACCACATCAGGAGTTTCAAATATAAAGGAAATTTGCCAGGCATGCGCATACCTTCTGGAGTTTGGTAACTTGAGTGTCTTCTATCAAGGTATCATGCGATGATAGTTGGATCCCGATTCCCATGGATGAGTATGTGTTACTCCTCGGGTGATTTTCAGATGATCCGGACTAATTCTCCTTTTAAGGTTTGAAGGAGAATTCGAGGAAACAGTGGGAGACATCCTGATTAGATAAAATAATTAACCAATCTAATCTAGGTTGGTGTGCACGCTGAGTGTTTCTTTTCTCTCTCTCTCTTCGGCAGTGACCATGGCCTGACCTTAAACTAAAACTTATGAACCAAGTTAACCGAACCTTCTTAAAACACTTTGGCTTTTGGATTTTCATTTAGGCGCATATATCAATTCCACTCCTACATCCCGTTTGCATTTCTCCAGATCACTCCATATCACTACGAAGATCCATATTTCTTGGATATTCCATCATATAGTTATATACAAACTCATAGAAACTTGTTTCTTATCGAGGATGGATTCCGGTTCTGGAAAAATTGAATAAGATTATTCGGTTGTCTTTTATCTTTACCTATTCTCAGGTTACGAGAGCTCCTTGTATTAGGAGACTACACTAATTACGCTTATTGGATAGTCTTCTTCAAACCATAGACAGGTGCCAAAAGGTAGGGAAGGAAGAAACCAATTAGCCTAAGTGTGGTGTACAAAAGGTAATAAGTAAAGACATATAAAGGGATTAGAGTAAGCGGAAAGGAAATTGCGACTACTATCATTCACGACAAAACCGCGTATATAACCCTGCCACTCCAACTTCACCTTTGCATTTCTCTAGAACACTCAGTATCACTATGAAGATCTGTCACGACCCGAAAGAGCACGTGACTGGCCCTTGAACCATATGAAGTCTATAGGACCCCATCTGATCCAAGTAAGCCAAAAGCCCAGAAATCTAAAACCATTTAAAGAGTAAGTAAGGAAAACTGGTTTTAAGAAGTAAAGAAATCATGTTTCGAAAATCAAAGTTTTTAAATAACTAAGCCGAATATGCATTTTTAAAATGTGTAACCTTTCCTGGAAATTTCGGCAGAGTTTCCTTTGTAAAAACTGGCCCCGAACGGGGTACAACAAGAATAATATATATGAAATGATAAAAGGCATCCCCAAGCGGGAGCTAGCTCTTCGTCAATCGACGGTCATAACCACGAAAGCAATAACAATATACAACTCCAAAGGGCGAGGATCAAAACCCAAAAAGAAACTCAAAACAGCCAGAAAACCGTAATACTACAAGCGCCACTCCAAGGTCGAAATAATACAACACTGTTTTCTAAGTCTGAAACAATATACAAGTTTTGGTTGATGGAATTTATAGATACAAATGAATAGTACAGGTACAATGGCGGTTCTGATACAAAGGAACCCACCTACCCAAGCAAGTCACACATATGGAAGCAGTGTGCCAGAAATGCCGCTATAGAATCTGTACGGCAAAAACCTGCAAGAACTGTGGCACAATGGGGGTGAGTTGCCAACTCGTGAATAGAAAATATCTACAAGCAGAGATCGAATGTATGACCCATCCTAAGTCAATACGATCAGATATATATATATAAACCTCAATATAAACAAGTCTGAAGCATGCTAAACTGGCAATGTAATCTCTATACATGAGTGTAGTGCCAAGTGCTCGTGTCAGTGCCTCAGGTAATAGCATATCATAAATGTGAGGTATAATCAATGTAATCAAATCTTCATGTACGTGGATCCCGTCCACTCGTCACCCAATGACAATAACCATCATGCATGTAAATATCATCAGCATATGCATGGAAATATGAGGATATAAACCACCCGTGTCCCTCGCGACACGTCAAAATCATGGAACCGGAGTGCCCAGTATCGACACTCGAAAACATCATGAAAACTGTGCCCAGCATCGGCACGTAAATCCTCATATATATCGGGCTCCGTCAGTCCGGATCAGCCCACGGGCTCCGTCTGCGGAATCGGCCCTCGGCCCCGGCAGTACGCCCATATCCATCTATCGACTCTGGTCAGTATCCTCCGGATAACCGCCAGGTCCAACCAATCACCGGTAGGTACTAGCCACCATGCTAGGCTCATCGTCTACTCCACGAAAAACATTTCTTACCCCGGGGAACCATATCGGGTCCACCATGTACCCGCAATCGGCCTCATCCGCCTCCTCGAGTCGGGTTTCACATGTCACTCTCAGCACCGAGAAAACACATAGTGGACGCACTGAAATATCATATCAAGGGTAACCGGGTTTTAAAACAGTTACATATTCCCTTTTGAAACACCCACGGTTCCCAAAACCAGAAATATCATGGAAACAACATATCTCAATGCATATAATCAGAAAGCATGATGTATGTGACATGTAAAAGAAATGTAAGCACATCAGTCTGTCCTGCAAGAATCATATCCTGAATGCTACAGTACTACAGTGTAGTGACATGGCAATTATCGATGATGAAGTGTGTGAGCCGGCAAACAGTGTACGTGGAACATACGCATCATCGATAATGGTGCTGGTTTCCTAGCAGCATGACTGTAATATATATCAATAAACACAAGCAATGCAATGCAAATAGCATGAATATGCGGAATCGAATAATCAACGCAACAGTAAAGAATCTATCTCAATAAATATATCATGCAGCCTTGCCTTTTTGAAATAAGTCGAATCAGGTTTTTTGGTAAAATAAGGGCTACGATGTTTTATGAAAAGATGTGTCGTTTAAAAATATCCGTAGAATCCCTTTTTTGCCTATCTTTAAAATATCCCCGATTCGTTAGTTTTGAAATAGGTATGACTCTGATCTAGTCTAACGCCTACTATGCGAACTACGAACCCAACAATCAAGTCAAGCGGGAGGGGTATGAAAACCACCTAAATATGAGTCAATACATACATTATCTCATCCCATAACAGGTATCACTACCATCATATCACATCTCAAATACGAACTCTGTCATATCGCCGAATCTCACGGCCTCAATCAAACCTCATCGACCCATCTCAATCCCACGTATCATCCTCAATCCCGTATATGAACACATAGTCCCATACCCATGTGTAGATATACACACCTCCCTATGCGCACAGATAAATGAAAGAATGTATGCAAGTATATGTGTGCGTGTATGTGTGAGTGCACCCACTACTCTAGGGTTTCGCACTACTAAACCAATACATCCTTATCATCAATAATTCCATTATCACTATCAATAATCCTAACAACACATAATAAATATATGTGTGTATACATATTCATATACATCACCACGGATTGTGGGGGTGCTATACGCCATCCACCCGACTTCTCCCCGTAGATATAAATCTACTCACCTTGCTTCTCGTGTGCCGATGCCGATATCGCTATCTTCATCTTCTTCGCCTCAACATCACGTAGGGTACCTACAAGTATATCACAACGCTAAAGCACATGAAAATCACATCGGAAACCAAAATAGCACACGCTACTCGCATAGGTAAAAACCTATCGTCTCGCATGTAAACACGATCAATATCCACTTGTCGTTGACGTCCAAACGCCACCCGACAGAAACGAATCACCAAATACCAAAATCCATGCTAACACAGTCGTAAATCATACGCCAACTCAAGAAAATCAACCCAGATTTTACCCTAACAAGAATTTGTCAAAACTAGACATACCCAGGGTCAAGACTACTGGAAATAGGGCCATGCACCAAAATCGAGACGGTTTCCTCCTGCTCTGGCCGCAAATTTTGGCCAGAAGGAATTAATTGGCGGCCGGGGTTTAGAGTTGGGGGCTAGGGTTTGGTGTGGTGGTTCCATGGTGCCTGTACATCTCACTGTCAACTCAGTTTTATTTTTGGGGTCTCGGGATGATAGCAGATTCCTAAATACGATCACAGATTCACAGTTTTTCTCCGACATCGTCTCATAAATCCGTATTCTGGTTTCAAGTTCAGGTTTGGGTCGAATTTAGCATCACACAAGGGGTTCTAAGGTCACAACAAGCCTCAATTTCACTTTGATTTTAGATCAAACCCTAAACCCTAACTTGATGTTTCAGCAATCCACCAAACAACAACATATCGATATGAAACTAGTATTGATGCACAAGAAATGAGATACTACTCTAATAGGTGCAGAAATTATCTCCTTTGGCAACTCAAGAAAATTCTTGAGTTGATCAAAATCCTCCAAATCCAATCTTGCTAGGTTCAAAGTGTAGCTAGTGAGCTTGGGAGCAAGTTTTGTGAAGTGGGAATGGGGTTTTGGGGTTGATTTCATTATGGATCTAGGGTTTCATGAAGAGGGGGAGAGAGGGAGAGGGGCAGCAGCAGCTCAAAGAGAGGGAGAGGAGAGAGAATGAGAAGGGGAAAATGATGGGAGTATGGTTCATAAAGTGAGGGTTGACTTGGTCTCTCTCTCTCATAATCATTCTAACCTTTTTCTTTCTTTTCCCTTTCTTCTCACTCCAATAGTGAACCCAAATGAACAAACATGGCAATAGAAATGTAACACAAGTGTAACAAGTGTGGAAAGTGATATGTGCACATTTTTGCACAAAAATGCCAAAAATCCGATTAGCGATTTTTAATCGCGATTAGCACTATATTAGCATATAACTAATCTTAAACACTTTAAAATGGCATAATTCCATAAAATACCCTATTTTAGAATTTTCCATAATTTTTCCCCATTTATTTGTATTTAATTATACCCGAATATTAAAATATTCATTAAAATAATATTAAATTATAAAAATTCCCAAAAATCATATTTTATTATCTTGAAAACGTTACAGTCTACCCCCCTTAAAGAAATTCGGTCCCCGAATTTAAATTTAAACCCCCAAATACTAAAACATTTCAATACAAATTCCAAGTCATCGGGGCTCCGAAATCATCAATACATAAAACATCATAGCGCAATGCATGCGCATGAGTACAGAGCAGATAATTCAAAAGCAACACTCTGTCAAGCATCCCGCAATCATCGGAGTCATGGTAAAGACATAAATGTCAAATCCAATACAAAACCAATATGATATATATCAGAACTATACATGTGAATAGCTGATGTAAATGCATGCCAAATCTTTTTAAATCACCGTGCAATGCACGTAACACTGCACAGCGGTGGACGTTTTTCATAAGAAAATAACTATATACGTATATATATCCTTTGTTTAATAGGTACGTTCCGCCGTTTTGAAAACAATTTAGAAGGGTTTCCTTGTTTTTAAAACGTTTCGTGTCATATCGGACACGCAGGTATATATATACCGAGACCATAGCTCGCTCTTTGGAAATCCCTTCGATAACTATCAATGCATGCAAAATATATCCAGGTACTGTCCTCTGACTAGTCCTGCTCAGTATGAAAACAAATATCCAATATCATAAAAATGTACTGCTCCAAAAGGAATAAATCCCAAAAAAATGCACATAACACCACCCTGTGAGTCTGGTGCGCACGGTAATAAAAATCCATATATGTGCCACATAGGTGCACAAAACAACATCTAGGTGCAACGGGTGTGCATGAAGTATCTGTCATAGGCAACGTGTGTGCCTGACGGCCAAATTAGGTGCATCTGACATGCACGAAGAATCTCGATTTAGTGCATCTGGTGTGCACCAAAACCGTATCTCAAAACATGCGCCCAACATGCGCGAAAATCCAAATTGGTGCATCCATCGTGCACGAATGATAACTAAATCCTGCTCACTCAACATGCACGGAATCACGAAATCCAATAGCAAACGCCGAACATGCGTGAGTCCAGTCAAAAGCACGGAGTGCAAGAATCAACATCAATATCAGAATCAAAATCGACATATCGAATGACATCAAATCGAAGTCAGGTGGAACCGTAGTGCACCAAATATAAATCCGGTGCAACAAAGGCACGAAATATAAATCTGATGCGATAAACGCAAGAAACATAAAACCGGTGCGACAAACGCATGAAATATAGAACTGGTGCATCCCATACAAAAATACCAAGCAATTACTCAAATGCGTAAGCAGCAACACCATGTGTACCCAGGTATAAAGGAAATCATAAACGTGTGCAACTGCGTGCACAAAACACATATCAATGCACTACAAGGACATATAAGCTATACCGAGTGCAAAACCAAATCGCGTGCGTAACATATGCACAACCTCAAATCAACCGTATGAAACCCATGAAGTCATAAGCAGGTGCAGCCAAGGCACGAAACGATAACAGGTGCAATAACTGTGCGCAAATTAAATTAAAACACTAAAAGTACATGAAAACTATGCTGGAAGCGTAAATCAAATCACCGGCATAAAAGTAGGCATGAAATCACAATCAATACCTCAAGAGTAATAACTATGCGCAAGGTATAAATACCTAGTAGGTGCAACCATGGTGCACAAAATCAAATATCATGGAACTCAGTCATCAAGACTAAATCATGCGAATAGATCGCCCAAAATACCGAAATCCAAAGTGACGGATACGTGATAGTCAAATCACAAAATCATAAATTATAAATACCGTCGTCGGTATATCTTCCTTCAAGGTCGAGAAGGTGCCGGTACATCCAATGCTAGCGGCGCAGGATATCTACTTGCCTCTTGCTCGCGGATGGCGTCCTCTGCCTCTGGTTCCTTATCTTCCCGGTGGATTACCAATCTCGCAATCCATTGGCTCATCGGCCCGGTCAGGTGTGCTAACAGGAACGATTCCGTTCTGGCACTTTTCTGGTCATCTCTCGGTCAATCCTCACGACCGCTCGCAAAGCAGCACATCTCTGGCGCCTGTAGGGTTCCTAGGAACACCCATGAGGTTCTACAAGTGATCAAACATGGCCAATTCAAAAATTTCCTATGTGCCAAGTAACCCTAAGCAAGATCGTAACTAGAGGATAAGCGATGCAAGCAAGTAAACAACTTTATTGCTAAAGGAAAGTGACTACAACCTTTGTAGATCCGGTGCTCCACTTCCTTGGCTCCGTGATGACGTCCCTCCGCTGTACCCATCGGAATCCTAGACTCTCGCGGTGGTTTCATCGGAGAAAAGATCGGGCTAGGTCGTCGACTTCGATGCCGAAGATGATCTACGTCGAGGCAACTCAAGATCAAGCTCCAACTTCACCAAGTCATGAAACTTATGAAGAAAACACCCTATACTACATGGAAAGTGGTAGAGGATGAAGAAATAGGAAGTGGGTTCACTTTGGATTTGGATTTCTCACTCTTTTTCTCAAGTCACCATTGAAGGTAGCAAAGGTTTTCTTCATCTTGAAGAAGAAGAAGAAGAAGAAGAAGAAGAAAAGAATATGATAAGAATATTGAAAATAGAAAATAAAGTGATTCTTATCATATAGCAACCATGGTTAACTGTAGAGAATAAACTAGGATTAGGTTTAATGGTTAGGTTAAGGCTAAGAAACAAAATGGTCAAAACTTCAAAGCTTCATGAAGTTTCAAGAAAGAAACAAAGTTAGACACCATTTTATTCTTGCCAAAATAAATGAATAAAAGAATAAATAAATAAGTAAAGATTACAAAACCCTAACCATTAACCTAAACAAGGTTTAAAGCATACACATACCCAAGTTTGCATGTATCATCAAACATGATACAAACTAGTGCACAAAACTATATCATATATACAATGTGCACTTCAAGTGAGAAAATCCATCTAAAGTGAACAAATACTAGTTAATGCAAAGTAATATATCAAATATATAATTATACATTAAATCATTAAATCAACACTTGATTTAACGATCCGGTCATATCGCATATGACCGACTAATATCCGATGTATCGACTTATCGAATCAATCCTCGATTCGATAACTAGGTTATATCGCATACAACCAATCGATACATTCATCGCGAGAATAGAATACGGAATCACATACATGCATTATTCTCGGTCCCGCACATATCTCATATGCGCTCCTATTTCGTTTCGCTTGAGCCAGGAAACCTCTGTGTAGGACTCTAAAGACTCGTCAATACGCCGGCAGCAGGTGATGATCATATCAAACACCCACAAGCCGCAAGCGGTTTGCTAAACGTAACGGTCACCCGGGTATTGAGCGATCAGAAGATCGACGAGCAAGCCCGCTCACACTCTTGTGAATCCAACCAGTAACACTTACCGTACAGTCCGGTCTGTTCGTCTGATATGTCGCATATCTCGCCTAGGGGAGGTAAATGTCAGACCCCAATAGCTTGATAAGTCATGCCGACGTAAGGTCCATAACATTCATGAAACTACTGATAACTCTTACCAGTATATCACAGCAACCCTGGCCAATGATTTCCTGTTATGGCCAGTCGAGCATAGCGCAACATCAACCCCCAATACCGGGAGAGACGAATCCCCTCCTATCGCTCATTGCCTCCATGTGAATCTGGACTGTACCCAAAAACCACCTGTTTGCATGGCTCAGTAGAGCCGTGGTAGGGTGGAAATCAAAGCACAGTGGGAGACACACAAGACTCTATGACGATCTCGGGTCAACAGACTAAGCTGTACTAGTGTCACCAGAGAACTGCCATCTGATGTGAGGTATAATAC
The DNA here is from genome assembly GCA_030015575.1 of Agapanthus africanus. Taxonomy (NCBI): domain Eukaryota; kingdom Viridiplantae; phylum Streptophyta; class Magnoliopsida; order Asparagales; family Amaryllidaceae; genus Agapanthus; species Agapanthus africanus. The sequence goes on along the minus strand of JASDDO010000014.1, from coordinate 480,674,201 downwards.
CATCTGGTTATTCTCGGCGAGTCCGTTCAGTGTACCCAGTCTCCACTGAGCACCCGCATACCATCTCTGATGTCAAACACCAATGGATATTGGATCATCCATCGCCCATCACATGGGTCGAGAAGATATACGCTAGTCTACTCTGGAATATCGATGCCCCGTCTCGATATTCCCACGACTAGGAACATTGAAGGATGTACTCATGGACTACCCAGGCCCCACTAGTATGATCTACATCATAATCCTGGAAGTCGAGTACACATCCTAAGGGCTTTATCAACATGTAACAGAGACTGAAAGTATACATGTTAAGATAAAGAGCAACCAGATAGCGTACTATCATGTCGAGCAAGAAAGTCCTACCTATATATGTCCCAGCATCCACTACAATATACATCCAATGTACAGTAATGGCCTCTAGGGCATACATATAACTAACAATCTCCCACTTGCACTAGGGCCATCTGTAGCAGTGGCTGCAATAGCTAATACTCTACCATCCCATATAAGTCTCTCTCTGGGAAAAAGCCTTTGTGAGTGGATCCGCCGTGTTGTCCTCTGAGTCTACTCTCCTAACCTCGATCATCCTGGAGATCATCTATCTCCATGATCAGGTGATGATGCCTCAGAATATGTCTGGGTCACTGATGGGACCAGGGTTCCTGGGCCAAAGCCTCTCTTCCATTGTCACACAATAGTAGGAACCTAGTTCATCTCATGAACCACTATACACCCAAACTGCCTCTTTGGTAGCATGTTTAATAGCGATGTTACCAGCCTTTATCGTCTAGTTTGCCACGGTATCTAGCTTGGAACTCTTCCAACATACCGTCCCTCTACTGAGGGTAAAGACAATTCCTGCGACTGACATTCAGTCGTCCTTATCACCCTGGAACCTTTCCAGTGATTCTCCCCAGGATCAACTGTCTAGTGAGAATCCTAACATCCATTTAGATCTATCTCATAGATCCAAAACCCAGGATTTAGGAGGTATCACTTTGATCCTATATGGAGAATCTATGTGATAAGTGGAGATCGACCGATCGTAGCATAGGAAACTCCTTTCCTATCAAGAGTATGTCATCCACGTACTCTACGAGGATCATTACCATACTCCATACTATCCTTTTGTACATACAAGGTTCATCTACCATTTTGATGAAGTCAAACTCTTTGACTACCACATCAAAACAGATGTTCCAATTCCGCGATGCCTGCTTTATCATGTAAAGCAACTTGCACTCGTTTCCGCTGCTCCCACTGTTTACGAAGCCCTCTGGCTGTGTTATTATAGACGTTCTCTTCTAAATTATTATTTAGAAAAGTAGTCATGGCACCCAACCACCAGATATCGTAGTCATGGTATATAGCAATGGTAAGTAGTATCTGGATGGACTTAAGCATAGTCCCTAGAAAAGGTTTCATCATTATCCACGCTTGGTTGATGACGAAAACCTTTAATAAGTCTAGCTTTGAAAGTCTTAACTTTTACATCTACATCAAGTAATCTTCTCAAGATATACTTGCTCATAATGTGGATTTAACCCTTTAGATATCGCAACCAAGGTCCATACTTTGTTGGTGTATATGGATTCCATCTCAGATCGCTAAGCATCCAGCCATTCTTACAGAGTCCCTACTCTCGATGACCTGCTCGAATCTAGTTGGGTCATCATCTCATGATGCAATCCTCGCTCCCACTGTCATCGAGAAACCAAAGTATCTGTCAGGCGGATGAGGAACCCTGCTAGATCGGCGGAGAGGCTGAGGTTCGTCGGGAACTATTGAATCCTTTGGTTCTGTCAAATCATCAGCTGCAGTTTGTATAGCTGGAACCTTTCCAGTTCTACAGAACTGACCTTGCCTCGATTTTGTCCGGATTTTGCTTTTAGACATAGGCCGGACAACCCCAAATCTTAACTAACTTAAGAGATAGGCTCTTCCCATACCATATCTCATATGGAGTGGTAGGCACTGATTTGATACGAACCCAATTCAATAGGTATGCTACTTCTCAAGCGCATAACTCCTAAAAGGAAATAGGTAACTCAGTAATACTCATCATAGAGCACACCATATCATATAGGGTGCTATTGCTCCGCCTTGATACATCGTTGTGCTGTGGTATAATCAGAGGAGTAATACCGAGAGAGAATCTCATTCTCCTTTAGAATAATCCAGGAATTCTATGCACAAGTATTCTCCTCCCTGATCTTATCATAGGACATAATACTTATACCCAGTTTTTGGTTCTTTATTTCTAACTTATATTCTGTGAATATCTAAAAAGGTTCGGACTTGTGTTTCAACAGGAACATATGTCTGAATCTTGAGAGATTATCAGAGAATGTAATGAAATACAAAGAACCGGTCTTGGCATGTGTAGACAGGGGATCTTACATACATCATCATGTATCAATCCCAAGGGTTTACAAACTCTTTCTTTGTTTCCAATAAACAGAGCTATGATCATCTTATCTTTGTGACATGACTGGCAAGTTTCACAAGATGTAAATTCAAACTGATTTAAATATGCATCTAAAATGTAACTTCAGCCAGTCGGGACGCATTGATATGACCTAGTCTACAATGCCTCAAGAAGGATTCGTTCATTTTTGAACTCTTCCTCTTGTGTGTGTTCCGTATACTAAGAACTATAGTTTGATTTAGAACATCAATGCTTTTAGATAACGTGCCTGAACCGATCAACTTTTGATATAGGAAATGTTCAAAACATTATCCAACAATACAAAATTTTATCATTTCTTTACTTCTAAAGAGACTGATATGATTTTGTATATCAGGTTCGGTATCTAATAGCATTTGTTCAAAATCAATGTATTGGTAATACAGGGTGACAGTGACCAACAGACCTGGCTGCAACACTTGCCCCATTTTCTGTCTCATGAAACTTATCACCTGTTCTCAGTTTTCTACCTTTCTGTAGCCCTATGTAACAGATTACATATCTGGGATCCTGATCCGGTATCAAATACCCAGGATGCAGAGGATACTGAGAAACAGTTCTTTGTAATGAACACACCCGAAGGAGATGCATCATATGCACTTTCTTCGTTTGGGCGGCATAGGAATTCTGGTATTCCCCTATTTCCTACTCTGTCTTATAACAATTATAAGTTGGAGCGGGACCAACGTTCCTCAGCACTGTATAACAAGAGGGTTTGGTCAATACATCCATATTATTATCTTGATTAAGGCGTGATATGGTCGCTACCTGGAGAGAGAGAGAGAATAAAACACTCTGCGTACGCTCTTGCAAGATTAGATTGGTTATTTATTTTATCTAATCATGATGGCTCCCACTGTTTTTATCAAATCTTCCTTCAAACCCTAAAAGGAAAGACTAGCCGGGATTAATTACACTCTACAAGTTCGCCAATCTTTCAGCCAGGCCAGTGTCGGTACTTTGAGGGAGGTTCCCCGTGCTTTCGCACGGACCTAATTACAATAAACCTCGTTTTCCCAGAGGCGTAACCCCGTTGACACCTTTCTAGACACCTACTTGATCGGCTAATTGTAAAGTGCAAAACTCTTCCAGGAGTAACAATTATTCGCAGTGGGTATCGGCATCCAACTATCATATAGAAGGTATGCAATCTCATTGCAAATTTCAACACTTGAAACTCCCGATAAAGGTTTTTACCCCTAACACCTATGACCTTAACTATAGTCAACAAATCATAAGTACTAGTCAAGTTCTACCCATCATTTCTTGATTAATTAGACCCACCCACATGACCCTTAACTAAGGTCAACAAAGTCACGCGACTGTCCTAACTAATCGCATTATATGCGGTGTAGGAAGACATCACTTAGCTACCGTACACTGTGCCTTAACTAAGGTCAACAAACACAGCACGAATACTAAGTACTCTACTTCCTAAAATGACGGAGGGTTGCGAATGGTTTTTATAAAAACCTTTAACGCTTTGAACTTGATCTCGTTGTGGAATCAAATGGTTTTTAAATGGAGTGTTTTTTAGGCTTTTCTAGTTTTGCTAAAGGGGTCACTCCTGGTGAAGGGATCGTCGGCCCTTTCCTCATCGAATAAGGTGCAGGATATATCATGTATACCGCTGTGCAAAGCAGAAACTATAGAAGCAATCAAAAGACAAACCGAGAGTTGTAGCATCTGCCAGTTATTGCTAAAGGAGTCACTCCAGGTGAAGGGATCTCGGTCCTTTCCTTATCGAATAAGGTGCAGGATGTTCTACAAGGAACACCGCGATGCAAAGCAAGAACTGTAGCTACCTGTTTTTATTTTGAAATTCGATTCCACAACATCAATTAGGTTTATTTTCTTTCATTAATCTCATTAATGAATATCCCATCATTTAAGTGCACCTAAACATCACAGATAAATATAACGTATGCTTATGCCATCCGCATTCGCCTCAATGTCCCGTCTGCACCGTTAGGTTAGGTAACTAACGCCAGAGCGAGGCAGGGCTAGCGCGGGTGTAAAACATAAGCAACGTCTATATAATATATCATATATACTATATATAATATCTATCTGAACATATCACATGATCACATCACAGATAACGCAGCAGAAAATATCATATGAAATATTGGATATACTAGGACGTCCGTGTTTTTAATACGAGCCAGTATAAAACACGGATTCCACGGTCATGATGAATAGCCAATCCCACACCCCTAGACCCCTACGAGAACGGCAAGCAACCCTACCAATTCTAGGGTTAGGAGACCCGGACTCGACTTCTCGAGATGGTCTCCCACTGGACCCTAGAACCCGGTTACTTGTGCTCCCCTCCTTGGGTCTATCCTAATGCGGAAAAGTAAATAATATACATCAACGGTGACATCTTCCGCAACCTGGAAGTGCCCCAATAAAAGAATATTACATACAAGTTTTTTACATGAATGAAAATGAAAAACACTCGTCTCATAAAAAAAACCCCGGCTATTCAAACACGACGGTCCAATATAACATATCTAGCAACACATAACATCACATGTCATCAACGTAAGTAAATATGCGCATCCCAATTGTCGTTGACATATAGCAACGAAACCGGCGATATCACATATTACACTTACGGTCATAGAAAAGAAAGTGTAAAAGTACAACAGTTGGAATTCGCAACCTCTTTAGACATCGCATGCCTAATCAAATGAAATACTTAGATATCGCATGCCTAACAATTATAAACCACGCATTTTAGTCTCATTATCGAAAACTCTTTTCAATATCAAGTCGGGCAATTCAACAGGATTCCCGGCATTCAGATCGAATGCTCATCGCAAACTTTAGTAGACGGCCACACCCCCGATGCCGTCGACGAAGTGCACCAAGGCGGAACACCGCTGCCGCGAGCACCCGAACGGATGCTTTCGGCGACGGGGTTCTCCTACAGTCACTTGGTCGGGCCTATGGGGTGTAGCTGTCTATTAAGTTTACCCGGCGAGTATCCGCGTACGCTACGCGATTGCGACGGACTTTTGATCGCATCAAAATTTCGTGGCAACCGATCAAGTGAGACTAAATTGCTTGATTTATAACATTCATTCAGTTATCTCATAACTACTTGTGAATTCCAAATGTTGTATCACATTCCGGATAAATAGAAAATGTTAAACTTTCCGATCGAACAATCGAACACCCAAGTTTTCCCGAAACAACTCAACACATGAAATAAGTTTAAAAACATTCACTTCGTGCCTCAGTACCAACGGTCCAGCCGTAGAAGTGTCAAGCCAACGCCTCACATGTGGCACGCCGTACTGCCCCAAACCCTAAAGTTCAAAGGGCAGTTCAAGACGGTCACATAATCGAGTTAAGGTTTATTGTCTTCTAGAGGGACCATCGCGTTACTTGCACTACTTAGAGCATCATTAAACTACGGAAAATCCAACAATTGGAAATTACCCGGCAGGGGAAAAAGTGGGTATTTATATCCGGTCGAACTTTTTAACATATTCTAAAATTACCCGGAAAAACACATAGACAAAATTAGACAATCAGATCAAAACACCGAGTCCCCAATACAACCCAGAAAACTCAACTCTTGAGTGCAGATTAAAACTTCCCAGAGAACAGAGGAAACAGATACGGGCATTACTGTATAAAAGTTAATCCCTAATCAGTACAAAAGGCCGCGGAACCGCCGCGAATAGCATGGTAAGGCCGCGGTTCCGCGGCGATCTAGTGGAGTTAGGGCTTCGTTTTCTACAGTAACTCTTATAATTTCCTGCTCTATTTTCTGAGAATTTTTAATTCACAAAAATCCACAGTTTTGAAAATTGTCCAGAGAGGGTTGAATGGTTAGGGTTTCGGGTTTCTAACTTCGTCTACTCATCGCCTAAGGCTCTAGCTAGGCTCTGATACAACTGTAGGGTTCCTAGGCACACCCATGAGGTTCTACAAGTGATCAAACATGGCCAATTCAAAAATTTCCTATGTGCCAAGTAACCCTAAGCAAGATCGTAACTAGAGGATAAGCGATGCAAGCAAGTAAACAACTTTATTGCTAAAAGAAAGTGACTACAACCTTTGTAGATCAGGTGCTCCACTTCCTTGGCTCCATGATGACGTCCCTCCGCTGTACCCATCGGAATCCTAGACTCTCACGGTGGTTTCATCGGAGAAAAGATCGGGCTAGGTCGTCGACTTCGATGCCGAAGATGATCTACGTCGAGGCAACTCAAGATCAAGCTCCAACTTCACCAAGTCATAAAACTTGTGAAGAAAAGACCATATACTACATGGCAAGTGGTAGAGGATGAAGAAATAGGAAGTGGGTTCACTTTGGATTTGGATTTCTCACTCTTTTTCTCAAGTCACCATTGAAGGTAGCAAAAGTTTTCTTCATCTTGAAGAAGAAGAAGAAGAAGAAAAGAATATGATAAGAATATTGAAAATAGAAAATAAAGTGATTCTTATCATATAGCAACCATGGTTAAGTGTAGAGAATAAACTAGGGTTAGGTTTAATGGTTAGGTTAAGGCTAAGAAACAAAATGGTCAAAGAGTCAAAGCTTCATGAAGTTTCAAGAAAGAAACAAAGTTAGCCACCATTTTATTCTTGCCAAAATAAATGAATAAAAGAATAAATAAATAAGTAAAGATTACAAAACCCTAACCATTAACCTAAACAAGGTTTAAAGCATACACATACCCAAGTTTGCATGTATCATCAAACATGATACAAACTAGTGCACAAAACTATATCATATATACAATGTGCACTTCAAGTGAGAAAATCCATCTAAAGTGAACAAATACTAGTTAATGCAAAGTAATATATCAAATATATAATTATACATTAAATCATTAAATCAACACTTGATTTAACAATCCGGTCATATCGCATATGACCGACTAATATCCGATGTATCGACTTATCGAATCAATCCTCGATTCGATAACTAGGTTATATCGCATACAACCAATCGATACATTCATCACGAGAATAGAATACGGTATCACATACATGCATTATTCTCAGTCCCGCACATATCTCATATGCTCTCCTATTTCGTTTCGCTTGAGCCAGGAAACCTTTGTGTAGGACTCTAAAGACTCGTCAATACGCCGGCAGCAGGTGATGATCATATCAAACACCCACAAGCCGCAAGCGGTCTGCTAAACGTAACGGCCACCCGGGTATTGAGCGATTAGAAGATCGACGAGCAAGCCCGCTCACACTCCTGTGAATCCAACCAGTAACACTTACCGTACAGTCCGGTCTGTTCGTCTGATATGTCGCATATCTCGCCTAGGGGTGGTAAACGTCAGACCCCAATAGCTTGATAAGTCATGCCGACGTAAGGTCCATAACATTCGTGAAACTACTGATAACTCTTACCAGTATATCACAGCAAACCTGGCCAGGGATTTCCTGTTATGGCCAGTCGAGCATAGCGCAACATCAACCCCCAATACCGGGAGAGACGAATCCCCTCCTATCGCTCATTGCCTCCATGTGAATCGGGACTGTACCCAAAAACCACCTGTTTGCACGACTCAGTAGAGCTGTGGTAGGGTGGAAATCAAAGCACAGTGGGAGACACACAAGACTCTATGACGATCTCGGGTCAACAGACTAAGCTGTACCAGTGTCTCCAGAGAACTGCCATCTGACGTGAGATATAATACCATCTGGGAGTTCTCGGCGAGTCCGTTTAGTATACCCAGTCTCCACTGAGCACCCGCATAACATCTCTGATGTCAAACACCAATGGATATGGGATCATCCATCGCCCATCACATGGGTCGAGAAGATATACGCTAGTCTACTCTGGAATATTGATGCCCCGTTTCGATATTCCCACGACTAGGAACATTGAAGGATGTACTCATGGACTACCCAGGCCCCACTAGTATGATCTACATCATAGCCCTGGAAGTCGAGTACACATCCTAAGGGCTTTATCAACATGTAACAGAGAGACTGAAAGTATACATGTTAAGATAAAGAGCAACCAGATAGCGTACTATCATGTCGAGAAAGAAAGTCCTACCTATATATGTCCCAGCATCCACTACAATATACATCCAATGTACAGTAATGGCCTCTAGGACATACATATAACTAACAGACCTCGGGTCCTCTGAATGCACATCACACATCTGCTCCTGGTGCAAATCTTACTGCAGCCGTATACTGGAAGGAATTCCTGCTCAAGGTCTCTTCTGATCTCGCCTAAGACAAATTGTATGGAGGCTGGTACTCTGGCCTAATCCTTTCTCGCTCTCTGGACATCTGCGTCCTTAATACAACATCTACTCAAAAGCTGGTCGCATCCCTGCGCCTCTGTATGCATATCCGACCTTTAATCTTAACGGGGCGTAGTAACAGTTCGTCGGCATCTCGCAAGAACTTCTTGTCCCGCTTGTCTGTATCATCGACAATTTCGACGCCGCGTCTCTATCTGCGCACTGCAATGCCCTCGGCCACGGTCCATCCGAAGTCCCTCACATGGACTCGAAATCACGAACTCAGTATCTTCATCACTCCGTAGAAGATATCTAGCCGAACACGTCCTCAGCGTGCAAATCGCATCTCTGATGTCAGTGGAGTGGAACGTCATCTCGTCGAAATCTCATGCGAACTCTTTACTCCACTCTGCTTCAATATCGACTGATTCGGACTCATCTCATCGTGGCTACACAGACGGCGCTCCAATGGCTATGCTCGTATCTGGAGTCTCCCAAGCAGTGTCCCATCACATGATATCCGAATGATGTCGAATCGTCCGATCGACTCGTCAGAACCTCATAATCCCCCAAGAGCTCAACACATTGGGTACAGTTTAATAGTATTGAGTACATACCACAGCATCGGTGGTCCAGCCGTAGAAGGTCAAACCCAAGCCTCACTAATGGCACCGCGGAACTGCCGCAAACCCTAAGGTTCAAAGGCTTTCACACGGTCATTATGTCGAGTTAGGGTTTCATTCTTCTAGAGGGTCCATAGATTCGCTTGCATGTCTTTCCGAATAATTTAAACTTGGAAAATGGTTTCCTGACATTCGATCGTCTCAATCGACTCTCAACGAATCTACGTGAAGTCACCTCTAGCTGGAATCAATCTACCTGATGACCTCGCATCGGGGTAAGCGAACGAACCACATGTCCTAGTCACTCATCCTCGGTGACTAGCGACTCACCATCATATCTCTAAGTATATGCTCATGCTGCAGTAGCTCCAATCATCTGGGCGATATCTTATCACTCGCAGCAACAACTGGCTCATTCTTCTATACGCTAAACAATGCCTCAATCGTCCTGGATAAGAGACATATCAACGGTCATCACATCCTGGCTGGCCTCTATCAGTGGCTCAATCTTCTGGTGCCGATCAGCACATCCGGGAAATCTCGTAAAAGTGATCAATCCAACGCTCATGGCGCGAAAACACAATAAGACGACTCCTCAATTTGCAATCGTATGTCTCTGGAATCACGCCTTGGTCAGTCCTCGTCCACGACGAGCTCATGCTGACGCAACTCGAGCCGTAGCTCACTCTGCTCGTGCAATCGTGGCGGCAAAACCATAACCGGTATCGATAAGGATAGATCATAGGAAGGAATATAATACGGTGCAAGGAAATGTACATCCTAAGGTTTCTTAAGCGGAGTGGCGTGTCGTAAGTATGCCGCGGAACATACGTACGGTACGTCCCTCTACTCAAGCTACCTACTCCATCAACCAAGGTCATCCTATGCGACGAAAGTTCGGGTATAATACCCCCTTGACTAAGTCTAAGTTCCGTAAGGTCAAGCCTAAGTTCCGTATATAGATAACGCCCTAGGCTCCACATAGTCAAACTTAGACTCGAACCAAGGTCAACCTAACGCTCTGATACCAACTTTGTCACGACCCGAAAGAGCACGTGACTGGCCCTTGAACCATATGAAGTCTATAGGACCCCATCTGATCCAAGTAAGCCAAAAGCCCAGAAATCTAAAACCATTTAAAGAGTAAGTAAGGAAAACTGGTTTTAAGAAGTAAAGAAATCATGTTTCGAAAATCAAAGTTTTTAAATAACTAAGCCGAATATGCATTTTTAAAATGTGTAACCTTTCCTGGAAATTTCGGCAGAGTTTCCTTTGTAAAAACTGGCCCCGAACGGGGTACAACAAGAATAATATACATGAAATGATAAAAGGCATCCCCAAGTGGGAGCTAGCTCTTCGTCAATCGACGGTCACAACCACGCAAGCAATAACAATATACAACGCCAAAGGGCGCAGATCAAACCCAAAAAGAAACTCAAAACAGCCAGAAAACCGTAATACTACAAGCGCGACTCCAAGGTCGAAATAATACAACACTGTTTTCTAAGTCTGAAACAATATACAAGTTTTGGTTGATGGAATTTCTAGATACAAATGAATAGTACAGGAACAATGGCGGTTCTGAAACAAAGGAACCCACCTACCCAAGCAAGTCACCCATATGGAAGCAGTTTGCCAGAAATGCCGCTATAGAATCTGTACGGCAAAAACCTGCAAGAACTGTGGCACAATAGGGGTGAGTTGCCAACTCGTGAATAGAAAATATCTACAAGCAGAGATCGAATGTATGACCTATCCTAGGTCAATACGATCAGATATATATATAAACCTCAATATGAATAAGTCTGAAGCATGCTAAACTGGCAATGTAATCTCTATACATGAGTGTAGTGCCAAGTGCTCGTGCCAGTGCCTCAGGTAATAGCATATCATAAATGTGAGATATAATCAATGTAATCAAATCTTCATGTACGTGGATCCCGTCCACTCGTCACCCAATGACAATAACCATCATGCATGTAAATATCATCAGCATATGCATGGAAATATGAGGATATAAACCACCTGTGTCCCTCGCGACACGTCAAAATCATGGAACCGGAGTGCCCAGCATCGACACTCGAAAACATCATGAAAACTGTGCCCAGCATCGGCACGTAAATCCTCATATATATCGGGCTCCGTCAGTCCGGATCAGCCCACGGGCTCCGTCTGCGGAATCGGCCCTCGGCCCCGGCAGTACGCCCATATCCATCTATCGACTCTGGTCAGTATCCTCCGGATATCCGCCAGGTCCAACCAATCACCGGTAGGTACTCGCCACCCTGCTAGGCTCATCGTCTACTCCACGAAAAAAATTTCTTTCCCCGGGGAACCGTACCGGGTCCACCATGTACCCGCAATCGGCCTCATCCGCCTCCTCGAGTCGGGTTTCACATGTCGCTCTCAGCACCGAGAAAACACATGGTGGACGCACTGAAATATCATATCAAGGGTAACCGGGTTTTAAAATAGTTACATATCCCCTTTTTAAACACCCACGGTTCCCAAAACTAGAAATATCATGGAAACAACATATCTCAATGCGTATAATCAGAAAGCATGATGTATGTTATATATAAAAGAAATGTAAGCACACCAGTCTGTCCTGCAAGAATCATATCCTGAATGCAACAGTACTACAGTGTAGTGACATAGCAATTATCGATGATGAAGTGTGTAAGCCGGCAAACAGTGTACGTGGAACATACGCATCATCGATAATGGTGCCGGTGTCCTAGCAGCATGACTGTAATATATATCAATAAACACAAGCAATGCAATGCAAATAGCATGAATATGAGGAATCGAATAATCAACGCAACAGTAAAGAATCTATCTCAATAAATATATCATGCAGCCTTGCCTTTTTGAAATAAGTCGAATCAGGGTTTTTGGTAAAATAAGGGCTACGGTGTTTTATGAAAAGATGTGTCGTTTGAAAATATCCGTAAAATCCCTTTTTTGCCTATCTTTAAAATATCCCCGATTCGTTAGTTTTGAAATAGGTATGACTCGGGTCTAGTCTAACGCTTACTATGCGAACTACGAACCCAACAATCAAGTCAATCGGGAGGGGTATGAAAACCACCTAAATCTGAGTCAATACATACATTATCTCATCACATAACATGTATCACTACCATCATATCACATCTCAAATACGAACTCTGTCATATCGCCGAGTCTCACGGCCTCAATCAAACCTCATCGACTCATCTCAATCCCACGTATCATCCTCAATCCCGTATATGAACATATAGTCCCATACCCATGTGTAGATATACACACCTCCATATGCGCACAGATAAATGAAAGAATGTATGCAAGTATATGTGTGCGTGTATGTGTGAGTGCACCCACTACTCTAGGGTTTCGCACTACTAAACCAATACATCCTTATCATCAATAATTCCATTATCACCATCAATAATCCTAACAACACATAATAAATATATGTGTGTATACGTATTCGTATACATCACCACGGACTGCGGGGGTGCTATACGCCATCCACCCGACTTCTCCCCGTAGATATAAATCTACTCACCTTGCTTCTCATGTGCCGATGCCGATGTCGCTATCTTCATCTTCTTCGCCTCAACATCACATAGGGTACCTACAAGTATATCACAACGCTAAAGCACATGAAAATCAATCGGAAACCAAAATAGCACACGCTACTCGCATAGGTAAAAACCTATCATCTCGCATGTAAACACGATCAATATCCACTTGTCGTTGACGTCCAAACGCCACCCGACAGAAACGAATCACCAAATACCAAAATCGATGCTAACACAGTCGTAAATCATACGCCAACTCAAGAAAATCAACCCAGATTTTACCCTAACAGGAATTTGTCAAAACTAGACATACCCAGGGTCAAGACTACTGGAAATAGGGCCATGCACCAAAATCGAGACGGTTTCCTCCTGCTCTGGCCGCAAATTAAGGCCAGAAGGAATTAATTGCAGCCGGGGTTTGGAGTTGGGGGCTAGGGTTTGGTGTGGTGGTTCCATAGTGCCTGCACATCACACTGTCAACTCAGTTTTATTTTTGGGGTCTCGGGGTGATAGCAGATTCCTAAATACGATCACAAATTCACAGTTTTTCTCCGACATCGTCTCATAAATCCGTATTCTGGTTTCAAGTTCAGGTTTGGGTCCAATTTAGCATCACACAAGGGGTTCTAAGGTCACAACAAGCCTCAATTTCACTTTGATTTCAGATCAAACCCTAAACCCTAACTTGATGTTTCACAAATCCACCAAACAACACCATATCGATATGAAACTAGTATTTATGCACAAGAAATGAGATACTACTCCAATAGGTGTAGAAATTACCTCCTTTGGCAACTCAAGAAAATTCTTGAGTTGCTCAAAGTCCTCCAAATCCAATCTTGCTAGGTTCAAAGTGTAGCTAGTGAGCTTGGGAGAAAGTTTTGTGAAGTGGGAATGGTGTTTTGGGGTTGATTTCATTGTGGATCTAGGGTTTCATGAAGAGGGAGATAGAGGGAGAGGGGCAGCAGCAGCTCAAAGAGAGGGAGAGGCGAGAGAATGAGAAGGGGAAAATGATGGGAGTATGGTTCATAAAGTGAGGGTTGACTTGGTCTCTCTCTCTCATAATCATTACAACCTTTTTCTTTATTTTCCCTTTCTTCTCACTCCAATAGTGAACCCAAATGAACAACCATGGCAATAGAAATGTAACACAAGTGTAACAAGTGTGGAAAATGACATGTGCACATTTTTGCACAAAAATGCCAAAAATCCGATTAGCGATTTTTAATCGCGATTAGCACTATATTAGTATATAACTAATCTTAAAAACTTTAAAATGACATAATTCCATAAAATACCCTATTTTAGAATTTTCCATAATTTTCCCCCATTTATTTGTATTTAATTATACCCGAATATTAAAATATTCATTAAAATAATATTAAATTATAAAAATTCCCAAAAATCATATTTTATTATTTTGAAAACGTTACAAGATCCATATTGATTAGGTATGCCATCGTATAGTTACATACGAACTCGAAGAAACTTGTTTTTGTTCGAGGATGGATTCCGATTCTGGAGAAATAGAATAGGATTATTCAGTTGTCTTTTCTCTTTACCTTCTCTCAGGTTGCGAGGGTCCTGGTATTTGGAGAGTACACCTATTACGCTTATTGGATAGTCTTCTTCCAAATCTTAGGATGGTGTCGAAAGGTAGGGAAGGAAGAAAACCAATTAGCCGAAGTGTGGTGTACATAATGTAATAAGTAAAGACATATAAAGGAATTTGAGTGAAGGAAAGGAAATATACGGTTACTGTCATGAATCTGGATAGTGGAAGAGGCATTACGAAGAATACCCGGCCACCCAACATTTTCATGTTTCAGTTTACTGTGCAGTGTTAATTGAAAATTGTTTTTTTAATTAGATTCTGACTCCAGGGTATGTATTTACTAGACTTGATCCTCACATCTGTATGGCGTTACAGATGCTGAGTGGGAGTAGAATATTGGTAATTGGGTGAATATATCCTCAATATATCAGAATTCTTTGTAATTGGTGATATTTGAGGAAATCACCTGGGTTTTGCCTAACGGCAAATATTTGGTTTTGAATATCCGTTGTTATACACCAGTTTTAAACTTATATATCTTTACTTTTATTTTATAAAGTGAGATATAAATTTTTGGAATTATGTTTATGACATTTACCTATATCAGTAGATGGTTAGGTAATTCAACAACGGTGTAATTCTTCTTAACCATAACACAATTTTTAACCTATGACGTACATGGTTTGAGTTATCAAACTCAGAGGACTTATACAAAGTACTGTATGTTGTCCGATTTCCATTAGGACAAAGGGGTTGGTACTCATACTACATTCTTTTACTTATGACCCCTCTAGTTTTAGACTCGCATTTCGTTGAAATACAAGGTCCAAATTTTTAGAAGTTATAGGAATAAGAATAAAGTAGAGAACCATATGTTGCAAGTATCAGGATTCTTCGAGGTGATCAAAGATGTAGATACTTATGGTAGGTATTCCGTCGTAAGTAATATATTTGAGAACTTGCTTCTCTTTCAGATTACTCATCCATGGGTGCGCTCATTGATGAGTAATGCTGCTTGGCCTTCTTCCATTTTGTCGATATGCACTGGAAATAGCAGCTTGATTTTTGAATCTGGTTCCACTTAAATTAGTGCATTTGTTTCTATATTGGATATAGAATGGATTCGTATCTTAACGATGTTAAGGTATAAGGAGTTTTCTGTCTTATGCTTAAAACCAGAATCTGGATAAACTCAAGGCACGTTTCAGTAATGGCAGTTTGTGGGTTATCCCGGGCAATGACGAGGGTTAACATTCTACCATTTGGAGGATCAATAGTTATATTGTTCTTGACTCACCACCCATTTTAGTAAAATGAATTCTTTTCAGAAAACATTAATGGGAGTATGGTAGAACTGGAAGTGATTCCAGAACTACAAACGATTACTAAAAATTTAGTAGAACCTGAGGATTCAATCGGTTTTGACGATCCATTAGCCACTCCGCAGATTTGGTGGGTAACCTCAGCCACCCGAAAGGTACTTCGGTCTCCTTAAAGACGGTGATAGGGAGGTTTTGATGACCCAAACTTTCCACTACTGTTGTTCTAGACTATGAGATTTGGCTGGTGGATGAGTATAACGTTGTTCTAAATTAGCTTTAGAAGTGCACTTGTATATGACTCTGCCAGAGGGTTATTGTAGTCAGTGGGAGTAGCGGAAGAGTGGTGGGAAAGTAGCTTATGTCGATTGATAGACTAAAGCAAGTATAGCGGAGATAGATCATCTATTTTTGATGTAACGGTCATAGGGTTTGACTTCATCAGAATAACATATGGACCTGGTAAGAAGGTAGTAGGGAGTGATGTCCTGGTATTTGGATGACATGCTCTTGATAGGAAGTGATTTTCTTATACTACGATCGGTTATACTGTGGTTGTCACAAGTTATTTCTCCACATAAATATCAAGGATTCTGGTGACTAGATCTATGGTTTTAGATCTAAGAAGTGTCTCAATTCGGGTACTTTGACATTATTCTAAAGTATTTTAGAATGGACGACTCATGGCGTAGTGGTATACCCGCAGGTGAGTGTTAGTTATGTATATACCCTAGAGGCCATTGTTGTACATATCATGTATATTATAATGGATGCTTGGATATATATAGAGAGGACTTTCTTGCTCGTCATGATAGTATGCTATTTGGTTTCTCTTTATCTTAACATGTCGACTTATATTAGTTTACTGTCTTACTCTCACATGTTGATAAAGCCCTTAAGATCTGTACTCGACTACAAGGACTATGATGAGATCATACTAGTGGGGCCACGGTAGTCGATGAGTACATCCTATAATTGTTCCTAGTCGAGAGTGTGTCGAGACAGGGCATCGATACACTAGAGTAGACTAGTATATACGCATCTTGACCCATATGATGGGCGATGGATGATCCCATATCCATCGGTGTTCGACATCAAAGATGGTGTACGGGTGCTCAGTGGAGACTGGGTACACTGGACGGACTCGCCGAGAACTCCCAGATGGTATTATACCTCACGTCAGATGGCAGTTTTCTGGTGACACTGGTAAAGGTTAGTCTGTAGACCCGAGATCGTTATAGAGTCTTGTGAGATTCCCACTGTGCTTTGATTTCCACCTTACCATGTCCAAGAGGGCGTGAAAAACGGTGGCTTTTGGGTACAGTCCCGAATCATATGGAAGCAATGAGCGATAGGAGGGGATTCGTCTCTCCCGGTATAGGGAGTTGATGTTGTGCTGTGTTCGATTCGCTATAACTGGAAGTCCCTGGCCAGGGCTGATATAGAGTACTACTGGTAAGTGTTATCAGTAGTTTCTAGACCCGTTATGAGCCTCACATCGACACGACTTATCGGTTACTGGGGCCTGACGTTTACCACCCCTAGACCAGATATGCGACATATCAGACGAAGAGACCGGACTGTACGGGAGTGTTACTGATTGGATTCAAAGGAGAATGTACAGGCTTGCTTGTTGATCTTCTGATCGCTCAATACCTGGGTGGCTGTTACGTTTAGCTGACCGCTTGCAGCTTGTGGGTGTTTGATATGATCATCACCTGCTACCGGCGTATTGACGATTCTTTAGAGTCATACGTAGAGGTTTCTTGACTCAGGAAAAACGGAGTAGGAGCACATATGTGATATGTACAGGACTGAGGATAATACAATATGAGATACCGTATTATATTCTCGCGATATTTTGATATGAGCCGGGTCATCGAATCAAGTGTTGATTCGATGAATCGGTACAGATATATATTAGTCGGTTATTTGAGAAATAGCCGGATTGTCGGATCAAGTGTTGATTCGATAATTTAATGTATAATTATATATATGATATATTACTTTACATTATCTAATATTGGCTCGCTTTATTGATTCATTTTCTCAACGGGTAATACATTGATATATATGCGATATATGTTAATTGTATTATTTTCTTTTGTTACAAAAATATATTATATATGTGATATATAATATTGTAATAAGTTATGATTACTAATGCAACATGATTAGTGGAGATTAAACATGGTTAGGGTTTGTTTTGGGTTAGCTTATTCATGAAGCTTCTATAAGCTTTTCTTTTGTTTCTTGTAAAGATATTATGCGATGATATTTTGTGAGATATTTCCTAACCCAACCCACACCCTTAACCCTAGTTAAGTCTCTACAATGGTTAGCCTCTTCATCTTTGACCATGGTTGCATTTGTAATCATTATGATATTTTCATTATTCATCACAAAAGGATATTCATTCTTCTTCTTCTTCTTCCTTGAGCTCACAAAAGCTTTCTAGGCTTTCATTTTGTGATGGATTAGTGTGAGAATTTGATAATAAAAGAGAGCATAAATCCTACTTCATCATCCTCATCTAATCTAGCCAATTAGATTAGGGTGTTCACCTCATTAGTGAGTGAGAGCTTGAGTTAAAGAAACTTCAAGGTAGATCATCTTTGAAAAGGAAGATTACAAGCAAGCATGGATCATTCGGGTTGTGGAGCCTCTCCTGAGTCCGGGAGATCATGGATCGCGGTGAAGGGACTTCTACTCGAAGCTTATAAAGCGAAGAAGCGGACTACAAAGATTGTAATCCCTCTCTCTTAGTTGTAAAGATGTTTACTTGCATGTTTAACCCTAATAATCTTGCAAAAATCCTCTCTTTGGGTTGTTCGGCAAGTCTAAATTTTAAATCGGGCATGATTGATGCCTTATAGACCTTTGTAAGAGTGCCTAGTAACCCTACAGTGGTATCAGAGACTAGCTAGAGCATTAGGCGACGTGTATACGAAGTTAAAAGTCCGATCGAACCCCGAAACGTCGGTTTTGACCCCCTCTCTGAAATTTTTTTTAAAATATGATTTTTTTTCCGCATTAAAAATACTCAGAAAATTCAGCAGGTGATTTTAAGGATTACTGTAAAATACGACACCCTAACTCCCTGAAGTCGCCGCGGAACCGCAGCAGGAGCATGCTTCCCGCGGCGGTTCCGCGGCCGAACTTGGGTGTTAGGGGTTCATATTGGAAGGGTTAATCCGTAGGTGTTTGTACATAATTCTGGAAATTTTTAATGTTACTCATGTGTTGAGTGTTCTGGAGATCCTTTGTATTGGTTGATTCGATCGGAAATTTTAATTTCGTTTAGTTTTCCGGATAATTTAGAAAGTATTAAAATGTTCGTACGGATATCAATAATTCACTTTTTCCGGACACGAAAACTTTCAAGTGTTGGAATTTTTCGAGGTTTAAAACTTACAGAAAAACATGCAAGCATATCTGTGGACCCTCTAGAAGAAGACAAACCTTAACTCGATTATGTGACCGTCTGAACTGCCTTTAAACCTTAGGGTTTGGGGAAGTACGGCGTTGCCACATGTGAGGCGTTGGTTTGACCCTTCTACGGCTGGACCATTGGGGCTGTGACGTGTTCTGGGATTTTTTGAACTCCGCTTAAGTGTTGAGCTATATTGGGAAATATTGGGTATTTGATTATTCGATCGGAAAGTTTAATATTGTCTATTTATCTGGAATGTGATACAATATGTGGAATTCATATAGTTAGGCATGAAATGCGAAGTATGTGATATTTCGGATTTAAGATGTCTAAAGTGATTGTGAATTCCAATTGTTGTAGTTTTACACTTTTTTACTGTGACCGTAAGTGTAGTATGTAGTTGTATCGCCGGTTTTCGTTGCTATACATCAACGACAATCGGTGTATGCATACTTACTTACGTTGATGATATGAGATATTATGTGTTGCTGTGATATGCTGTATTGGATCGTTGTGTTCTGAATAGCCGGGGGTTTTATCTGAGATGAGGGTTTTTATTTTCATTCATGTAAAATTCATTGTATGTAATATTCTTTATTGGGGCACTTCTGGGTTGAGGTTGTTGTCACCTTTGTATATTATTTACTTTTCCGCATTAGGTAGACCCGAGGAGGGGAGCACAAGTAACCGAGTTCTGGGGTCCAGTAGGTGGCCATCTCTAAGAGTCGAGACCGGGTTTTCTAACCCTAGAATTAGCAGTGTTACTTGCCGTTCTCGTAGGGGTCTAAGGATGTGGGTTTGGCTATTCATCACGACCGTGGAATCTGTGTTTTATACAGGCTCGATATAAAACACGGACGTCCTAGTACATCCAATATTTTATATGTTTTCTTCTGCTGCAATGTTCTGTGATGAGATCATATTACTGCCTGAGACGAATGCTTATACTATATATATATGCTGATATATAAATATTATTGCTTTCGTTTCTACTATGATGCTTAGGAAGTATAAGCTGATGGGATATATTAATGAGATTAATAAAAGAAAAGAAACCTAAAAGATGTTGTAGAATCAAAACTTTATAAAATGGGTAGCTACAGTTTTGCTTTGCATAGCGGTATATATGATATACCCTGCACCTTATTCGATGAGGAAAGAGCCGAGATCCCTTCACCGGGAGTGACCTCTTTAGCTAAACTGGCAGATGCTACAAACTCGCGGTTTAGTTTTTGACAGCTTATATAGTTCTTGCTTTGCACAGCGGTATATATGATATACCTGCACCTTATTCGATGGGGAAAAAGCCGAGATCCCTTCACCGGGAGTGACCTCTTTAGCGAAACTAGAAAAGCCTCAAAAACACTCCTTTTCAAAAATCACTTGTTTCTACAACGATATCAAGTTCATTACGCTCATGGTTTTCTGAAAAACCTGCGTAGCCCTCCGTCATTTCAGATAAAGACTATTTAGTATTCGTGCTGCGTTTGTTGGCCTTTGTCAAGGCATAGTGTGCGGTAGCTGACTAGTACTTATCTGTTTAAGCACGTGATGCGATTGGATTAGGGTAGTCGTACGACCTTGTTGGCCTTTATCAAGGGTCGTGCGGGTGGGTTTATTTCAATCAAGAAATGACGGGTTGAACTTGACTAGCTTCCTATGGTTTGTTGGCCTTTGTCAAGGTCATAGGGGTTAGGGGTAAAAGCATTATCGGGAATTTCAAGTATTGAAATTTGCAATGAGATTGCATACCTCATATGAGATAGTTGGATCCCGATACCCACTGCGAGTAAGAGTTACTCCTGGAAGAATTTTACACAGGACAATTAGCCGATCAAGTAGGTGTCTAGAAAGGTGTTAACGGGGTTATGCCTATGGGAAAACGAGGTTTATTTTAATTAGGTCCGTGCGAAAGCACGGGGAACCTCCCTCAAGTACCGACACTGATCTAGCTGAAAGATTGACGAAATTGTAGGGTGTAATTAATCCCGGCTAATCTTACCTTTTAGGGTTTGATGGAAGATTTGATAAAAACAGTGGGAGACATCCTGATTAGATAAGATAATAACCAATCTAATCTTGCAAGAGCATACGCTAAAGTGTTTTCTTCTCTCTCTCTCCAGATAACGACCATGTCAGGCCATAATCAAGATAATAATATGGATGTATTGACTGAACCCGCTTATTATACCGAGCAGGAGAACGTTGGTCCCGTTCTTTCTTATAAGTGTTATAAGACTGATCAGGGAATAGGAGAATATCTGGATTCTCACTCCGCCCAAACGAAGAACAAGCATGTTGAAGCACCTTCTTCGGGTGTGTTAGTTATTGAGAACTGTTTCTCTGTTCACCCTATGTCCTAGGTATTAGATACCGGATCGGGATCCAACATATGTAATTTGTTACATGGGCCACGTAAAGGTAGAGAACTGAGAAAGGGTGATCATTCCGTAACAGTAGGGAATGGTACATATATTGCAGCCAAAGCAGTTGGCGAATATCACCTTGTATTACCAAGTAGTAATACATTGATTCTGAATGAGTGCTACTATATACCGAACATGATGTGCAACATTATATCAGTTTCTTTATTAAGTAAAGAAGGATATAATTTTGTAATACAGGATAATATTATGAACATCTTCCTAAATCAAAAGTTGATTGGATCAGGCTCGTTACATAATGGCATATTGATTCTCAATCAAAATACAGTCCTTAATATACAAAACACACACAAAAGGAAAAGTTCAGAAATGAACGAATCCTTCTTGTGGCATAGTAGACTTGGTCATATTAATGCGACATGACTAGCTAAGTTACATATGGATGGATATTTGAATCCGTTCGAATTATCATCTTATGAAACTTTCCATTCATGTCTCAAAGGCAAAATGACCAAAACTCCGTTTAGTGGACACGGAGAAAGAGTTACCGAACTCTTAGGGCTGGAACATAGTGGTGTATGCAGTCCCATGTCTACACATGCCAGGAACGGTTCTTCCTACTTTATTACATTCACCGACGATCTCTCAAGATTCGGATATGTATTCCTAATGAAATACAAGTCTGAAGATTTTGAGAAATTCAGAGAATATAAGCACGAAGTAGAGAACCAAACGGGCAAAAGTATTAAGATTCTTCGATCTGATCGAGGAGGTGAATACTTAAGAAATGAGTTCCTGGATTATCTAAAAGAGAATGGGATTCTCTCTCATCTTACTCCTCCTTATACACCACAGCACAACGGTGTATCGGAACGGAGGATCGCACCCTATTAGATATGGTGCGCTCGATGATGAGTACAGCTGAGTTACCTATTTCCTTCTGGGGGTATGCGCTGGAGACAGTAGCATACCTATTGAATCAAGTTCCAACTAAATCTGTACCTACCACACCATATGAGATATGGAGTGGGAAGAGACCATGTCTTAAACGAGTTAAGATATGGGGTTGTCTGGCCTATGTCAAAAGGCAAAATCCAGACAAACTCGAGGCACAGTCAGTTCTATGCATGTTTGTGGGATATCCCAAACATTCACATGGATATCTTTTCTACCATCGCGAGGAACAAAAGGTGTTTTTTTCTCTACATGCCACCTTTTTGGAAAAGGAATTTCTTGCAAAAGATATTAGCGGCGATGAGGTAGAACTGGAAGAAATTCCGGCTACACAAACTCAAACTGAAGATTTGGTAGAACCCGAGGACTCGATAGTAACCAACGAACCCCAGCCTCTCCGCCGATCTAGTAGGGTTTCTCATCCACATGAGAGATATTACGGTTTTCTCATTGATGGTGGAAGCGAGGATTGCATCATGGAAGATGATGACCCGACTAGTTTCGAGCAGGCCATCACGAGTGGTGACTGTGAAATGGTTGGATGCAATGCGATCTGAGATGGAATCCATGTATACCAACAAAGTATAGACTTTGAAAGTTGCTCCTGAAGGGGTAAAACCCATTGGGAGCAAGTGGATCTTTAAAAAGAAAATTGGTGTAGATGGAAAAGTTGAGACTTTCAAAGCTAGACTTGTTTTAAAGGGTTTTCGTCAACGACTAGGTGTGGATTATGACGAAACCTTTTCTCCAGTGGCTATGCTTTAGTCCATCCGGATCTTACTTGCCATTGCTGCATACCATGACTACGAAATCTGGCAAATGGATATTTAGACCGCCTTTCTAAACGGTGATTTAGAAGAGTGCGTGTACATGACTCAGCCAGAGGGCTTCGTAGATAGTGGGAGCAGCGGAAAGGTGTGCAAACTGCTTAAATCCATCTATGGGTTAAAGCAAGCATCGCGGAGTTGAAACATTTGCTTTGATGTTGTAGTCAAAGAGTTTGACTTCATAAAAAATGTAGATGAACCCTATATTTATAAAAAGGTTGCAGAGAGTAAGGTTGTCTTCCTCGTATTGTACGTCGATGACATACTCTTGATAGGAAATGATGTTTCTATGCTGCAATCAGTCAAGCTCTTCTTATCACAAAGATTCTCAATGAAAGATCTAGGTGATGCCTCCTGCATATTGGGAATTATGATCTATAGAGATAGATCTAAACGGATACTGGGATTGTCCCAATCCAGGTACATTGACACCATACTAAAGTGGTTTAGTATGGAAGAATCCAAGCGTGGGAACCAACCCATGATCTCTGAACTCACTCTCTCCAAAGAGATGTCTCCCAAGACTGATTTGGAGAGAGCTCGCATGCAAGGGATACCCTATGCTTCGGCAGTAGGCTCTATCATGTATGCGATGCTATGTACCAGACCCAATGTAGCATACTCACTAAGTGTAGTGAGTCAGTATCAAGAAGATCCTGGAGAGAGTCACTGGACAGCTGTGAAGAACATTCTCAAGTACTTACGAAGGACTAAGGAGATGTTCTTGGTGTATGGTAACGCAGAACTCCAGGTGGAATCCTTTATCGATTCGAGCTTCCAAAGTGATAAGGACGACTCTAAGCCGCACTCGGGATTTGTCTTTACCCTCAATGGAGGGGCGGTATGTTGGAAGAGTTCCAAACATGATACCATTGCAGACTCAACGATGGAGGCTGAATACATCGCTGCCAACGATGCTGCCAAAGAGGCTGTCTGGATAAAGAAGTTCATCACTGAACTTGGTGTGGTTCCCTCCATTAAGCATCCAATACCTTTGTATTGAGATAACAATGGAGCTGTGGCTTTGGCCAAGGAACCCAGGTCCCATCAGAAGTCCAGACATATTCTGAGGCGGTATCACCTGATCAGGGAGATAGTTGATCGCCGGGAGATCGAGGAGGAGAGTTGATACGAAGGACAACACTGCGGATCCACTCACGAAGGCCATTCCCCAGATACAGTTTGAGTGATTATTCTGGATGCTATGTATGTGATACTACAACAGCTGGCCTTGGTGCAAGTGGTAGATTGTTAGTTATGTATATACCCTAGAGGCCATTGTTGTACATATGATGTATATTATAATGGATGCTTGGATATATATAGAGAGGACTTTCTTGCTCTTCATGATAGTATGCTATTTGGTTTTTCTTTATCTTAACATGTTGACTTATATTAGTTTACTGTCTTACTCTCACATGTGGATAAAACCCTTAGAATCTGTACTCGACTACTGGGACTATGATGAGATCATACTAGTGGGGCCACGGTAGTCGATGAGTACATCTTATAACTGTTCCTAGTCGAGGGTGTGTCGAGACAGGGCATCGATACACCAGAGTAGACTAGTGTATACGCATTTTAACCTATATGATGGGCGATGGATGATCCTAGATCCATCGGTGTTTGACATCAAAGATGGTGTACGGGTGATCAGTGGAGACTGGGCACACTGGACGGACTCGCCGAGAACTCCCAGATGGTATTATACCTCACGTCAGATGGCAGTTCTCTGGTGACACTGGTACATGTTAGTCTGTAGACCCGAGATCATCATAGAGTCTTGTTAGATTTCCACTATGCTTTGATTTCCACCTTACCACTTCCAAGAGGGCGTGCAAAACGGTGGCTTTTGGGTACAGTCCCGAATCACATGGAGGAAATGAGCGATAGGAGGGGATTCGTCTCTCCCGGTATAGAGAGTTGATATTGTGCTGTGTTCGATTGGCTATAACTGGAAGTCCCTGGCCAGGGCTGATATAGAGTACTACTGGTAAGTGTTATCAGTAGTTTCTCGACCCGTTATAAGCTTCACATCGACACGGCTTATCGGTTACTGGGGTCTGACGTTTACCACCCCTAGACCAGATATGCGACATATCATACGAAGAGACCAGACTGTACGGGAGTGTTACTAATTGGATTCACAGGAGAATGTACAGGCTTTCTTGTTGATCTTCTGATCGCTCAATACCTAGGTAGCTGTTATGTTTAGCTGACCGCTTGCAGCTTGTGGGTGTTTGATATGATCATCACCTGCTACCGGCATATTGACGATTCTTTTGAGTCCTACACAGAGGTTTCTTGACTCAGGAAAAACGGAGTAGGAGCACATATGTGATATGTGCAGGACTGAGGATAATACGATATGAGATACCGTATTATATTCTCGCGATATTTTGATATGATCCGGGTCATCGGATCAAGTGTTGATTCGATGAATCGGTATAGATATATATTAGTCGGTTATTTGAGAAATAGCCGGATTGTCGGATCAAGTGTTGATTCGATAATTTAATGTATAATTTTATATGTAATATATTACTTTACATTATCTAATATTGGCTCGCTTTATTGATTCATTTTCTCACCGGGTAATACATTGATATATATGCGATATATGTTAATTGTATTATTTTCTTTTGTTACAAAAATATATTGTATATGTGATATATAATATTGTAACAAGTTATGATTACTAATGCAACATGATTAGTGGAGATTAAACATGGTTAGGGTTTTATTTGGGTTAGCTTATTCATGAAGCTTCTAGAAGCTTTTCTTTTGTTTCTTGCAAAGATATTATGTGATGATATTTTGTGAGATATTTCCTAACCCAACCCACACCCTTAACCCTAGTTAAGTCTCTACAATGGTTAGCCTCTTCATCTTTGACCATGGTTGCATTTGTAATCATTATGATATTTTCATTATTCATCACAAAAGGATATTCATTCTTCTTCTTCTTCCTTGAGCTCACAAAAGCTTTCTAGGTTTTCATTTTGTGATGGATTAGTGTGAGAATTTGATAATAAAAGAGTGCATAAATCCTACTTCATCATCCTCATCTAATCTAGCCAATTAGATTAGGGTGTTCACCTCATTAGTGAGTGAGAGCTTGAGTTAAAGAAACTTCAAGGTAGATCATCTTTGAAAAGGAAGACTACAAGCAAGCATGGATCATTCGGGTTGTGGATCCTCACTTGAGTCCGGGAGATCATGGATCGCGGCGAAGGGACTTCTACTCGGAGCTTATGAAGCGAAGGAGTGGACTACAAAGGTTGTAAGCCCTCTCTCTTAGTTGTAAAGATGTTTACTTGCATGTTTAGCCCTAATATTCTAGCAAAGATCCTCGCTTTGGGTTGTTCGGCACGTCTAAATTTTAAATCGGGCATGGTTGATGCCTTATAGACCCTTGTAAGAGTGCCTAGTAACCATACAGTGAGGGAGTCACCCTCTCTAAAGAGATGTCTTCGAGACTGATGAGGAGAGGGATTTGGATGATTGACATATCTCTTGCTTCGGCGATTGAGATAATCATGAAATGTTAAGTACCCCACCAGATATTGATTTTGCATTGACTACAATAAGCATATATTAATCCAATCCTGGAGAAACATTGGGAAGCAGTTAGGAAAATAAGAGGATGTTCTTGGTATATGGTAATGACAGCTTCCTATAGGAGGCGGTTATCATTTTAGGCTTCCAAACTGACCTGGATGACAGAGTGACTGTAGGAGTTAAAGTTTACCCTTTTCAAAGGGGAAGTATGTTGGACAGATGGTCCAAGAAGATACGGAGAAAGGCATGGCGCAGGATACTGATTAAATTCGATGGAAGATATGGTCTAAGAATTTTGTTGGATTTGGAATTCATTTATGAACTTGGTCCCATCAGATATCCAGACAAATTCTAAGACCGGTATCGCTCATTTTGGGAGATAGTCTTTCTCCGCGATATTGTGATATAGAGAAATAAAGATATAAACATTGGAGCGGATCCACTCACTGAGGCTATTTCTCAAACACAATAGTTTCAAAAACTGGCTTTGCGAGACTGATTAGTAGAGAAGTTGGGTGTTTGGTATCATACGGGCTGTGAGTATACGACACCGCAGTAATTAGCCTTAAGTGCAAGTAGGAGATTGTTGGCTATAGTGCTCTTAAGACAATTATTGTAATCAGAGGCAGGTGATTATGATGATTGAGGGAGGACCTTTACGGGTAGAACAGTCTTACTCGAGATGATAGTATGCTATCTGGTTTGTCTATATCATCATGTACATGCATTACGTGATATTACAGATCACTATTACATATTGATAGAGCCCATAGGATTCTTGCTTGACTACCAGCATTATGATGGCGATCATATATGTGGGAGCTGGGTGGTCTATAAGCACATCCTTAAATGTCCCTAGTCGAGAGAGTATTTGTAACATTTCAGAAAATATAAAATATTATTTTTGGAATTTAATATTAAAATAATATATTTCCCGAAAACTGCCCGATTTGCGAAATTGGGGTTTTCGAAAAAAGGTATAAATATATACCAATAATTGTGAAATAATTCGAAATTAAAATGATTTATTCATTTAAAAATGTATTGAAAGGATTTGGCATTTTTAAAATTAGTTATATACAGTTTAAATGAAAAACCGATTAGTGCACTATTAATCGCGATTAAGCCAAATCCGTATTTCTACAGTTCCATGGCTAGTGCACCATGTCATGTTTTATTTTGTTGAATGTTGTTGCATTTGTGTTGTTTTATGTGTATTATGTGGTTTGGTTTTAAAAAGAAAAGAAAAAAAAGAAAAGGGTAATAGTTTAGAATGATTGGGGAGAGAGAGAGAGTGAGAATAAGTGTGTGTGAGAGAGAGGGGCTACCTCATTCATTTCCCCCATCATTTTATTCTCCTTCTTCATCCTCACATCCCTCCACCTTCAACCCTAAGATCCATCTCAAAAACCTTGTCAAAACCCTATACCTCTTTCACAAAAAATGATCACCTCTTCATCCTCTACACAATGGACCAAGCAAAGTTAGATTTTAAAGTCTTTGAGAAGCTAGGGTTTTTCTTGAGTTGCCCAAATGAGGTATAATTGCTTCCATTTAGTTTAGATTTTAGTTTCTTGCATTCTAGTTTAGTTTAGAAGTTGTTTTAGCGCGGAATTGTGAAGTTAGAAATTTCAAGAGAAGGATTAGGGTTGGAGTTGTGCTGTGGTGATGTGTAATGGCTGTTACAAGACCTTTAGTGCTGTTTTTACTGGCCAATACCCGTATTAGAAACCAAGATACAAACTTTATAATTGCTGATATCAGGTTTTTATGGATTTAGTGATGGTATATAGGAATCTGGGATGACCTGAGACCACTATAAAATAAGTTCCCTTGGCAGAGATGTGTGCAGGCGATTTTCAAGCAACCCCTGAAACCCGAGATAAAAATTCCTTAATCCGGCCGCAGATTTATTCATTGTGGCCACAATTTGCGGCCACATTTTGATGGAATTTGTTGATTTTTGGTTGGTGGGTCCCTTAGGTGATATCTAGAGCAAGCCTATATGTGAAATTCCCTAGTTTGGCCTGGGTGAAATCTGGGATCACATTAGGGTGTTTTAGGCTATGTTTTCCGTATTTTTGAATTCTTGGTTTTAGTATTTGATGTTGTATTTGGTTGTTGGATGTTTGTACATCAACGACAAGGGTTGTTTGATTGTTTTTGCACGCATAGGCTATAGGTTCAAACCTATGAGCGCACCGTGTGCCGTATCGATTTTCCGGATTCGATTTTAATAGCGATTACGATTGTGTATTATTGTAAGTACCTTCGCGTGGATTCCGAGGTGAAGGACCATGGTGTCATTGACTTCGGCAAGCAAGGATCAATGTGATTAGATCTATATCTATGGGGGATATCGGGTGGATGGCGTATATCACCCCCGCAAACATTGATGGAACCCGATTTATATATAGAATATAGTTAAGGGAACCTTTAATAGAAAACTATGTATAGAGTTAAAAGATAGTTAGAGAAACCATATTAGAAACTAAAGGATAGTTAGAAGTGATATGATACGATTAATACGTGATGACGAGATTTGAGGATGATGTTCAATGATATTGCTGTATTGGATACTGTAAGACTAGATAGCCGACGTAAATGTGTCAACCGAACCATACTTATTTCCAAACTGAAGAATCGTATGCATCTTTAAAACAGATACCTTGAGGGACATTACGGATTTTCAAACGATATCATTTCCTTACAAACATCGTAGCCTCTACTTTCAAAACTACGATTCGCATCTTTTAAAAACTGATTGTATGGTTCAGGTGTGTATGTTAGATTAGATACGTATGCTTATAGTAAAGGTAGAATGTATTTGTAAAACTGACTTGATGTGGGATATAAATGCGATGAAAAGAAAGTACGATGTGATTTGATGACCTGATGATGCGTTGGTATACGGATGCTAGTCGATTGAGATGGTTGATACCTTGCCGGTCCCCTGATATGAGATTGTTATGGATGTGACCTGGGACATAGGTATATAGATATATTTATATATGTTGTGAATCATAAGTGATTGCCGTGCGAGACCTTAGGTCCGTACCCTCGTTGTCATATAGGTTGATAGGATCCCCATTGGTTTAATGCTGCCGTACGATGATTTTCCGTACGTGATGAGTTTGACTTGATGTTTTAATCCATACCCTTGACTAGGGGATGCCGTACGATGGATTATACCGTACTTGTTGTTGTGAGGCTGGATGCCGATTGATAGATTCACCGACTCGATCATATTAGATACGTATACCTTGTAGCTTTTAGCTGACGATTTACCTTATGCTGCATTCATGTTATTCTCATTGCATTGCATATACCTGTGCTAGTACACCTACAACATTATCGATGATGCGTATGTTACACTTACAAAGATTTGTCGGCTCACACACTTCATCATCGATAATTGCCATGTCACTACACAGTAGGATTGCTGCATCATGATATGACTCCTTACATGAATTACTTGCTATGCTCACATCATTACGATATGTCGCATGATATACTGATATTGTCACATCACTGTTCCATGTTGCATGATATACGGATATGCTTACATTTCTGTTATATGTCGCATAAATCACGCATTACGATTATACGCAGTGAGATATGCTGTTTTCATGAGATTTCTGGATTTGAGAACCGTGGTCATTTTAAAAGTAAGTATGTATTGTTTTTTAAAAACCCAGTTTCTCTTGATATGATATTTCAGTGCGTCCACCATGTGTTTTCTCGGTTCTGAGATTGGCATGTGTAACCCGGTTCGAGGAGTGGGAGGCACCGTCTGCGGGTACATGGTAGACCCGGTATGGTTCCCCGGGACGAGAGATGATTATCGTGGTGTAGACGATGAACCTGGCAGGGTGGCTAGTACCTACCGGTGACAGTATTTGGACTCGGTGGTTATCCAGAGGATACCGACCGGAGTAGTGAGATGGATATGAGGGCCGACCAGAGTAGGCAGCGCCTGAGAGCCGATCTGAGTATGCGGCGCCTGAGATATATAAGGATTTATGTGTCGATGCCGGACACGGGTTTCATGATGTTTCGAGTGTCGATGCTGTACACCCAGGTTCCATGATTTGATTTGTCGTGAGGGACACACATTGATTTACATCCTCATACTTTCATGCATATGCTTTTATGATATTTACATGCATGATGTTGTTGTGTCTGGGGTTGACACGTGGACGAGATCCACATGCATGCAGGATTGATTATATAGTTGGATGATATCAACTGGCACATAGGCTTGAGTATATTGTTGGCGCATTAGTAGATACGGTCACCCTAGATATCATGGTATTACCTTTATGATATAGTTGACCTAGGAAATCATTATTTTATTCGATTTCTACCTTTTGATGTTTTTCTACTCACGAGTTGGCAACTCACCTCCGTTGTGCCACAGTTCTTGCAGGTTAACCGCATGGATCAGTAGTGGCTTCGCTGGCACACAGTTGCATTCGGAAGTTTTGCATTAGTAGGTGGGACATTTGTATCGTGCCCACTCTTGTATTTACTATTTATATTGTATCTATTCAACTCCATCAATCAAAATTAGTAATTATATAAGTAATGAGACTTAGTGAGACTTGTGGTTGCGAGCCTTAGAGCGAGGGGTATTCCTCTACTGGTGGTTTTGATGTCTTACTTATTTCTTTGTCTTTTGTGGTGATCTTTGCCGTTGGGCGTCGTATACTTATGTTTATACTTTGCGTGGTTGTGGATCCGCCAATTGGCGAAGTGCTAGCTCCCGCTTGGGGATGCCTTTATATTATCTCATGTATTTATGGTTTTGGATCAAAATATACAAAGGAGGTGCTGCCCAAATTTTTAAAATACGAAACATGTTTTTCAACCAATAAATTCCACTTGCATTTTTCTTGTTCTTTTACTTATGCATTTAGAAAACATTGATTTCACCCTACCTTTATTTCAAAACTTCATCTCTTTTATTTTCTTAAAAAGGTTTAGATTTTTGGGTTTTGGTCTACTTGAATTACGTTACGCCTTTAGACGTTGCGTGATCCGAGTGCCGGTCACGAGCTAAATTTTGGGTCGTGACGAAGTTGGTATCAGAGCGCTAGGTTTAACCTTGATTCGAGTCTATATTTGACTATGCGAAGACTAGGGCGGGTATGCATTTCGGAACCTACGCTTGACCTTACAGGACTTAGACTTAAACAGGGGGTATTAGACCCGAACTTTCGTTTCATAGGTTGACCCTGATTGATGGAGTAGGTAGCTTGAGTAGAGTGACGAACCGTATGTATGTTCCGCGGCATATTTACGATACGATATTCCACTTAAGAAACCTTAGGATGTATATATTTTGAGATCTATGATTCTCTTCGTATCCATGATCATACTCCCATTGATGTTGTTTCTTCTTATGATCATGTATCCATTCTGGATCTGTCGTTTCCTTTCATACCCTTGATCTGTTTTCATCGATACACGCTTGAGGTTCCTGTCACCATGGTTTGAGCGCAGAATGAGCTACTGCTAGTGTTGCGATTAGGGCGAGCTCGTCATGGACGAGGACTGACTATTGTGTTTTCTGGTGACATGGGAACGTCTCGAGTTAGTGTTTGTGTTGTGACTTCTTGTTGAGGCGAGTGTTTGGTTTTACACAGGATGATCGGGCCATTGTTAGAGTTTCCAGTTGCGAGAGGACTGTTGATGTATAGCCTACCTCAAATATTGTGATGTCGTCTACCGTGTGGACAGAAGACCCAGCTGTTCGCTGATTGATAGGATGTCGCCTCCAGACTTTACGAGCTGAGATCACTGGAGCTTCCAGGAAGAGATGCGACAGATGATAACTAGTCTACCCCGAATTGAGAGACGAAGGATATTCACATGTTGTCTATGCGAAGTTAAAAAGTTCAAATGAATGTCAGGAAACCCATTTTTCCAAGTTTAAAGTATTCGGAGGAACATGCAAGTAATTCTGTAGACCCTATAGAAGAATGAAACCCTAACTCGACATGATGACCATGGAACCGCTTTTGAACCTTAGGGTTTGCGGCAGTTTAGTGGTGCCATCAGTGAGGCTTGGGTTTTCCCTTCTACGGCTGGTCCGTAGGTACCGTGGTATGTACCATATATTATTAAGCCGTGCTCAGGTGTCGAGCTTTTGGGAAATTATGGGACTTTGATGACTCAATTGAAAAGCTTAACGTCGTCCTGATATCATGTGATAGGAGATCAGCAAGCTGACCAGCTTGGGATAGAGGACCTCACCCAAATGCGTTGTAAGTTGATCGAGAACGGACGAGTATTGAGTATTCCTCCGATGGTTAGGATGAGTTCCCGAAGACGTGTTCGGATAGAGATCTTCTACAGAATGATGAAGATACCAAGTTCGTGATTTCGAGTCCGTGTGAAAGACTCCGTATTGACTGTAGCCGAGAACATTTGCAGCACGCAGATAGCGTGACGTGACGTCGAAATGGAAGATGATACAGACGAGTTGGAATAGGGGTTCGTGCGATATGCTGACGAGCCATTGTTACTCCCCATTGAGATTAGAGATCGGATATGTCTACAGAGGCATTGGAATGCGACTAGTTCCCGAGGAAATGCTGTGCGGAGAACGCAGATGTCTAGAAGATGAGAAAAGATTATGCAAGAGTACCGGCCTCTGTATAGTTCGGCATAGGCGAGATTAGAAGAGACCCTGAGCAGGTTCCTTCCAGGACACTGCTGCGATGAGAATTTCACCAAGGATCAGATGTGTCATGAGTATTCAGAGGGCCAGAGCCCGACGCCAGTGACATGCTGCTTTACGATTGGTCGTGATAATTGGCCGAGAGACGACCAGAGAAGTGCCAGAGCGGAATCGTTTCCATTAGCACACCTGACCGGGCCGACGCGCCGATGGATTGCGAGATTGGTAAATCCATAGAGAAAATGAGGACCCAGAGACAGAAGACGCCAGACTGTGAGCAGGAGGCAAGCGGATGTTCTTGCTCTGCCATTTTTAGGCGCACTGACATTTTTCGACATTGTAGGAGGTGTACCTCGATGTCATTTATTGCGATTTGCGTTTGTGATCCGAGTATCACGCTTATATCGCTTGGATTTGAGATTTTCATTCGTGCATGTTAGTTGCACGGGATTGAGGTTTTCATGCACTCTAGGTGCATTTGATATTGTCATGCACACCCGCTGCTGTTGACAGATGCTTTTGTGCACACCCGTTGCACTTAGTTTACTTTTGTGCATATTGTAGCACTTGTATTTGGATTTGATTTCCGTGCGCACCAGACGCACGTGATTATTGGATACGCCTTTCGAGGCTGATTTTCTTTTGAGCACCTTGTTTTCAAGATGGGCAATATATTATGTAGTAGCCGAACATGACTGATTTGAGCACAGTACCTGAGTATTTTGCATGCATTGAAAGTTTAACAAGAGGTTTTCAAAGAGGAGCTATAGTCTCGCTTTTTCCTATGTGTCCGTGAGTGATACGAAAGTTTACAAAGGAAAACCTTTTGGGATATTTCAAAATGGATGGGACGTATATCTGAGCAAAACATATACGAAACTATATTTATTATTTTACAAATGAACGTTCGTCACTTTTTCCGTGAGTTACGCATCGCACGGAGATTCAGAAAAGATTTTGCATGTGTTTTATTCAGTTTAAAGGATTTTTTTTCCAGGAATGCGTACTATATATGTATTATAGTATTTGACTAGTGCATGTTGGATTTCAGTAGTGGACTTCGAGATCTGTATCTCCATTGTAACTCCGAGGTTATGCGTGCAAATCCGATGATTTTCGTAATGCTTAACAGAGTTCGATTTTGATTTTTGTACTTGTTTTTCAGGCGCACGCGATGCGCTGTAGCGTTTCTGTATCTTCCGTGATTTTGGAGCCCCGTGGATTGAAATGTTTTAGAATTTGGGGGTTTAAATTTAAATTCGGGGACCGAATTTATTTAAGGGGGAAGATTGTAACATTTCAAAAAATATAAAATATTATTTTTGGAATTTAATATTAAAATAATATATTTCCCGAAAACTGTCCGGTTTGCGAAATTGGGGTTTTCGAAAAAAGATATAAATATATACAAATAATTGTGAACAAATTGGAAATTAAAATGATTTATTCATTTAAAAATATATTGAAAGGATTTGGCATTTTTAAAATCAGTTATATGCAGTTTAAATGAAAAAACGATTAGTGCACTATTAATCGCGATTAAGCCAAATCAATGTTTCTACAGTTCCGTGGCTAGTGCACCATGTCATGTTTCATTTTGTTGCATGTTGTTGCATTTGTGTTGTTTTATGTGTATTATGTGGTTTGGTTTTAAAAGGAAAAGAAAAAGAGAAAAGGGTAAAAGTTTAGAATGATTGGAGAGAGTGAGAGAGTGAGTGAGAATAATTGAGAGAGAGAGAGAGATGGGCTGCCTCATTCATTTCCCCCCATCATTTTCTTCTCCTTCTTCTTCCTCACATCCCTCCACCTTCAACCCTAAGATCCATCTCAAAAACCTTGTCAAAACCCTATACCCCTTTGACTAAAAATGATCACCTCTTCATCCTCTACACAATGGACCAAGCAAAGTTATATTTTGAAGACTTTGAGAAGCTAGGGTTTTTCTTGAGTTGCCAAAATGAGGTATAATTTATTCCATTTAGTTTAGATTTTAGTTTCTTGCATTCTAGTTTAGTTTAGAAGTTGTTTTAGCGTGGAATTGTGAAGTTAGAAATTTCAAGAGAAGGATTAGGGTTGGAGTTGTGTTGTGGTGATGTGTAGTGGCTGTTACAAGACCCTTAGTGCTGTTTTTACTGGCCAAGACCCGGATTAGAAACCAAGATATGAACTTTAAAATTGCCGATATCGGGTTTTTGTGGATTTAGTGATGGTATATAGGAATCTGGGATGACCTGAGACCACTATAAAATAAGTTCCCTTGGCAGAGATGTGTGCAGGCGATTTTGAAGCAACCCCTGAAACCCGAGAATGGCGGTTGATGTCGCACTGTGCACACGGGTGACCATCACCAAAAATCCTTGTCCAAGCTAAACGAGAATTACTGATTGGATCAACATTTTCTCAGAGGGTGATGGGCTTCACACTGACACGAAATATCGCATTATTAGGGGTCTGACGTTATCCACCCCTAGACTCAATATACGATAATCTTAGACGAACAGACCGGACTGTATGGAGATAGTCACTAATAGGCTCAGTAGGGGTTCGGATGAGTTTGCTCATCGACCTTCCTTTCGCTCAATACCTGGGTAGCCGTTACGTACAGCTAGTGTTGCTGATGTGCTTGTAGTTAAACCTACAGCCAGCGTATTGACGAGTCTTTAGATTCCCACACAGAGGGTTTTCCTGGTTCAGGCGAAATGATGTAGTAGCCGTATTGGATACGTGCAGAGTTCCGATCGAATGATTGTACTAGTTGTTGGCAATAGTTCCCTCAAGTCAATTATTGGATCGCAAGCACGTGATTGCAATGATTGAGGGAGGACCTATACCGGTAGAACAGTCATACTCGAGCTGATAGTATGTCTGGTTTGTCTTTATCATTGTGTACATGCTTCATGTGACATTACATATCACTATTATATGTTGATAGAGCCCATCGGATTCTTGTTTGACTACCAGCATTATGATGGCGATCATATACGTGGGAGCTGAGTGGTCTATAAGCACATCCTTAAATGTCCCTAGTCGAGAGAGAATTGAGACTGGGCATCGATACTCCGGAGTAGACTAGTGTATACTTTTCGAGACCCCGACGAGGGGCGGTGGCCGGTTTCACAATCCATTGGTGTCAGTTAGTCACCTAAGATAGTATACAGGTGCTCATTGTGTTATAAGTTACACTGGACGAACTCGTCGGGAACATGCTAGATGGTATTATACCTATTGTCAGATAGAAGTTCTGAGGTGACATGAGTACAGGTTAGTCTGTCGATCTCAGATCGTCATTTGTCTCGTGTGAGTTCCCACTGTGCTTTGATTACTACCCTACCACAGCTCAAAGGAGTTGTGAAAACAGGTTTTAGTTGGGTACAGTCCCGAGCCACCTGGAGGCAGTGAGCGGATTATCGGGGATTCGTCTCTCCCGGTAATGGCGGTTGATGTGCACTGTGTACACGGGTGGCAATCACCGGAAATCCTTGTCCAAGAGAAACGAGAATTACTGATTTGGATCAGCATTTTCTCAGAGGGTGATGGGATTCACACTGACACGAAATATCGCATTATTAGGGGTCTGACATTATCTACCCCGTAGACCCGATATTCGATAATCTTAGACGAACAGACCGTACTGTATGGAGATTGTCACTGACATGCTCAATAGGGATTCAGATGAGTATGCTCATCGGCTTTCCTTTCGCTCAATACCTGGGTAGCCGTTACGTACAGCTAGTGTCGCTGACGTGCTTGTGGTTAAACCTACAGCCAATGTATTGACGAGTCTTTAGAGTCACACACAGAGGGTTTTCCTGGTTCAGGCGAAATGATGTAGTAGCTGTATTGGATACGTGCAGGGTTCTGATCAAATGATTGTACTAGTTGTTGGCAATAGTGCCCTCAAGTCAATTATTGGATCGCAGGCACGTGATTGAAATGATTGAGGGAGGACCTATACCGGTAGAACAGTCTTACTCGAGTTGATAGTATGGTATCTGGTTTGTCTTTATCATTGTGTACATGCTTCAGGTGACATTACAGATCACTATTACATGTTGATAGAGCCCATGGGATTCTTGCTTGACTACCAGCATTATGATGGCGATCATATACATGGGAGTTGGGTGGTCTATAAGCACATCCTTAAATGTCCCTAGTCGAGGGAGTATCGAGACTGGGCATCGATACTCCGGAGTAGACTAGTGTATACTTTTCGAGACCCCGACGAGGGACGGTGGCCGGTTTCACATGCTATTGGTGTCAGTTAGTCACCTAAGATAGTATACAAGTGCTCATTGGGTTATGAGTTACACTGGACGGACTCGCCGGGAACATGCTAGATGGTATTATACCTATTGTCAGATAGCAGTTCTCAGGTGACATGAGTACAGGTTAGTCTGTCGACCTGAGATCGTCATTTGTCTCGTGTGAGTTCCCACTGTGCTTTGATTACTACCCTACCACGGCTCAAAGGAGTCGTGCAAAAAGGTTTTATTTGGGTACAGTCCTGAGCCCCATGGAGCCAGTGAGTGGATCATCGGGGATTCGTCTCTTCCGGTATTGGGGGTTAATGTCGCGGTTGTGCACGGGTGGCCATCACTAGAAATCCTTGGCCAAGATAGTCGAGAATTACTGATCTTGGATCGGTAGTTTCTCAGGTGGTGATGGGCTTCAAACCGACACTAAATATCGTGTTATTAGGGGTCTGACTTTTTCCACCCCCTAGACTCGATATGCGGTACTCATAGACGAACGGACCGGACTATACGGATATTGTCACTGTCAGGCTCAGTAGGGGTTTCAGGATGAGTTTGCTCGTCGACCTTCCTTTCGCTCAATACTTGGGTAGCCATTACGTACAGCTAGTGTCATTGACGTGCTTATGGTTGAACCTACTGCCAGCGTATTGACGAGTCTTTAGAGTCCCACACAGAGGGTTTTCCTACTTCGGGCGAAACGTTGTAGAGGCCGTATGGTTTTAAGGCAGTGTTCGATCACATAAGTGTACTTGTGCACGGATAATGTTCGGACAGATAATACTAGTGGGCTTTGGTTTAAACCAGATCCTAGTATTATATTGTTGGATTATTTTCGTCTCTTTATATTTGAATTCTTCGGAATACAGATGCGGGTATGTATATACGGTTGATGGGTATTCTTGTAATTTATTACAGGATTACTTTTAGAAGATTACACCTCGTCACGGTTTAGACCTTTTTGATTAAAAGGTTATTGAGGTGTAGGATGAGGTGTTTATTGCATTTTTGGTGGCATGGCTAATTAGTGACCCATGGTTACTATTCTAGCATGCTTAGGGGTTTTATTTGTTGTGAGATTATGTTGACTTAAGATATTTTTTGTTGACTAAGATATTTTGGATACATGGACATTTATTTGATTGCTCCATTATTTCTTATCACACTCACACAACAAACAAAAACACAATTCATTATTCATTTCTTTTTCCCTTTCTTGAGTTGCTCTCAACACCTCATTCTCATGGCATCTTTTTCTTCCTCTAGCTCCA
The DNA here is from genome assembly GCA_030015575.1 of Agapanthus africanus. Classification (NCBI taxonomy): domain Eukaryota; kingdom Viridiplantae; phylum Streptophyta; class Magnoliopsida; order Asparagales; family Amaryllidaceae; genus Agapanthus; species Agapanthus africanus. Next base: position 480,635,064 of record JASDDO010000014.1, on the reverse strand, counting down.
CCCAAACCCTCTTATGAGTTGAGAATCCTTGGGTGTCTTGAGATAAATTAATCCTTCATCACTCTCTACTTCATCTACGGCATCTAGAGTAGTGATCTAGGTGCCTTAGTTGCCTCGGATATGAGGTTGGAGCTCGTTGTATAGACTCTCAGGTGGGTCATCTTCGATGGAGGGAGACCGGAGATCAAGCTTGATCAAGGAAGCCCATAGGAGCTTAGGATGATGGTTGAGGACCGAAGGACACGGATCTATTCGGTATAACCATTCTAACTACTTTTCATGTTTTGTTATCTAGGGCTTATGGGTAGATCCGGGTAATTGGTTGTGGTAGCGCCAAGTTTTATAAATTTTTGTTCCGCATTTAGTCATGGATTGATGGACGGAGCACTGCCGTAACACAACATGGTATCAGACCTACTCCATAAGCCTTAGTTAACTCATTGCAATATTAGAAATCCACTGTTTTTGTCGTGCAAAAACTGCCGACAAAAACAGTTCCAAAAACTGAAAGTTTGAGATGTTTGCACACCCCGCGGGCTCACGGTTTGAACTGAGAAGTCGTGTGGTGGTTCATGGGCATCCCAAGGAATCCCTGGAGGGTACCGAACGTCTTGGCCCACTCCCTAAGACCACCACAAGGTGGTCTTGGCGGTGGGGACTCGAAACTGCCCCTCCGTGGGCAGTTTCGGGTCTGCCACACCCCCTGGCCACCTCGTGGTGTCCTAGAGGGGTGGGGTACCCCCTATAAGCCCTCCGACTCAAAGTTAATTTCGTGCTCTAACTTCTCGCCAAGATTCGGGCGCGTTTCGTTTTGATTCGGACTTCCGAATTGGCATAAACGGTCGGTTTTTGGAAGTTTAGCTCACTGTTTTTTCATAGTTTTGGAAATTGGTTTAGTTTGCTAATTGCGTGCGGAATTATAATGTCCTAGTTTTTAGTACATGCATTACTATCTACGACCGTGAATGTCATTAGAGCGGTACAACTTGTCTAATTACTATAGTTCTTTTAGACGGGTTTGCGAACGTAACATTCACGTTGATGTTCTGTGTTGTGCTGTGGTTGTTGCAGAATGGTCATGGTGGATAGCTTAGGTGCAATATTAGTACAGTTTAGTTTCATTTGTATATTTGATATCGCGGGGCGAGCGTCCGACCTGTGGACTGCCGCCATTGCCTGTTTGTATATTATTTGTTTGGGGCACGACCGGGTTGAGGTCGATGTCACCATTGTACATATTCTTTTCTGTACTAGAATTACCATGCTGTGGAGTGCATGAATAGCCGGGTTCTAGAGGGCAACGGGTCCGCATCTCATGGCGTTGAGACGGAGGGGACCTTACTCTAGAATTGGCAGGTTATTCGCCGCACTCGTAGGGGTACAGGTTGACCCAAGGAGGGGTGCTCAAGTTATCGGATTCCGTGAAGTGCCGGGTGGCCATTCACTTTGTTGATTGGGGTTGCCTCACTTCTTGGATTGGCGGGTAACTTTTCGCGCTCGTAGGGGTTTAGGTTTTCATTGCACAGGCTATCCACATGACAAGGGAACATCGGGTCTCATTTGCGGTACAAATGAAACCCGAGGCTCCAGGATTATCCACCACTCTATGTTGCTTGGCTGAGATTTTGTGATGTTGCTATATATCATGCCTGGGACGATTGTTATATATATACTAGTAGATGTTGTATATGTTTTGCACCCGCGCTAGTCCAGCACCCGCTCTGTCGTTAGTTAAGTAACCTAACGGGTGATGATGGGGCTCAGTGGCGAATGCAGATGGTATATACGTACATTATATTTTCGTTCTTTCCTGGTGTGATTAATTGAGAAGACTGTGTTGATTCTGATCAATGCAAGGAAAACAAACATATATATGATGTTGTTGGAACAATTTTCAAAAGCTGTTATTATAAGGACGTTCTCTTTTGTTTTGCACAGCGGTATTCGGTTATGAATATTCAGCACCTCATTCGACGAGGCTAGAGCCGAGATCCCTTCACCGGGAGTGACCTCTTGGGAAGAAGTTTGCGTTAGGGTAATAACTTGTAACATTTTGAAAATTTAGAAATAAATAAAATTAATTAATTAAATAATAAAATGTTAAATTAAAAAGTTATTAAAACCAAATATGACATTTTCATAAATAGTATGTAAAACAAATTAAATTAAAATTTTATTATGTAACATAAATAAATTATAAGGGTTTTAATGAGAAATTTAGCTTCATTTTTAATTAAAATAGTGTTATATAATAACATAGTTAGTGGGGGGTCTTTGTGTAAAGTTTAGGGAATTGTGCAAATGGGATTTGTTAAGGGTGTAAGTAGAAAAGAGGTTAAATGAGGCTTTAGTTCAGAATTTTATCACAAGATAAATCAATTTGGAAAGATAATACCTTGACACATCCTTCTTGCATGCACAACACACACACAACACCTCCTCCTTGCATGAGGATGACACACCTTGATCATTCACACCTCCTCCTACACATCACTCTTACCTTTGTCATATATATATCATTTGTTCAGATCACTTAGCTAAATTAAAAATCTGAAACTTCAAAAGAAAGAAAAAGAAAACTAGAACAAACAAAGAAGAACAAGAGAAAGGAGAAGAGAAGAGCCAAGTTCTAGGATTTCCACCATCAAGCTAGGAACTAGGAACTCGTACATCTTGGAGGGAGTTCTTCCAGCAATCTTTTGTACGTAAAGTCTTTAATCACTGTAGGATTTAGTTCTGTAATTGGTTTAATTTAGAAATCTTATATCTAATATATCGTATTTTAGGCAAAACTGAGCTCTGTAGTAATCTGCTATAGTTTAGATTAAAATAAACTTAACCAAATAGTGCTTTAATGTTGTATGTTGGACCTAGAACAAACCATAGGAGCACGAACCCAGGGGCTCGGATTTTGGCCGGCGAGATTAAGGCCAGATCCGGCGTCGCCGGATTTTTGGTGGACTATGGTGATTTAGGTTTTAGGGTAGGTCTCTGTATAGATGTTGGGATATTTTTGTATTGTTTAATTAAGTTAGTTTAACTTCATATGAAATCTGGAAACTAATATCTGGAAAAGGTATCTAAAATATAAAATACGGCACGGTTTAAACGTAAGCGTTCTGTTTTCTGTTGAGAAACAGCGTTTGGGTAAATTCCAGTTAAGATAAGTGTTAGATAGTTTGCTATAATCGTACGCAGTGAAATTAGTATGTACAACTTGTGTTTTCATGTTTTCACCGTATCGGAATGTAGCCGGTTGTTATGTAAGTTAAATTCAATGTTAGATTTGAGTGCGGGAACTTCGGAGGCCGCAAGGAAAGGAAAGGGATTGGCAATTTCTGAGTATTTACGGCGTATTCCGGTGAGTAGACTAAACATCTACCGGCGGATTGTGTAAAGATGGCGTGATACTTCCGTAGTTTTACTTAAATAAAAAGATTTGACTTTTGTATGCTAAATTGATAATGCATTCATATCTACATATACCTCGCTATAGTTGTTAGAACACTGCACAATTATCGAACGAGTTATGCCGCACATGCACATATCTACATGTTACACTACACCTCTTCGATATTATCATGTCACTTTTACACTTAGCATTTTTCTTGTTAAAAATGATTCATATCATACCTTAAACACCAACAACAGTAGTAAATTGCATCAATGACATCATGTTTAGTATTCGAGTATTCTAAGTTGATATAAGAGGTACTTGTATTATTGATGATTTATGGTTTTAAGTTTTTCTATACTATTGCATAAATTCAGTGAATTTTTATGATTGATGTAACATGTCCACCATAAGATGTTCTTTTTATGATTTGGTTTTATTCCGGGCCGAGTGGGGGAGCTATACCGTCGTGGATTTTTACGTTATCCAGACTGAGTGGGGGAGCTAAACAGTTGGATACATGGTGGACCCGGTCGAGACCGAGGGGCAGGAAAGCCGCATTTGAGGCGGGGAGCCTAGCGAGGATAGTCGATACCGGAGATAGTAGTGAAACACGACGGATATCTAGATGATACCGACCAGTGTTATTGATTTCAGGATCGTTCGAGGAATGATGCCGAGGGAAACAGAAGATTTGTGTCGATGTTGGACACGGAAAGATGAACTTGATTTGGAAATAAGTGATGAGATTTTATTCTTGATTTATATGATTATTAGTATAAATTCATGCTTTCACATGCTATCATGCATCATACTCATCCTTATTTAAATTAGTTATAGTTATCATATTTACATTATCAGCCGATATATGTTAGTCTTATTCACTGAGTTGGAAACTCACCCCCGTTGTGCCACAGTTCCTTGCAAGGGTAGAGTGGACAGTTAGCAGCAGTGCAGATCCATTTATCAGCTTTTATCGCATCTTTTGCTAGGTGGGTTATCTATATAGTAACCTCCTCTTTTGGTATTGTATATTGAATCTAGAATATCTCTATCAGACCCTGTATTATGACTTAGAACGAGAAGTGGTGGTATGCATATTATTTGACAGATGAGATCGTTTGGTTATATGGAATGATATTTCTTTTACTTATGTCCGAGATTCTTACTGATGTAGTATAAAGTTGTAAATTTATTTCCGATGTTGGCATTGTTGATCCTAACTAGGGATGCAACCAAATTAAACACTTTATAACTGTTTTTGTTATGAATTCAATAAGGAGTTACTGTTAAGATCTTAATTACTTAAAACTGTGATTTTTACTTAAAAACTAGATTTTTTCCAAAATTCCGCAAAAAAGGGTTTTTGATCTTGGTTTTTGGCTTACTCATGTTGTGTTGTTATCTTTAGATATTATACAATCTAAGTGCCGGTCACATCCAAACTTTGGGTCGTGACAAAGTTGGTATCAGAGCCTAGGATTAAACCTTACTTAATCGAGTAGTGAGTTAAGGTAAGTCGACTTGAGTTCGTTACGTAGGATGACCTCTGGTTTGATGGAGTAGGTGAATTAGGATGAGTACAGTACCGTATGTATGTTCCGCGGCATATTTACGCTACGATACTCAGCCTAAGTAACCTTAGGAGATGTTTGTTCGTACTTCTTTCCTTGATTCCATGTATCTTGTGATTCGATTGTAATGTCCTTATCAATCTTGTTTCTTACTCTAGCCACTATGTCATCAATGACTACGGGAACTCAGAGTACCGCTGTTCGAGATGAGATTGGAGCGGGATCGTCTGAAACAGGGACAAACCTGGGTAGTACGCCTATCTTTCATGAACCGATTGATCCACCCTATATTGATCGTATAGCTAGGATGGAGGCAAGTGTTCAAGAGATGCGCAAAATGATAGGATCCTTGTTAAAGATTAGTTGAGCACGGAGATCGACCACTACTCCACGTACGATGGTTCAGAGACCAAGGCAAATTTGTAATAATAAATCAGCACCTAGACGTGTTTGTAGAGGCCGTGGCGGATTCTATATGGATCGGTCCTATCACTTATACCCATATGTTCAGCAGCCCGTGCAAAGATGTCCCAGGTGTGGGTATCCGTATCACTTTATTAGGAATTGTCTCGTAATGCGACAGGGTGAGGCATCGGTTGCACATGTGACTTCACCACCTTCACCACCTCCTCCGAGCATATTACCTCCTATACCTGTTGTTGTTCCACGCCAGATCAACGCCTATAGTGGTCAGGGTTGTGACGGTCGTAATTTGAGAGGATGAGGAGGTCGAGGCAGATTTATTCCAGGCCACAGTTTTGGTCGAGATAGGACTTAGGGCCAGATGTTCAGTTTGTACCCCGTTGAGCAGATGCCTCTCTGGTTTAGTTATGGACTTCCATGGCATTTTGCTAGGAATTGTAGACTCTAAGGAGGGACGTCAGGCTGCTGGTAGGGGCCAGGCATTCAATGTAGTCGTAACAGGTAATCTTGCAGTATGTTTCTTAGATGCATATATTTTATTTAATCCTGGTTCTACACATTCATACGTATCTTCACACTTTGCATTTCCTCTGGGAGGAGAGTTTATGTTGTTAGAATTGCCGCTAGTTGTGATTACTCCTGTAGGAGATTCTTTTATAGCTCGACATGTATTTAGGTCACGTTCAGTATGTATTGGTGATAAGGATTATTTAGTTGATTTGATCTTCCTGGATATGTTAGATTTTGATATACTTCTTGCTATGGATTGGTTGGCCGCTTGTCATGCTTATGTATATTTTCGGGGGAAAGCGATCAGATTTTGTTCCTTGTTGTGCTGGGAGACTGTAATGTAACTCCTGCCAACATGATTTCTTCCCTTTTGTGCGGGACGACTCGTGAAGAAGGGTTGTCATGGGTTCTTAGCAATTGTTCAGGACTTAGGAGTCGCTGAAGTCCCGTTGGACCAGGTTCCGATCGTACGAGAATTTCCGGATGTGTTTCCTGCTGAATTACCAGGATTACCGCCAGAGCGCGATATTGAATTTTGTATCGACTTGATTCCGAGTGCGGGGCCTATTTCTATACCACCCTATCGGATGTCCCCGACGGAGTTGAAGGAACTCAAAAGCCAGTAGCAAGAGTTGTTAGATAGAGGACTTGTTCGCCCAAGTGTATCGCCGTGGGGAGCTCCTGTCTTGTTTGTTAAGAAGAAGGATGGTAGCATGAGACTGTGCATCGACTACAGGCAGCTGAATCGAGTTACTGTGTGAAATAGATATCCATTACCTCGAATCGATGACTTATTCGATCATCTAAAGGGAGCTGGCTACTTCTCAATGATTGATTCGCGGTCAGGGTATCACCAATTGAGGGTTCGGAAGGATGATATTCCGAAGACTGCTTTTCGCACACGTTATGGGCATTATGAGTTTCTGGTGATGTCGTTCGGACTCACCAATGCCCCAGCAGCTTTTATGGATATGATGAACCGTATCTTCAGGCTATTCCTTTATCAGTTTAGTATAGTATTCATAGATGATATTCTTGTTTATTCCCGGAGACGATAGGAGCATGAGCAGTATTTGCGTATCACGTTACAGACCTTGAAGGAGCATCAACTATTCGCTAAATTCACCAAGTGTGCTTTCTGGATGGATAGTGTAGATTTCTTGGGTCACGTAGTTACAAGAGATGGGATACGTGTGGACCCGAAAAAGATAGAAGCGGTACAACACTGGCCCAGTCCTTTGTCAGTTACAGAGGTTCGAAGTTTCATGGGTCTGGCCGGTTATTACAGACGTTTTGTGCAGGATTTTTCTCGAATTGCCGCACCGTTGACCGGATTGACTAGGAAGGAAGTTCCATTTCTTTGGAAAGATGCATGTGAGTAGAGTTTCCAACAGTTGAAGACTCGCTTGATGACTGCACCTGTCTTATCTTTACCTTCCGGGTCAGGTGGTTTCGTGATGTATTGTGATGCCTCTCGAGTTGTTTTAGGTTGTGTGTTGATGTGTCAAGGCAGGGTTATAGCTTATGCTTCTCGGCAGTTGAAGAGGCACGAGCAGAACTACCCCACTCATAATTTGGAAATGGCTGCAGTAGTTTTCGCACTGATGATTTGGGGGCATTACTTGTATGGAGAGTCGTGCCAGATTTTTACAGATCATAAGAGCTTGAAGTATATTTTCAGCAGAGGGATCTGAATCTAAAGCAGCGTAGATGGATAGAACTCATGAAGGATTACGATTGTGAGATCTTGTATCATCCAGGTAAAGCGAATGTTCTAGCAGATGCTTTGAGTCGGAGGCCTGGAAGTAGCTTATCCCATCTGCGCACCTTGCAGAGACAGTCTTTTAAAGACTGCCAGATTTTATGTGATAGCCGTATATAGTTTGAGTTCACATTGACAGGAGGACAGTTAGCACATGTTCGCACCCGTCCTCAGTTATTGGATTGTATTCTGGAGACACAGCCCGTAGATGCTCGTATGTCAAAGATTATGGATCATGTTAGGCAGGTCAGAGAGTCGGAGTTCGTGATAAGTGACCGTGGGGTATTACATTTTTGGACTCGTCTTTGTATGCCAGATTCAGAGGGGTTGAGATGGGAGATCTTAGAGGAGGCCCATCAATCAGCGTATAGTATTCATCCTGGTTCCACCAAGATGTATCATGACTTGAGGGATGTTTATTGGTGGGAATGAATGAAGAGGGATGTTGCGGAGTTTGTTTCAAGATGCTTGACTTGTCAGCAAGTCAAGGCAGAGCACCAGAGGCCGACTGGAGAATTTCCATGGATTTTGTTGTGGGTCTACCCAGGACTAGCAGAGGGTATGACTCCATCCGGGTGATTGTAGATAGATTGACAAAGGCAGCTCATTTTCTTCCGGTGAAGACGACATATGGGATTGCACAGTATGCTCAGATTTATATCGACGAGATTGTACGATTGCATGGAGTTCTGACGTGCATAGTATCCGATAGGAGTACCCAGTTTACCAGCAGGCTATGGCAGAACCTCCAAGAAGCTCTTGGTACACGATTGAGTTTTAGTACAGCTTTTCACCCATAGACAGATGGTCAGTCAGAGCGGACCATTCAGGCTCTAGAGGATATGCTTCGAACGTGCAGCCTTAATTTCAGTGGCAGTTGGGATCGACACCTACCTTTGATAGAATTCTCTTACAACAACAGTTTTCAGGAGACGATCCGGATGGCACCCATTGAAGCTTTGTATGGGAGGAAATGTCGATCACCCGTTTGCTGGACGGAACTGAGCGAGAGTAGCATTTTGGGACCGCAGATAGTACAGGAGACTAAGGAAAAGATTCAGTTGATACAGGACAGAATGAGAGCGGCCGAGTGCAGACAGAAATCATATGCAGATCGACGTCGTCGTAGACTCGAGTTTCAGGTGGGAGATCATGTGTTCCTTCGTGTATCTCCGATGAAAGGTGTGATGCGTTTCGGGAAAAAGGGGAAGCCCAACCCCAGATATGTCGGACCTTACGAGATTCTGGAGAGAGTGGGTGCTATAGCTTATCGTTTAGCACTTCCACCGAGTTTTCCCGATGTGCATCCGGTGTTTCACGTGTCTATACTTCGCAAGTATCTTCACGATCATTCTTACGCGATCCAGCATCAGACATCACAGCTTGAGCCGGATTTATCCTACACAGTACAGCCAGTAGCTATTCTAGACCGGCAGGCAAAGAAACTGAGATCAAGGGTAATTCCATCTGTAAAAGTTCTTTGGCGAGGAACGAATCACGAGGAGATTAATTGGGAGACCGAGGATGCGTTGCGAAAGAAATTTCCACATCTTTTAGTTAAGTTTTAAATTCGGAGACCGAATTTTCTTAAGGGGGAATATTGTAATATTTTGAAAATTTAGAATTAAATAAAATTAATTAATTAAATAATAAAATGTTAAATTAAAAAGTTATTAAAACCAAATATGACATTTTCATAAATAGTATGTAAAACAAATTAAATTAAAATTTTATTATGTAACAAAAATAAATTATATGGGTTTTAATGAGAAATTTAGCTTCATATTTAATTAAAATAGCGTTATATAATAACATAGTTAGTGAGGGGTCTTTGTGTAAAGTTTAGGGAATTCTGCAAATGGGAATTGTTAAGGGTGTAAGTAGAAAAGAGGTTAAATGAGGCTTTAGTTCAGAATTTTATCACAAGATAAATCAATTTGGAAAGAAAATACCTTGACACATCCTTCTTGCATGCACAACACCCACACAACACCTCCTCCTTGCATGAGGATGGCACACCTTGATCATTGACACCTCCTCCTACACATCACTCTTACCTTTGTCATATATATATCATTTGTTCAGATCACTTAGCTAATTTTAAAATCTGAAAATTCAAAAGAAAGTAAAAGAAAACTAGAATAAACAAAGAAGAACAAGAGAAAGGAGAAGAGAAGAGCCAAGTTCTAGGATTTCCACCATCAAGCTAGGAACTAGGAACTCGTACATCTTGGAGAGAGTTCTTCCAGCAATCATTTGTTGGTAAAGTCTTTAATCACTGTAGGATTTTGTTCTGTAATTTGTTTAATTTAGAAATCTTATATCTAATATATCGTATTTTAGGCAAAACTGAGCTCTGTAGTAATCTGCTATAGTTTAGATAAAAATAAACTTAACCAAACAGTGCTTTAATGTTGTATGTTGGACCTAGAACAAACCATAGGAGCACGAACCCAGGGGCACGGATTTTGGCCGACGAGATTAAGGCCAGATCCGGCGTCGCCGGATTTTTGGTGGAATATGGTGATTTGGGTTTTAAGGTAGGTCTCTGTATAGATGTTGGGATATTTTGGTATTGTTTAATTAAGTTAGTTTAACTGTATATGAAATCTAGAATCTAATATTAGGAAAAGGTATCTAAAATCTAAAATACGACACGGTTAAAACGTAAGCGTTCTGTTTTCTGTTACGAAACAGCGTTTGGGTAAATTCCAGTTAAGATAAGTGTTAGATAGTTTGCTATAATTGTACGCAGTGAAATTAGTATGTACAACTTGTGTTTTCATGTTTTCACCGTATCGGAATGTAGCCGGTTCTTATGTAAGTTAAGTTCAATGTTAGATTTGAGTGCGGGAACTTCGGAGGCCGCAAGGCAAGGAAAGGGATTGGCAATTTCTGAGTAGTTACGGCGTATTCCGGTGAGTATACTAAACATCTACCGGCGGATTGTGTAAAGATGGAGTGATACGCCCGTAGTTTTACCTAAATAAAAAGATTTGACTTTTGTATGCTAAATTGATAATGCATTCATATCTACATATACCTCGTTATAGTTGTTAGAACACTGCACAATTATCGAAAGAGTTATGCCGCACATGCACATATCTACATGTTACACTACACCTCGTCGATATTACCATGTCACTTTTACACTTAGCATTTTTCTTGTTAAAAATGATTCATATCATACCTTAAACACCAATAACAGTAGTAAATTGCATCAATGGCATCATGTTTAGTATTCGAGTATTCTAAGTTGATATAAGAGGTACTTGTATTATTGAGGATTTATGGTTTTGAGTTTTTCTATACTTTTGCATAAATTCAGTGAATTTTTATGATTCATGTAACATGTCCACGATGAGATGTTGTTTTTATGATTTGGTTTTATTCCGAGCCGAGTGGGGGAACTATACGGTCGTTGATTTTTACGTTTTCCAGACTGAGTGGGGGAGCTATACAATTGGATATATGGTGGACCCGGTCGAGACCGAGGGGAAGGAAAGCCGCATTTGCGGCGGGGTGCCTAGCGAGGATACTCGATACCGGAGATAGTAGTGAAACACGACGGATATCTAGATGATATTGACCGGTGTTATTGATTTCAGGATCGTTCGAGGAACGATGCGTGAGGGAAACAGAAGATTTGTGTCGATGTTGGACACGGAAAGATGAACTTGATTTGGAAATAAGTGATGAGATTTTATTCTTGATTTATATGATTATTAGTATAAATTCATGCTTTCAGATGCTATCATGCATCATACTCATCCATATCTAAATTAGTTATAGTTGTCATATTTACATTATCGGCCGATATATGTTAGTCTTATTCACTGAGTTTGCAACTCACCCCCGTTGTGCCACAGTTCCTTGCAGGGATAGAGTGGACGGTTAGCAGCAGTGCTGATCCATTTATCAGCTTTTATCGCATCTTTTGCTAGGTGGGTTATCTATGTAGTAACCTCCTCTTTTGGTATTCTATACTGAATCTAGAATATCTCCATCAGACCCTATTTTATGACTTAGAACGAGAAGTGGTGGTATGTATATTATTTGACAGATGAGATCGTTTGGTTATATAGAATGATATTTCTTTTACTTATGTCCGAGATTCTTACTGATGTAGTATAAAGCTGTAAATTTATTTCCGCTGTTGGCATTGTTGATCCCAACTAGGGATGCAACCAAATTAAACACTTTATAACTATTTTTGTTATGAATTCAATAAGGAGTTACTGTTAAGAACTTAATTACTTAAAACTGTGATTTTTACTTAAAAACTACATTTTTTTCTAAAATTCCGCAAAAAGTGTTTTTTATCTTGGTTTTTGGCTTACTCAGGTTGTGTAGTTATATTTAGATATTATACAATCTAAGTGCTGGTCACATCCAAACTTTGGGTCATAACATAACTTCAGTATAGTCGATTACTTTTTTGCTTTGCATCGAGGTATTCAGTTGGGAATATCCTGCACCTCATTCGACGAGGAAAGAGCCAAGATCTCTTCACGGGGAGTGACCTCTTTAGCAAAGGTTTTCGCCACTATATATTTGTAAAGCTATCCTGTTTCTTCAAAGATATCAAGTTCATTACGTTGAAGGTTTTTCGCCAAAAACCATTTGTAGCCCTCCGTCATTTCAGACAGGTAGCACTTAGTATTCATGCTATGTAAGTTGGCCTTCATCAAGGCATAGTGTATGGTAGCTTTTTATTACTTTTCTGTTGCATAGATAGATGCGTTGGTTTGGGACAGTCGTACTACTATGTTGTCTTTCATCAAGGGTATTTACGGGTGGGTTCAAATTAACCTGGAAAATTGTTAGATATGTATGCCATAGAGGCCTGTATTGTATAGGATGCTAGGCATGTATATGTACAAAAACAATCTTTGCTCGAAATGATAGTATGCTATATGGTTTATCTTCATCTTAACGTGTGATGTGTTGTATTTCATATCTTTATATACATGTTGATGAAGCCCTTAGGATTATGCTTGACTACCAGGATTATGATGTAGACCATACTAGTAGGGAATGGACAGTCTATAAGCAAATCCTTTAATTGTTCCTAGTCGAGGGTATATTGAGACAGGGAATCGATATTACCAGAGTAGACTAGTGTGTACGTTTCTTGACCCTGGGGGAGACAGTTGATCCCACAACCATTTGTGTTTGACATCAAAGATTGTACATAGGTGCTCATTGGAGAATGGGTACTCCGAACAGGATTCGCCGAGAACTCCTAGATGCTATATATACTTATTGTCAGATAGCAGTTCTCTGGTGACACTTGTACAGGTTAGTCTGTAGACCCGAGATCGTCATAGTTTCTTATGTGATTCCTACTGTGCTTTGATTTCCTCCCTACCACGCTCTACTGAGTCGTGCAAACTGGTGGATTTTGAGTACAGCCCGAATCGCATGGAAGCAGTGAGCGATAGGAGGGTTTTCGTCTCTCCCGGTATAGGGAGTTGATGTCGCACCATACTTGATCGGCCATAACAGCAAATCACTGGCCAGGGTTCTCGAGATTTACTAATAAGCATTATCAGTAGTTTCTCGAATCATTATGGGCCGTAAATCAACATGACTTATAAAGTTACAAAGGTCTGACATTTACCACCCCTAGACTTCATATACGACGTATCAGACAAAGAGACCGGACTGTACGGTAAGTGTTGTTTACAGGCTCGTTAGGGTTGTGATGAGTTCGCTCGTCCACCACCTTTCCGTCATGTACCTAGGTAGCCGTTACGTACAACTAGTGTTGCTGACGTACTTGTGGTTAAACCCACTGCCAGCGTACTGTCGAGTCTTTAGAGTCCCACACAGAGAGTTTACTGGTTCAGGAAAAAGATGTAGAGGCCGTAAGTTGTTACGGCAGGGTTTCGATCATGTTCTTGTAATTGTTACAGGAATAATGATCGGAAAGATAATACTGGTAGGTTTTGGTTTAAGCCGGATACCGGTATTATATTATTGGATTATTTGTATTCGTATTTTTCAGAATTCGAATACGGGTATACTTATATGGTATACGGTGAGGGGTATTCCTGTAATTGTACAATAATACATTCTAGAAGGAGACACCTCATAAATGGATTTTCATTTTGAGAAAATGGAAATGATGAGGTGGAATTTGGAGAAAGTCTTAGGATGGTTGAAGGCATGGCTCAAATCATTTTATATTCATTTAGGTTTACTATTGAGGCATGGTGCATTATTTTTGTGAAAAAATAATGCATGATTCAATTATTGTTTTGAGCCATATATTTTGTTATGCTTCATTTTTCATTCATTCATCACATACACCTTCTCTCTCCTAATTCTCTCCTTCCTCTACCTCTTGACCTAAACCTTCACATGAGTTGTGAATCATAGGTCAAGGGACAAATATAATCCATTACTTGATCTATACATCATCTAAGTGATCACTTATAGCAATCTTGATCTCTTAGTTAAACTTTTGTGAAGAGTTTGTAGCTTGTTCGATAGCTCTCGGGTGGATCGTCTTGGATCTTGAGGTCGCCGGAGATCGAGCTCTTTGCAACCATCAAGGAGCCTAGGAGTCGCATCCAAACGAAGACCTGAAGGACCGATTATCAAGGTATTACCCCTATCATAGTAGTTTAGAACTCTATATATGGTTTTCTAGTTAAGGTTTAAGCACTAATCTTGGGATATGTGGGTGTTGCATGCTAGAAAATTATTGTTTATCGCTTCCGGCTCCTCACAAGTGTTGTGAGGGTGTGCCACATCTACAAACATGGTATCAAAGCCTATCTTAAACCTTAAATAGCTTGTAGCAACGTTAGAATTCCGCCATTTTTTCTCGTGCAAAAACTGCCGAAAAAACAGTTTTTAAAATCGAAGTTTGAGTTGTTTGCACACCCTGCGGGCTCACGGTTTGAACCGGAAAACCGCAGGGTGGAGCGCGTGCACCCCGGGGACACACTGGGGGGACCAAAGACCGGACCCACACCCCAAGACCACCTCAAGGTGGCCTTAGGGGTGGGTGACCCGAGGGCACCCCAACAGGGTGCTCTCAGGTCTGCACACCCTTTAGGGCCACCTCGAGGTGGCACCGGGGGTGGGTACCCCTCTGAGGCCTCCATTCAAACGTTAATATGTATTTCTTCACCTCCGCGAAGTTCGGGAGTGTTTCGAGTTCGTTTCGACTTCCGGATTGGCTCAAAAGATCGGTTTTTAAAAGGTTACTCACTGGATTTTTTCAAGAGTTGGAAAATGGTTTAGTTTGCTAATCTCATGCGGAATTCTAATGTCGTGGTTAATTTACAAGCTTAGTGATGTGTATGTGTGTTATGGAAATGTCGACTGATTGCTATATGTCGATTAGTCAGGGTTGCACACATCGGTATTGGTATCATGCGATGGTATGTGTATATGAATATGTTGGATCGTCGTGATGAATGGCCGGGGATATGAGAAGGGCGTTTTTCATTCATTCATATAATTTGTAAAAAGCAATGTAATATTATTTGCGAGGAAAATCCGGGTTGACGTTGTAGCCACCGTTGTATATTTTCTTTTTACTGTTTTTGCTCCTAGGATAGACCCAAGGTAGGGTGCACAAACTACCGGGTTCTCAAAGTGCCGAGTGGCCTACTCACTTTCTTGAGGGAGGTTGATTCACTTCGAGAATTTAGCGGGTAGTTTGCTGCAGCCGTAGGGGTCTAGGGTGGGGTTTGGCTATTCTTCACGACCGTGGAAACCATCTTTCATTAAGGGCTTAAATGAAGTACGGAATTCCTAGTATATCCAATGTATTCATCTGTGATCTGGAATGTTTATAAATGCATGCGACGAATGGCTATATATATATGAGATATATAATAAACGTTGCTTATGTTTTGCACCCGCGCTAGTCCAGCCCTCACTCTGCCGTTAGTTAAGTAACCTAACGGTGCATGACGGGGCCCCGTGGCGAATGCGGATGGCATAAGGGTACGTTCTATTTTCGTTTCTTTTCTGTGATGTTTAGGAAGCATAAATGATGGGACAACATTAATGTGATTAATGTTAAGTAAAAGAAACCTAAAGATATTGTAGAATCACACATTTTAAAATGGGTAACTATAGTTTTTGCTTTGCATAGTGGTATTCCTTGATGAATATCCAGCACCTCATTCGATAAGGAAAGGGCTCTATTGTTACAAAGCACTCTATTGTTTTTATAGTTGATCTAACTTTTGCTTTGCATCGTGGTATTCATAAATATCCAGCACCTTATTCGATAAGGAAAGAGCCGAGATCCCTTCACCGGGAGTGACATCTTTAGCAAAATTAGAAAGATACTACAAAACCATTCGAATTTTAGAACTGGAGCTTAAACCACTCCTTTCACTAGATTCTACAATGATATTAAGTTCAAAACGTTAAGGGTTTTCATAAAAACCATCCGTTGCCCTCCGCGATTTCAGGAACCAGAGTACTTAGTATTCGTGCCACGTTCGTTGACTATAGTTAAGGCATGGTGTATGGTAGCTAAGTGATGTCTTCCTACAAAGCATTTGATGCGATCGATTAGGACATTCGTATGATTTTGTTGACCATAGTTAAGGGTCATGCGGGTGGGTCTAAATCAATTACGGAATAGCGGGTAGAACTTGACTAGTGCTTATGATTTGTTGACCATAGTTAAGGTCATAAGACACTCGGGGTAAAATCCATATCATGAATTTCAAGAGTTGAAATTTGCAATGAGACTGCATACCTTCTATTTGATAGTTGGATCCCGATCCCACTGGGAGTAAAAGTTACTCCCGGGAGAGTTTTACACTTTACAATTAGCTAATCTAGTATGTGTCTAGAAAGGTGTCAACGGGGTTATGCCTCTAGGAAAACGGGGTTTATTTTAATTAGGTCCGTGCGAAAGTACGGGGAACCTCCCTCGGAGTACCAACACTGGACTGGCCGACCGGTTAGCGAACTTGTAGATTGCAATTAATCCTGGCTAATTTTATTTTTAAGGTTTGAAGGAAAATTTGATAAAAAGCAGTGGGAGACATCAATTAGATAAGATTAATAACCAATCTAATTATGCAAGAGCAATCGCTGAGTGTCTTCTTTCCTCTCTCCTAATGGCAGATACCTATGACGGGACTTAAGCTTTTATTAGAAAAGAATAAACTCACAG
Source organism: Agapanthus africanus (assembly GCA_030015575.1). NCBI lineage: Eukaryota > Viridiplantae > Streptophyta > Magnoliopsida > Asparagales > Amaryllidaceae > Agapanthus > Agapanthus africanus. The sequence continues at coordinate 480,618,241 of JASDDO010000014.1, read as the reverse complement.
GACCGAATTACAAAGATTGGATAAGGAACGTAAATATTGCCCTGACCAATGATAAGGTCGGATACGTCCTGACTACTCCAACCCTTCCTAGCCCAGGCCCTGATTCTTTAGTTGCGGATAAAGAAATCCACAAGATATGGGATATAGACTGCGCAACAGCCAAGTGCCTCGAGCTTGCTTTCTATGAACAATGAACATCCAAAGCAGCATGAAAATATGGATGTACAATCCATCTTTCTCCATACAAAGGAGTTGTATGGATAGCAATCTCGCACTCTCCGATACGAGGCATCTCTAAAGTTGTTTCAGATGCGTATGGCTGCTGGCACGTCTGTAGGTGACCATGTATTGAAGATGATTGGACTTATTGAAGTCTATAGGACCTGGGATGGACCATGGAGAACGAACAGTATATTGATATTGTTCTACAGTCCCTTCCCTCTGCCTTTGCTCAGTTCATTGTAAACTTCAACATGAACAACATGGAGAAGTCCTTACCTGAACTCCTTAATATGTTGATGAGTGCAGAGAGCACGCTAAAGGTAGAGAAAACTCCCGCTCTAATTGCTGAGCCATCTTCCTCCTCCGTCCCAAAAGCCAAGGCCAAGGGAAAGAAGAAGAAGAATCCAATCAAGAAGATAGGCGGATTGAAAAAAGCACCGGGAAAGAACAAGTTAGGGGCTGCTGCGACAGGAAGAAGGGAATGATTCTACTGCCACCAGAATAGGCACTAGAAGAGAAACTGTGTGGGATACCTGGCCGGCCTCCAAAAGAAGAAGCATGGAGATGCTTCCACTTCAGGTGTGTTTGTAACAGAAAACTGTTTTTCAATTAACTCTGCTTCCTGGGTATTAGATACTGGGTCAGGATCTCACATCTGCAATTGTGTGCAGGGGTTGAGAAATAGCAGGTTTTTGAAGAAATGTGATCACACTCTCCAGGTTAGGAATGGTTCCTAAGTGCATGCTACAACAGTGGGAGAGTATCACCTTGGTTTGCCGTCGGGTTGTATATTGGTTTTGAACCCTTGTTATTTTGTACCTTCCATATTATGTAATATTATATTTGTATCGTTGTTGGACAATGCTGGATATAATTTTGTATTACAATTTAATGTTATGAACATTAACCTTAACCAAGAGTTGATTGGGTCTGGTACATTAAATAACGGGATATACGTCATAAACCAGCACACAGTTTTCAATATATAACATACAAACAAAAGGAAGATTTCAGACATAAATGAAGCTTTCATTTAGCATTGTAGACTTGGTTATATTAATGGAACGAGACAAACCAAGTTACATAAAGATGGATATTTAAACTCTTTTAAATATAAATCTTATGAGACTTGCCAGTCATGTATCAAAGGTAAAATGACCAAAACTCCGTTTAGTGGAGACGGAGAGAGAGCTACTGAACTCTTAGGCCTCATACATAGTGATGTATGTGGACCAATGTCTACACAAGCAAGAGGTGGTTTTTCCTACTTATTAACTTTTACTGATGATTTCTCGAGATTCGGACACGTGTTCTTTTTGAAACATAAATCTGAAGCCTTGATTCAAGGAGTATAAATCTGAAGTAGAAAAACAAACAGGCCTGAGTATCAAGAAACTTCGATCGGATCGAGGAGATGAGTATCTAAGCTCAGAGTTTCTATATTTCCTAAAAGAGATTGGAATTCTCTCTCAGCTCATTTCTCCGTACACACCACAGCACAACGGTGTGTCAGAACGCAGAAATCGTACCCTATTAGATATGGTACGATCTATGATGAGTGATGCCGAGTTACCAATATCAATCTAGGGGTACACATTGGAGACTGCAATTTATCTACTGAATAGGGTTTTGACCAAAACCGTGTCTACCACTCCATATGAGATATGGTATAGAAAGAGGCCATCTCTTAAAAGAGTTAAGATATGGGGTTGTCTGGTTTTTATGAAAAAGCAGAATCCGGGCAAACTCGAGACACAATCGGTTTTATGTAAATTTGTGGGATATCCAAAACACTCGTATGGATATCTTTTCTACCACAAGGAGGAACAAAGGGTGTTTGTTTCTCAGTATGCCATATTTTTAGAAAATGAATTTTTTACAAATGATACTGTTGGCAATGCGGTAGAATTGGAAGAAATTCCAGATACACAAAAAATTACCGATGATTTGGTTGAAACTGAGGTTTCAGTAGAACCTGACCAACCTCAGCCACTCCGTAGATCTAGTAGGACTTCTCGCCCACCTGATAGATACTACGGTTTTCTAAGTGATGGTGTTAGAGAAGATTGCATCGTGGATGATGATGATCCTACTAGTTTTCAGCAAGCTATCACGAGTGGTGACTCAGTGAAGTGGCTGGATGCCATGAGATCCGGAATGGAATCCATGCACACTAATAAAGTAAGGACTTTGGAGGTTGCACCTTCTGGAGTAAAACCCATAGGGTGAAAATGAATCTTTAAGTGAAAGATCGGTGTTGATGGTCAGGTGGAGACCTATAAAGCTAGGCTGGTCGCAAAAAGATTTCGTCAAAGACTAGGCTTAGACTATGATGAAACCTTTTCACCAATCGCGATGCTCAAATCCATTCGAATCCTGCTTGCTATAGCTGCTCACTATGACTATGAGATCTGGCAGATGGATGTTAAAACGACATTTCTAAATGGTGATTTAGAAGAATGCATTTTTATTTTTCAGCCAGAAGGCTTCATTGATAGTGGGAGCAGCGGAAAAGCATGCAGGTTGCTTAAATCCATCTATGGATTAAAGCAGGAATCACGGAGCTGGAACATCTTCTTTGATGATACAACCAAAGAGTTTGGTTTTATCAAAAATGTAGATGAAACATGTATTTATAAAAGAATTGTAGAGAGTACTGTTACATTCCTCGTATTGTACATGGACGACATTCTCTTGATAGGAAATGATGTTCCTATGATACAATCGGTCAAACTATTATTATCGCAGAGATTCTCCATGAAAGACCTGGGTGATGCCTCGTACATTCTGGGGATTAAGATCTATAGAGATAGATCTAAGAAATTATTGGGATTGTCCCAATCGAGATACATTGACACAATACTAAAGAGGTTTAGTATGGAATATTCCAAGCGAGGTAATTTACCCGCTTTTCACGGGATCACCCTCTCCAAAGAGATGTCTTCAAAGACTGATGAGGAGAGGGCTCGCATGAGCATTATACCCTACACTTCGGTGGTATGATCTATAATGTATGCAATGTTGTGTACTCGCCTAGATGTAGCTTATGCATTGAGTGCAGTAAGCATGTATCAATCCAACCCAGGGGAGAAACACTGGACTGCTGTGAAGAACATTCTGAAGTACTTGGGAAGAACTAAAGAAATATTCTTGGTGTATGGTAACAGAGATCTCCAAATGGAGGGATTTACCGACTCCAGCTCCCAGAGCAACAAGGATGATAGTAAGTCCATCTCAGGGTTTGTATTTACCCTAAATGGAGGGACGGTATGTTGGAAGAGTTCCAAGCAAGATACCGTCGCTGACTCCACTATGTAAGCTGAGTATATTGCTGCTAATGATGCCACAAAAGAGGAAGTCTGGATGAGGAAGTTCATTTCTGAACTTCAGGTGGTTACATCCATTGCTAATCCAATACCCCTGTATTGCGATAACAATGGAGCCATGGCTTTGGAAAAGGAACCGAGGTCCCATCAGAAATCCAGACATATCTTAAGGCGGTATCATCTCATCAGGGAGATAGTGGATCGCCAGGATATCGAGGTACGGAGAGTAGACACGAAATACAACACAGAAGATCCATTCACCAAGGCCATCCCTCAAGTCCAGTTTGAGAAATTGTTCGAGCTGTTGGGCATGTGGTACGCCGGCAACTGGTTCTAGTGTAGACAGTATGTACTTATTGCACAGACTATAGGCCTTATTGCAAGTGGGAGATTGTTAGATATGTATGCCCTAGAGGCCTGTATTGTATAGGATGCTAGGCATGTATATGTACAGAAAAAATCTTTGCTCGAAATGATAGTATGCTATCTGGTTTATCTTCATCTTAACGTGTGATGTGTTGTATTTCATATCTTTATATACATGTTGATGAATCCCTTAGGAATATGCTTGACTACCGGGATTATGATGTAGATCATACTAGTATGGCATGGGCAGTCTATAAACATATCTTTTAATTGTTCCTAGTTGAGGGTATATCGAGACATGGCATCGATATTACCAGAGTAGACTAGTGTGTACGTTTCTTAACCCTGTAGGCGATGGTTGATCCCACAACCATTGGTGTTTGACATCAAAGATTGTACACATGTGCTCATTGGAGAATGGGTATACCGAACAGGACTCGCCGTGAACTACTAGATAGTATATATACTGATTGTCAGATAGCAGTTCTCTGGTGACACTTGTACAGGTTAGCCTACAGACCCGAGATCTTCATAGTGTCTTGTGTGATTCCCACTGTGCTTTGATTTCCTCCCTACCATGGCTTTACTGAGTCATGCAAACAGGTGGATTTTGGATACAGTCCCGAATCGCATGGAGGCAGTGAGCGATAGGAGGGGTTTCATCTCTCCCGGTATAGGGAGTTGATGTCAAGCTATGCTTGATCGACCATAACCGCAAATCCTTGGCCAGGGTTCTCGAGATTTACTGATAAGCATTATCAGTAGTTTCTCGAACCGTTATGGGCCGTAAATCAGCATGACTTATAAAGTTACTAGGGTCTGACATTTACTACCCCTAAACTTCATATGCGACGTATCAGACGAAGAGACCGGACTGTACGGTATGCGTTGCTTACAGGCTCGTTAGGGTTGTGATGAGTTCGCTCGTTGGCCACCTTTTCGTCATGTACCTGGGTAGCCGTTACTCACAGCTAGTGCCGCTGACGTGCTTATGGTTAAACCCACTGCCAGCATACTGTTAAATCTTTAGAGTCCCACACAGAGAGTTCCCTGGTTCAGGAAAAAGATGTAGAGGCCGTAAGTTGTTACGGCAGGGTTTCGACCATCTTCGTGTAAGTGTTACAAGTGTTACAGGAATAATGATCGGAAAGATAATACTGGTAGGCTTTGGTTTAAGCCGGATACCGGTATTATATTATTGGATTATTTGTATTCGTATTTTTCGGAATTCAAATATGGGTATATTTATACGGTATACGGTGAGGGGTATTCTTGTAATTGTACAAGAATACATTCTAGAAGGAGACACCTTATAAATGGATTTTCATTTTGAGAAAATGGAAATGATGAGGTGGAATTTGGAGAAGTCTTAGCATGGTTGAAGGCATGGATCAAATCATTTTATATTCATTTGGGTTTACTATTGAGGCATGGTGCATTATTTTTGTGAAAAAATAATGCATGCTTCAATTATTGTTTTGAGCCATATCTTTTGTTATGCTTCATGTTCCATTCATTCATCACATACACCTTCTCTCTCCTAATTCTCTCCTTCCTCTACCTCTTGACCTAAACCTTCACATGAGTTGTGAATCATAAGTCAAGGGACAAATATAATCCATTACTTGATCTCTACATCATCTAAGTGATCACTTCTAGCAATCTTGATCTCTTTGTTAAACTCTTGTAAAGAGTTTGTAGCTTGTTCGATAGCTTTCGGGTGGATCGTCTTGGATCTTGATGTGGCCGGAGATCGAGCTCTTTGCAACCATCAAGGAGCCTAGGAGCCACATCCAAACGAAGACCCGAAGGACCAATTCTCAAGGTATAACCCCTATCATAGAAGTGTAGAACTCTAGATAGGGTTTGCTAGTTAAGGTTTAAGCACTGTTATCATTCACGACCAAACCGCGTATATCATCACCACTCCTACTTCACCTTTGCATTTCACAAGAACACCCCGTATTACTACGAAGATCCATATTTATTGGATAATACATCGTATAGTTACATACGAACTCGAAGGAACTTGTTCTAGTTCGAGAATGGATTCTGGTTAGGAGAAATAGAATAAAAATTATTCAGTTGTCTTTTCCCTTTACCTTCTCTCAGGTTGCGAGAGCTCCTAGGATTAGGAGGGTACACCGATTACGCTTATTGTAGAGTGAGGCCCCTCTGCCTCTCAAAGCCATGAGATACGGACCCGTTGCCCTCCAGAACCCGCCTATCCGTGCACTCCGTCGCGGGGTAAAACTAGTACAGAAATAAAAAATATGTACAATGGGTACATCGACCTCGACCCGGTCGTGCCCCAAAAGAATATTATACAACAGGAAGTGACGGCAGTCTACATGTTGGACGCTCGCCCCGCAATATCAAATGTACAAATAAATCCAAACTGCACTACCATTGCACACTGCTATCCACCACGATAAATCCGCAACATCACAGCACAACACAGAACATCAACGCGAATGTCACGTTCGCAAACCTGTCTAAAAGAACTATAGCAATCAGACGCGGTTTACCGATCAAATGACATTCCCGGTCGGAGATATAATGTAAGCACTGTAAACTAACATGTTTAAATTTCGATTGACAAAATATCATGAAGTGGGCCCCACGAACATCTGTTGAACAGTAACAAAATCTGGGCCCAAAAGATATATACCAAAAACCCCAATTTCCAAAGAACAACCCACTGTACAAATTTGGGGCCACGATCTCACAGAATGGCCGCGGATGCGCGGTCAAACCATATGTTTGACCGCGATTCCGCGGCGTTCTTGTCGATTCACGTGCCCAAATTTGTACGGTGTGCTTCTAAAACCCTGCACAACTTTCTATGATATGTAGAATAATTTTTGGAACCCTTTAAAAATCAACAGAAACTGTGAACTTGAAATTTTGCAGTTTTTGATATTCGGTCCGATCGATGTTTTAAACGCGTTAGCACAAGTTAGTAAAGCAAAATGGTGAGGCTCTGATACCACTGTAAGTCTACGGTAGCGCCCCGGACTTCTACAGACGCCAAATGCGGAACAAAAAACTTTTAACTGGCGCTATCGTATACTTTAACCCGGATCTGCCATTATTGCTAAACTAACAAACTGTAAAGAGAGTAGAAAGGTTATACCGAACGATCCGAGTCCTTCGTTCTTTAACCATCATCCCACGCTCCGTTGCGGCTGCTCCGATCTCGTCGTCCTCCGATCTCCTCGTCCAGGTGACACCACGTCAACGATTCTTTAAACGGGCTCCCGCCTCTGACTCGAGGCAACTCGGTCGTCAAGTTTGCTAAAAGAGACAACCAAGATTGATGTAGAGAATGAGTAGAACACTTTGTCTCGTTCCGTCCAAAACTATGGACGAACGGTTAATGAAGTTGCCAATTGATTCGGGTGATGGAATGAAATGAGCAATGAAATTTCCATACACCCCAAAACTATCATAATCTTTTCATCAAATGAATCTCAAGTCCGTGAGAGAGAGGGGAGGGGCCGGCCATTATATAGGAGTGGGGGGTGAGTGTAGGAGAGGGGGAGGTGACAATAAGGATAAATATCTAGTGTGAACACAAAGTGTGAACACAAGAAAATATCTAGTGTGAACACAAAGTGTGAACACAATAAATGCAACGATGAGTCACCCGCCACCTCATCATCCTAGTCACCATTTCTAGAACCTTCTAGAAGCATGACTCACCCTCATCCAAGAAAAGATAAATCCGTCTTTAACCGAATGTTAAAAGACGGCTGATAGAAAACTGGAAACTGGCAACTTCCAAGAGTGATCCCGAAACGAATTTCAGGATAACCCCGTAACTGTATAAATATACCCGCATTTGTATTACGACCGAATATAAATCCAACTGAGACAAAGATATTATATCTACTTAATATAATACTCGGATCCGGCTTAAACCAAAGCCCACCAGTATTATCTGCCCGAAAAATGACACGTGCGTAAACGCACATGCATTTTCCGAACCCTGCCATAAAACCATACGGGCTCTACAACGTTTCGCCCGAACTTGGGAAACTGTCTGTGGGGGACTCTAATGACTCGTCAGTACCCTGGCAGTGGGTTTAACCACAAACCCTCAGCGGCACTAGCTATGCGTAACGGCTGCCCATGGACTGACCTCAAGGGAGGCCGATGAGCGAACTCATCCGGAAACCCTACTGAGCCTAACAGTGACAATTTATATACAGTCCGGTCCGTTCGTCTATGAGTATCGCATATCTGCCTAGGGGGCTAGTAACGTCAGACCCCCAATAGCAGTATAAGTCGTGTCGGAGTGTAGCCCAATAACACCCTGAGATACTACTGGAGTACCTACCAGTAAATCTCCTGCCACGGCCGTGGGCTTTGTGTAATGGCTCTCCTAGACACAGCACGATCTCGCCCCCAATACCGGGAGAGACGAATCCCCTGCCGATCCGCTCACGTGCCTCCATATGGCTCGGGAATGTACCCAAAAGCTACCTGTTTGCACGACTCCTTTGAGCCGTGGTAGGGTAGAAATCAAAGCACAGTGGGAACTCACACGAGACGAATGACGACCTCAGGTCGATGAACTAACCTGTACACATGTCACCAGGGAACAGCTATCTAACGATAGGTATAGTACTAACTAGCAGGTTCCCGGCGAGTCCTGTCCGGTGTACCCATAACCCAATGAGCACCTGTATACATCTTAGGTGATCCAACTGACACCAGTGGCTTGTGAGACTGGCCACCACCCCTCGTCGGGGTCTCGACTGTATACACTAGTCTACTCCGGAGTATCGATGCCCTGTCTCGAAACTCCCACGACTAGGGACCACAATTAAGGATATGCGTATAAACTACCCAACTCTCACGTATATGATCGCCATCATACTGTTGGTAGTAAAGCAAGATCCTAAGGGCTCTATCAAAGTGTAACTTGTAATCAGTCACCTGAACATGTACACGACTGATAAAGGCAAACCAGATAGCATACTATCATCTCGAGTAAGACTGTCTAACCGGTATAGGTCCTCCGCAATCATTGCAATCACGTACCTGCGATCCAATAATTGACTCTGAGGGCACTATCTCCAACACAATTTACCTACGACGCACAAGGTTTGAGTTATTAAACTTAGGGGACTTATACAAAGTATTGTATATTGTCCAGTATCCATTAGGAAAAAAGGGTTGGTACTCGTACTATATTCTGTTTACTTATGACTTCTTTAGTTTTTAGACAAGTATTTCTTAGAAATACAAGGTCCAAGTTTTGAGAAGTTATAGGTACAAGAATAAAGTAGAGAACCATGTGTTGCAAGTATCGGGATTCTTCAAGGTTATCGAAGATGTAGATACTTGTGTTTGGTATTCAGTTGATAGTAATGGTTTCGAGAACTTGCTTCCCTTTCAAGTTACTCATATCTGGATGCACTCCTAGTTGAGTAATGTTGATCGGCCTCTCTCCATTTAGTTGACATGCACTGGAGACAGCTGCATGATTTCAATCTGGTTCCAATTAAATTAGTGCCTCTATTTCTATATTGTATATAGAATGGTTCATATCTTAACGATGTTAAGGTATATGGAGTTGTTCGGCTTATGCTTAAAACCATACTCTGGACATACTCAAGGCATGTTTCAGTAATGGCAGTTTGTGGGTTATCCCGGGCTATGTCGAGGGGTAATTTTCTACTAACTGGAAGATCAATAGTGATATTGTTCTTGACTCGCTACAGTTTTAGCAAAATGGAATTTTCAAAAAACATTAGTGGGAGTATGGTAAAACTGGAAGTGATTCCAGAACCACAAACGATTACTGAAAATTTAATAGAACCTAAGGATTCAATCGGGTTTACATTCCATTAGCCGCTCTGCATATATGGTGGGTAACCTCAGGCACCCGAGAGGTACTCCGGTCTTCTCAGAAACAGTGACAGGGAGGTTCTTGTTTACCCAGACTTGCCATTACTACTGTTCTAGACTATAGGACCCGGCATGAGGATGAGTATAGAGTCGTTCTAAACTAGCTTTAGAAGTACACGTGTATATGACTCTTCCAGAGGGTTGTTATAGTCAGTGGGTGCAGCGGAAGCATAGTAAACAAGTAGCTTGTGTCTTTTTATTGACTAAAGCAGGTGTAGTAGAGATAGATCATCTATTTCTGATGTTACAGTCATAGGCTTTGACTTCATCAGAATAGGAGATGGATCTGTTAAGAAGGTAGTAGGGTGTGATGTCCTGGTATTTGGATGGCATGCCCTTTATAGGAAGTGAAATTCCTATACTACGATCGGTTATACAGTGGCTGTCACACAGTGGTTTCTCCATATTGGATATAGATAATAAATCAGGCATTTTGGTTACTAGATCTATGGTTTTAGATCTAGATTTGTGTAGTTTCCCAATCTGGGTACTTTGACACTATTCTAAAGGTGTTTTATAATGGAGGACTCGAGGCATGGTGGTGTACCTGCAGGTGATGGAGTCACCCTCTCTAAAGGTGTCTTATAGAATAAAGGGGAGAGGGATTTGCATGATTGGCATATCACTTGCTTAGGCAATTGAGTCAATCATGAGATGTCAAGTACCACACCAAATGTTGTTTTGCACTAGCAGCAATAAGTTTATATATTAATCCAATCCTGGAGAAACGTTCGGAAGCAGTTTAGGAACATAAGTGGATGTTCTAGAGATGTGGTAACGTCAGCCTCCTTCGTGAGACGGTTATCATTCCAGGCTTAGGCTTCCAGGTGGCCTGGATGACAGAGTGACTGTCGGAGTTTTAGTTTTCCCTCTTTTGAGGGACAGTAAGTTTGGACAGGTGGTCCAAGCGGATACTGAGGAAGGTATGGTGCAGGATACTGATTAAATTCAATGGACAATACAGTATAAGAAGTTTGCTGGATTTGGATTTCATTTGTGAACTGGGTCCCATCAGATATCTAGACATATTCTAAGACAGGTATTGCTCATTTCGGGAGATAGTTTCCTCCGCGAAGTTGAGATATAGAGAGATCCAAAAAGAAACACTGGAGCAGATCCACTCACTGAGGTTATTTCTCGAACGCAATAATTTCACAAACGAGCTTTGTGAAACTGATTAGTAGAGGAGTTGGGTGTTCGGTATCACACGGGCTGTGAGTATGCGACACCGCAATAATTGGCTTTAAGTGCAAGTAGGAGATTGTTGGCAATAGTGCCCTCAAGTCAATTATTGGATCGCAGGCACGTGATTGCAATGATTGAGGGAGGACCTATACCGGTAGAACAGTCTTGCTCAAGATGATAGTATGCTATCTGGTTTGTCTTTATCATCGTGTACATGCTTCAGGTGACATTACAGATCACTATTACATGTTGATACAGCCCATAGGATTCTTTCTTGACTACCAGCATTATGATGGAGATCTTATATGTGGGAGCTGGGTAGTCTATAAACACATCCTTAAAATGTCCCTAGTCGTGGGAGTTTCGAGACTGGGCATCGATACTCCGGGAGTAGACTAGTGTATACTGATCGAGACCCCGACGAGGGGAGGTGGCCGGTCTCATAAGCCATTGGTGTTAGTTTGTTCACCTAATATGTATACAGGTGCTCATTGGGTTATGAGTACACCGGACGGACTCGCCCGGAATATGCTAGTTGGTATCATACCTATTGTCAGATAGCAGTTTCCTGGTGACATGTATCGAGATTAGTCTATCGACCTGAGCTCATCATTTGTCTCGTGTGAGTTCCTACTGCGCTTTGATTACTACCCTACCACGGCTCAAAGGAGTCGTGCAAACAGGTTTTAGTTGGGTACAGTCCCAAGCCACATGGAAGCAGTGAGCGGATCTTCGGGGATTCATCTCTCCTGGTATTGGGGGTTGATGTCGAGTTGTGCACAGGTGGCCATCACCAGAAATTCTCGGCCGAGGTGGACGAGAATTACAGATTTGGATCAGTAGTTTCTCAGTATGTGATGGGCTTCATACCGACACGAAATGTCGCGTTATTAGGGGTCTGACTTTATCCACCCCCCTAGACTCGATATTGTAGGGTTACTAGGCACACCAAGGAGGCTCTACAAGGCATCGACCATGCCGGATTAAAATTTTCTATGTGCCGAACATCCCTTAGCAAGATCGTTAACTAGAGTTTAGGCGAAACTAAATGAAAGTAAATCACATTTACACTAAGTGAATGGAAATACAACCTTTGTAGATCCGGTCCACCACTTCTTTAGCTCCGTAATGACGTCCCTTCGCTGCGATCACCGGGATCCCGGACTCTAGCAATGGTTTCGTCGGAGAAACGAGCGGGCTAGGTCGTTGAATTCGATGCCGAAGATGATCTACGTCGAGGCGACTCAAACTCAAGCTCCATCTTCACTTGGACATGAACCTTGTGAAGAAAACACCCTATACAACATGGAAAGTGGTAGAGGATGAAGAAATAGGAAGTGGGTTCACTTTGGATTTGGATTTCTCACTTGATTTCTTCACTTGGAATTTTTCTAGAAAACTTTCTTCTCTTCATGAAGAAGAAGAAAAAGAAGAAAAGAAAAGATTAATAAAAAGAATAATAATGTGAAGACTTATCATCTTGCAACCATGGGTGAGTTTATTTTTGTAGAGAATAAACCATAGTTAGTTGTAATGGTTAGGTTAATGAATGTCTTAATCAAGACAAAATGGATGGACTTTTTCAAAGTTGCTACAAGCTTCAAGAAGCTTCAAACCATGATAAAAATTCCACCATTTTAGAATAATTAAAACAAACAAAAACCTAAATTACAATTAACATGGTGTATGTCACACACCCACCCATGTTTGCATGTATCATCAAACATGATACAAACTAGTGCACAAACATATATCACATATACAATGTGCACAATCAAGTGAGATAATCAATCTTAAGTGAACAATACTAGTCAATGTAAAGTAATATATCTAATATATAATTATACATTAAATCATTAAATCAATCACTTGATTTAATGATCCGGTCATATCGCATATAACCGACTAATATCAAGTGTATCAATGTATCGAATCAACACTTGATTCGGTAACCCGGCTATATCTCATATAACCGTCCAATGATACAAATCGCGAGAATAGAATACAGTATCACATACTGGTATTATTCTCGGTCCCGCACATATCTCATATGCGCTCCTATTTCGTTTCGCTTGAGCCAGGAAACCTCTATGTAGGACTCTAAAGACTCGTCAATACGCCGGCAGTAGGTGATGATCATATCAAACACCCACAAGCCGCAAGCGGTCTGCTAAACGTAACGGCCACCCGGGTATTGAGAGATCAGAAGATCAACGAGCAAGCCCGCTCACACTCCTGTGAATCCAACCAGTAACACTTACCGTATAGTCCGGTCTGTTCGTCTGATATGTCGCATATCTCGCCTAGGGGTGGTAAACGTCAGACACCAGTAGCTCGATAAGTCGTGTCGATATGAGGTCTATAACTGTTTGAGAAACTACTGGTAACACTTACCAGTAAATCTCGGCAACCGTGGCCAGGGATTTCCGGTTATAGCCAATCGAACACAGCGCAACATCAACTCCCTATACCGGGAGAGACGAATCCCCTACTATCGCTCATTGCCTCCATGTGATTCGGGACTGTACCCAAAAACCACCATTTTGCATGCCCTCTTGGACGTGGTAAGGTGGAAATCAAAGCACAGTGGGAATCACACAAGACTCTATGACAATCTCGGGTCAACAGACTACTCTGTACCAGTGTCACCAGAGAACTGCCATCTGACGTGAGGTATAATACCATCTGGGAGTTCTCGGCGAGTCCGTCCAGTGTACCCAGTTTCCACTGAGCACCCGTATATCATCTCTGATGTCAAACACCAATGGATATGGGATCATCCATCGCCCATCTGTATGGGTCGAGAAGGTATACGCTAGTCTACTCTGGTATATCGATGCCCCGTCTCGATACGCCCACGACTAGGGACCTTGAAGGATGTACTTATGGACTACCATGTCCCCACTAGTATGATCTGTATCATAGTCCAGGCAGTCAAGTACACATCCTAAGGGCTTTACCAACATGTAACAGTGAGACAATCAGTGTACACGTTAAGATAAAGAGCAACCAGATAGCATACTATCATGTCGAGCAAGAAAGTCCTCCCTATATATGTCCCAGCATCCACTACAATATACATCCTATGTACAGTAATGGCCTCTAGGGCATACATATAACTAACAATTTCCCACTTGCACTAGGGCCATCTGTAGCATTGCTTGCAGTATCTCATACTCAACCATCCTATAAAAGACTCTCTCTGCGAAAAGGCCTTTGTGAGTGGATCCGCCGTGTTGTCCTCTGAGTCTACTCTCCTTACCTCGATCACCCTAGAGATCAACTATCTCCATGATCAGGTGATGCTGCCTCAGACTATGTCTGGGTCACTGATGGGACCGGGGTTCCTGGGCCAAAGCCACACTTCCATTGTCACACAATGGTAGGAACCTAGTTCATCTCATGAACCAATATACACCCAAACTGTCTCTTTGGTAGCATCTTAAGTAATGATGTATCAAGCCTTTATTGTCTAGTATGCCACGGTATCTAGCTTGGAACTCTTCCAACATACTGTCCCTTTACTGAGGGTAAAGACAATGCCTGTGATTGACTTTCAGTCGTCCTTATCACTCTGGAACCTTTCCAGTGATTCTCTCCAGGATCGATTGATACCATCTCACTACATCTAGTGAGAATCCCAACATCCAATTAGATCTATCTCATAGATCCAAAACCCAGGATTTAGGAGGTATCAACTTGATCCTTTATGGAGAATCCTTGTGATAAGCGGAGATTGACCGAGCGTAGCATAAGAAACTCCTTCCCTATCTAGAGTATGTCATCCACGTACTTTACGAGGATCATCACCATACTCCCTACTACCTTTTTGTATATACAAGGTTCATCTACCATTTTGATGAAGTCAAACTCTTTGACTACCATATCAAAACAGACGTTCCAACTCCGCGATGCCTGCTTTATCACATAAAACATCCGGCACACGTTTCCGCTGCTCCCACTGTCTACGAAGCCCTCTGGCTGTGTTCTTATAGACGTTCTCTTCTAAATCATTATTTAGAAAAGTAGTCATGGCACCCAACCACCAGATATCGTAGTCATGGTATGCAGCAATGGCAAGTAGGATCTGGATGGACTTAAGTATAGCTACTTGAAAAGGTTTCATCATTATCCACGCCTGGTCGATGATGAAAACCTTTAACAAGTCTAGCTTTGAAAGTCTCAACTTTTCCATCTACACCTAGTAATCTTCTCAAGATATACTTGCTCCTGATGGGGATTTAACCCTTCAGATATAGCAGCCAAAGTCCATACGTTGTTGGTATACATGGATTCCATCTCAGATCACTAAGCATCCAGCCATTCTTACAGAGTCCCTACTCTCGATGGCTTGCTCGAAACTAGTTGGGTCATCATCTCATGATGCAATCCTCGCTCCCACTGTCATAGAGAAACAGAAGTATCTCTCAGGTGGGTGAGGAACCCTACTAGATCGGCGGAGAGGCTGAGGTTCGTTGGTTACTATTGAATCCTTTGGTTCTACCAAATCATCAGCTGCAGTTTGTATAGCTGAAACATTTCCAGTTCTACATAACAGATCTTGCCTCGAGCTTGTCCGGATTTTGCTTTTAGACATAGGCCTGACAACCCCAAATCTTAACTAATTTAAGATATGGGCTCTTCCCTTTCCATATCATATATGAAGTGGTAGGCAACTGATTTGATTTGAACCCTATTCAATAGGTATGCAGCTTCTCAAGTGCATAACTCCCAAAAGGAAATAGGTAACTTAGTAGTACTCATCATAGAGTACACCTTATCATATAGGATGTGATTGCTCCGCCTCGATATACCATCGTGCTATGGTATATATGGAGGAGTAATGCTGAGAGAGAATATCATTCTCCTTTAGAAAAGTTTAAGAATTCCGTGCTCAAGTATTCTCCTCCTTGATCACATCAAAGGACATAATACTTATACCCGTTTTGGTTCTCTAATTCTAACTTATGTTCTGTGAATATTTTAAAAGGTTCGGACTTATGTTTCAACAGGAACATATGTCTGAATCTTGAGAGATTATCAGAGAATATAATGAAGTACAAAGAACCGGTCTTGGCATGTGTAGACAGGGGACCTTTATACATCAGCATGTATCAATCCCAAGAGTTTACTAACTCTTTCTCTGTTTCCAATAAACAGAGCTATGGTCATCTAATCTTTGTGACATGACTGGCAAGTTTCATAAGATGTAAATTCAAACTGATTTAAATATGCATCTAAATGTAACTTCAGCCAGTCGGGTCGCATTGATATGACCTAGTCTACAATGCCTCCAGAAGGATTCGTTCATTTCTGAACTCTTCCTCTTGTGTGTGTTCCGTATACTAAGAACTGTAGTTTGATTTAGAACATTAATGCTTTTAGATAACGTGCCTGAACCGATCAACTCTTGATTTAGGAAATGTTCAAAACATTATCCAACAATACAAAATTATATCCTTTCTTTACTAATAAAGAGACTGATATGATTTTGTATATCAGGTTCGGTATCTAATAACATTCATTCAGAATCAATGTATTTGGAATACAGGGTGACAGTGACCAACAGACTTGGCTGCAACACTTGCACCGTTTTCTGTCTCATGAAACTTATCACCCGTTCTCAGTTCTCTACCTTTCCGTAGCCCTATGTAACAGATTACATATCTGGGATCCTGATCCGGTATCAAATACCCAGGACGTAGAGGATACAGAGAAACAGTTCTTTGTAATGAACACACCCGAAGGAGATGCATCATTTGCACTTTCTTCGTTTGGGCGATATGGGAATCCTGGTATTCCCTAATTTCCTGCTCTGTCTTATAACAATTATAAGTTGGAGCGGGTCCAACGTTCCCCAGCTCAGTATAACAAGCGGGTTCGGTCAATACATCCGTATTATTATCTTGATTAAGGCGTGACATGGTCGCTACCTGGAGAGAGAGAGAAGAAAACACTCTGCGTGCGCCCTTGCAAGATCAGATTGGTTATTATTTTATCTAATCAGGATGGCTTCCACAGTTTTTATCAAATCTTCCTTCAAACCCTAAAAGGAAAGACTAGCCGGGATTAATTACACCCTACAACTTCGCCAATCTTTCAGCCAGGCCAGTGTCGGTACTTTGAAGGAGGTTCCCCGTGCTTTCGCACGGACCTAATTAAAGTAAACCTCGTTTTCCCAGAGGCGTAACCCCGTTGACACCTTTCTAGACACCTACTGGATCGGCTAATTGTAATGTGTAAAACTCTCCCAGGAGTAACAATTACTCGCAGCGGGTATCGGGATCCAACTATCTCATAGAAGGTATGCAATCTCATTGCAAATTTCAACACTTGAAACTCCCGATAATATTTTGCCCCTAACGTGCTATGACCTTGACGAAAGCCAACAAACCATAGCCCGCTAGTCAAGTTCAACCCGTACATTTCTTGATTGAATCAAACCCACCCGCACGACCCTTGACAAAAGCCAACAAAGCCGTACGACTACCCTAATCCAATCGCATCGTATGCTACAGATAAGCAGCATATAGCTACCGCACACACCTTGACGAAAGCCAACAAATGTAGCACGAATATTATATGAAACTTATCTCAAATGACGGAGGGCTACGACAGGTTTTTGAAAACCTATTGCATAATGAACTTGATATCGTTGTAGAATCAAATGATTTTAAAATGGAGTGCTTTTGAGGCTTTTCTAGTTTTGCTAAAGGGGTCACTCCCGGTGAAGGGATCGTCGGCCCTTTCCTCATCGAATAAGGTGCAGGATATATCATATATACCGCTGTGCAAAGTAAAAAACTATAAAAGCAATCAAAAGACAAACCGAGGGTTGTAGCATCTGCCAGTTATTGCTAAAGGAGTCACTCCCGGTGAAGGGATCTCGGTCCTTTCCTTATCGAATAAGGTGCAGGATATTCTACAAGGAACACCGCGATGCAAAGCAAGAACTGTAGCTACCTGTTTTATTTTTGAAATTCGATTCCACAACATCTTTTAGGTTTCTTTTTCTTTCATTAATCATATTAATGAGGTCCCATCATTTAAGTCACCTAAACATCACAGATAAATACGACGTACACTTATGCCATCCGCATTCGCCTCGATGTCCCGTCTGCACCGTTAGGTTAGGTAACTAACGGCAGAGCGTGGCAGGGCTAGCGCGTGTGTAAAACATAAGCAACGTCTATATAATATATCATATATACTATATACAATATCTTTCTGAACATATCCCATGATCACATCACAGATAACGCAGCAGAAAATATCATATGAAATATTGGATATACTAGGACGTCCGTGTTTTTAATACGAGCCAGTATAAAACACGAATTCCACGGTCGCGATGAATAGCCAAACCCACACCCCTAGACCCATACGAGAGCGGCAAGCAACCCTACCAATTCTAGAGTTAGGAGACCCGGACTCGACTCCTCGAGTTGGTCTCCCACTGGACTCCAGAACCCGGTTACTTGTGCCCTCCTCCTTGGGTCTATCCTAGTGCGGAAAAGTAAATAATATACAAAAGGTGACATCTTCCACAACCTGGAAGTGCCCCAATAAAAGAATATTACATACATATTTTTACATGAATGAAAATGAAAAACACTCATCTCACATAAAAAACCCCGGCAATTCAAACACGACGATCCAATATAACATATCCAACAACACATAACATCACATGTCATCAACGTAAGTAAACATGCGTATCCCAATTGTTGTTGACATATAGCAACGAAACCGGCGATATCACATATTACACTTACGGTCACAGAAAAGAAAGTGTAAAACTACAACAGTTGGAATCCGCAACCTTTTTAGACATCGCATGCCTAACCAAATGAATTCCTTAGACATCGCATGCCTAATAATTATAAACCTCGCATTTTAGTCTCATTAATCGAAAACTCTTTTCAATATCTAGTAGGGCAATTCAACAAGATTCCCGGCATTTTGATCGAATGCTCGTCGCAAACTTTAGTAGGCGGCCGCACCCCCGACGCCGTCGACGAAGTGCACCAAGGCGGAACACCGCTTCCGCGAGTACCCGAACGGATGCTTTCGGCGACGGGGTTCTCCTACAGTCACTTGGTCGGGGCTAAGGGGTGTAGCTATGTATTAAGTTTATCCGGCGAGTATTCGCGTACACTATGAGATTGCGACGGACTTTTGATCACATCAAAATTCCGCGGCAACCGATCATGTGAGACTAAAGTGCTATGTTTATAACATTCATATTAGTTATCTCATAACTACTTGTGGATTCCAAATATTGTATCACATTCCAGATAAATAGAAAATGTTAAACATTTCGATCGAATAATCAAACACCCAAGTTTTCCGGAAATAGCTCAACACTTGAAATAAGTTTAAAAACATTCACTTCATGCCACAGTACCAACGGTCCAGCCGTAGAAGGGTCAAGCCAACGCCTCACATGTGGCACGCCGTACTGCCCTAAACCCTAAGGTTCAAAGGGCAGTTCAAGATGGTCACATAATCGAGTTAAGGTTTGTTGTCTTCTAGAGGGTCCATCGCGTTACTTGCACTACTTCGAACGTTCTTAAACCACGAAAAAATTCAACACTTGGAAATTTTCCGGCAGGGAAAAAATTGGGTATTTATATCCGGTCGAACTTTTTAACATATTCAAAAATACCCGGAAAAACATACAGACGAAGTTAAACTTCCCGATCGAAACACCGAGATTCCAATACAACCCAGAAAACTCAACTCTTGAGTAAAGATTAAAATTACCCAGAAATCACAGGAGTCAAATAGAAACATTACTGTGCAAAGTGTGGTCAATGAAGCAACAGTATGGCCGTAGAACCGCCGCGCCACGTGGGGTACGGCCGCGGTTCCGTGGCACATTGATTGAGTTAGGACCACGTTTTGCACAGTAATTCTTATAAAACCCTGCTGAATTTTTTGAGTATTTTTAATTCAGAAAAATCCACAAATTCAAAAAATGTACAGAGAAGGGTTCCGTTTAGGGTTTCGGGGTTCGATCGGACTTCTAGAATCGTCTACACTTCGCCTAAGGCTCTAGCTAGGCTCTGATACCACTGTAGGGTTACTAGGCACACTAAGGAGGCTCTACAAGGCATCGATCAAGCCGGATAAAATTTTTCTATTTGCCTAACAACCCTTACAAAGATCGTTAACTAGAGTTTAGGCGAAACTACATGAAAGTAAATCACATTTACACTAAGTGAATGGAAATACAACCTTTGTAGATCCGGTCCACCACTTCTTTAGCTCCGTGATGACGTCCCTTCGCTGCGATCACCGGGATCCCGGACTCTAGCGATGGTTTTGTCGGAGAAACGAGCGGGCTAGGTCGTTGACTTCGATGCCGAAGATGATCTACGTCGAGGCGACTCAAACTCAAGCTCCATCTTCACTTGGTCATGAACCTTGTGAAGAAAACACCCTATACAACATGGAAAGTGGTAGAGGATGAAGAAATAGGAAGTGGGTTCACTTCGGATTTGGATTTCTCACTTGATTTCTTCACTTGGAATTTTTCTAGAAAACTTTCTTCTCTTCATGAAGAAGAAGAAGAAGAAGAAAAGAAAAGATTAATAAAAAGAATAATAATGTGAAGACTTATCATATTGCAACCATGGGTGAGTTTATTTTTGTAGAGAATAAACCATAGTTAGTTGTAATGGTTAGGTTAATGAATGTCTTAATCAAGACAAAATGGATGGACTTTTTCAAAGTTGCTACAAGCTTCAAGAAGCTTCAAACCATGATAAAAATTCCACCATTTTAGAATAATTAAAACAAACAAAAACCTAAATTACAATTAACATGGTGTATGTCACACACCCACCCATGTTTGCATGTATCATCAAACATGATACAAAATAGTGCACAATCATATATCACATATACAATGTGCACGATCAAGTAAGATAATCAATCTTAAGTGAACAATACTAGTCAATGTAAAGTAATATATCTAATATATAATTATAAATTAAATCATTAAATCAATCACTTGATTTAATGATCCGGTCATATCGCATATAACCGAATAATATCAAGTGTATCAATGTATCGAATCAACACTTGATTCGGTAACCCGGCTATATCTCATATAACCGTCCAATGATACAAATCGCGAGAATAGAATACAGTATCACATACTGGAATTATTCTCGGTCCCGCACATATCTCATATGCGCTCCTATTTCGTTTCGCTTGAGCCAGGAAACCTCTGTGTAGGACTCTAAAGACTCGTCAATACGCCGGCAGTAGGTGATGATCATATCAAATACCTACAAGCTGCAAGCGGTCTGCTAAACATAACGGCCACCCGGGTATTGAGCGATCAGAAGATCAACGAGCAAGCCCGCTCACACTCCTGTGAATCCAACCAGTAACACTTACCGTACAGTCCGTTCTGTTCGTCTGATATGTCGCATATCTCGCCTAGGGGTGGTAAACATCAAACCCCAGTAGCTCGATAAGTCGTGTCGATATGAGGTCTATAACAGTTTGAGAAACTACTGGTAACACTCACCAGTAAATTTCGGCAACCCTGGCCAGGGATTTCCGGTTATAGCCAATCGAACACAGCGCAACATCAACTCCCTATACTGGGAGAGACGAATCCCCTCCTATCGCTCATTGCCTCCATATGATTCGGGACTATACCCAAAAACCACCGTTTTGCACGCCCTCTTGGACGTGGTAAGGTGGAAATCAAAGCACAGTGGGAATCACACAAGACTCTATGACGATCTCGGGTCAATAGACTACTCTGTACCAGTGTCACCAGAGAACTGCCATCTGACGTGAGGTATAATACCATCTGGGAGTTCTCGGCGAGTCCGTCCAGTGTACCCAGTCTCCACTGAGCACCCGTATATCATCTCTGATGTCAAACACCAATGGATATGGGATCATCCATCGCCCATCTGTATGGGTCGAGAAGGTATACGCTAGTCTACTCTGGTATATCGATGCCCCGTCTCGATACACCCACGACTAGGGACCTTGAAGGATGTACTTATGGACTACCATGTCCCCACTAGTATGATCCGCATCATAGTCCAGGTAGTCAAGTACACATCCTAAGGGCTTTACCAACATGTAACAGAGAGACAATAAGTGTACATGTTAAGATAAAGAGCAACCAGATAGCATACTATCATGTCGAGCAAGAAAGTCCTCTCTATTTATGTCCCAGCATCCATTACAATATACATTATATGTACAGTAATGGCCTCTAGGGCATACATATAACTAACAGATATGCAATACTCTTAGATGAACAGACCGGACTGTATGGAGGTTGTCATGAATAGGCTCAGTAGGGGTTTGGATGAGCTTGCTTGTCGGCCTTCCTTTCGCTCAATACCCGGGTAGCCGTTACGTACAGCTAATGTCGCTGTTGTGCTTGTGGTTAAACCCACTGCCAGCGTATTGACGAGTCTTTAGAGTCCCGCACAGAGGGTTTCCCTGGTTCTGGCAAAATGATGTAGTAGCTGTATTGGATACGGGCAGGGTTCCAATCGATTGATTGTACTATGTACCCGGACTTTCGATTGGACAGTTGATAATACTGGCCGGCTCGAGTTTTAGTCGGATTATTAAATCAAGTATTGATTTAATAATTTACATATATATATTTCGATACGTATATTCTAGTATTATGTTCTTTGTGTTATTTTATCTTTTCGGATATTCGTGTTTCGGTACGAATACAGGTATGTATATACAGTAGAATGTAATCCGTGTTTTTCCGGAAAACATTCTACAAGGTGGACACCTCACTTTATGGTTTGACCGTTTAATTTTTAAATGGATAAATGATGTGGCATTGATTTGATGGGAGTATGGTGAGGACCATGCTTTCATATTGTGCACAGATGAATTCTTAACTCATTTGTGCATACTATTCAAATATGGGCACATTTTAAAAAGGAAAGAAACGTTTTTACAAAACCAAGCATGAGATTTTCTCTTTCATGGGGACTTCATTATTTTTGTGAGATGGTTCTTTCTTTTGAGCATGCCATCTTCCTCTCACCATTAAAGCTTCACTCCTTTCTAGTTTTTCTTTTGTTCCTCCACCTTCATATTCCACCCCCACTCAACCAGCTCATGTGTTGAGAATCATGAGAGCAGGTGAGATGAGATAGATAAACACTTAGTTCACTCACTACATCCTAAGCTTTATAGATTAGCAACCTAGAAACCCTAGTTGCTTCACTTGCAACCTTTGATGTGGAGCAAAAGCCATGACTACATCCCTCCGGTGGATTATCCTCGATGGAGGAAGACCGGCGGCCAAGTTCGTTCGAGCACACCTCAAGGAACTTAGGAAGGTGATTGAAGACCGAAGGACTTGGTTCTTTTGGTATAATCACTACCCTTTAGTTAAGCCCTTTTAGTTGCTAGTATAGGTTTATGGTTTCGATCTTGGGGCGGGTTTTGTTTGCGTCAAATTTTTTAAACGCCATCTTTTGTTCCGCATCGGCCATGGTAGATGGCCAGGGAGCAGGCGAAACCCAATAGATTTTGGGTATAGTCCTGAGTCACATGGAGGAAGTGAATGATAGGAGGGGTTTCGTCTCTCCTGGTATTGGGAGTTGGTGTTGCACTATGCTCGATTGGCTATAACAGCAAGTCCTTGGCCAGAGCTGATGAGATTTACTGGTATGTGTTATCAGTAGTTTCTCGAACGGTTATAGGCCACACATCGGCATGACTTATCAAGTTACCGGGGTCTCATGATTCCACCCCCAGACTCGATATGCGACAAATCAGACGAAGAGACCGGACTGTACAGTAAGTGTTGCTTATAGGCTTTACACGAGTTTGGACAAGTTTGCTTGTTGATCTTCTATTCGTTCAATACCTAGGCAGCCGTTACGTCCAGCTAGTATCGCTGACGGCTTGTGTGTATCTGATGTGATCATTACCTATTGTTGGCGTATTGACGAGTCTTCAGAGTCCCACACAGAGGTTTCCTAGCTCAAGCGAAATGAAGTAGGGCACATATAGAGATATGTGCGGGAGATTGATTAAATACGAGTATGCGATACTGTTGGGGTTTGCTAGCACCCTAGCCATCTACCGTAGCCAATGCGGAACAAAATTTGGTGTTTAAAAACTGGCGCTAACGAACCTGTCGTAGAATCAAAACATAAACCTAAAATGACTTCCTACAAAGAGCTTATCTACTGAGATAGAAGTTGTTATACCGAATGATCCGTGTCCTTCGGTCTTCTACCATCTTCCTTAGCCCCTAGAGTTTCCTGGATCGAGCTTGATCGCCGGTCTTCCTCAGTCGAAGATGATCCACCCAAGGGATGTAGTCTAAGGCTCTAGCGCCACATTAAGAATCTAATGGAGCAACTAGAGACTTTAGATTGCTAATCTAAAATGTTTAGGATGTAGTAATGTGTTCTAAGTGTATATCTATCTCACATCCTCTCTTTATTCTCAACATGAGATTGTAGAGAGGAGGTTGAAGATGAAGGTGGAGGAGCTCAAGAAAAGAAGTGAGGAGAGTGAAACCCCATCGTGAGAAATGAAACTCATGCCCAAAATGAACCATCCCCCTTTTTCCAACCTCATGTGAGAAAAATAAAATGAAGCTAGGTTTTGTAAAACCATTTTTTTTCAATTTAAAAACCCAACTATGCTTGAATAGTTTGCACAAATGAATTGTTAATTCATTTGTGCAACACTATTGAAGCATGGTCCTCACCATACTCCCATCACTTGCATTACACCTCACTTTCCATTAATAATAAATGGATAAATCTAAAATGAGGTGTCCACCTTCTAAAATGTTTTATCTATAAATATGGATTACACTCTATTGTATATACATACCTATATTCGTACCGAAATATGAATACCCAAAGAGATAGAATAACACAAAGAACATAATACAAGAATATGCATATCGAAATACCATATACGTAAATTATTAAATCAATACCTGATTTAATAATCCGGCTCAAACCCGAGCCGGCTAGTATTATCAACCGTCCGATCGAAAGTCCGGGAAACTAGTGTTGGGTTACGGCAGCGCCCCGGCCATCAATCCGTGATCAAATGCGGAACAAAAATTTATAAAATTTGGCGCTACCACAACCAATTACCCGGATCTACCCATAAGCTCTAGATAACAAAACATGCAAAGTTGTTAGAATGGTTATACCGAATAGATCCGTGTCCTTCGGTCTTTAACCATCATCCCAAGCTCCTAGGGGCTTCCTTGATCAAGCTTGATCTCTGGTCTCCCTCTATCGAAGATGATCCACCCGAGAGTCTATGCAACGAGATCCAACCTCATATCCGAGGCAACTAGGACACCCAGATCGCTACTCTAGCTACCGTAGATGAAGTATAGAGTGATGAAGGGTTAATTTGTCTCAATACACCCAAGGATTCTCAATTGATGAAAGGGTTTGGGTGGAGCTAGAGGAAGAAGAAGATGCCATGAGAATAAGGTGTTGAGAGCAACTCAAGAAAGAGAAAAAGAAATGAATAATGAATTGTGTTTTTGTTTATTGTGTGAGTGTGATAAGAAATAATGGAGCCATCAAATAAATGTCCATGTCTCCAAAATATCTTAGTCAACAAAAAATATCTCAAGTCAACATAATCTCACAACAAACAAAAATCCTAAGCATACTAGAATAGCAATCATGGGTCACTAATTAGCCATGACACCAAAAATGTAATAAACACCTCATCCTACACCTCAATTGTTAGTGTATATGTCCTAGAGGCCATTACTGTATCATACTAGTTTGTATATTACTTAATGGAAGCTTGGTATATTCACAGTTGTATAAACAATCTTGCTCAATATAGTAGTATGCTACTTGGTTTGTTTCTACTTCAAAGTGTACATGTGTTTATTTTAGTATATCACCTATACACATTTGTGGAGCCATTAGGATCTTTGCTTGATTACCATCATTGTGATGGCAGTCACACTAGTGGGGGCTGGGTAATCTATAAGCACATCCTTATGCAGGTCCCTAGTCGCAGGACTATCGAGACAGGGCATCGATACTCCGGAGTAGACTAGCGTATGCGCTTCTCATCCCAGTATGGGAGATGGTCTGTCCCACAGCCATCAGTACGTCGTACTGGAGATAGTATGCTGGTGCTCGTTAGGTTATGAGTACACTGGACAGGACTCGTCGGGAACTGTTGGTTGGTACTATACCTATCGTCAGTTATCAGTTCCCAGGTGACATGAGTATAGCTTAGTCCGCTGACTTGACACTGTCACTTCGCCTCGAGTATGTTCCCACTGCACTTTGATTACTACCCTACCACGGCTCAAAGGAGTCGTGTAAACAGGTAGTTTTTGGGTGCAGTCCCGAAGCACTTGGAGGCAGTGATGGTTAGACAGGATTCGTCTCTCCCGGTATTGGGGGTTGACATCACGCTGTGTCTAGGAGAGCCATTACACGAGTAGTCCCTGGCCAGGGCAAGCGAGATATACTGGTAGGTTTCCAGTGTTATCTCAGGGTGTTCTGGGCTTCACTCCGACACGACTTGTACAACTATTGGGGGACTGACGTTTACCGCCCCCTAGGCCCGCCATGCGATGTATCAGATGAGCAGACCGGAATGTAAGGAGATTGTCACAGTCAGACTCAGTAGGAGTTCAGATGGGTTTCACCTCGTCAGTCTTCTTGTCGGCATCTACCTGGAGACCGTTGCGCACAGCTAGTGCCGCTTGCGGTCTGTGGTTAAACCCACTGCCAGCGTAGTGTCGAGTCTTTAGAGTCCCACAAAGAAAGCTATTCGCCTTTAGGCAAAAGAGTAGAGGTCGCATGGTTTTGCGACAGGGTTCGGTCACATCCGTGCATTTGTGCACGTACAGTGTCCGGACAGTTAACACTAGCGGGCTTTGGTTTAAGCCAGATCCTAGTGTACGTTTTGGGGTTGGTTTTATCTCGTATGTATTCGTGTTCCTCGGAATGCGGATGCGGGTGTGTATGCACAGTTGACAGAGAGACAGAGGCAGAGTATTCTCATTGGGGTTGTTGAATGTTGACTGTTGACAGTTGACTGTTGACCATTGACTTTTGCTTAACCCTAATAAGAATAAGATATATGATTAACATTAATATTAATTAAGTATTATAGTGACATGGTTGTTGAGGGGTTGACATTGTTGACTTGTTGACTTTGTTGACCGGTTGACTAGGTTGGACTAGTTGACCATCATCATGACAATGGCTATCATTCCATGGCAAAGACTTTTGCTTGCTTGTTTATTTATGCAAAATGAGTGCATGAAATGATATAGCCATTTTGACTTAAACCATTTACACAATACTTGATTACTATTTTTGTGATGATGGCTTTTGGATTATGAGAGGTGAGAATGAGAAGAGTATGGTTCATTCTATCATTTTGCTTTCTCTCTCTTGAGCTCTCTCATTCTCAAGCTCTCCCTCTTCCTCTTGCTCTCTCTACCTCAAGGCAAACCATTCTCATGTGTTGAGACTCATTGCCTTAGAGATAAAAAGACACCAAAACATTCTTCTACTCATTCTAGTTCACAAGGCCTAGCAAGCCAAGTGATCTAGTTTCTTCAAAGTTCGAAGAAGAAGCCAAAAGTAGAAGCTTTCGGGTGGATCCATCTTCGGCGCAAGGAGACGACGAGGTGAGGCCGATCCGTACACTGGGAGGAGTCAAAGACGAAGGAGTTCAAGAAAGGTATAGCCCCCTAACCGAGTAGGTAAACTCTTGTTAGGTTGTTAGCTAGTAGTTTAACAAAGATCCGTATTGGTAGTCCATGTTACCACCCTCTTGAAAATCGTTTTTCACCAATTCCGCAACCCCGTAAGTACCGGGGAAGGGTAGCATGGACTTACAGTGGTATCAGAGCCAAGTTAAACTCTATCTAACATGTTAGCAAAGTAACTCGAAATTCGATCGGAGAAAAAGTTGCGAAATACACCCGGATTTTAAACTTGCTGTCGATTTTCAAAGTGCTGTAAAAGTAATAAATCATGCTTCAAAAATCGACTCAGGGTTTTTATATTGCACTGAAGAAAAACGATCAAGTGATCTCATCAAAGCGCCGCGGAAACGCGGCAATAGCTTGCTATTGCCGCGGTTCCGCGGCCACTTTAACTCTTCTGTGGATTTTCTTCATTGCAGTTTGTTCAGTGGGGTATTTTGGGAATTTTGGTATATGTTTTTTCAGCCCAGATTTTCCAGAAAGAAAATTTTGTTTTTGGGGCTTTAAAAACCGTATTTTGATCGAGTTTCTTAAGACTTAAGCTGACGGTTCATTTCTGTGATGTGATATTTGTATTGAACGTCTGCTAATCGCTATATGTCGATTAGTGGGGGTTATACAAATCTGTGATCTGTAATGACATTGGAATGTGTATATGAATTCATTGGATTGTCGTGGGTGAATAGCCGGGGGTTGTGAGACGAGAGTTTTCTTTTCTTTCAATTCATGTAAATTTGTAAATTGATGTAATAATTATTTGTATGGCCGCACAACCGGGTCGGGGTTGTAGCCGCCATTGTATAATTTCTTTTTACTGTTTTTGCTCCTAGGATAGACCCATGGAGGGGGTACACAAACTACCGGGTATCCCGAAGTGCCGAGTGGCCTACTCATGGAGTTGAGGGAGGTTGCTTCGTTTCGGGTACTTGGCGGGTAGTTTGCCGCACCCGTAGGGGTCTTGGGTGGGGTATTGGCTATTCACCGCGACCGTGTAATCTGCTTTTCGTTACAGGCTCGTACGAATTGCAGAGTCCTAGTATATCCAATGTGTTCATCTGTGATCTGAAATGGCTATCATTGCAATATATCTATATATGATATTATTTAGGCGTTGCTTATATTTTGCAGCCGCGCTAGCCCAGCCCCCGCTCTGTCGTTAGTTATGTAACCTAACGGGTAATGACGGGGCCCCGTGGCGAATGCGAATGGCATAAGCGTACGTCATATTTTGGTTGTTTTCTGCAATGGTAGGATTAAATGATGGGACGCATTAAAAGAACTAATGCAAGAAAAATACGCATTAAAAGAACTAATGCAAAGAAAAATAAACCAAGTAAAAGTCGTTGGAACACTTTCAAAAACCACTCGGTTTCTTTTCAAAATAACTTTTAAACGCGGAGCTTAAGCCACTCCTTTTAAAAGCTATCTCGTTCCATCGATTATATCAAGTTCACTACGTTCACAGTTTCGCCAAAACCATTCGTAGCCCTCTGTCGTTTTACATGGATGGTCAATAGTATTCAAGCTATGTATGTTGGCCAAAGTCAAGGCATAGTGATTGGTAGCTATTGGGTATTCATGTGCAGCATAGATAGATGTGTTGGTTTGGGGCAGTCGTACTACCATTTTTACCAAAGTCAAGGGTATGTGTGAATGGGCTCAAATTAACCTGGAGAATGACGGGTAGAACTTGACATGTGACTTATGATATTTTGGCCAAAGTCAAGGTCTTAAGAGCATGGGGCAAAAATCCACATCGGGAGTTTCAAAAGAACCGAAACTTGCTAGTGTTGCATACCATTTGGAGTGTGATGATTCTGTTAGGATTCCTTCAGTTTCGTCACGCGATGATATTTGGATCCCGATCCTACTGTGAGTATATGCAACTCCTCGGGAAATTTCTCACTTAACGATCAATGCTATAAACCAAGTAGGTGTCTAGAAAGGTGTTAGCGGGGCTACGCCCCCAGGGAAAAGAGGTTCTTAAATTAAGGAACTTCGCGAAAGCGTTGGAAAACCTCCCTCGAAGTACCAACACCAGCCTGGCCGAACGGTTAAGCAAGTATTGTACGGTGAGATTGATCCTGACTAATTTTTCCTTTTTGGTTTGAGGAGGGATTCGAGAGACAGTGGGAGCCATCCTGTTTAGACAAACTAAAAACCACTCTAAACTTGCAAGAGCATCATGCTGAGTGTTTCTTCTCTCTCTCCTAATTGCAGCGACCAATCAACATGACTGGACTTAAGTTACTTCTAGATAAAAACATACTGACAGGGCCAAACTACAAAGATTGGCTCAGGAATGTCAAAATGGCAATCACTTATGACAAGTTGGGGTATCTCCTTACCACCAAAGCTCCCCCTGTCCCAAGTCCCACCTCCAGCGTCGCGGATAAGGAAATCCGTAAGACTTGGAAGATTGATAGCGCGAAGGCCAAGTGCCTCGTACTTGCCTCTATGGACAACGAACATCAGAGGAGGCACGAGAATATGGACCTCGAATCCATATTTCTCCATACAAAAGAACTGTATGGAGAGCAATCTCGTATCGCAAGATACGAAGTGTCGAAGAAGTTATTTTCGGCAAGGTTGGCCATCGGATCATCGGTAGCGGAACACGTGCTTAAGATGATTGGCTTCATTGAGGAGCTCACGGAACTTGGGACCACGTTAGAAAACGAGCTCTATACGGACTTGATTCTCCAGTCCCTTCCTTCCACTTACGCCCAGTTTATCCTGAACTTCAACTTACAAGAAAAAGAAGTTGAACTTTCAGAACTCCTCAACATGCTGAGGAGTGCAGAGGGCACCCTACAGAAAGGTAGGGAAACATCCACTTTGTTTGTAGGAGGATCTTCATCTTCTAGGTCCAAGGCGAATGCGAAGGGAAAGAAGAAGAAAGCATCCGCCAAACCAAGGGGCGGTGTTAGTAAAGTGGATACGAAGGGAAAAGAAAAGGCAACAAAAATAGCGGGGAAGCTTATAGGGAAGGAAGAGTGCTTTTTCTGTCATAAGAGTGGTCACTGGAAGAAAGATTGCAGGGCTTGGAAAGCCAGGACACAGGAACTGAAGCAAATTGCGGCTTCAGCTTCAGGTGTGTATGTTATTGAAAACCTTCTGTCAATAAACTCTACTTCCTGGGTATTGGATACCGGATCAGGATCTCATATCTGTAATTCTTTGCAGGCGTTGAGAAACCGTTGGGTTTTGAAGGAAGGTGACATGACCCTCAAAGTTGCAAACGGAGCTAGCATGGATGCTAAGGCCGTGGGGGACTATCACTTGGGAATGTCAGATGGACATGTTTTGGTTTTGCGTAATTGCTATTTTGTACCAAACGCAACTTGTAATATCATTTCTGTATCTTTGATTTCTAAAGAAGGTTATGAATTTGCGTTTGTAAGTAATGTTGTAAACATTCACCTTAATCAAGTTCTGATTGGGTCAGGTACATTAAGCAATGGTATATACGTACTAAACCAACCATAGATTTTCAATGTCCAGAATACACACAAAAGAAAGTCTCCGGAAATAAATCAGACTTTCTTATGGCATTGTAGACTGGGTCACATCAATGAGAGAAGGTTGACGAAGTTACATACAGAAGGATATTTGAATCCGTTCGAATATCAATTATATGCCACTTGTCAATCTTGTCTCAAAGGAAAGATGACAAAGACTCCGTTCACTGGACACGGAGTAAGAGCGAGCGAGCTCTTGGGACTCGTACACAGCGACGTGTGCGGTCCAATGTCAACACATGCGCGAAGCGGTTATTCTTACTTCATTACCTTTACGGATGACTTTTCAAGGTACGGTTCTGTCTTCTTAATTAAACATAAGTCCGAAACCTTTGGAAAATTCCAGGAATATAAGAATGAAGTAGAAAAATAAACCGGCAAAAGTATCAAGATTCTAAGATCGGATCGAGGTGGTGAATACTTAAATGCCGAGTTCCTGGACTATTTAAAAGAGAACGGAATTCTCTCTCAGCTTACTCCTCCATACACTCCGCAACATAACGGTGTATCGGAGAGACGGAACCGAACCCTATTGGATATGGTACGGTCCATGATGAGTAACGATGAGTTACCGCGATCATTCTGGGGATATGCACTAGAATCAGCTGCATACCTTTTGAACCGAGTTCCAACTAAGACTGTGCCTACTACACCATATGAGATGTGGTGTGGGAAGAGACCCTATCTTAATCACATTAAGACATGGGGAAGTCCAGCTTTTGTCAAAAAGCAGCATGCGGACAAGCTCGAGGCACGCTCAGTAGAGTGCAAGTTTGTGGGATATCCAAAGAACTCCAAGGGATATCTCTTCTATTACGCAGAGGAACAGAAGATCATTGTTTCTCGTAATGCCCATTTTCTAGAACACCAGTTCTTAGAAAAGGAAACAAGTGGGAGCGAAATAGAACTGGAAGAAATTCCAGAACCACAGACTGTTACTGAAAGCTTAGTGGAACCAGAGGGTTCAAAAGAAAATGACATTCCTACGCCGCTCCGCAGGAGTAGTAGGCAGTCTCATCCGCCCGAGAGATACTACGGTTTTCTCATAGACGGGGATAGAGATGATTGCATCATAGATTATGATGAGCCGACTAGCTTCCAGAAGGCCATTCAGAGCGTTGACTCGGTAAAATGGCTGGCTGCAATGCGGACCGAAATGGAGTCCATGTACACCAACAAAGTATGGACGTTGGACGTTGCTCCAGATGGGGTAAAACTCGTAGGATGCAAGTGGATCTTCAAAAGGAAGATTGGTGTAGATGGACAGGTTGAGACCTATAAAGCTAGACTGGTTGCAAAGGGTTTTCGTCAAAGACCTGGTTTGGACTATGGCGAGACCTTTTCTCCAGTAGCTATGCTGAAATCCATTCGGATCCTTCTTGCCATTGCTGCCTTCCACGATTATGAGATTTGGCAGATGGACGTAAAGACCGCTTTTCTAAATGGAAATTTAGAGGAGTGTGTTTATATGGACCAGCCAGAGGGTTTCATTCAGAGTGGGAGCAGCGGAAAGGTGTGCAAGTTGCTTAAGTCCATCTATGGACTAAAGCAAGCATCGCGGAGTTAGCACATCTGTTTTGATGAGACGGTCAAAGAATTTGGCTTTATCAAAAATCCAGATGAGCCATGCATCTATAGTAGATTTATAACGAGAACTGTAGTATTCCTCGTTTTATACGTGGATGACATTCTCTTAATAGGAAATGACATTCCTATGCTACAATCTGTCAAGGGGTTCTTGTCACACAGGTTCTCTATGAAAGACCTGGGTGATGCCTCATACATTCTGGGGATCCGGATCTATCGTGACAGATCCAAGAGGATATTAGGACTTTCACAGTCGAGGTACATCGACACCATACTGAAAAGATTCAGTACGGAAGATTCCAAGCGCGGTAATCTACCGGCTTGTCACGGGATCACCCTCTCCAAAGAGATATCTTGTAATACCCCAGGTATTATCTGGTATACCCATATATACCAGATAAGCATGGGGACCCACTGTAGAACATGGGGAATCTTCGGAATACATTCCGAAAGAGGTCAGACCTGTACTATAAATGGAATGATACCCCTCTTCAATACAGAGGCGCCTTTTGGATGAATCGGAACTCCGGAGTTTGAAGAACTCCGTAGTTAAGCGTGCTCGGGCCAGGGAAGTCCTGGGATGGGTGACCTCCTGGGAAGTGGCCCCTGGTCGGGTCCGGTTCGCTCCAAAGGACAAAACTGTGCGGCTTCGGCCAGAGCGGACAATACTCTCTGTATTGGGGGCGGGTCGTGACAGAATGGTATCAGAGCTGGTTTCTCAATAGTAGGTTTGTGGTTCGAGGACGAACCATTGTTCTAAGTGGGGGAGAATGTAATACCCCAGGTATTATCTGGTATACCCATATATACCAGATAAGCATGGGGACCCACTGTAGAACATGGGGAATCTTCGGAATACATTCCGAAAGAGGTCAGACCTGTACTATAAATGGAATGATACCCCTCTTCAATACAGAGGCGCCTTTTGGATGAATCGGAACTCCGGAGTTTGAAGAACTCCGTAGTTAAGCGTGCTCGGGCCAGGGAAGTCCTGGGATGGGTGACCTCCTGGGAAGTGGCCCCTGGTCGGGTCCGGTTCGCTCCAAAGGACAAAACCGTGCGGCTTCGGCCAGAGCGGACAATACTCTCTGTATTGGGGGCGGGTCGTGACATATCTCCCAAGACTGATTTGGAAAGGGAACGCATGTCTATTATACCCTACGCTTCTGCGGTAGGCTCTATAATGTATGCGATGTTGTGTACCAGACCAGATATAGCTTATGCACTGAGTGTGGTAAGCCGGTATCAGTCAAACCCTGGGGAGAAACATTGGATAGCAGTAAAGAACATTCTCAAGTACCTGAGAAGGACTAAGGAGATGTTCTTGGTGTATGGCGGAAAAGACCTCCAGATCGAGGCCTTTGCTGACTCCAGCTTCCAGAGTGACAAGGATGATTCCAAGTCCATGTCGGGTTATGTCTTTACCCTCAATGGAGGGGCGGTGTGTTGGAAGAGTTCCAAACAGGAAACCGTTGCTGACTCGACGATGGAAGCGGAATATATCGCTGCTGCAGATGTCGCAAAAGAAGCTGTCTGGGTAAGGAAGTTCTTAACTGAACTTCAGGTGGTTCCGTCCATTGTTGATCCAATACCTCTGTATTGCGACAATAACGGGGCTATAGCTTTAGCAAAGGAACCAAGGTCCCATCAGAAGTCCAGACACATCTTAAGGCGGTATCACCTGACCAGGGAGATCGTGGGTCGCCAGGAGATCGAGATTCGGAGAGTTTCTACAGAAGACAACACTGCTGATCCACTCACAAAGGCATTGCCCCAGACTCAGTTCGAGCGGCTGATCGAGATGATAGGTCTTCGATACGCCAGTACATGGCCTTAGTGCAAGTGGGAGATTGTTAGTGTATATGCCCTAGAGGCCATTACTGTATCATACTAGTTTGTATATTACTTAATGGAAGCTTGGTATATTCACAGTTGTATAAACAATCTTGCTCAATATAGTAGTATACTACTTGGTTTGTTTCTACTTCAATGTGTACATGTGTTTATTTTAGTATATCACCTATACACATTAGTGGAGCCCTTAGGATCTTTGCTTGATTACCAGCGTTGTGATGGCAGTCACACTAGTGGGGGCTGGGTAATCTATAAGCACATCCTTATGCAGGTCCCTAGTCGCAGGACTATCGAGACAGGGCATCGATACTCCGGAGTAGAATAGCGTATGCGCTTCTCATCCCAGTATGGGAGATGGTCTGTCCCACAGCCATCAGTACGTCGTACTGGAGATAGTATGTGGGTGCTCGTTGGGTTACGAGTACACTGGACAGGACTCGTCAGGAACTGTTGGTTGGTATTATACCTATCGTCAGTTATC
The DNA here is from genome assembly GCA_030015575.1 of Agapanthus africanus. Taxonomy (NCBI): domain Eukaryota; kingdom Viridiplantae; phylum Streptophyta; class Magnoliopsida; order Asparagales; family Amaryllidaceae; genus Agapanthus; species Agapanthus africanus. Next base: position 480,583,024 of record JASDDO010000014.1, on the reverse strand, counting down.
AGTTCCCAGGTGACAAGAGTACAGCTTAGTCCGCTGACTTGACACTGTCACTTCGCCTCGAGTGTGTTCCCACTGCACTTTGATTACTACCCTACCACGGCTCAAAGGAGTCGTGCAAACAGGTAGTTTTTGGGTGCAGTCCCAAAGCACTTGGAGGCAGTGACGGTTAGACAGGATTCGTCTCTCCCGGTATTGGGGGTTGACATCGCGCTGTGTCTAGGAGAGCCATTACACGAGTAGTCCCTGGCCAAGGCAAGCGAGATATACTGGTAGATTTCCAGTGTTATCTCAGGGTGTTCTGGGCTTCACTCCGACACGATTTTTACCGCTATTGGGGGACTGACGTTTACCGCCCCTAGGCCCGCCAAGCGATGTATCAGACGAACAGACCGGACTGTATGGAGATTGTCACAGTCAGACTCAGTAGGAGTTCAGAGGGGTTTCACCTCGTCAGTCTTCTTGTCGGCATCTACCTGGGGACCGTTACGCACAGCTAGTGCCGCTTGCGGTCTGTGGTTAAACCCACTGCCAGCGTAGTGTCGAGTCTTTAGAGTCCCACAAAGAAAGCTATTCGCCTTTAGGCAAAAGAGTAGAGGTCGCATGGTTTTGCGATAGGGTTCGGTCACATCCGTGCACTTGTGCACGTACAGTGTCCGGACAGTTAACACTAGCGGGCTTAGGTTTAAGCCAGATCCTAGTGTACGTTTTGGGGTTGGTTTTATCTCGTATGTATTCGTGTTCCTCGGAATGCGGATGCGGGTGTGTATGCACAGTTGACAGAGAGACAGAAGCAGAGTATTCTCATTGGGGTTGTTGACTGTTGACTGTTGACAGTTGACTGTTGACCATTGACTTTTGCTTAACCCTAATGAGAATAAGATATATGATTAACATTAATATTAATTAAGTATTATAGTGACATGGTTGTAGAGTGGTTGACATTGTTGACTTGTTGACTTTGTTGACCGGTTGACTAGGTTGGACTAGTTGACCATCATCATGACAATGGCTATCATTCCATGGCAAAGACTTTTGCTTGCTTGTTTATTTATGCAAAATGAGTGCATGAAATGATATAGCCATTTTGACTTAAACCATTTACACAATACTTGATTACTATTTTTGTGATGATGGCTTTTGGATTATGAGAGGTGAGAATGAGAAGAGTATGGTTCATTCTATCATTTTGTTTTCTCTCTCTTGAGCTCTCTCATTCTCAAGCTCTCCCTCTTCCTCTTGCTCTCTCTACCTCAAGGCAAACCATTCTCATGTGTTGAGACTCATTGCCTTAGAGATTAAAAGACACCAAAACATTCCTCTACTCATTCTAGTTCACAAGGCCTAGCAAGCCAAGTGATCTAGTTTCTTCAAAGTTCGAAGAAGAAGCCAAAGGTAGAAGCTTTCGGGTGGATCCATCTTCGGCGCAAGGAGACGACGAGGTGAGGCCGATCCGTACACTGGGAGGAGTCAAAGACGAAGGAGTTCAAGAAAGGTATAGCCCCCTAACCGAGTAGGTAAACTCTTGTTAGGTTGTTAGCTAGTAGTTTAACAAAGATCCGTATTGGTAGTCCATGTTACCACCCTCTTGAAAATCGTTTTTCACCAATTCCGCAACCCCGTAAGTACCGGGGAAAGGTAGCATGGACTTACATCAATAACCTTTTAATCAAAAAAGATCTAAACCATGATGAGGTGTAATCTTCGGAAAGTAATCATGTAACAAATTACAAGAATTCCTCTTAACCGTATATACATACCCGTATCCGTATTCCAAAGAATACAAATACAAAGAGACGAAAATAATCCAACAATATAATACTAGGATCCGGCTTAAACCAAAGCCCACTAGTATTATCCGTCCGAACATCATCCGTGCACAAGTACACGTATGTGATCGAACCCTGCCGTAAAACCATACGGCCTCTACAACGTTTCGCTTGAAGCAGGGAAACCCTCAGTGTAGGACTCTAAAGACTCGTCAATACACTGGCAGTGGGTTCAACCACAAGCACGTCTGCGGCACTAGCTGGACATAATGGCTACCCAGGTATTGAGCGAAAGGGAGGCTGACGAGCAAACTCATCCTGAAAGCCCTACTGAGCCTGACAGTGACAATATCCGTACAGTCTGGTTCGTTCGTCTATGATTACCGCATATCGAGTATAAGGGGTGGATAAAGTCAGATCCCTAATAACACGACATTTCGTGTCGGTATGAAGCCCATCACCACCTAAGAAACTAACGATCCTAGATCAGTAATTCTCGACTATCTTGGCCAAGGATTTCTTGTGATGGTCACCTGTACACAACCGCGACATCAACCCCCAATACCGGGAGAGACGAATCCTCCGACGATCCGCTCACTGCCTCTATGTGGCTCGGGACTGTACCCAACTAAAACCTGTTTGCATGACTCCTTTGAGCCGTGGTAGGGTAGTAATCAAAGCACAGTGGGAACTCACACGAGACAAATGACATCTCAGGTCGATAAACTAACCTGTACACATGTCACCAGGGAACTGCTATCTGACAATAGGTATAATACCAACTAGCATGTTTCTGACGAGCCCGTCTGGTGTACTCATAACCCAATGAGCTTCTGTATACATCTTAGGTGAAAAAACTAACACCAATGGCTTGTGAGACCGGCCACCGCCCCTCGTCGGGGTCTCGATCAGTATACACCAGTTACTCTCGGAGTATCGATGCCCAGTCTCGAAACTCCCACGACTAGGGACATTTTACGGATGTGCTTATAGACTACCCAGCTCCCACATATATGATCGCCATCATAATGCTGGTAGTCAAGCAAGAATCCTATGGGCTCTATCAACATGTAATAGTGATCTGTAATGTCACCTGAAGCATGTACACGATGATAAAGACAAACCAGATAGCATACTATCATCTCGAGCAAGACTGTTCTACCAGTATAGGTCCTCCCTCAATCATTGCAATCACGTGCCTGCGATCCAACAATTGACTTGAGGGCACTATTGCCAACAATCTCCCACTTTCACTTAAGGCCAATTATTACGGTGTTGCATACTCACAGCCCGTGTGATACCGAACACCCAACTCCTATACTAATCAGTTTCACAAAGCTCGTTTGTGAAATTATTACGTTCGAGAAATAGCCTCAGTTAGTGGATCCGCTCCAGTGTTTCTTTCTGTATCTCTCTATATCTCAACTTCACAGAGAAAGCTATCTTCCGAAATGAGCAATACTTGTCTTAGAATATGTCAGGATATCTGATGGGACCCATTTCACAAATGAAATCCAAATCCAGCAAAATTCTTAGACTGTATTGTCCACTAAATTTAATCAGTATCATGCACCATGCCTTCCTCAGTATCCGCTTGGACCACCTGTAACATACTGTCCCTCAAAAGAGAGAAAACTAAAACTCTGACAGTCACTCTGTCATCCAGGTCACCTTGGAACCCTAAGCCTGGAATGATAACAGTCTCCCGAATGAGGCTGCCATTACCACATCCCTAGAACATCCACTTATGTTCCTAAACAGCTTCTGAACGTTTCTCCAGCATTAGATTAATATATAAACTTATTGCTGCTAGTGCAAAACAACATTTGGTGTGGTACTTGACATCTCATGATTGACTCAATTGCCTAAGCAAGTGATATGCCAATCATGCAAATCCCTCTCCCCTTTATTCTGTAAGACACTTTTAGAGAGGGTGACTCCATCACCTGCAGGTACACCACCATGCCAAGAGTCTTCCATTCCAAAACACCTTTAGAATAGTATCAAAGTACCCAGTTTGGGAAACTACCCAAATCTAGATCTAAAACCATAGATCTAGTAACCAGAATGCCTGATGTATTATCCATATCGAATGTGGAGAAACCACTGTGTGACAACCACAGTATAACCGATCGTAGTATAGGAATTTCACTTCCTATAAAGTGCATGTCATCCAAATACCAGGACATCACACCCTACTACCTTTTTAACATATCCATCGCATATTCTTATGAAGTCAAAGCCTATGACTGTCACATCAAAAATAGATGATCTATCTCTGCTATACCTGCTTTAGTCTATAAAAAGACACAAGCTACTTGTCCACTATGCTTCCGCCGCTCCCACTGACTATAACAACCCTATGGCATAGTCATAAACACGTGTACTTCTAAAGCTAGTTTAGAACGACACTATACTCATCCTCCTGCCGGGACATATAGTGTAGAACGGTAGTAATGGAAAGTCTGGGTAAACAAGAACCTCCCTGTCACCGTTTCTGAGAAGACCGAAGTACCTCTCGGGTGCCTTAGGTTACCCACCATATCTGCGGAGTGGCTAATGGAATGTCAAACCCGATTGAATCCTTAGGTTCTATTAAATTTTCAGTAATCGTTTGTGGTTCTGGAATCACTTCCAGTTCTACCATACTCCCACTACTGTTTTATGAAAAAGTCCATTTTGCTAAAACTATGGCGAGTCAAGAACAATATCACTATTGATCTTCCAGATGGTAGAAAATTACCCTTTGTCATAGCCCGGGATAACCCACAAACTGCCATTACTGAAGCGTGCCTTGAGTATGTCCAGAGTCTGGTTTTAAGCTTAAGTCGGACAACTCCATATACCTTAACATCGTTAAGATATGAACCATTCAATATACAATATAGAAATAGAGGCACTAATTTAATTGGAACCAGATTCAAATCATGCAGCTGTCTCCAGTGTATGTCAACTAAATGGAGAGAGGTCGATCAACATTACTCAACTAGGAGTGCATCCAGATATGAGTAACTTGAAAGAGAAGCATGTTCTCAAAACCATTACTATCAACTGAATACCAAACACAAGTATCTACATCTTTGATCACCTTGAAAAATCCCGATACTTGCAACACATGGTTCTCTACTTTATTCTTATACCTATAACTTCTTAAAACTTAGATCTTGTATTTCTACGAAATACCTGTCTAAAAACTAAAGAAGTCACAAGTAAACAGAATATAGTACCAGTACAACCCCTTTGTCCTAATGGACACTGGACAACATACAATACTTTGTATAAGTCCTCTGAGTTTAATAACTCAAACCCTATGCGTTGTAGGTTGAAAATTGTGCTATGGTTAAGAAGAATTACACCGCTGTTGAATGCACCTTACCTAACCATCAACTGATATAAGTAAATGTCATGGACATAATTTTAAAAAGTTATATCTCATTTTGTAAAATAAACGTACAGATATATCAGTTTGAAATTGGTACATAACGACGGATATTCAAAACCAAATATTTTCCATCAGGCAAAACCCAGGTGATTTCCTCAAATATAACCAATTACAAAGAATTTCGATATATCAAGTCTGGTAAATATATACTATGAAACCAGAATCTAATTGGGAAAACGGTTTTCTATTAACATCGCACAGTAAAACCGAAACATGAAGATGTTTCGAAGGGTATCTGGGTATTCCTAGTAATGCCTCTTCCACTATACAGATTCATGACAGTAACTGTATATTTCCTTGCCCTCACTCCAATCCCTTTATATATCTTTACTTATTACCTTCTATACACCTTACTTAGGCTAAATGGTTTTCTTCCTTCCCTACCTTTCGGCACCTGCCTAAAGTTTGGAAGAAGACTATCCAATAAGCGTAATATGTGTACTCTACTAATAATAGGAGCTCTCGCAACCTAAGAGAAAGTAAAGAGAAAAGAAAACTGAATAATCATATTCTATTTCTCCAGAACCAGAAACCATCTTCGAACCGGAACAAGTTCCTTCGAGTTCGTATGTAACTATACGATGACATATCCAAGAAATGTAGATCTTCGTAGTGATACAGAGTGTTCTGGAGAAATGCAAAGGTGATATAGGAGTGGCAGGGGTATACGCGGTTTCGTCATGAATAATAGCAGTCGCAATTTCCTTTGCACTCACTCTAATCTCTTTATAGGTCTTTACTTATTACTTTCTGTACACCTTACTTAGGCTAAATTGTTTTCTTCCTTCCCTACCCTTCGGCACCATCCTAAGGTTTGGAAGAAGACTATCCAATAAGCGTAATAGGTGTACTCTCCTAACAATAGGAGCTCTCGCAACTTGAGAGAATGTAAAGTGAAAAGACAACCGAATAACCCTATTCAATTTCTCCAAAACCAGAAACCATCCTCGAACTGGAACAAGTTCCTTCGAGTTCGTATGTAACAATACGATAGCATATTCAATAAATGTGGATCTTCGTAGTAATACGGGGTGTTATGGAAAAATGCAAAAGGGATGTAGGAGTGACAATGATATATGCGACTAAGTGACAATTTAATAGCCAAAGTGTTTTAAGAAGATTCGGTTAACTTGGTTCATATGTTTTAGTTTGAGGTCGGGTCATGGTCACTGCCAAAGAGAGAGAGAAAAGAAACACTCAGCGTGCACTCTAACCTAGATTAGATTGGTTAATCACTTTATTTAATCAGGATGGCTCCCACCGTTTCATCGAATTCTCCCTCAAATCCTAAAAGGAGAATTAGTCGGGATCACCCGAGGAGTAACACCTACTCATCAGTGGGAATCGGGATCCAACTATCATCGCAAGATAACTTGTTGGAAGCCACCCAAGTCACCACACTACAGAAGTTATGGGCATGCCTGGAAACTTTCCTGTATGTTTGAAACTCCCGATGTGGTTTTGCCCCTAACGGTATATGATCTTGACTAGGTTAACATATCATAAACCGCTAGTCAAGTTCAACCCGTTATTATCTAAGATTAATTTAGACCCACCCGCATATACTCTTGACTAGGTCAAAATGGTTATGCGGATGTCCTAAATAATCGCAACACCTACAACAAACAAGCACCACTTAGCTACCGAACACTACGTCTTGACCAAGTCAAAACACATAGCACGAATACTAAGTAACACTTGTAAGAAATTACGGAGGGTTACGACTAGGTTTTTGGCGAAAACCCTTTAACGTAATGAACTTGATATCGTTGAAGGAAGCTGAGCAGTTTTACAAATATATAGTGGCGCAAACTTTTGCTCAAGAGGTCACTCCCTGTGAAGGGATCTCGGTTTTTTCCTCATTGAATTAGGTGCGAGATATTCCTAACTGAATACCACAATGCAAAGCAAAAGAATAGACTATAGTGAAATTATTACGATGACTCAAACTATTGCCTATGATTTCACTCCCGATGAGGGGATCTCGGCTCTTGCCTCATCTTATGAGGTGATGGATATTATGAACCGAATACCACTGTGCAAAGAAAAAGGAAACGTCCTGTAATAACAATTTTTAAAAAATAAAACTTGGTTCCAACAACATCATTTGGGTTTATTTTTTCTTGCATTAATCAAAATTAACGCAGTCCCAGCAATTAATCCATATCACACCACAGAAAAGGAACGAAAATAAAATGTACGTATATGCCATCCGCATTTGCCACTGGGCCCCGTCATGCACCGTTAGGTTACTTAACTAACAGAAGAGCGGGGGCTGGAGTAGCGCGGGTGCAAAACATATACAACATCTACTAGTATATATATACATATATATATATATATATATATATATAACATTCGTCACATGGAAGATATAAGCAACATCACAGAATCTCAGCAAGCAACACAGAATGGTAGATAAACTTGGAGCCTCGGGTTTCCTTTGAGCCGCAACTGAAACCCGACATTCCCCGGTCTTATGGATAGCCTATGCAATGAAAAACCCTGGACCCCTACGAGTGCGGCAAGTTACCCACCAATCCCAGAAGTGAGGCAACCCCAATCAACAAAGTGAATGGGCCACCCAGCACTTCACGGAATCTGGTAACTTGAGCACTCCTCCGGGGGTCAACCTATACCCCCTACGAGTGCGACGAATAGCCCGCCGATTCTAGAGTAAGTCCCCTCCGTCTCAACGCCATAAGATGCTGGCTTGTTGCCCTCTATAACCCGGCTATTCGTGCACTCCACCATGGGGTAATCCTAGTACAGAATATAAAAATATATACAATGGAGACACCGACCTCAACCCGGTCGTGCCCCAATAAAAGAATATACAATCTAGCAGAGACGGCAGTCCACATGTCGGACGCTCGCCCCGCAATATCGAATATACAAATGAATCTGAACTGTACTACCCATTGCACTACAGGTTATCCACCATGACAATCCAATCACAATATCAGCACAACACAAAACATCAACGTGAATATTATGTTCGCAAACCGTCTAGTTGAACATATAGCAACTAGTCGGGTTGCACCTCTCAATAATATTCACGGTCGCAGATATCATCACATGCACTGATAAACACACTTAAAATTTCGATCGACTAGACTTTCCCAAACTGGCCCAAATGCAAAACCAGCACTCAAATAAATCTGGGCCAAAACTAAATATCCCAAAAATCAAATTTCCATGTCAGAGAGTGCCATGAGAAATTTAGTTCAATTTCGCTACAAGACGGCCGCGGAACCGCCGCAAATAGGCATCTATTGCGGCGCTTCCACGGCCAATTTGATGGTTAAGTTGCCCAAATTTCTTATGGTCCCCTACAAATTCCTGCACAGATTTTTAAAATACCCAGAAAGATTTTTTGAACACTTTTCAAGATCGACAGCAAGCATGTGACAATGGAATTTTTATTCGGAAAAATTGGTCGATCGATATTCTAACCTTGTGCAAACTAGCTAGCATTGGTTTATGGGTGGCTCTGATACCATGTTGGGTTTCGCCTGCGCCCTGGCCATTTATTGTGGCCGATGCGGAACAAAAGCTGGCGTTTAAAAAATTTGGTATAAACAAAACCCACCCCAAGATCGAAACCATAAACCTATACTAGCAACTAAAAAGGCTTAACTAAAGGGTTAGAGTGATTATACCAAAAGAACCAAGTCCTTCGGTCTTCCATCACCTTCCTAAGCTCCTTGAGGCATGCTCGAACGAACTTGGCCACCAGTCTTCCTCCATCGAAGATGATCTACCAGAGGGATGTAGTCATGGCTCTAGCTCCACATCAAAGGATATAAGTGAAGCAACTAGGTTTCTAGGTTGCTAATCTAGAAAGCCTAGGATGTAGTGTGTGAACTAAGTGTTTATCTATCTCATCCCACCTTCTCTCATGATTCTCAACACATGAGATGGTTGAGTGGAGGTGGAAGATGAAGGTGGAGGAATAAATGAAAAACTAGAGAGGAGTGAAGCTCTAATGGTGAGAGGAAGATGGCATGCTCAAGAGAAAAAACCATCTCACAAAAATAATGAAGTCCCCATGAGAGTGAAAATCCCATGCTTGGTTTTGTAAAAACATTTCTTTCATTTTTAAAATGTGCCCATACTCGAATAGTATGCACAAATGAATTAAGAATTCATTTGTGCACACTATGCAAGCATGGTCCTCACCATACTCCCATCATATCAATGCCACCTCATTTTTCCATTTAAAAATTAAATGGTTAAACCCTAAAATTAGGTGTCCACCTTCTAGAATGTTTTCCGGAAAAACACGGATTACATTCTAATTTATATACATACCTGTATTCGTACCGAAACACATATACCCGAAGAGATAACATAACACAAAGAACATAATACTAGAATATATGTATAGAAATACATATACATAAATTATTAAATCAATACCTGATTTAAAAATCCGACGCAAACCCGAGCCGGCTAGTATTATAAACTGTTGGAGGTAGTGCCCTCAGAGTCAATTATTGGATCACAGGCACGTGATTGCAATGATTGAGGGAGGACCTATCACAGTAGGACAGTCTTACTCAAGATGATAGTATGCTATCTGGTTTATCTCTATCATCGTGTACTGCTTTAGGTGACCTGACAGGTCGCTATTACACGTTGATAGAGCCCCTAGGATTCTTGCTTGACTGCCAGCAGTATGAGGGTGATCATATATGTGGGAGCTGGTAGTCTATAAGCACATCCTTAAATGGTCCCTAGTCATGGGAGTTTCGAGACTGGGTATCGATACTCCATTAGTAGACTAGTGTATACAGTCGAGACCCCGACGAGGGGCGGTGGCCGGTCTCACAAGCCATTGGTGTCAGTTGGTTCACCTAAGATGTATACAGGTGCTCATTGGGTTATGAGTACACCGGACAGGACTCGCCGGGAACATGCTAGTTGGTATTATACCTGACGTCAGATAGCAGTTGTCACGACCCGCAAAGTACGGAACGCGACCAGCACTTAGGTTACAGAACGACTCAAGGCGTCCGTGAACTAAGTAAGCCGAAGCCCAGAATACAAACCCAATTAAAATTTTAGAGTGAAGGAAAAACCAATTTATTTAAAGCATTATACTCCATTAAACCACATCAACTTCCCCTTTTTTATAAAAAAAACTTTTCTTTTCCCAAAATTCCTGCAGAATTTCCTTTGTAAAATAATCTACAAACGAGTACAACAGGAATATAAATGAACAACATGAAAAAGGCATCCCCAAGCGGGAGCTAGCTCTTCGCCTCAAGGCGGTGACAAATCCCACGCAATATAAAATAACAATGTGCATAAGTAAGCATGAAGCATAAGAAATAGCATGTCGACTAAAGTGAGCTCGACTCCAGATATATCATAAAATAAATCCCCAAGTCTCACAAACTCACCTCTAGGTCCATATACAGTAATCCAAATAAAACGGTACAACTGAAATAATACTAGCAGTAGATGGAGTGTTCTAGATACAACGAATATATAAGGCGGTACAAAATGATAATAACCCACCTATGAGCAAAAGCCTCGAGTCCAGGCAAAATGTGCAAAAGAGGCAAAAGTATCCGCCGCTACGGTGCTGACGGATCGGACCTGCGGAAAAGCTGTGGCACAACGGGGGTGAGTTGCCAGCTCGTGAGTAATAAATAGCATCTACTAAGGCTATCGTATGTATGCACACAAGTATCCTAGCATCCCTAAATCAGGTATGGCTACATGTACTAGCAGGTATGTATGCATCATTAGTGTACTAACAAGTTTATATGTCGCATGGATGTAATAACAGGTATGTATGCCACATGAAAGTACTATCAAGTATGTACAAGAATTATTCCTTCCTTTGTTTAGAAACTTCCTTTTTAAACATCAGCATAAAACTTAAGAAATCAATAAAATCCGTGTCCAGAAATGACTCCTCAAAACTGTCCAAATCTCATGTATCCATGTCCAGTATCTCTGGCCTCAGCCATCCGGCTGATCCAAATCAAACATCCATATCTCAATCTAGCGGCCACGGTCGGTATCATCTGGATATCCGCCGTGCCCAATGAAATCACCGGTAAGTAATCCGTCCCCTGCCAGGCTCAACGCCATCTCTTGCGATCTTCTTGCCCCGGGGTACCGTACCGGGCCCACTATGTACCCGAGACGGTTCATCCACCTCCTCGAAACGGGTCTCGAAAACCACAGCAAAACTCATGGTGGACGACACTTTACATCACTAGAAAACCGCAACTTTTATATTTAAAAGGTTATAAGTTTGAAATCTTGCGGTTTTCCCCCGAAATCCAGAAATATCATAAATCTCATGAAATCATCATGAATGCATATGTCAATGATTATGAATGCCTACGGTATCAATTTACAATGTATGATTTATACTAGGCATGAGCAAATGATATAATGATACACATGCATGAGGATGGTAATTCTTATGATTTCATTTTAAATACTTATTGCAATATCACATTTCTAGGCAATTAACATATTTCAAATTTAAGGTTATCTAGTGTCGTGACATGGCAATTACCAGGGTGTGTGTGTCCACATGAATAGTGCTCGTGCTGCATATAAAACCTGGTAATGGTGCATGTGTCCTATAATGAGTCTGCGTATATGGAACATCATATAGATCCTAACTGCAGCAATTATCATGCAAGTATTCTTATCATAATATCACAAGTAATATCAAGTCTACGACATCTATCGGGCGACTCGCGCCATCTAAACGATCGTCCCCCGTAGATGTTAAATCTACTCACCCGTGATCCCGTGCTAGGTATGTCCGACCACCTGCTTTCCTTTCTCCGCTGCGCATGAAGTCCCTGCCGGTGAACCTAGAATTTACAAAAGTCACCACATCAGGAAAATCCTGCAAAACACGATATATCGATAAAAAGGATACGCGTGCGTGAAACTAAACGCGCGTGCACACGACACGACGCGACGCGCATAACCCACCAGAACCTGAACTGACACGCTGTGTCGCGAAACGTGCCACAGAACTACGCGTATCGCGCGCGTGTCGCACGAGACTTAAAACATCGAAAACACGCAAATAGCTCCAGATTCTGCCTCTGGGCCAAACTTGAAAAGTTGCAGGTACCAGAAGCCTAACCTACCCAGAATGACCCTACACCCAAAACCCCCACACCCCACCACCTACTCTGGCCGCAATTTGCGGCCAGAACGATTAAATCGGCGGCCGAGAGGGGGAGGTGGGTCCCCGTGCTCTTTGTGTGTGTTCCTACTAGTCTCACTATGCTACAGGTTCCACAATTTTACTCTAAAGGGCTCGGGTCAACAGCAGATCCTATAGAGGCTAAAAAGTCAATAAAACTGCCAAATTACGTCAAGTCGGGTAAATCGGGTGTCTTGGTGAAATTTGGGGAAAACCTTTGGTTAACTGGACTTAACAGAACCTAAAAGGGCTAGTCTAACTATCACAACTTCCACTTTTGCCAAAATTCTCTTAAATCACTCAAAATCGCCACTAAGGCATGAAATAAACACTAATCATGCTACATTATCATCATTTTAGCAATTTAGGGTTATCTAACCGATTTTAACGACACTACTAGGCTAAACAGACTAATTAACACCTAAAAGGGTTCATTAAGCTGCAAGCACTCCAATGCAACTAGATCTAGCATCACTACACAATTCTAGCACTAAAACTCCATTTAACTCTAAACTAGCTAAACAATCACATAAATCTAAGTAATATGGAGAGAGCTTAGGAATTATACCCCCTAGGAACCTTGCAACAAGGAGAAGGAGAAGTAGAAGGGAGTGGGTACTGCTAAACTTGGCTTGAAATGAGCTGAGCTTCACTGTTGCTGAAGCTGAAGTGTTGTTGCTGAAGCTGAGGTGTTGTTGCTGATGCTGATGCAGGTTTTGGGTGTTTGCTGTTGCCGAATGTTTGGTCCTGGGTTGAGCTGCTGTTGTTGTTGGGGTTGTGTTGGTGTTGTGGTGCTGATGTTATGTAGTTGGTGTATGTGTTGGGGCTGATGTGGTGTGGGTTTTGGGCTGAAAGTGTTGCTGTTTCAGCTGATGTTGCTGCTGAATTGAGTTGGAGCTGAAGCTGTTTTTGTGGTAGAGCAAGGTTATTTGAAGATGGTTTTGTGTGTGAGTGTGGCTGATGTTGGGGGGGCTGATGTGCAGCTGCTGTTGCTGAAGAAGGATGTAGTAGGGGCTGGAATGAGGATGTATGGCTGATCATTTAGGCTGGTTGTGCTGTTTGTAGCAGGCTGAAGCTGATTTTCTGGTGTTAGGGTGGCTGTAGCAGTAGCTACTGCAGATATTTTGGCTGAAAACTGGCAGAATTTGGGCTGATGCAATGATGGTGCTGCTGTGGAAGTAGTTACTGCTGTTGGGTTTAAGGGCTGATGCTAGGGGGTGTAGTTGTTGCTGATGTTGTTTTGTTTTTTTTTTTTTTGTGGCTGAAATGAGCAGGAAATGGCTGATGTGTGTGTATGTGTGAGATGAGTTTGAAAGGTAAATGATGTTTTTGAAGGAAGGTAGTGTGAAACAAATCAAGGCCCACCATAATCTCCCCTCTTCATCTCAAGAAAACCCTAACACTAATCTATTTTAGAACTAAAACTCCTCAATTAACACCAAATAAAAAAAATTTAGTCTACCATGGTTAACTTAACATGGCTAACCCACAAGCTCAAACATATGGCAAACCCTAATCTTAATCCCATCTTATATGCACAAGTGTGTGTGGTCGAGATAAAATTCCACAAAAATAACCATAAAACCAGATAAATTACTAGAAACCCATTTTGATAAACTTTTTACCAAAAACCCTACATTAACACTTAATTACTACTAACCCTAAACTCAGGTGTTACAGTCTTCCCCCCTTAAGAAAATTCGTCCCCGAATTTTAAAATATGCAGCTAAGCGTACCTCCAAAAAGATGAGGGAATTTCTTCTGCATCTCTCCCTCGGCCTCCCAAGTGATCTCCTCGCTGCTCGGGCTGCGCCAAAGAACTTTCACGGACGGCAGGACCTTTGATCGAAGTTTCTTCACTTGCTGATCCAATATCTCGACTGGCTGCACGGTGAATGAAAGGTCGGGCTCGAGCTGAACTGTCTGATGCTGAATCGTGTGGGAAGGGTCATGAAGATAATGGCGTAGCATCGATACGTGGAAGACGGGATGAACATCTGAAAAGCTGGGTGGAAGAGACAAACGATATGCAACAGCGCCGACACGCTCGAGGATCTCGAAGGGACCTACGAATCTAGGGCTAAGCTTTCCCTTTCACCCAAAACGCATCACGCCCTTCATTGGAGAGACCCTCAGAAAGACATGGTCGCCAACAGCGAACTCTAATCTGCGACGGCGCCTGTCTGCATATGATTTCTGCCTGCTCTAAGCTGCCCTCATACGGTCTCGAATCAGCTGTACTTTCTCGGTCATCTCCTGCACAATCTGCGGCCCGAAAATACTGCTCTCGCTCAGCTCGGTCCAACAAACGGGTGATCTACACCTCCTCCCATACAACGCCTCGAAAGGTGCCATCTGAATAGTATCCTGGAAGCTGTTGTTGTAGGAGAACTCCACTAGAGGTAAATGATGATCCCAGCTACCGCCGAAGTCCAAAACACACGCTCTGAGCATGTCCTCGAGAGTCTGAATGGTCCACTCTGACTGTCCGTCGGTCTGCGGATGGAATGCTGTGCTGAAACTCAAACGAGTGCCCAATGCCTCCTGAAGCCTCTTCCATAGTCGGCTAGTAAACTGGGTGCCTCGATCTGACACGATACAAGTCGGTACGCCATGCAACCGCACGATCTCGTCGATATAAAGCTGGGCATACTGAGCGAAGCTGGAGGTGGTCTTCACTGGCAGGAAGTGAGCCGCTTTCGTCAATCGGGCTACGATCACCCAGATGGAGTCATACCCTCGACTGGTCCTGGGTAGACCCACAACAAAATCCAACGAAATCTGCTCCCATTTCCACTCCGGAATGGGTAACGGCTGTAGCTCTCCTGTGGGCCTCTGGTGCTCGGTCTTGACTTGCTGACAAGTCAGGCATCTTGATACGAAATCCGCGATGTCCCTCTTCATTCAGTCCCACCAGTAGGTCTCTCTCATATCATGGTACATCTTGGTGGAACCAGGGTGGACACTATACACTGATCGATGTGCCTCCTCGAGAATATCGCGCCGCAATCCCTCAGCATCTGGTACGCACAGTCTAGATCCAAATCGTAATATCCCCTGATCATCAATCACGAACTCGGAAAATCTGCCCTGGCTCATCTGTGCCATGATCTCTGAGCAACGGTCATCTCTGCACTGTGCCTCATATATACGGTCAAGCAACTGCAGGCGTGCACGAACATGCGCGAGCTGTCCCCCTGTCGGAGTGAACTCGAACTCAACTCGGCTGTCGCATAAAACCTGCCAATCTGCTGACGACTGCCTCTGCACTGCGCGCAAACAGGATAGACTACCCCCGGGCCTCGTGCTCAAGGCATCCGCTACCACATTCTCCTTGCCCGGGTGGTATAAGATCTCACAATCGTAGTCCTTCACCAACTCATTCCAACGATGCTGTCTGAGGTTCAGGTCTTGCTGCTGAAATATGTATTTTAAGCTCTTGTGGTCTGTGAATATTTGGCACGACTCGCCATATAGGGAATGTCGCCATATCTTCAGTGCAAAGACCACAGCAGCCATCTCCAAATCGTGAGTGGGGTAGTTCTGTTCATGTTTCTTCAATTGCCGCGAAGCATACGCGATCACCCTGCCATGCTGCTGTAGGATTCCTAGGCACTCTTGTGAAGGTTCATAAGGAATCAAACATGCCCGGATTAAAATTTAGACGTGCCGAACAACCCAAAGCCGGGATCTTTGCTAGATTATTAGGGTTTAACATGCAAGAAGATAACTTTTATCTAAGTGTGAGGGATTACAACCTTTGTAGTCCGCTCCTTCACTTCACAAGCTCCAAGTAGAAGTCCCTTTGCCGCGATCCACGATCTCCCGGACTCATGAGAGGCTCCACGACTCGAACGATCCATGCTAGCTCGAAGTATTCCAAATCTCCGATGATCTACCTTGAAGTTGCTACGACTCAAGCTTTCTCACTCTAAAGAGATGAACACACTAATCTCAAGGGCTAGATGAGATGAGGATGAGAGAGTAGTAATTTTGCTTTCTTTTTAAATCATTTTCTCATATTTATTCATCACATAAAGAAATATCAAGTGAGCTTTCTTCAAGAGAGAAGAAGAAGATGATAATGGAAAAGCTAATAAGAATAATAATAATCCTTTTGTGATGAATAGAATATAAACCATATGATTGAATTGCAAACCATGGTCAAGGATGAGTGGTCAAGATTTTGTAGAGAAATAACTAGAGTTAGGGTTTGGTTAGGTTTAGAAATGTGTCATCCATAAATATCTTTACAATGACAAAAGAAATAGCTTCTAGAAGGTGCATGAAGCAACTAACCCTAATCAAACACTAACCTCAATTAATCATCCTTAAACATGTTTAACAATTAATCATATCATGTCACAATAATATATATCACATATATATTATATATTTGCATCAAAGGAAAATAATACAATTAACATATATCGCATATATATCAATGTATCATCCACTGAGAAAATGAAATAATAAAGAGAGCCAATATTAGATAATGTAATACAATATATCATATATATTATTATACATTAAATCATCGAATCAACAGTTGAATCGATGATCCGGCTATATCGAATATTACCGACTAATATATCATGTACCGATTCATCGAATCAACACTTGATCCGATGTCCCGGTTCATTTCTAAATATCGCGAGAATATAATACGGTATCCCATATCGCATTATTTTCGGTCCTGCACATATCACATATGTGCCTCTACTCCGTTTCGCCTGAGCCAAGAAACCTCTGTGTAGGACTCTAAAGAATCGCCAATACGCCGGTAGCAGGTGATGATCATATCAAACACCCACAAGCTGCAAGCGGTCAGCTAAACGTAACAGCCACCCAGGTATTGAGCGATCAGAAGATCAACAAGCTAGCCTGTGCGTTCTCCTGTGAATCCGATCAGTAACACTCCCGTACAGTCCGGTCTGTTCGTCTGATATGTCGCATATCAAGTCTAGGGGTGGTATACGTCAGACCCCAGTAACCGATAAGTCGTGTCGATGTATGGCTCATAACGGGTCGAGAAACTACTAGTAACACTTACCAGTAAATCTCTATATCAGCCCTGGCCAGGGACTTCCAGTTATAGCCAATCGAACACAGCACAACATCAACTCCCTATACCGGGAGAGACGAATCCCCTCCTATCGCTCATTTCCTCCATGTGATTCGGGACTGTACCCAAAAGCCACCGTTTTGCACGCCCTCTTGGACATGGTAAGGTGGAAATCAAAGCACAGTGGGAATCACACAAGACTCCATGACGATCTCGGGTCTACAGACTACCCTGTACCTGTGTCACCGGAGAACTGCCATCTGACGTGTGGTATATCACCATCTGGGAGTTCTCGGCGAGTCCGTCCAGTGTACCCAGTCTCCACTGAGCACCTGTACACCATCTCTGATGTCTAACACCGATGGATATGGGATCATCCATCGCCCATCATATGGGTCAAGATGCGTATACGCTAGTCTACTCTGGTGTATCGATGCCCTGTCTCGATATACCCTCGACTAGGAACAGTTATAGGATGTACACATCAACTACCGTGGCCCCACTAGTATGATCTTATCATAGTCCCAGTAGTCGAGTACAGATCCTAAGGGCTTTATCAACATGTGAGAGTAAAACAGTAAACCAATACAAGTCAACATGTTAAGATAAAGTGAAACCAAATAGCATACTATCATGACGAGCAAGAAAGTCATCTCTATATATAACCAAGCATCCATTATAATATACATCATATGTACAACAATGGCCTCTAGGGCATATACATAACTAACAATCTCCCACTTGCACTAAGGCCGGCTGTTGTAGTATCGCGTACCTAGCATCCCGAATAATCTCTCAAACTGTATCTGGGGAATAGCCTTCTTGAATGGATCCGTAGTGTTGTCCTTCGTATCTACTCTCCTGACCTCGATCTCCCAGCGATCAACTATCTCCCTGATCAGGTGATACCGCCTCAGAATATGTCTGGACTTCTGATGGGACCTGGGTTCCTTGGCCAAAGCCACAGCTCCATTGTTATCGCAATACAGAGGTATTGGATGCTCAATGGATGGAACCACACCAAGTTCACTAATGAACTTCTTGATCCAGACAGCCTCTTTGGCAGCATCGTCGGCAGCGATGTATTCAGCCTCCATCGTCGAGTCTGCAACGGTATCCTGTTTGGAACTCTTCCAACATACCGCCCCTCCATTGAGGGTAAAGACAAATCCCGAGTGCGACTTAGAGTCGTCCTTATCACTTTGGAAGCTGGAATCGGTAAAGGACTCTACCTAGAGTTCTCCGTTACCATACACCAAGAACATCTCCTTAGTCCTTCGTAAGTACTTGAGAATGTTCTTTACAGCTGTCCAATGACTCTCTCCAGGATCTGCTTGATACCGACTCACTACACTTAGTGAGTATGCTACATCGGGTCTGGTACATAGCATCGCATACATGATAGAGCCTACTGCCGAAGCATAGGGTATCCCTTGCATGCGAGCTCTCTCCAAATCAGTCTTGGGAGACATCTCTTTGGAGAGAGTGAGTCCAGAGATCGTGGGTTGGTTCCCACGCTTGGATTCTTCCATACTAAACCTCTTTAGTATGGTGTCAATGTACCTGGATTGGGACAATCCCAATATCCGTTTAGATCTATCTCTATAGATCATGATTCCCAATATGCAGGAGGCATCACCTAGATCTATAATTGAGAATCTCTGTGATAAGAAGAGCTTGACTGATTGCAGCATAGGAATATCATTTCCTATCAAGAGTATGTCATCCACGTATAATACGAGGAAGACAACCTTACCCTCTGCTACCTTCTTATAGATACAAGGTTCATCTATATTTTTGATGAAGTCAAACTCTTTGATTACAACATCAAAACAGATGTTCCAACTCCGCGATGCTTGCTTTAACCCATAAATGGATTTAAGCAGCTTGCACACATTTCCGCTGCTCCCACTATCTACGAAGCCCTCTGGCTGAGTCATGTACACGCTCTCTTCTAAATCACCGTTTAGAAAGGCGGTCTTAACATCCATTTGCCAGATTTCGTAGTCATGGTATGCAGCAATGGCAAGTAAGATCTGGATGGACTTAAGCATAGCCACTGGAGAAAAGGTTTCGTCATAGTCCACACCTGGTCTTTGACGAAAACCTTTTGCTACAAGTCTAGCTTTGAAAGTCTCAACCTTTCCATCTACACCAAATTTCTTTTTAAAGATCCACTTGCTCCCAATGGGTTTTACCCCTTCAGGAGCATTTTCCAAAGTCCATACTTTGTTGGTGTACATGGATTCCATCTCAGATCGCATTGCATCCAGCCATTTCACAGAGTCACCACTCGTGATGGCCTGCTCGAAACTAGTCGGTTCATCATCATCCATGATGCAGTCCTCGCTTCCACCATCAATGAGAAAACCGTAGTATCTCTCAGGTGGACGAGAAACCCTACTAGATCGGCGGAGGGGCTGGGGTTCGTCGGGTACTACTGAATCCTCTGGTTCCAATAAATCATCAGTTGTAGTCTGTGATGCTGGAACCTCTTCCAGCTCTACCTCTTTGCCACTAATTTCTTTTTCAAGAAATTCCATTTCTAAAAAGGTGGCATATTGAGAAATAAACACTTTTTGTTCCTCAGCGTGAAAGAATATATACCCATAAGAATCTTTTGGATATCCTACAAACTTACATATACTTGATCTTGCCTCGAGTTTGTCCGAATTTTGCTTTTTAACATAGGCCGGACAACCCCATATCTTAACTCGTTTAAGAGATGGTCTCTTCCCATTCCATATCTCATATGGAGTGGTAGGCACCGATTTAGTTGGAACTCTATTCAATAGATATGTGGCTGTTTCCAGCGCATAACCCTAAAAGGAGATAGGTAACTCAGCAGTGCTCATCATAGAGCGCACCATATCTAATAGGGTGCGATTCCTCCGCTCCGATACACCGTTGTGCTGTGGTGTATAAGGAGGAGTAAGCTGAGAGAGAATCCCATTCTCTTTTAGATAATCCCGAAACTCATTACTTAAGTATTCACCTCCTCGATCAGATCGAAGAATCTTAATACTTTTGCCCGTTTGATTCTCTACTTCGTGCTTATAATCTCTGAATTTCTCAAAAGCTTCAGACTTGTGTTTCATCAGAAACACATGTCCGAATCTAGAGAGATCGTCAGTGAATGTAATGAAGTAGGAAGAACCGTTCCTGGCATGCGTAGACAGGGACCGCATACATCACTATGTACCAGTCCTAAGAGTTCGGTAACTCTTTCTCCGTGTCCACTAAATGGAGCTTTGGTCATTTTTCCTTTGAGACATGAATGACAAGTATCATAAGATGATAATTCGAATGGATTCAAATAACCATCTCTATGTAACTTAGCTAGTCGTGTCGCATTGATATGACCAAGTCTACAATGCCACAAGAAGGATTCGTTCATATCTGAACCTTTCCTCTTGTGTGTGTTTTGTATATTTAGAACTGTATTCTGATTTAGAATGAATATGCCATTATGTAACGAGCCTGATGCAATCAACTTTTGATCTAGGAATATGTTCATAACATTATCATGTACTACAAAATTATATCCCTCTTTACTCAATAAAGAAACTGATATAATGTTGCACATCATGTTCGGTATATAATAGCACTCATTTAGAATCAGTGTATTACGACTTGGCAATACAAGGTGATATTCGCCAACTGCTTTGGCTACAATACTTGCACCGTTCCCTACTTGAACGGAATGATCACCTTTTCCCAGTTCTCTACCTTTACGTAGCCCATGTAACTGTTTACATATGTGGGATCCTGATCCGGTATCTAATACCCAGGACGTAGGGTGAACTGAGAAACAGTTCTCAATAACTAACACACCCGAAGAAGATGCATCAACATGCATGTTCTTTTGGACGGTGTGAGAATCCAGATATTCTCCTGTTTCCTGTTCAGTCTTATAACTTTTATAAGAAAGAACGGGTCCAACATTCCCTTGCTCAGTACAATAATCGGGTTCAGTCAATACATCAATATTATTATCTTGATTATGGCCTGACATGGTCGCTACCTGGAGAGAAAGAGAAGAAAACACTTTAGCGTATGCTCTTGCAAGATTAGATTGGTTATTATCTTATCTAATCAGGATGACTCCCACTGTTTTTATCAAATCTACCTTCAAACCCTAAAAAGGTAAGATTAGCCGGGATTAATTACACCTTACAATTTCGTCAATCTTTCAGCCAGATCAGTGTCGGTACTTTGAGGGAGGTTCCCCGTGCTTTCGCACGGACCTAATTAAAGTAAACCTCATTTTCCCAGAGGCGTAACCCCGTTAACACTTTTCTAGACACCTACTTGATCGGCTAATTGTTCTGTGTAAAACTCTCCCAGGAGTAACACTTACTCGCAGTGGGTATCGGGATCCAACTATCTCATAGGAGGTATGCAATCTCATTGCAAATTTCAACGCTTGAAATTCCCGATAATATTTTTACCCCTAGTGTCTTATGACCTTAACTATGGTCAACAAATCATAAGCACTAGTCAAGTTCTACCCGTCATTTCTTGATTAATTTAGACCCACCCACATGACCCTTAACTATGGTCAACAAAGTCATATGACTGTCCTAATTAATCACATCTTATGTTATATAGGAAAACATCACTTAGCTACCGTAAACTGCGCCTTAACTATGGTCAACAAACGCAGCACGAATACTAAGTACTCTATTTTCCTAAAATGACGGAGGGTTACACAGGTTTTTCAGAAAACCCCGAGCGTAATGAACTTGATATCGTCGTAGAATCGAGTGTTTTTGAAAAGGGGTGTTTTTGAGGCTTTTCTTAGTTTCGCTAAAGGGGCCACTCCCGGTGAGGGAATCGTCGGCCCTTTCCTCATCGAATAAGGTGCAGGATATATCATATATACCGCTGTGCAAAGCAAAACACTAAAAGCAATCAAAAGACAAACCGCGTTTTGTAGCATCTGCCAGTTTCGCTAAAGGAGTCACTCCCGGTGAAGGGATCTCGGTCCTTTCCTCATCGAATAAGGTGCGGGACATATCATATATGTCACTGTGCAAAGCAAAACTGTAGCTACCCTTTTTATAAAGTTTTGATTCTACAACATCTTTAGGTTTCTTTTCTTTTTATTAATCTCATTAATAAAATCCCATCAGCTTATGCTTCCTAAGCATCACAGAAGAAACGAAAGCAGTAATATTTATATATCAGCATATATATATAGTATAAGCATTCGTCTCAGGCAGTAATATGATCTCATCACAGAACATTGCAGCAGAAGAACATATATATGAAATATTGGATATACTAGGACGTCCGTGTTTTTAATACGAGCCTGTATAAAACACGGATTCCACGGTCGCGACGAATAGCCAAACTCACATCCCAAGACCCCTACGAGAGCGGCAAGTAACACTGCCAATTCTAGGGTTAGGAGACCCGGTCTCGACTCCTCGAGATGGCCTCCCACTGGACCCTAGAACCCGGTTACTTGTGCTCCCCTCCTTGGGTCTACCTAATGCGGAAAAGTAAATAATATACACTGGTGACATCAACCGCAACCTGGAAGTGCCCCAAATAAAAGAATATTACATTACAAATGAATTTTACATGAATGAAAATAAAAACCCTCATCTCACATAAAACCCCCGGCTATTCTGATCGCGACGATCCAATATAACATATCACAACAACACATAATATCTCATATCATCAACGTAAGTAAATATGCGCATCCCAATTGTCGTTGACATATAGCAACGAAACCGGCGATATCACATATTACACTTACGGTCACAGAAAAGAAAGTGTAAAACTACAATATTTGGAATCCACAATCACTTTAGACATCGTAAATCCGAAATATCACATACTCCGCGTTTCATGCCTAACTCTATGAATTCCACATATTGTATCACATTCCAGATAAATAGACATTATTAAACTTTCCGAACAGATAATCAAACACCCAAAATTTCCCAAAGTGCTCAACTCTTGAGCGGAGTTCAAATGATCCCAGAATATGTCACAGTACCGGTGATCCAGCCGTAGAAGGGTCAAGCCAACGCCTCACATGTGGCACGCCGTACTGCCCCAAACCCGAAGGTTCAAAAGGCAGTTCAAGACGGTCACATAATCGAGTTAAGGTTTGTTGTCTTCTAGAGGGTCCACCACTTAACTTGTACAATTTTCCGAAAGATTTAAACCCAGAAAAAATTCAACGCTTGAAAGTTTGCCGTACCGGGAAATAGTAAGTTAATGATATCCGTTCAAATAATTTAACAGTTTCTAAATATCCGGAAAGAAATACGAACTTAAAAATTCCGACCGAATCTTCTATTACAAAATAAACCCCATATTTAAACCATACTGGAATCACTGTTAAAAATATCCAGAAGCCTCAACAAGTACCTGCGGTTATTACCAGGAAGCCACGTGTCGCCAATCGATCAATCCGCCGCGGAACCGCCGCGCAAGTCATGCTTGCGCCGCGGTTCCGCCGCCGTTTGATCAAATTGGGGGCTCGGGCTTCTTGGTAATTCTTAGAATTCCCTGCTGATTTTTTTACATATTTTTAATTCAGAAAAATCCCAAAATTTAAAAAATTTCCAGAGAGGGGTCTTTTTGTGTCGTTTCGGGTCGATCGGAGTTTTAACTTCGTAAACACATTGCCTAATGCTCTAGCTAGGCTCTGATACCACTGTATGGTTCCTAGGCACTCTTGTGAAGGTTCATAAGGCATCAAACATGCCCGGATTAAAATTTAGACGTGCCGAACAACCCAAAGCCGGGATCTTTGCTAGATTATTAGGGTTTAACATGCAAGAAGATAACTTTTATCTAAGTGTGAGGGATTACAACCTTTGTAGTCGGCTCCTTCACTTCACAAGCTCCGAGTAGAAGTCCCTTTGCCGCGATCCACGATCTCCCGGACTCATGAGAGGCTCCACGACTCGAACGATCCATGCTAGCTCGAAGTATTCCAAATCTCCGATGATCTATCTTAAAGTTGCTACGACTCAAGCTTTCTCACTCTAAAGAGATGGACACACTAATCTCAAGGGCTAGATGAGATGAGGATGAGAGAGTAGTAATTTTGCTTTCTTTTTAAATCATTTTCTCATATTTATTCATCACATAAAGAAATATCAAGTGAGCTTTCTTCAAGAGAGAAGAAGAAGATGATAATGGAAAAGCTAATAAGAATAATAATAATCCTTTTGTGATGAATAGAATATAAACCATATGATTGAATTGCAAACCATGGTCAAGGATGAGTGGTTAAGATTTTGTAGAGAAATAACTAGAGTTAGGGTTTGGTTAGGTTTAGAAATGTGTCATCCATAAATATCTTTACAATGACAAAAGAAATAGCTTCTAGAAGGTGCATGAAGCAACTAACCCTAATCAAACCCTAACCTCAATTAATCATCCTTAAACATGTTTAACAATTAATCATATCATGTCACAATAATATATATCACATATATATTATATATTTGCAACAAAGGAAAATAATACAATTAACATATATCGCATATATATCAATATATCATCCACTGAGAAAATGAAATAATAAAGAGAGCCAATATTAGATAATGTAATACAATATATCATATATATTATTATACATTAAATCATCGAATCAACAGTTGAATCGATGATCCGGCTATATCGAATATTACCGACTAATATATCATGTACCGATTCATCGAATCAACACTTGATCCGATGTCCCGGTTCATTTCTAAATATCGCGAGAATATAATACGGTATCCCATATCGCATTATTCTCGGTCCTGCACATATCACATATGTGCCTCTACTCCGTTTCGCCTGAGCCAAGAAACCTCTGTATAGGACTCTAAAGAATCGTTAATACGCCGGTAGCAGGTGATGATCATATCAAACACCCACAAGCTGCAAGCGGTCAGCTAAACGTAACAGCCACCCAGGTATTAAGCGATCAGAAGATCAACAAGCTAGCCTGTGCGTTCTCCTGTGAATCCGATCAGTAACACTCCCGTACAGTCCGGTCTGTTCGTCTGATATGTCGCATATCAAGTCTAGGGGTGGTATACGTCAGACCCCAGTAACCGATAAGTCGTGTCGATGTATGGCTCATAACCGGTCGAGAAACTACTAGTAACACTTACCAGTAAATCTCTATATCAGCCCTGGCCAGGGACTTCCAGTTATAGCCAATCGAACACAGCACAACATCAACTCCCTATACCGGGAGAGACGAATCCCCTCCTATCGCTCATTGCCTCCATGTGATTCGGGACTGTACCCAAAAGCCACCGTTTTGCACGCCCTCTTGGACGTGGTAAGGTGGAAATCAAAGCACAGTGGGAATCACACAAGACTCCATGACGATCTCGGGTCTACAGACTACCCTGTACCTGTGTCACCGGAGAACTGCCATCTGACGTGTGGTATATCACCATCTGGGAGTTCTCGGCGAGTCCGTCCAGTGTACCCAGTCTCCACTGAGCACCTGTACACCATCTCTGATGTCTAACACCGATGGATATGGGATCATCCATCGCCCATCATATGGGTCAAGATGCGTATACGCTAGTCTACTCTGGTGTATCGATGCCCTGTCTCGATATACCCTCGACTAGGAACAGTTATAGGATGTACTCATCGACTACCGTGGCCCCACTAGTATGATCTCATCATAGTCCCAGTAGTCGAGTACAGATCCTAAGGGCTTTATCAACATGTGAGAGTAAAACAGTAAACCAATACAAGTCAACATGTTAAGATAAAGTGAAACCAAATAGCATACTATCATGACGAGCAAGAAAGTCATCTCTATATATAACCAAGCATCCATTATAATATACATCATATGTACAACAATGGCCTCTAGGGCATATATATAACTAACAGCTGCATCAATACGCATCCTAACCCCACTCACGAAGCATCACAGTAGACCACAAATCCGCCTGATCCCGAAGGCAAAGATAATACCGGCGCCGTATTCAAACACGTCCGTAGCTGCTAAAAACTGTGCTCACACTCCTCCGTCCAAACGAAAGGAACTCCCTTCCGGGTCATACCGGTCAAAGGTGCAGCAATACGAGAGAAATCCCGAACAAAACGCCTGTAGTAGCCTGCCAGGCCTAGAAAACTACGGATCTCAGTAACCGATGCAGGTCGGGGCCACTGCTGAACAGCCTCAATCTTCTTCGGGTCCACACATATGCCATCCCTCGTAATCACGTAACCCAAGAATCCGACGATGTCCAGCCAGAAAGCACACTTGGAGAACTTCGCGAACAGCTGGTGCTCCCTCAGAGTCTGTAACGTAATCCGCAGGTGCTGCTCGTGCTCCTCTCGGCTCCGGGAGTACACCAAAATATCGTCGATGAACACGATGATGAACAAGTCAAGATACGGCCTGAATGTACGGTTCATCAAATCCATAAATGCTGCGGGGGCGTTGGTGAGTCCGAACGACATCACCAGAAACTCATAGTGGCCATAGCGTGTATGGAAGGCTGTCTTCGGTATATCCTCCTGTCGGACTCGCAGCTGATGGTATCCTGATCGTAAGTCGATCCTCGAAAAATACCCCGCACTCTGGAGCTAGTCGAACAAATCATCAATGCGTGGCAACGGATATCTGTTCCGCACGGTAACCTTGTTCAGCTGGCGGTAGTCGATACATAAGCGCAGGCTTCCGTCCTTCTTCTTGACAAACAGGACCGGAGCACCCCATGGAGAAAGACTGGGTCGAATAAGTCCCTTATCTAACAAATCTTGCAGCTGAACCTTCAACTCTCTAAGCTCCGCCGGGGCCATCCGATAAGGCGGTATAGAAATAGGCCCCGAGCCGGGAATCAAATCAATACAGAACTCGACATCACGCTCAGGCGGCAGTCCTGGCAGCTCGTCAGGGAAAACATCGGGGAACTCACATGCAATCGGAACCTGGTCCAATGGAACATCCGTAGCTATAGTATCGCATACACAGGCTAGAAATCCCCGACATCCCTTCCTCAACAGCTGACCAGCGCGAAGGGAAGAAATCAATATGTGAGGGGCGGCACCACGGTCCCCCTGCACAACAAAAGCCGACTCGCCGGGAAAACAAAATATAACTGTCTTCTCATGGCAGTCAACCGACGAATAGCACGTGGCTAACCAATCCATGCCCAAAAGAACGTCGAAGTCCAACATCTCCAGAAGGATCAAGTCGATAGGCAGCTCTCGCTCGCCAATACGAATGGTACAGGATCGGAACACGTGCCTAGCAACAAATGACTCTCCCACAGGAGTGGTCACAACAAGCGGCTGATCAAGAAAACCGGATTCTCTACCCAAAATCGGCACGAAGTGGGTGGAAACGTATGAGTGCGTGGATCCGGGAT
Source organism: Agapanthus africanus (assembly GCA_030015575.1). Lineage (NCBI taxonomy): Eukaryota > Viridiplantae > Streptophyta > Magnoliopsida > Asparagales > Amaryllidaceae > Agapanthus > Agapanthus africanus. The sequence goes on along the minus strand of JASDDO010000014.1, from coordinate 480,555,189 downwards.
CGAATAACACGTGTGCATCAACAGAGCATACTGATAGGGTACCTGTAACGACGGCATTGGATGCCTGCGCATCTTAGGGTGTCAATGCAAAAACTCGGGCCTGACCTCCTCCAATAGCGGGCTGACCTCGGCCTCTGCCTCTGCCTCCTCGTCCTCTCTGGATCGGTGCACCGCGCCCACGGCCTCTGGGTGCACCTAACTGGCGTGGAGCATCGCCTGTGGCAGGTAGTAGAGCTCTCTGAGGAGGGGGCGGTGATGGAGGTAGAGTCACATGCGGAACCATCGCCGCTCCCTGTCGTCTCACTGGACAATCTCTAATACGATGGTGCAGACTCCCGCACCTAAAGCACCCTGGCGACGACTGCTTTCCCTGCGTATACGACCCATACATCTGACCCCGTCCGAACCCTCTGCCGGTCCTATCTCTCGGAGTGAATCTGGCATGCTGTCTCTGATCTGGCGTGCTGGTACGAATCCTCTTCGGCCCGGGAACGGCCGAAGTCGCTGAAATACGTGTCTCCATCCGCAACGCCGTATCCATAGCTGTTGAATCGGTGTCGAAATGCTAGGCGCCAACGGCAAGATAAAGCTGGGCATCCAGTCCCTGTATGAACCTCTTCACCCTCTTCGCTTCGGTATCTACCAGGTACGGTGCATATCGGGACAACTGTGTAAACTGGACGTCATACTCAGACACCGTCATACCAGGTGTCTTGACCAAGGCCTCGAAACTACGAGCTCTGGCGTCGTAAATGCTCTCCGGGAGGAAACGGGCAAGGAAAACTGCTGTGAACTCGGTCCAGGTCATGGGCGGTAGACCTGCAACCCGACCTCTCAGAACCGACTCCCACCATATCTGTGCAAGACCCTCTAGTCGGAAACTCGCAAGCTCTACCCAGCGATCATCAGAACATCTCAGCGAACGGCAGATCCTGGCCAAGCTGTCAAGGAACGTCTGCGGGTCCTCTGCTGCATCGGTACCCGTAAAGACTGGAGGTCTCAGCCTCATGAACTCCTGTAGTGAAACCGGAATGGTCATGGCGGTAGTAGTAGGAGCATGTATCATAGTGGTCTGGGATGTAGTAGGTGCGTCCTCCAGCCTCGGTGTACGACTGGCTGCAACTAGGGATCCTACCATCTGACGTAACTCCTGCATACTCCCCATCATCTGTCGCAACTCCTCAATACCAGTCTCAAGCCTATCCATACGGCCTGGGGAAGGTGGATCGGTCTGTCCCTGCGGCGTAGGCATACCACCCTGCTCAGTCCTAGTCTCGGACGAGCCAGCTCGAATCTCATCTCGGGCGGCAGCCTCTGCGCTCTGGTAGCCCTCTGCGGCATAGTGACTGGTACAGGAAACAGGATAAAAAGAACGGTGCAATAGAATCACAGGATACATGGAATTGAAGAAGGAATTTCAAGCAAGTATATCCTAAAGTCACCTAGGCAGAGTACCACAAAGCAAGTATGCCGCGGACATACGTACGCTATGCTACCCTGCTTATGTCACTTACTCCATCTACTAAGGGTCACCCTACACTCGGAAAGGTGAAACATATCGTTCTGATACCAACTTTGTCACGACCCGCAAAGTACGGAACGCGACCGGCACTTAGGTTACGGAACGTCTCAAGGCGTCCGTGAACTAAGTAAGCCGAAGCCCAGAATACAAACCCAATTAAAATTTTAGAGTGAAGGAAAAACCAATTTATTTGAAGCATTATACTCCATTAAACCACATCAAGTTCCCCTTTTTTATAAAAAAAAAAACTTTCCTTTTCCCAAAATTCCTGCAGAATTTCCTTTGTAAAATAAGCTCCAAACGAGTACAACAGGAATATAAATGAACAACATGAAAATGGCATCCCTAAGAGGGAGCTAGCTCTTCGCCTCAAGGCGGTCACAAATCCCACGCAATATAAAATAACAATGTGCATAAGTATGCATGAAGCATAAGAGATAGCATTTCGACTCAAGTGAGATCGACTCAAGATATATCATAAAATAAATCCCCAAGTCTCACAAACTCACCTCTAGGTCCATATACAGTAATCCAAATAAAACGATACAACTGAAATAATAGTAGCAGTAGATGGAGTGTTCTAGATACAACGAATATATAAGGTGGTACAAAATGATAATAACCCACCTATGAGCAAAAGCCTCGAGTTCAGGCAAAAAGTGCAAAAGAGGCAAAAGTATCCGCCGCTACGGTGCTGACGGATCGGACCTGCAGAAAAGCTGTGGCACAACGGGGGTGAGTTGCCAGCTCATTAGTAATAAATAACATCTACTAAGGCTATCGTATGTATGCACACAAGTATCCAAGCATCCCTAAAACAGGTATGGCTACATGTACTAGCAGGTATGTATGCATCATTAGTGTACTAACAAGTTTATATGTCGCATGGATGTAATAACAGGTATGTATGCCACATGAAAGTACTATCAAGTATGTACAAGAATTATTCCTTCCTTTGTTTTGAAACTTCCTTTTTAAACATCAGAATAAAACCCAAGAAATCAATAAATTCCGTGTTCAGCAATGACACCTCAAAACTGTCCAAATCTCATGTATCCATGTCCAGTATCTCTGGCCTCAGCCATCCGGCTGATCCAAATCAAACATCCATATCTCAATCTAGCGGCCACGGTCGGTATCCTCTAGATATCCGCCGTGCCCAATGAAGTCACCAGTAAGTAATCCGTCCCCTGCCAGGCTCAACGCCATCTCCTGCGATCTTCTTGCCCCGGGGTACTGTACTGGGCCCACCATGTACCCGAGACGGTTCATCCACCTCCTCGAAACGGGTCTCGAAAACCACAGCAAAACTCATGGTGGACGACACTTTACATCACTAGAAAATCTCAACTTGTATATTTAAAAGGTTATAAGTTTGAAATCTTGCGGTTTTCCCCCGAAATCCAGAAATATCATAAATCTCATGAAATCATCGTGAATGCATATGTCAATGATTATGAATGCCTACGGTATCAATTTACAATGTATGATTTATACTAGGCATGAGCAAATGATATAATGATACACATGCATGAGGATGGTAATTCTTATGATTTCATTTTAAATACTTATTGCAATATCACATTTCTAGGCAATTAACATGTTTCAAATTTAAGGTTATCTAGTGTCGTGACATGGCAATTACCAGGGTGTGTGTGTCCACATGAATAGTGCTCGTGCTGCATATAAAACCTGGTAATGGTGCATGTGTCCTATAATGAGTCTGCGTATATGGAACATCATATAGATCCTAACTGCAGCAATTATCATGCAAGTATTCTTATCATAATATCACAAGTAATATCAAGTCTACTACATCTATCGGGCGACTCGCGCCATCCAAACGATCGTCCCCCGTAGATGTTAAATCTACTCACCCGTGATCCCGTGCTAGGTATATCCGACCACCTTCTTTCTTTTCTCCGGTGCGCTTGAAGTCCCTGCCGGTGAACCTAGAATTTACAAAAGTCACCACATCAGGAAAATCCTGCAAAACACGATATATCGATAAAAAGGATACGCGTGCGTGAAACTAAACGCGCGTGCACAAGACACGACGCGACGCGCACAACCCACCAGAACCTAAACTGACACGCTGTGTCGTGCAGCGCGCCACAGAACCACGCGTATCGCGCGCGTGTCGCACGAGACTTAAAACATCGAAAACACGCAAATAGCTCCAGATTCTGCCTCTGGGCCAAACTTGAAAAGTTGCAGGTACCAGAAGCCTAACCTACCCAGAATGACCCTACACCCAAAACCCCCACACCCCACCCCCTACTCTGGCCGCAATTTGCGGCCAGAACGATTAAATCGGCGGCCGAGAGGGGGAGGTGGGTCCCCGTCCTCTGTGTGTGTGTTCCTACTCGTCTCACTATGCTACAGTTTCCACAATTTTACTCTAAAGGGCTCGGGTCAACAGCAGATCCTATAGAGGCTAAAAAGTCACTAAAACAGCCAAATTATGCCAAGTCGGGTAAATCGGGTGTCTTGGTGAAATCTGGGGAAAACCTCTGGTTAACTGGACTCAACAGAACCTAAAAGGGCTAGTCTAACTATCACAACTTCCACTTTTGCCAAAATTCTCTTAAATCACTCAAAATCGCCACTAAGGCATGAAATAAATACTAATCATGCTACATTATCATCATTTTAGCAATTTAGGGTTATTTAACCGATTTTAACGACACTACTAGGCTAAACAGACTAATTAACACCTAAAAGGGTTCATTAAGCTGCAATCACTCCAATGCAACTAGATCTAGCATCACTACACAATTCTAGCACTAAAACTCCATTTAACTCTAAACTAGCTAAACAATCACATAAATCTAAGTAATATGGAGAGAGCTTAGGAATTATACCCCCTAGGAACCTTGCAACAAGGAGAAGGAGAAGTAGAAGGGAGTGGGTGCTGCTAAACTTGGCTTGAAATGAGCTGAGCTTCACTGTTGCTGAAGCTGAAGTGTTGTTGCTGAAGCTGAGGTGTTGTTGCTGATGCTGATGCAGGTTTTGGGTGTTTGCTGTTGCTGAATGTTTGGTCCTGGGTTGAGCTGCTGCTGTTGTTGGGGTTGTGTTGGTGTTGTGGTGCTGATGTCATGTAGTTGGTGTATGTGTTGGGGCTGATGTGGTGTAGGTTTTGGGCTGAAAGTGTTGTTGTTTCAGCTGATGTTGCTGCTGAATTGAGTTGGAGCTGAAGTTGTTTTTGTGGTAGAGCAAGGTTATTTGAAGATGGTTATGTGTGTGAGTGTGGCTGAAGTTGGGGGGGCTGATGTGCAGCTGCTGTTGCTGAAGAAGGATGTAGTAAGGGCTGGAATGAGGATGTATGGCTGATCATTTAGGCTGGTTGTGCTGTTTGTAGCAGGCTGAAGCTGATTTTCTGGTGTTAGGGTGGCTGTAGCAGTAGCTACTGCAGATATTGTGGCTGAAAACTGGCAGAATTTGGGCTGATGCAATGATGGTGCTGCTGTGGAAGTAGTTACTGCTGTTGGGTTTAAGGGCTGATGCTAGGGGGTGTAGTTGTTGCTGATGTTTTTTTTTTGTGGCTGAAATGAGCAGGAAATGGCTGATGTGTGTGTATGTGTGAGATGAGTTTGAAAGGTAAATGAAGTTTTTGAAGGAAGGTAGTGTGAAACAAATCAAGGCCCACCATAATCTCCCCTCCTAATCTCAAGACAACCCTAACCCTAATCTATTTTAGAACTAAAACTCCTCAATTAACACCAAATAAAAAAAGTTTAGACTACCATGGTTAACTTAACATGGCTAACCGACAAGCTCAAACATATGGCAAACCCTAATCTTAATGCCATCTGACGTGCACAAGTGTGTGTGGTCGAGATAAAATTCCACAAAAATAACCATAAAACCAGATAAATTACTAGAAACCCATTTTGGTAAACTTTTTACCAAAACCCCCCACATTAACACTTAATTTCTACTAACCCTAAACTCAGGTGTTACAGCAGTTCCCTGGTGACATGTGTACAGGTTAGTTCATCGACCTGAGATCGTCATTTGTCCCATGTGAGTTCCCACTGTACTTTGATTACTACCCTACCACGGCTCAAAGGAGTCGTGCAAACAGGTTTTAGTTGGGTACAGTCCCGAGCCACATGGAGGCAGTGAGCGGATCTGCACGGGTTCGTCTCTCCCGGTATTGGGGGTGAGGTCGCGCTGTGTCTAGGAGAGCCATTACACAAAGCCCTCGGCCGAGGCAGGATATTTACTGGTAGGTATTCCAGTAGTATCTTAGGGTGTTCTGGGCTACACTCCAACACGACTTGTACCGCTTTTGGGGGTCTGACTCTTACCAACCCCCTAGGCCTGCCATGCGATACTCATAGACAAACGGACCGGACTGTACGGATATTGTCACTGACAGTCTCAGTAGGGTGTCAGTATGAGTTCGCTCACAGACGTCTCTTTTGGTCAATAGCTAGTGGCCCGTCACGTATGGCTAATACCTCTGACGTGCTAGTGATTAAATCCACAGCCATAGTATTGACGAGTCTTTAGAGTCCCCCACACACAGTTACTCAAGTTTCGGGAGAAACGCTGTAGAGGCCGTATGGAGATATGGCAGGGTTCGATCAGACACGTGCGGTATTGCACGGATCGTGATCGAACGAATTTTACTAGCGGGCTTTGGTTTAAGCCGGATCCTAGTATTAGACAGTGTAGATTTTGTCTCTTTGCATTTGTGTTCAGAGGGAATTCAAATGCGGGCATATATATACAGTAGCGGGGTTTTCCTGTAATTTATTACGGGATCAGTTTTCTGAAGTTGCCAGTTTGCATTCCGTTCCGGCCAGTTTTCCTTTGTTCCTTCCCGGCCGGACTTTTCCGATGGAGGGGGTTATTTGCAGTTGTGCAAATTATCTTTGTGGAGGGTGTTGTTTGCATTTGTGGCTTCATGATGGCATCTTTTCTTTTCATGCATCATTACATGCATTAATGAGAAGAGATTGATTTGTTTATGGATGTGAGGCTTGCTTTTGGGGGTGTGGTCACCATTCTACTTTTCCTACACTCACCTCCCTTCTTGTTGATTCCATGACACTCCCATTTTGAGAGAGGGGCCGGCCATATTACTAGAGGGGGGAGAAAAAGTTCTTTTTGAATGTGGGGAAAAATTATCATCATCTCATTTCTATGTTTGCAAAAAGGACTAGCTCCATTTCTCATTGCTCCTTTTCATTCTCCTCCTCATTCCTCCATGGCAACTTCAATCACCCCCATTGAGGCAAAGATTCTACACAACACCTACAGTACCCTTGGACGCGTCGACTTGCCAACTTCGCGCCCGAGTTGCTTCGGTCTAGAGGTGGGAGCCCGTAAAAGAAATCGGCTACGTGGTGCCCTTTCCGACGAGGAGGTGACGAACGGTGATTCTGCGGGAGATCGGGACGACGACGAGAAGACTGAAGGACACGGATCGCTCGGTATATCTCTCTACCCCATTCTCTTGATAGCTAGGATTAGGTTAATGGTTACGATCGGGGTTTATTGTCCGCAGTAGCGCCGGTTTAAAGTTAAGAAAATTTTTGATTCCGCATTTTGGCCTCGAGTAGACGGCCGGGGCGCTGCCGAGGCACAACATGGTATCAGAGTCATGCCATTAACCTAGTCTAGCTTGCTCTAATGTGTTTAGAACTTCGATCGATCGGATTTTCCAAAAACCGTATTTTTCTAGCATCAGTTTCTGTCGAATTATTTTTGGCTCGAAAATTTTTTCAAGTTGTTGCAGAATAATGTGCTGGAAATTTTAAGCGTTCTGCAAAAATTTGGTGACGTGTCCCTTTAGTACGACAGCGGAAACGCGGCCAAACCCCTGGTTTGGCCGCGGTTCCGCGGTGAAAGAAAGTCAACGCCGTACCAAATTTTTTCAGAGGGCTTTCGACATGGAATTAGGGTTTTTGGAATATTCTTTTTGGGCCCAGATTTTCTGTGAGTGCTACAGTTGTGCTTGGGGCCCACTTGGGTAAATTTGATCGATCGAAAATTTTAAACATGTTAGTTCACAGTATTTACATTATATCTGCGACCGTGAATGTCACTTGATCGGTAAATCCTGTCTAACTGCTATAGACCTTTTAGACGGATTTGCGAACGTGACATTCACGTTGATGTTCTGTGTTGTGCTGTGATGTTGCGGATTGGTCGTGGGGGATAGCCTAGATGCAATGGTAGTACAGTTTTATTTTATATGTACATTTGATATTTCGGGGTGAGCGTCCGACATGTGGACTGCCGTCACTGCCTGTTTGTATATTATTCTTTTGGGGCACGACCGGGTCGAGGTCGATGTACCCGTTGTATGTATATTTTACTTTCTATACTACGATTACCCCGCGGAGGGGTGCACGGATAGTCGGTGTAACACCTTAGAATGTGTTTTGTAGCTAATTATATTTTAATGTGTGGTTTTTAATAAAAAGTTTACCAAATTAAGTTTTAAATATTTTATCCTATTTAATGTGTATTTTATTAGAATTTGTTAGGCTTGCACACACTTGTGCATGTTAGCTAGGGTTGTTTTTGGGGTTAAACATGATTAGCAACCATGGTTAACTAACCATTTCTCCCTAATCTAGTTTTAATATTTGTTTAAGTGTCATGGTTGTAATTAGTCATGATAGTTTTAAAAGTGAAAATGAATTTAAAATGGAATTTCTTTATTTGGTTGACCTTGGTGAGAGAGAGAGAGTGTGCATGATGGGGCATCATGGCCTTTGCCATGCCTCATTTAATGAGGAGAGAGAGAGTGAGAAGGGGGTCTTGTGTTGTCCTCATTTCTTCATCTCATTTTCCATCCCTCATCCTCTCACTCTCACACACACACACACCCACACTCACTCACTCACTCAGAGCTCAGCAGCAGCAGCAGGGACAACAATAACAACAACAAAAACAAGTGAAGTGGCAGCAGCAGAAGAGGCAACAGCAGCATCAGCATCATTAGCAGCAGCAGCAGCAACAACAGACATCAGCAGCAGCAGTAAGAGCTCCAGCCACTTGGAGCAGCTCCTCTCACTTCTTCTCCTGCTTCTTGTGATCCTTTTGGGTATATTTTCTGAACCCTATTTCTCGTTTGCTTAGCTTGTGTGTTAATTAGCTCGATTAGTGTTAAATTAGCTAGTTTAGTGCTAGATTTTGGTGATTTTGAGATGTTGTGGAAAATTGTTGAGTGTGTTAGCTACCTTAGTATATTTAAGTGTTAATAGGGCCACTTCAACTGAGGAATAGCCAGATTACACTAAAATACCATAGGATTTCCTTTTTGTGCAAATTTGTCGTTTTTATGCGATTTAGTGGATATCTGGAATCTGCTATTGACCCGGACCTTACAGAGTGAAATTGAGAAGACTGGGACATGATACCTAGGTCTAGATACCACCACCAGAGCACGAGCCCCTATCTCCCTACCCAGGCCGCCAAATTCCTCATATTGGCCGCAAATTGCGGCCCAGAAGGGGACTGGGGTGTTGGGGTTTTGTGTAGGGTTTCCTGCTGTGTTGTCTAGGTCTTTGGCATGTATAGTTTTGTGATATCTTACCTGTAGGAAAATATGGGGTCATATATCGTTTTTGGTGTCCGTTGTGTTTGCGCGATACGCGCGATACGTGAGTGGGTTCTGTGATCCAGCGTATCACGGCGTGTCGCGATGGTTTTAGACGCGTACACACACGATTCAGCGTATCGTGCACACACGCGTTTAGTTCGCGACGCGAGTTTCTCGTTTTGGTTCGATATCGCGTTTCGCGGAATATTATGACTTATATATGATTGCATGTCGTATTTGCAGGTTTGCAGGCAGGAACTACGGACACGGCTACAAAGGGAGCAGATGGTAGGATTCACCTAGCGTGGAGTGTAGGTGAGTAGATTTAACATCTACAGGGGAATCGCCCGCATGGCGTTATGCGTCTGGGCTAGGATTCAATTACCTGTCGCACATTCTACGTCATTGTAGAATTGCGCCATACTTTATTTCCTTGATATAGTTATACTGTGACTAGCAGCCGTAGGACACTGCACACATTATTGACGGTTCATGTTGCACGAGCATGGATTGTATGCTACAAACACACCGTCAATAATTGCCATGTCACACACTACCCCTTATAACTACTATTGCTTACCACACATGACATCTAGCTTACCGGTATACCTATAGTGTATCATACCTTTAGTGATAGGTACATTTACACCTTACGATACACCTATAGGTATACCTTTTAGATATTTTACTTATACCGGGGGATATCTTACTCATATTCTTCTTATACCCAGGGGGGTATACGACATCAGTTCTTATAGGTAGATACCTATACTTGGCTGTACCTTATTGATTTTGCATACATCTGGTTCAGCTATATAATTTTGTTTACCTGCTCGCATTCAGATATATCGCATTGTTTATTTAGATTTTATATGATGTTTTCGGGATTTGGGAACCGCGGGAGTTAATGAAATTATGCATACATTGAACAACCCGGTTTCCTTGATATGATATTTGCGCGTCCATCATGAGTTTTATCGGTGCTGATTATATACTCCATACGAGGTGTGGTTGCCGTATGAGAGTACATGGTGGGGCCCGGTATGGTTCCCCTCGGCAAGAAGATCGATGGGTTTGCCGATTGAGCCTGGAGGCGGGCGAGTACCTACCAGTGATTGGTTGGACCTGGCAGTTGTCCGGAGGATACTGGCCAGAGTCGAGAGACGGATGCGGGATGATCTGTACTGTCGGGGCCGAGGGCCGACACGGCAGACGGACCCCGTGGGCCGATCCGGACTGACGGAGCCCGATATACGAGGATTTCTGTGTCGATGCTTGGCACACTGTTTTCATGATATTTTTTTAACCCCTTTGTATATATAACAGGGGATTTAGCCGTTGTTATATATACCCTTACACCAATATTAGTGGAATGGGACGCTAATATATGTGTATTGCCCCCATCATACTTATTTCTGTGTATTTACCTTTAGGATGTTAGAAACTTACTTGAGATTCGACTTGGGATATAGGTGATTCATTGAGTTTGGATATTGGATATGAAAGATATAGTTGATCTATACATTCGAGATATAGGAGAGCTTTTCGATATTGTACTTTGAGGTGATGTGAGACCTGTATGTTGTGAGAGCCCAATGTGGGGGCTGATTTGAGGATTTGGGATTTGAGTGTCTTGATGGATTGTGATCCTGCCACGATGTCAGGTTTCCGTGGAAATGACATATTCCACCCTATACCTCACCCTTATCTATTTTTATGCACATTTTCATACATTGGTAGTACCTGTTAGTGTACCCTTATGATAGTTGCATATTTACATTCTCATATCCCTACTGCATGGTTATTGCATACTATTGTCATGTTACTATTGCTTCACATATTGATTGTACCTGCTAGTGTACTCTCCTTTATTCAGCATTTGCATGACATGTTATTACTGTAATCGCATATCTTAGATTCATGCCGTACATGCATTCCTGCGATTTCCTGCATATGTTTTATACTATTCACGAGTTGGCAACTCACCCCCGTTGTGCCACAGGTGTTTCAGGTTTTTCCCCAGAGTAGTCGAGGCAGGCTATTCTTCTATTCAGCTATTCAGCTACTATCTTTTGCCACAGATACCGCATCAGCTCACAGTATACCGTTTTGCTTAGGTGGGTTAGATGATTATCTGTATTTCCTATTGTACCTTTGTTGTATTTGTACTCTCCATCTACTATTGTATTGTGGACTTAGAGACTTGGTGAGGACGTATTTGTATATTATTGTGGATTTGTTGTCTTTTATATACAGCTTTCTCTCTACTGTCTTTATTTCTTCGCTACGGCGTCGTATATTTGTATTGTATTCATCTTGGCTGATTTTTTTACAAAAAGGTGTGTTGCCAAATTTTAAAGAAAGAAAGTAAGACTTTTAAAGAATTTGGGTTGCGATTTCATATGTTTCAAAACTTATATTGTCTTTTCCGTATTTTTATGGTTTAGACTTCTGGGTTTTGGCTTTCTTTTGCTACGTTACGTCTTAGGGCGTTGCGTAGTATTAGGGCCGTCACGGGCCAATTTTGGGTCGTGACAGTCGGGTTCTAGAGGGCAACGGGGCCGCATCTCATGGCATTGAGACAGAGGGGGCTTCACTCTAGAATTGGCAGGCTATTCTCCGCACTCGTAGGGGGTATAGGTCGACCCAAGGAGGGGTGCCCAAATTACCGGATTCCGTGAAGTGCTGGGTGGTCCATTCACGTTGCTGAAGGGGGCTGCCTCGCTTCAGGTTTTGGCGGGTGACTTGCCGCGCCCGTAGGGGTCCAAGATTTTCATTGCACAGGCTATCCACACGACCAAGGGAACGTCGGGTTTCAGTAGCGGCTCTATGAAACCCGGGGATCCCAGATATCTGTATTGTTCTGTGATGCTTATTACATTTCTGTGATGTTGCATTTTTATCACGCCTTGAGCGAATATTATATATTGATATATATACTAGTAGATGTTGTATATGTTTTGCATCCGCGCTAGTCCAATCCCCACTCTGTCGTTAGTTAAGTAACCTAACGGGTGATGACGGGACCCAGTGGCGAATGCGGATGGCATATACGTACATCATTATTTTCGTTCTTTATTGGTGTGATCAATTGATGGAACTGCGTTGATTCGGATCAATGCAAGCTAAATAAACCTATTCTGATGTTGTTGGAACATTTTTCAAAAAGCTGTTATTGCAAAGACGTTCTCTTTTGTTTTGCACAGTGGTATTCGGTTATGAATATCCAGCACCTCAGTCGACGAGGCAAGGGCCGAGATCCCTTCACCGGGAGTGACCCCTTGGACAGAAGTTTGCGTCAGAGTAATAACTTCACTATAGCCGATTGCCTTTTTCTTTACATCGTGGTATTTAATTGGAATATCCTGCACCTTATTCTATGGGGAAAGACCCGAGATCCCTTCACCGGGAGTGACCTCTTTAGCGAAAGTTTTCGTCACTATATTTTTATAAAAAGTTATGCAGTTCCTTCAACGATATCAAGTTCAATACGTTAAAAGTTTTTCGCCAAAAACTAGACGTAGCCCTCCGTCATTTCTTACAAGCATTACTTAGTATTCGTGCTGCATTTGTTAACTGTGTCAAGGCGTAGTGTACGGTAGCTGAGTAGTGTTCGTTTGTGGCATATTAATTGGATTGGTTAGGACAGTCGTGCGGCCTTGTTGACTGTGTCAAGGGCTTGAACCGGTGGGTTTAATGCAATCCAGGATAATGACGGGTTGAACTTGACTAGGACTCTTTGATTTGTTGACTGTGTCAAGGTCACTTGGGTCCTAGGGGTGAAAATCTCATCGGGAGTTTCTAAAGAAACTGAAACTTGCCAGGCATGCGCATACCTTCTGGAGTGTGATAATGTGAGTGGATTCCGTCACGTCATCATGCGATGATAGTTGGATCCCGATTCCCACTGATGATTTGGTTTACTCCTCGGGTGATCCCGACTAATTCTTCTTTCAGGTTTGGAGAAGAATTTGAGGTTACAGTGGGAGGTTTCCTGATTAGATAAAGTGATAACCATTCTGATCTAGGTTAGAGTGCACGCTGAGTGTTTCTTTTCTCTCTCTCTTTGGAAGCGACCATTGACCCGACCCTAGACTATGACTCAGTGACCAAAATTAACCGAACCATCTTATAAGACTGGCTTTTGGATTGTCAGAGTTGCAAACCTCTTTGCCACTCCTACTTTTACCCTTTTCTCCAGGACACCCCGTATTAATACGAACGTCCACTTCCATTGGACAAAACCATCGTATGGTTATATACGAACTCGAAGGAATTTATTCGAGGATGGTTTCCGGTTCTGGAGAAAATAAATAGGTTTATTCAGTTGTCTTCTCCTTTTACCTTCGCTCAGGTTGCGAGTACTCCTTGGTTTAGGAGATAGTACACCTATTACGCAAATTGGATAGTCTTCTTCCAAACCTTAGGCTGGTGCCGAACGGTAAGGAATGAAGAAAACCAATTAGCATAACGATGGTGTACAGAAGGTATTAAGTTAAGACAAAGAAAGGGATTAGTAAGAGGGCAAAGTAAACTGCGACTGCTATTCACGACCAAACCAAGTATTTCATTACCACTCCCAAATCACCTTTGTATTTCTCCAGAACACTCCGTATCACTACGAAGATCCACAGTTTATTGGATACTCCATCGTATGGTTATATACGAACTCGAAAGGAACTTGTTCCAGTTCGGGGATGGATTCTGGTTCAGGAGAAATAGGAATAAGGTTTATTCGGTTGTCTTTTATCTTCACCTTCTCTCGCATTGTGAGTGCTCCTAAGATTAGGACAGTACACCCATTATGCTTATTGGATAGTTGTCACGTCCCGAAAGATGGAACATGACCGGCACTTAAACTACGAAACGTCTCGAGGCGTACGTAATCTAAGTAAGCCGAAAACCCAGAAATCCAAACCAAAAAAAGTAGTAGAGTGAAGGAAAACGAATTTAAAACAAGTAGTTTTAATAGCAAAAGCCGAATTATGCGGTTTTTTAGAACATCAAAATTTACTGAAAATTTCGGTAGAGTCTCCTTTGTAAATACTGGCCCCCAAACGCGATACAGCATGAATAGTATACGAAATCAATAAAAAGGCATCCCCAAGCGGGAGCTAGCTCTTCGTCAATCGACGGTCACAACCACACAAGCAATATAATATACAACGCCAACGGCGAGGATCAAAATTCAAAAGGAAACTCAAAACCACAAGAAAACCGCAGAAATATAACGCGCGACTCTAAGGTTGAAGGAATAATATCACTGGTCTCTATCTCAAAATAAATACATGTTTGGTTGATGGAACTTCTAGATACAACAGAATAATGATATACAAGATATATAATGGGGGTACGATACAAGTAAACCCACCTACTAGAAAATCACCCGAAGGAAACTATGCCCGCAAAGCCGTAATGAAACCTGTACGGCAAACCTGCAAGAAACTGGGGCACAACGGGGATGAGTTGCCAACTCGTGAATAGAAAAACATCAACGAATAGAAATCGCATAAATAACGCAACCTAGGTCAATGATCATAAAATATCCTCAATTATATATATAACATGCAACCTATAACAAGGCTAGGGTAAATATCTAACCCGAGTATAATCTCATGTGCCCGTGTCAGTGCCTCAGGTTGCAAATATATCATATGAATGAGGTATGAATGCATGATAACAGAATACATGTAAATGAAGAACTGTTTTCATAATTTAGTGAGATTTCCTTGTATTTTTAAAATGAGGTATCATAATGAAATCAGCATAAAACAGTGCCTAGCATCGGCACAAAACGTAATCCCAATATCTCTATATCTCTGTATCACAGTCTCTGTACCTCAATATCTCGAAATCTCAATGTCTCAATCACAATATCTAGGGCGCCGTCAGTCGAGACCGGCCCGTACCATCCATCTCAAGACTACGACGGTATCCTCCGGATATCCGACGCGTCGGGTAAAATCACCGGTAAGTAGTGCTCCCCTGCCAGGCTCACATCGTCATCATCACGAGCTTTTTGCCCCGGGGTACCTTACCGGGTCCACCATGTACCCGAAACGGTTCATCAGTCTCCTCGAATCGGGTCTCGAAATCCATCAGCAACCTCAGGGTGGACGACTCATACATCATTGGAAAAACCGCACTTTTTATTTTAAAAGAGAGAAAAGGTTTATTTATGTTTTTGCGGTTTTCCTCCAAATCCAGAAAATCTCATGGAAATCCGAATCCAAAACCTCAATAACACGTAAAATAGTGAATATATGCATGAGAATCCATGAATGCGGCATAACAATGAATAACAGTATGCATGAAGTAGCAGGTAATAACTACAATGTCTAAACTAACATATAAGGCAAGTACGCTATGTCAAGAAATAATATTTTATAAGGTGTACGTGACATGGCAATTACCGATGAAGATGTGTGTGAGCCGGCAAGTAAGTGTACGTGGTACATACGCATCATCGGTAATGGTGTCGGTGTCCTAACAATATGATATCAACATTGCAATAAGAAATTATAACATAAGTATGCGATGCGAAGCGAACCACAATAATAAGCGGGAGCTGAATACTAGACGCAACTGTAACTAACCTGCATTAATCTAATATAAGTCCTACAAATGGTGCCTTTTGAAATAACACGAATCATGGGGTTTTGAAAATAGGGGCTACGGTGTTTTTATGAAAAGATACGTCTTTTGAAATATCCGTAGGATCCCTTGGGCTGTCTTTTAAAATACCCACGATTCGTTAGTTTTTGAAATAGGTAAGAATCGAATCTAATCTAACAACTAAACTAAACTAAAGGGCTAAGCTAACAAGCTGGACTACAGGTAAGGAAACCGCCTAACATCTGAGTCGATCCATATACATACCTGTTTATATATTAGTCGGTGATCCCGCCTCAATAATATCATATCCGATACCATATCTATAATCAGACATCCCAAGTCAAGAGTGCGGATCAATCATCAAAATATAGCTCGTACGTAAATCCGTCATACGGTATCCCCAGATCTGGGTACGGGTCAAAATCATATTCATCACACTATTCATCCGGTATCCTCTTTATCAAAGATCATAGTCTAAGGTACTGACCTATGTCTAATACAATACTAATATCATCAATATAGTCATGATCTGACTACTGATCGACAATCTCGTACAAACCGATATCATTAGCACATATCATCATCAAGGGGTATACATCGCCCAATACGGCCTAGTATCAATATCCTAGCATATCATATCTTATATCACGATCACATGTCGACCATTTTATTTATAACACTATTCACCTGTATCGCCGCCCCAAGATCCGCTATAACACCAGGACGTACCTCAAGTACGAATCCTGCCATATCACCGATATCACAACCACAAAACAAATCTCATCGACTCAGCTCAATCCCAAGTATCATCCTCAAATCCGTATGTGAACACATACTCCCATACCCATGTGATCACATAACTATAAAGAATCCCATGAGCACATATAAATAGGAATGTACGCAAGTATGTATGTGTGTATGTGTAGTGCAACACTACCCTAGGGTTCGCAACACTAAAATAATCCAACACACCAATATCCATCCTAAACATCGTTATTAATCCTAAATAACATATAATAATTGTTGGTGTGTATACGCATCCGTATACACCACCACGGACTGCGGGGGTGCTATACGCCATCCACCCGACTTCTCCCCGTAGATATAAATCTACTCACCTGGTCCTCGCTCGCCGGTGCCGACGTCGCCACGCGCTTGCTTGTCGTCTCGAAGTCCACATGGGGTACCTACATATCAAAACGCACCATATCGCATTAAAACCCGACTCATGACCAAAACGACGCCCGAATCCCACATAGGTCAAAACCTATGGTTGCTCTCACAAACCAACCCAAAAACCCTCGACGTCGGCGTGCAAACGCCCGACCATCGAGAAAAACCCAAGTACCCTCATTTGCACATTCACGAATACTAATTTAAATATTGAATAGGTTAAAATTCACAAAAACCCTAAATTCACTTTAGAAGCCATTTTTCCGAAAATCTAGCAAGCAAAAATTACCCGTTTTAGAACAAAACTCGAAATTTAAATGAATCTAGCGGCCAATATACTTATTAAATATCTTAAATAAGTCATATAAATCATTTCCATAATTTAATTTCACCAAACCATATATGTTCAAAAAAAAACTAGTTTGCAAAAATACCGATTTTAACTCTTTTTAAAGCAAAATTCACAATTTAACAATTAAGCTTGGTTTTGCATGATCCAAAGTCATTAAACCACTCATTATAATATTAATAATGACATGAAACCATAATTATATTTTAATCTAAAGCATTTAACAATTTTCCAAAACTCTAGTTAGCAAAATAACTTAATTAGGGCATTTTATAAGTAATGGTTTGGAATTAACAACTAAATTAGCTTTCTATAAAACTTAAGATGTTAATCCACAACACAAAACCATGCACAATTTATCATAACCCATTTCCACAACAAAACCCTAACTTGAAATCTTTAATCATGCAATTAAACTCATCAAAACCTAATTAAGGACTTAGTTAATTTAGATTAAAGCAACTAGATAACAAATTTTAACAAAAGCATGAGATTATACCTCCCATGATGAGATCAAGCTCAAGATCTAGCCTCCTAAAATGCCATTTTGATCCCTAGATCCATGCTAGAAAGGCTAATGAGAAATGGGTAGGAGTTGGATTTGGATTTTGGGATTTATTTGATGGGTTTTGAGGCAATTTTTAAGCATTTTTGAAGAGGAATGAGAGGAGAAAAAAGGGGGAGGGGGCTGCTTCTGGAAGGGCCGGCAACAAGCATGTGGGGGAGAGGAGAGAGGGGGTGTGGTGTGAGGTATGGTGAGGGAAAAGTCCAAGTCAACAAAAGGTCAACTCTTTTATCCATTTTCTTTTCTTTTCTTTCATTTCTTTTCCTTTGCAAAACAAGTGGGGACAAGAGAGGGGGGCTGCTGAATTCAACCAAGGGGGAGGGAAAATGGGGGTGTGTGAGTGTGGGTATGGGTGTGGGGTGATGGAAAATGACAAATACAATACCCCAAAGATCCATTTACACTAAAAAAAAAGCATTTTTCTTCGATATTTTCTAAACCGTTTTGGCAAACGATTTCGTTTCAAAAACCACATGATAAAATTTTATTTAATGTATTATGATGCACAAAATTTATTTCAACTCATTCCAATTTGTAATTTTCCCTAATTAAATATATTAGTGACGGCTTAAAATAATATTAAAATAATTATTTTCGGAAATTTTTTCAGAAAATTTGAAATTTCCCCAGTGGCTCAATAAACACCAAATAATAGCAATTACCTAGCTAGAATATGTATATTTAATTTTAAAATAAAGATATTTGTATTTTGACTTTTTACAGAAAACCCCCTTATTTTACCGTTTTTTCGAAATTTCACCGAAACGATTTTCAAAACGTTACAATCTTCCCCCCTTAAAGAAATTCAGTCCCCGAATTTAAATTAAAACTTCCCCCAAATACTAAAATATTTCAGCCAAAACCATCAAATCGCCGGGCTCCGAAATCATAAATACATAAAACAAATCGTAGCGCAACGCATGCGCATGAAAAATGAGCATATAACTCAAATCAGAACTCCGTCAAGCATCCCGCAATCATCGGAGTCATGGGGAAGACATCAATACCAAATCCAAAGCAAAACCAATATGATATAAATCGAAACTATACATGTAAAATATATTCAGGTACTGTCCTCTGACTAGTCCTGCTCAGTACGAAAACACATAGCAATATCATAAAAACGTACTGCTCTATAAGAAAAATCAATCCCAAAATACGCGTATGCATACTACGTGCGTCTTGTGCGCACGGAAATCAAAATCCAAATATGTGCCATACATATGCATAGAAACAACATCTAAGTGCATCGGGTGTGCACGAAACATCTGTCGTAGGCAACATGTGTGCCTGACAGCAAAATCAGGTGCATCTGACATGCACGAAAAATCTTGATTTAGTGCATCTGGTGTGCACCAAAATCACACTTCAAAACATGTGCCCAACATGCGCGAAAATCCAAGGCACGAAAACTATCTCAAGTGCAACTGTGCAAAAATCATAAATACTCAGTAGGTGCAACCATGGCGCATGAAAACGATATCATGAAACTCAACCATCAAAACCAAATCATGCGAATAGATCACCCAAAACATCGAAATCAATAATGGCGGAATAGTACCGCTCAAGCGCATCCTCTAAGAATCTTGGGCCAACTGTCGCGGTCACTAGTGGGACGTCTCGTCGATGATCATGAACTCTGGCCTGCTGGTGTGCGTAACAATGACCACTCCTGGGTCAAGGTCTTCACTGTGAATTACCAATCTCTCGGTCCATCGGCTCATCAGCCCTGTCAGGTGTGCTAACGGGGATGATCCCGTTCTGGCACGTCTCTTGTCATCTCCCGGTCAATCATCACGACCACTCGTAAGACAGCATATCACTGGCGTCGGCCTTTGGCTCTCTGAATGTACATGACACATCTGATCCTGGGTGCAAGTATCATTGCAGCAGTGTCCTGGAAGGAATCCTGCTCATGGTCTCTTCCATGCCTCGTCTCTTCCAACTGTCCAGAACTCATCGTCCTTTCTTATATTTGCATCTTGCTCCGGAACGGCTGCATACCCATCGCGACTCCTTCTGGAAGGTATATCCAGTACTCTGCCTCGGCATGCGCATCGCATCCCTAATGTCGGCGGAGGTGAACGTCATCATATCCAGATCTTATACGAACCTCTTACTCCATTTTCCTCTAATGTCGACCTCTTCGGACTCGTCTCGTCGTGGCTGCATGGACTGAGCTCCAACAGCTATCCTCGTATCGGGAGTCTCCCAAGAAATGCATCTCACCACCTAGCATCCGAATTAAGTCGAGCCATCCGATCGAGTCGTCAAAACCTCATAATCCCCCAAGAGCTCAACCTCTTGGGCACAGTTTAATAGTATCGAGTACATACCACAGCATCGGTGGTCCAGCCGTAGAAGGGCAAACCCAAGCCTCACTAATGGCATCGTGGAACTGCCGCAAACCCGAAGGTTCAAAGGCTTTCACACGGTCATTATGTCGAGTTAGGGTTTCATTCTTCTAGAGGGACCATAGAATTGCCTGCATGTCTTTCCGACTACTTTAAACTTGGAATAATAGGTTTCTGACAATCGATCGTCTCTGTCGACTCTCAACGTCCCCGCGTGAAGTCGTCTCTAGCTGGAATCAATCTATCTGATCACCTCGCATCGGGGTAACGAACGATCCACATGTCCTAGTCATTCATCCTCGATGACTAGCGACCTTCTATCATCTCTTAGTACAACTCATTCTGCACTAACTCCAGCATCTGGGGCAATATCCTGTCGTTCGCAGCAATAACTGCCTCATTCGTCTGCACGCTGAACAGTGCCTCAATCATCATGAATAAGCAATACGCCAACGGTCATCAAAATCTGGCTTGCCTCTTATCATTGGCTCAATCCTCTGGTGCTGATTTGCACGTCCGAGTAATCTCATACAGTGATCCATCCAAACGCTCGTAGCGCAAAAACACAATCAGACAACGCCTCTCAATGCAATCGTATGTCGCCGGAATCATGCCCTGGTCAGTCCTCGTTCTTGATGAGCTCGTGCTGACCGCAACTCTAGCTGTAGCTCTCCCTGCCCGTAATCGTGGAAGCAAAACCATAACTGGTACTGATGAGGCTTAGATCGGAATGAATATAATACAGAGCAAAAAAATGTACATCCTAAGGCTTCTTAAGTGGAGTAGCGTATCGTAAATATGCCGCGGAACATACCTACGGTACGTCACTCTACTTTAGTCACCTATTCCATCAACCAAGGGTCATCCTAAGACGAATTATGCGGTTTTTTAGAACATCAAAATTTACTGAAAATTTCGGTAGAGTCTCCTTTGTAAATACTGACCCCAACCGGGATACAGCACGAATAGTATACGAAATCAATAAAAAGGCATCCCCAAGCGGGAGCTAGCTCTTTGTCAATCGACGGTCACAACCACACAAGAAATATAATATACAACACCAACGGCGAGGATCAAAATTCAAAAGGAAACTCAAAACCACAAGAAAACCGCAGAAATATAACGCGCGACTCTAAGGTCGAAGGAATAACATCACTGGTCTCTATCTCAAAATAAATACATGTTTGGTTGATGGAACTTCTAGATACAACAGAATAATGATATACAAGATATATAATAGGGGTACGATACAAGTAAACCCACCTACTAGCAAATCACCCGAAGGAAACTATGCCCGCAAAGCCGTAATGAAACCTGTACGGCAAACCTGCAAGAAACTGGGGCACAACGGGGGTGAGTTGCCAACTCATGAATAGAAAAACATCAACGAATAGAAATCGCATAAATAACGCAACCTAGGTCAATGATCATAATATATCCTCAATTATATATATAACATGCAACCTATAACAAGGCTAGGGTAAATATCTAACCCGAATGTAATCTCATGTTCCCGTGTCAGTGCCTCAGGTAGCAAATATATCATATGAATGAGGTATGAATGCATGAAAACAGAATACATGTAAATGAAGAACTGTTTTCATAATTTATTGAGATTTCCTTGTATTTTTAAAATGAGGTATCATAATGAAATCAGCATAAAACAGTGCCTAGCATCGGCACAAAACGTAATCCCAATATCTCTATATCTCTGTATCACAGTCTCTGTACCTCAATATCTCGAAATCTCAATGTCTCAATCACAATATCTAGGGCGCCGTCAGTCGAGACCGGCCCCTACCATCCATCTCAAGACCACGACGTTATCATCCGGATATCCGACGCGTCGAGTAAAATCACCGGTAGGTGGTGCTCCCTTGCCAGGCTCACATCGTCATCATCACGCGCTTCTTGCCCCGGGGTACCTTACCGGGTCCACCATGTACCCGAAACGGTTCATCCGTCTCCTCGAATCGGGTCTCGAAATCCATCAGCAATCTCATGGTGGACGACTCATACATCATGGGAAAAACCGCACTTTTTATTTTAAAAGAGAGAAAAGGTTTATTTATGTTTTTGCGGTTTTCCTCCAAATCCAGAAAATCTCATGGAAATCCGAATCCAAAACCTCAATAACACGTAAAATTGTGAATATATGCATGAGAATCCATGAATGCGGCATAACAATGAATACCAGTATGCATGAAGTAGCAGGTAATAACTACAATGTCTAAACTAACATATAAGGAAAGTACGCTATGTCAAGCAATAATATTTTCTACGGTGTACGTGACATGGCAATTACCGATGAAGATGTGTGTGAGCCGGCAAGTAAGTGTACGTGGTATATACGCATCATCGGTAATGGTGCCGGTGTCCTAACAATATGATATCAACATTGCAATAAGAAATTATAACATAAGTATGCGATGCGAAGCGAACCACAATAATAAGCGGGAGCTGAATACTAGACGCAACTGTAACTAACCTGCATTAATCTAATATAAGTCCTACAAATGGTGCCTTTTGAAATAACACGAATCATGGGGTTTTGAAAATAGGGGCTACGGTGTTTTTATGAAAAGATACGTCTTTTGAAATATCCGTAGGATCCCTTGGGCTGTCTTTTAAAATACCCACGATTCGTTAGTTTTTGAAATAGGTAAGAATCGAATCTAATCTAACAACTAAACTAAACTAAAGGGCTAAGCTAACAAGCTGGACTACAGGTAAGGAAACCGCCTAACATCTGAGTCGAACCATATACATACCTGTTTATATATTAGTCGGTGATCCCGCCTCAATAATATCATATCCGATACCATATCTATAATCAGATATCCCAAGTCAAGAGTGCGGATCAATCATCAAGATATAGCTCGTACGTAAATCCGTCGTACGGCATCCCCAGATCTGGGTACGGGTCAAAATCATATTCATCACACTATTCATCCGGTATCCTCTTTATCAAAGATCATAGTCTAAGGTACTGACCTATGTCTAATACAATACTAATATCATCAATATAGTCATGATCTGACTACTGATCGACAATCTCGTACAAACCGATATCATTAGCACATATCATCATCAAGGGGTATACATCGCCCAATACGGCCTAGTATCAATATCCTAGCATATCATATCTTATATCACGATCACATGTCGACCATTTTATTTATAACACTATTCACCTGTATCGCCGCCCCAAGATCCGCTATAACACCAGGACGTACCTCAAGTACGAATCCTGCCATATCACCGATATCACAACCACAAAACAAATCTCATCGACTCAGCTCAATCCCAAGTATCATCCTCAAATCCGTATGTGAACACATTGTCCCATACCCATGTGATCACATAACTATAAAGAATCCCATGAGCACATATAAATAGGAATGTATGCAAGTATGTATGTGTAGTGCAACACTACCCTAGGGTTCGCAACACTAAAATAATCCAACACACCAATATCCATCTTAAATATCGTTATTAATCCTAAATAACATATAATAATTGTTGGTGTGTATACGCATCCGTATACACCACCACGGACTGCGGGGGTGCTATACGCCATCCACCCGACTTCTCCCCGTAGATATAAATCTACTCACCTGGTCCTCGCTCGCCGGTGCCGACGTCGCCACGCGCTTGCTTGTCGTCTCGAAGTCCACATGGGGTACCTACATATCAAAACGCACCATATCGCATTAAAACCCGACTCATGACCAAAACGACGCACGAATCCCACATAGGTCAAAACCTATGGTTGCTCTCACAAACCAACCCAAAAATCCTCGACGTCGGCGTGGAAACGCCCGACCATCGAGAAAAACCCAAGTACACTCATTTGCACATTCACGAATACTAATTTAAATATAGAATAGGTTAAAATTCACAAAAACCCCAAATTCACTTTAGAAGCCATTTTTCCGAAAATCTAGCAAGCAAAAATTACCCGTTTTAGTACAAAACTCGACGTTTAAATGAATCTAGCGGCCAATATACTTATTAAATATCTTAAATAAGTCATATAAATCATTTCCATAATTTAATTTCACCAAACCATATATGTTCCAAAAAAACTAGTTTGCAAAAATACCGATTTTAACTCTTTTTAAAGCAAAATTCATAATTTAACAATTAAGCTTGGTTTTGCATGATCCAAAGTCATTAAACCACTCATTATAATATTAATAATGAGATGAAACCATAATTATATTTTAATCTAAAGCATTTAACAATTTTCCAAAACTCTAGTTAGCAAAATAACTTAATTAGGTCATTTTATAAGTAATGGTTTGGAATTAACAACTAAATTAGCTTTCTATAAAACTTAAGATGTTAATCCACAACACAAAACCATGCACAATTTATCATAACCCATTTCCACAACAAAACCCTAACTTGAAATCTTTAATCATGTAATTAAACTCATCAAAACCTAATTAAGCACTTAGTTAATTTAGATTAAAGCAACTAGATAACAAATTTTAACAAAAGCATGAGATTATACCTCCCATGATGAGATCAAGCTCAAGATCTAGCCTCCTAAAATGCCATTTTGATCCCTAGATCCATGCTAGAAAGGCTAATGAGAAATGGGTAGGAGTTGGATTTGGATTTTGGGATTTATTTGATGGGTTTTGAGGCAATTTTTAAGCATTTTTGAAGAGGAATGAGAGGAGAAAAAAGGGGGAGGGGGCTGCTTCTGGAAGGGCCGGCCACAAGCATGTGGGGAAGAGGAGAGAGGGGGTGTGGTGTGAGGTATGGTGAGGGAAAAGTCCAAGTCAACAAAAGGTCAACTCTTTTATCCATTTTCTTTTCTTTTCTTTCATTTCTTTTCCTTTGCAAAACAAGTGGGGACAAGAGAGGGGGGCTGCTGAATTCAGCCAAGGGGGAGGGAAAATGGGTGTGTGTGAGTGTGGGTATGGGTGTGGGGTGATGGAAAATGACAAATACAATACCCCAAACATCCATTTACACTAAAAAAAAGCCTTTTTCTTCAATATTTTCTAAACCGTTTTGGCAAACGATTTCGTTTCAAAAACCACATGATAAAATTTTATTTAATGTATTATGATGTACAAAATTTATTTCAACTCATTCCAATTTGTAATTATCCCTAATTAAATATATTAGTGACGGCTTAAAATAATATTAAAATAATTATTTTCGGAAATTTTTTCAGAAAATTTGAAATTTCCCCAGTGGCTCAATAAACACCAAATACTAGCAATTACATAGCTAGAATATCTATATTTAATTTTAAAATAAAAATATTTGTATTTTGACTTTTTACAGAAAACCCCCTTATTTTACCGTTTTTTTGAAATTTCACCGAAACGATTTTCAAAACGTTACAATAGTCTTCTTCCAAACCATAGGCTGGTGCCGAACGGTAGGGAAGGAAGAAAACCTTTTGGCCTAAAGAGGTGTGCAGAAGGTAATGACTAAAGACATATACAGGGATTTGGAAAGGTGGCAAAGAAATATACGGTTATAGTTGTGGATCTGGATAATGGAAGAGGCATTACTAGGAATACCCAGATACCCCATCGAAACATTTCAATGTTTTAATTTTACTGTGTACTGTTAATAGAAAACTGATTTCCCAATTAGCACTTGCTCCAGGGTATGTATTTACCTGGTTTGATTCTCACATCTGCATGGTTTTACAGATGATGAGTAGGAGTATGTTATTGGGAATTGGGTGATCATCCTCGTTATATTGGGATTCGTTGTAATCGGTGATATTTGAGGAAGTCACCTGGGTTGTTTGCCAGACGGCAAATATTTGGTTTTGAATATCCGCGGTTATGCACCAATTTCAAATTGATATATCTGTATGTCTATTTTTATAGAGTGAGATATATCCCTTTAAAATTATGTCTATGACATTTACCTATATCAGTGGATGGTTAGGTAAGGAGCATTAAACAGCGGTGTAATTCTTCATAACCATAAGTACAGTTTTCGACCTACAACACACAGGGAATGAGTTATTACACTCAGGGGACTCATACAGAGTATTGTATGTTGTCCAGTGTCCATTAGGAAAGAGGGGTTGTTCCTCGTACTATATTCGGTTTACTTATGACTTCTCTAATTCTTAGACAGGTGTTTCGTAGAAACACAGGGTCTAAGTTTTGAGAAGTTATAGGTGTATGAATAAAGTAGAGAACCAGGAGTTGCAAGTATCGGGATTCTTCAAGGTGATCGAAGATGTAGATACTTGTGTATGGTGTTCAGTTGGTAATAATGATTAAGAGAACTTGCTTCTCTTTCAGGTTACTCATAATTGGAAGCACTCCTAAGTTGAGTAACGCTGATCGGCCTCATTCCATTTAGTTGACATGCACTGGAGACAGCTGCATGATTTGAATCTGGTTCAATTAAATCAGTGCCTCTGTTTCTATATTGGATATAGAACAGTTCATATCTTAAACAATGTTAAGGTATGGGGAGTTGTCCGGCTTATGCTTAAAACCAGACTCTGGATAACTCAAGGCACGTTTCTGTAATGGCTGTTTGTGGGTTGACCCGGGCTATGACGAGGGTTGACTTTCTACCATCTGGAAGATCAATAGTGATATTGTTCTAGACTCGCCACAGTTTTAATAAAAATGGATTTTTTCAGAAAACAATAGTGGGAGTATGGTAGAACTGGAAGTAATTCCAGAACCGCAAACGATTACTGAAAATTTGATAAGAACCTAAAGATTCAATCTGATTTGACATTCCATTAGCCACTCCGCAGATATGGTGGGTAACCTTAGACGCTCGAGAGGTACTTCGGTATGCTCAAGGACGGTGGCAGGGAGGTTCTTGTTTACCCAGACTTGCCATTGTTGTTGTTCCAGACTGTGAGACCCGGCAGGAGAAAGAGTATAGCGTCGTTCTAAACTGTCTTTAGAAGCGTACGTGTATATGACTCTGCCAGAGGGTTGTCGTATTCAGTGGGAGTAGCGGAAGCAAGGTGGACAAATGGCTTATGCCTATTTATAGACTAAAGCAGATATAGCGGAGATAAATCATCTATTTCTGATGCGACAGTCATAGGTTTGACTTCATAAGAATAGGGGATGGATCTGTTAAGAAGGTAGTAGGGTGTGATGTCCTGGTATTTACACAGAGTAGGAAGTGAAATTCTTATACTACGGTCGGTTATATTTTGGTTGTCACACAGTCGTTTCTTCACATAGGATATTAATCCAGTCCTGGAGAAACAATCGGAAGCAGCTTTA
The DNA here is from genome assembly GCA_030015575.1 of Agapanthus africanus. Taxonomy (NCBI): domain Eukaryota; kingdom Viridiplantae; phylum Streptophyta; class Magnoliopsida; order Asparagales; family Amaryllidaceae; genus Agapanthus; species Agapanthus africanus. Next base: position 480,527,797 of record JASDDO010000014.1, on the reverse strand, counting down.
GAACATAAGTGCATGTTCTAGGGATTTGATAACGGCAGCCTCTTTTAGGAGACGGTTATCATTCCAGGCTTCCAAGGTGACCTGGAGGACAGAGTGACTGTAAGAGTTATAGTTGTCCCTCTGACGAGGGGCAGTATTTTTGACAGGTGGTCCAGGCAAATACTGAGGGAGGCATGGCGCAGGATACTGATTAAGTTCAGTTGACGATACAGTCTAAGAAGTTTGGATTTGGTGTTCATTTATGAGCTAGGTCCCATCAGACATCCAGACACATTCTAAGACATGTATTGCTCATTTCGGGAGATGGGTTTCTCTGCGAACTTGAGATAAAGAGAGACATAGAAAGAAACATCACAGCGGATCCACTCACTGAGGCTTTTCCTCGAACACAATAGTTTCACAAACGGGCTTTGTGAGACTGACTAGTAGAGGAGTTGGGTGTTCGGTATCACACGGGCTGTGAGTATGCGACATCGCAATAATTAGCCTTGAGTGCAAGTGGGAGATTGTTGGAGGTAGTGCCCTCAGAGTCAATTATTGGATCACAGGCACGTGATTGCAATGATTGAGGGAGGACCTATCATAGTAGGACAGTCTTACTCAAGATGATAGTATGCTATCTGGTTTATCTTTATCATCGTGTACTGCTTTAGGTGACCTGACAGGTCGCTATTACACGTTGATAGAGCCTCTAGGATTCTTGCTTGACTGCCAGTAGTATGAGGGCGATAATATATGTGGGAGCTGGTAGTTTATAAGCACATCCATAAATGGTCCCTAGTCGTGGGAGTTTCGAGACTGGGCATCGATACTCCTTTAGTAGACTAGTGTATACAGTCGAGACCCCGACGAGGGGTGGTGGCCGGTCTCACAAGCCATTGGTGTCAGTTGGTTCACCTAAGATGTATGCAGGTGCTCATTGGGTTATGAGTACACCGGACAGGACTCGCCAGGAACATGCTAGTTGGTATTATACCTGACGTCAGATAGCAGTTCCCTGGTGACATGTGTACAGGTTAGTTCATCGACCTGAGATCGTCATTTTTCTCGTGTGAGTTCCCACTGTACTCTGATTACTACCCTACCACGGCTCAAAGGAGTCGTGCAAACAGGTTTTAGTTGGGTATAGTCCCGAGCCACATGGAGGCAGTGAGCGGATCTGCAGGGGTTCGTCTCTCCCGGTATTGGGGGTGAGGTCGCGCTGTGTCTAGGAGAGCCATTACACAAAGCCCTCGGCCGAGGCAGGAGATTTACTGGTAGGTATTCTAGTAGTATCTCAGGGTGTTCTTGGCTACACTCCGACACGACTTATACCGCTTTTGGGGATCTGACTCTTACCAACCCCCTAGGCCCGCCATGCGATTCTCATAAACGAACGGACCGGACTGTATGGATATTGTCACTGACAGGCTCTGTAGGGTGTCAGTATGAGTTCGCTCACAGACGTCCCTTTTGGTCAATAGCTAGTGGCCCGTCACATATGGCTAATACCTCTGACGTGCTAGTGGTTAAATCCACAGCCATAGTATTGACGAGTCTTTAAAGTCCCCCACACACAGTTACTCAAGTTTCGGGCGAAACGCTGTAGAGGCCGTATGGAAATATGGCAGGATTCGATCAGACACGTCCGGTATTGCACGGATAGTGATCGAACGGATTTTACTAGCGGGCTTTGGTTTAAGCCGGATCCTAGTATTAGGCAGTGTAGATTTTGTCTCTTTGCATTTGTGTTCAGTAGGAATACAAATGCAGGCATGTATATGCAGTAGCGGGGTTTTCGTGTAATTTATTACGGGATCAGTTTTCTGAAGTTGCCAGTTTGCATTCCGTTCCGACCAGTTTTCCTTTGTTCCTTCCCGGCCGGACTTTTCCGATGGAGGGGGTTATTTGCAGTTGTGCAAATTATCTTTGTGGAGGGTGTTGTTTGCATTTGTGGCTTCATGATGGCATCTTTTCTTTTCATGCATCATTACATGCATTAATGAGAAGAGATTGATGTGTTTATGAATGTGAGGCTTGCTTTTGGGGGTGTGGTCACCATTCTACTTTTCCTACACTCACCTCCCTTCTTGTTGATTCCATGACACTCCCATTTTGAGAGAGGTCCCGACCACATTACTAGAGGGGGAGAAAAAGTTCTTTTTGAATGTGGGGAAAAATTATCATCATCTCATTTCTATGTTTGCAAAAAGGACTAGCTCCATTTCTCATTGCTCCTTTTCATTCTCCTCCTCATTCCTCCATGGCAACTTCAATCACCCCATTGAGGCAAAGATTCTACACTACACCTACAGTACCCTTGGACGCGTCGACTAGCCAACTTCGTGCCTGAGTTGCCTCGGTCCAGAGGTTGGAGCCCGTAAAAGAAATCGGCTACGTGGTGCCCTTTCCGACGAGGAGGTGACGAACGGTGATTCCGCGGGGGATCAGGACGACGACGAGAAGACCGAAGGACACGGATCGCTCGGTATATCTCTCTACCCCATTCTCTTGATAGCTAGGATTAGGTTAATGGTTACGATCCGAGTTTATTGTCCGCGGTAGCGCCGGTTTAAAGTTAAGAAAATTTTTGATTCCGCATTTTGGCCTCGAGTAGACGGCCGAGGCGCTGCCGTGGCACAACATAAACTATCCAATCGAAAGTCCAATTACATAGTACAATCAATCGATCGGAATTGTAACACCTTAGGATGTGTTTGGGGGTTAATTGTATTTTAATAGATAGTTTTTAGTAAAAAGTTTACCAAATTAAGTTTCAAATATTTTATCCTAATTAATGAGTATTTTGTTAGAATTTTTCTAGGCATACACACACTTGTGCATGTAAACTAGGGTTAAAGATGAGGTTAGGCCATGGTTAGCAACCATGGTGGGTTAGACCATTTTTAATTAAGTTATGAGGTTTTAAGTTAAGTGTGTTTCTTTTTTGAGTAAATAGAAATTATTTGAATTTTGTTTTGGGTGTTGACTTGGTGGGGGGGGAGAGAGAGAGAGTGCATGATGGGGCATCATGGCTTTGCCCATGCCTTCATTTAATGAAGAGAGAGAGAGGGGGGGTTGACACTTGATTCCATAATTTCCTTGCCTCTTAATTATTTCTCACTCCTCTCATTCTCTCACTCATACTCTCACATACACACACACTCTCAGCTGTGAGCATCAGCAGCAGCTCCAACATCAGAAGCAGCAGCCACAACATCAGCATCAGCAGCAGCCACAGCATCAGCATCAGCATAAGCATAAGCAGCAGCTACAACATCAGCAGCAGCATTAGCAGGCAGCAGTAGCAACAGCAGCTCACTTCTTCTTCTTCTCCTCCTTTCTCCTTGCACCTAGGGTCTTGTAAGGTATAGAATCTGAGCCCAACTTCTTGTTTGCTTAACGCATGTGTAGTTTAGCTTCGGTTTGTGTAAAAAGTGAGATTTTGTGCTCGTAATGGTGAATTAGTGTGAACTTTGGTTAAGTGCTGTTAGTATGGGTTAACCTAGCCTAATTAAGCGTTATTAGGACCACTTAAACCTAGCATAACCCTAGATTACACCAAAATACCATAGGGTTTCAAATTGTGCAAAATTTAGTGTTTTTAGGAGAAATTTCACCTTTCAGTGATCTGCTATAGGCCCGAGTAGTTCGGGTTAAAATTGAGGAAACTGGAGCACACTAGATATACCTTGACCACACCACCTGAGCACGAACCCATAACCCCTACCCAGGCCGTCGGTTTAATCTTTCCGGCTATAATTTGCGGCCAGATGTAGGAGTTTGTGGGTGTAGTTTGCATGGGTAGGAGTCTGCTGTTATTTCTATACCAGTGGTATGTATAATTTTGTAAGTTGTTAGCCTGGGTAGAATCTGGGATGTTATATCGTATTTCTAGTACGTTTGGTTCGCTCGATATGCGCGATACGCGAGTGGGTTCTGTGATCCAGCGCGTCGCGACGTGTCGGGTTAGTTTTAGACGCGTACTCACGTTTTAGCGTATCGTACACACGCGCGTTTAGTTCGTGACGCGAGCGTATCGTTTGGCTTAGATATCACGTTTTGCGAGATATTTTCTTAAATATGGATTCTTGTGTAATTCCAGGTTCGCAAGCGGGTACGACGGACGAAGCTAAGAAAGGAAGGAAGGTGGTCGGCTACGAGTACTGCACGACCAGGTGAGTAGATTTAACATCTACGGGGAAATCGCCCGTATGGCGTTAAGCGTCGGGGCGTGTTAGGATATTAGATTATAGATGTTCATATGGACTGTAGTAGCATACCTTATTGTTGCATGTAGAAATGATAGCATATGACACTGCACTGTCACTAACGGTTCAAGTTGCACGAGCACGATTTATATGCTACACTCACAGCGTTAGTGATTGCCATGACACTCACATTGTAGGATTGCTATAAATCATATATCATACTGATTCCGCTTTATTGAAGTTGTCATGATTCGCCGCATAATACATATATTGATATCTTCATACCTGCGCACATGCACACTGTATACTTATACCAGTGCACACATATATTGATATCTTCATACCTGCGCACATGCACACTGTATACTTATACCAGTGCACACATATATTGATATCTTCATACCTGCGCACATGCACACTGTATAGTCATACAAGTGCACACATATATTGATATCTTCATACCTGCGCACATGCACACTGTATACTCTTACCAGTGCACATATACATTGATATCTTCATACTTGCTTAGATTACGCATTGAGATATGTTGTTTCCATGTTAATTCTGGATTTGGGAATCCGTGGATATTTCAAAAGAGAATAGTTAATTATTTAAAAACCTGGTTTCCCTTGATATGATATTTCGGTACGTCCACCATGTGTTTTCTCGGTACAAGAGTGATATATGTGAACCCGAATCGAGGAGTTGGATGAGGCCGATTACGGGTACATGGTGGACCCGGTATGGTACCCCGGGGCGAGAACGGTTTCGCTGTGTTGTAGACGGTGAGCCTGGCAGAGGGACTACTACCTACCGGTGATTGGTTGGGCATGGCGGTTATCCGGAGGATACTGACCAGAGTCGATTGATGCATACGGGACGACTCGTACTGCCGGGGCCGAGGGCCAATACCGCAGACAGAGCCCGTGGGCTGATCCGGACTGACGGATGCCCCATACAGGAGGATTTGCGTGTCGATGCTTGGCACGAGTATTTCTTGATATTTTGGGTGCCGATGTTGGGCACTCACGATTATATGAGATTTACAGTATTTGAGGACCGAGGAGGATGACGACGCCTGAGTAGTATTGGGATTTGGGTGCATTAATGGGTACCGATTATACTTTCCACGATGACATTCCGTGTAGATGTTATATTTCCCAAGCTCAGTATGTAGTAATTGATATCTCATCCTGTATTTATTGTACCTGATATAGTACACATACTTGCACGATCATTGCATACCCTGTTCATTCTATATAGGGTTGTTAGATTGCATTGCTATACCTGATTATCACATATCTTGCTCATCACATGGAGATGTTATTAGATCGCACTTATTGCATGATTTGAATATCCAGTTCATCTTATAGATGTTATATGTTGGTATAGGTTAGAGTATAACAGCACGTGCATACTCGCGATTACCTTTATATATTATCTTCTATTCACGAGTTGGCAACTCACCCCCGTTGTGTCACAGTGTTTGCAAGTTGCCCTTCGGAGTAGTCGCGGCAGGCTGCGTTCTTGCATCTTTTGACACAGCTACCCCTACAGTCGGCGTACTAGCTCTTTTGCTGATAGGTGGGTTTTGTGCGGTATCTGTTTATCTTTCAGTTATGTACATTGTTGTATCTAGTACTCTCCATCTACCACTTATGTATTGACTTAGAGACCAGTTGTGAGGATGATGTATATTATTTTGTATTCTGGTGTCGAGCTCGTGTGAGCCGACTTTACTTATGCAGTTATTCTATCTGTGATGATTTTCACTTGTTGCTCATTTTCTTCGCTACGGCGTCGTATATTGATATCTTGGTGGTTGTTCACTTAAGAATTCTTAACATTTTTAGTTAATGCTTCCATTTAAAGTTTATAACACTCTATACTTTTATTGATTTGACTTCTGGGTTTCGTCTTACTTAGCCGCGTTACGCCTGTAGACGTTACGTAGTTAAGTGCCGATCACGGGCCAAACTTTGGGTCGTGACAAAGTTGGTATCAGAGCGTAGGTTTTATCTTCGGAGTGTAGGATGATCCTGGTATGATGGAGTAAGTAGCTGCAGCAGAGTGGCGTAGCGTGCGTATGTTCCGCGGCATACTCACGCCACGGTACTCCGCCTAAGCGACCTTAGGACTTATTAATTGAAATTCCCTTATGATTGTATACATTCTTGAGATTCGATTTTCGTATCCTCATCGAATCATACCTTCTTTTCAGCCATTATGCCGCCAAGGACTACGGGGGTGCAGAGAGCGGTCGTGAGAGCCGAGGTTCGAGTTAAGTCATCTGAGACGAGGACTGATCCAATTAGTACCCCTGTTGTACCAGGACATATTGTTTCTCCTACGACTGATCAGATCGCTAGACTAGTGGCAGAGATGCAGGGCTTACGCCAGACGATGTGCTCATTGGTGGAGGTTGTTCGAGCGCAGCGGCAGATGGTTGTCACCCATGTTACCCAGTTGTTCCTTGCGATCATCATGCAGTATTTCGTCCCCTAAATAGCACCGGTGGAGGCAGCCCAGTTTACGAGACACGTCTTCCAGAGACCGTGAGAGTTCCGGAACAGTTGTGGAATCGTACTGGTGTACCAGCCCAGAGCAGAGGCTTAGGACGAGGACAGTCGTTTGGCTCTCATCCCCAGGCAGGACAGCAGTCAGCGCGTAGGTGTTTACGATGCGGAAGCCTTCAACACCTCATCAGGCAGTGTTCCTTCACACCACGTCAGGGTCGTATTCTGAGACGTCGTGGATGCGGAGGGTTCGCGCAAAGGGGTTAGACTAGTAGAGGAGGAGTTCGATCAGTCGTAGATGAAGGACAGGCACGAGTTTTTGCTTCGACACATCGGGACGCGAGGGCGTCCAACGCGGAGCTTTCAGGTACTCTTTCAGTATATCCTTTTGTTGCACTCGTATGTTTCCACACTTCGTGCCGAGTTTAGGACGAGAGTCGTGCTGGGAAGATCAGCCGTTTGTGGTGTTAACTTCTGTCAGCGGATCTTTTGTTGCGCGACACGTAATCCGGTCGTGTGCCAATCGGATATGAGATAGAGATTTATCTGTCATTTTAATCCTTCTAGAGATGTTAGACTTGGCATTCTCCTGGGCACGGACTGGTTAGCTACGTGTTAGGCGTTGTGGACTACCGTAAGGAAACGATTAGGTTTTGTTTTCCCCGGCAAGTCAGTTCTTATTGTGCAGGTGGATAGTCGTGCCGCCTCTCACAGCTCAAATTTAGCCTTTTTCGCTAGTCGGCTTTTGAGGAGATGTCGTGGATTCTTGGCGTTTATTCGTGATACCGTAGCCATAATTGGTTTGTTAGACCGGTTTTCTTTTGTGCGAGAATCTTTCCGACGTCGTTCCAGATGAGCCGGCGAAGCTGAAGGAGCTTAATGACCTGCTGCAGAGTTGTTTGTTGAGGGAGTTTGTGCGTCTGAGTGTTTCGCATTAGGAAGATCCTTTTCTGTTCGTCAAGGAGAAAGACGACATATTGAGGTTGTGTATTGATGGATCGTCAATTGAACCGGCTTACGGTGCGGATAGGTATCATGTACCTCGCATTGGCGATTTCTTCGATCAGCGTCAGAGTACGAGACTTTGTTTAAGTTTGTTTAGGATCAGGTCATCATTGTTGCGGGTTCGGAGTGATGACATTCCGAAGACTGTCTTGTGCGTGCTACGGGCCTTGTGTGTTTTGGGTGTGTCACTGGACTCACCAATGCCCTAGCAACATTCGTAGGTGTGATGAACTGGTTTTCTTCGGGCCGTTCCTTGACCAGTTATTGTTGTGTTATTATGACATCCTGGTCTATTTAAGGTGTCTTGAGGGATAGGAATAGCACTTGAGGATCTGTTTTATGGATACTGGGAAAGCCCCAGCGGTTGGCTAGATTCTCGGAGTGTCCCTTCAAGCTTGTTGTGTTGACTTCTAGGTCTTGTAGTTACGGAGACGAATTGGTATGGTTCCGAGGAAGATCATGGTCGTACAGCTTGGGCCCAGACTTGTGAGCAGGACGGAGGTCTGCAGATTTTTTTGAGCATAGTAGGTTTTTACTGCTGTTTCATGCAGGATTGCTAGTGTGGTGCTGCCCCGTTGACTAATTTGACCGGAATGGAGGTTTCTTTTCTTTGGACTGAGGCTTGCGTACGGAGTTTCCGCAGTTGAAGACCCGGTTAACAACCGCATCAACTCTTTCTTTGCTTTTGGTTCGGGCGACTTTGTGGTTTAACAGTGATGTTTCGTGAGTAGGGCTCGAATGTGTACTGAGGTGACACAACGGAGTTATCGCTTTTGCTTCCCTACATTTGGAGGAAGTACGAGAAGGATATCCCACTCATGATCTGGAGATGGCCGCGATGGTTTTGCGTTGGAGATTTAGAGACACCACTCGTTTGAGAGTCGTATCAGATTTTCACGGACCACCAGAGTTAAAGGTATATCTTCCTGTAGCGAGTTTTGATTGTTGTGATTGTACTCCGCAGATTCACAGTTCTTGTGCGATCGTTGAGTACAGCTTAAGTTTGTCTCTACTGAGGAGACACCCTGCTCATGTCCGCGCCCGACCACTGTTCTTTAATCGCTTTCGCGAGACACTGCCCGCCGACACTCGTTCGTCAGAGATACTTGAGCCTATTCGGCTGGGTAATGATTTGGAATCCTGGACTTGTGACAAGGGTGTGCTAGGTTAGGGAGTCGCTGGTGTACCTGATATTATGGGGTAGAGACGTGGAATCCTATGGCAGGCACATCGGTCAACTCTCTGTACTCATTCAAGCCCCACCAACCGTTGACATGACTTGTGAGATAGTTACGGGTGGGCAGGGACAGAAAGAGAAGTCTCAGGATTCATTTCAAGGTGTCTGTCTTGTGGTGTGCTATGGTTGAGCAACTGAGACCGGCTGGAAAGTTGCAACCTTTAACCGTTGCAAAGAGGGAACGAGAGCAGATCTCCCCGAAATTCGTTATGGTGTCCACCCAGGATTTGTCAGGATGTGACTCCATTCGGATGCTTGTCATCCGGTGATACTCAGTTTGCTCAGTTGTTCTTGTTAAGTTGTGTGTATGTAGAAATTGTTGACGGCAGTTGGGGATCGTCGTTTGCCATCAATAGGGTTCTCCTTTGATAGCAGTTATCAGGAGACACTCCAATTGGTAACCTTTAGGTTTAGAGGTTAGGTCGTGTCGATCACCAGCCTGTTTTACTGACTCCGTGTGTAGGATCACTGGACCTCAGCTAGTCTAGAAACTTCGGAAATTTCTGATAAATGACATGTTGAGTTTTGGGAAGCTTTCCAGGATAGTAAGTCTTTTTAGGATCCTTAAGGCGAGTTGGTTCGTTGCCTTTAGTTTGGCACTTCTACCCAGATTATTGAGTATTCACCCCGTATTCCCTATGTCGATACATTGCAATTACCTTCATGACCTTTCTCATTGGATTCATCGCCAGACCATTTAGTTCGAGCGCGATCTTTCATTCACCAAGCAGGCAGTCATAATTTTGAACCGGCAGGTGAAGAAAACTACGGTCGAAGGTCTTGCCATCAGTGAAGGTATTTTGGTGCATCCCAAATGGTGAAGAAATCACTTGGGAGGCCGAAGGCGAGATGCGGAAGAAATTCCCTCATCTCTCTGAAGGTATGCATAGCTTTGTATTTTAAAATTCGGGGACGATTTTTCTTTAAGGGGGCAAGATTGTAACACCATAGGTTGTGTTTAGGGGTTAATTGTATTTTAATAGATAGTTTTCAGTAAAAAGTTTACCAAATTAAGTTTCAAATATTTTATCCTAATTAATGAGTATTTTGTTAGAATTTTTCTAGGCATACACACACTTGTGCATCTAAACTAGGGTTAAAGATGAGGTTAGGCCATGGTTAGCAACCATGGTGGGTTAGACCATTTTTAATTAAGTTATGAGGTTTTAAGTTAAGTGTGTTTCTTTTTTGAGTAAATAGAAATTATTTGAATTTTGTTTTGGGTGTTGACTTGGTGGGAGAGAGAGAGAGAGGGAGAGTGCATGATGGGGCATCATGGCTTTGCCCATGCCTTCATTTAATGAAGAGAGAGAGAGAGGGGTTGACACTTGATACCATAATTTCCTTGCCTCTGAATTATTTCTCACTCCTCTCATTCTCTCACTCACTCATACTCTCACATACACACACACTCAGCTGTGAGCATCAGCAACAGCTACAACATCAGAAGCTGCAGCCACAGCATCAGCAGCAGCAGCAGCCACAGCATCAGCAGCAGCATTAGCAGGCAGCAGTAGCAACAGCAGCTCACTTCTTCTTCTCCTCCTCCTTTCTCCTTGCACCTAGGGTCTTGTAAGGTATAGAATCTGAGCAAACTTATTGTTTGCTTAACGCATGTGTAGTTTAGCTTCGGTTTGAGTAAAAAGTGAGATTTTGTGCTCGTAATGGTGAATTAGTGTGAACTTTGGTTAAGTGTTGTTAGTATGGGTTAACCTAGCCTAATTAAGCGTTATTAGGACCACTTAAACCTAGCATAACCGTAGATTACACCAAAATACCATAGGGTTTCTAATTGTGCAAAAATTAGTGTTTTTAGGAGAAATTTCACCTTTCGGTGATCTGCTATCGGCCCGAGTAGTTCAGGTTAAAATTGAGGAAACTGGAGCACACTAGATATACCCTGACCACACCGCCTGAGCACGAACCCCTAACCCCCTACCCAGGCCGCCGGTTTTATCTTTCTGGTCGCAATTTGCGGCCAGATGTGGGAGTTTGTGGGTGTATTTTGCATAGGTAGGAGTCTGCTGTTATTTCTAGGCCAGTGGTATGTATAACTTTGTAAGTTGTTAGCCTGGGTAGAATCTAGGACATTATATCGTATTTCTAGTACGTTTGGTTCGCGCGATACGCGCGATACGCGAGTGGGTTCTGTGATCCAGCGCGTCGCGACGTGTCGGGTTAGTTTTAGACGCGTACTCACGTTTTAGTGTATCGTACACACGCGCGTTTAGTTCGCGATGCGAGCGTATCGTTTGGCTTAGATATCGCGTTTTGCGAGATATTTGCTTATATATGGATTCTTGTGTAATTCCAAGTTCGCAGGCGGGTACGACGGACGAAGCTAAGATAGGAAGGAAGGTGGTCGGCTACGAGTAGCGCACGACCAAGTGAATATATTTAATATCTATGGGGAAATCGCCCGTATGGCGTTAAGCTTCGGGGCGTATTAGGATATTAGATTGTAGATGTTCATATGGACTGTAGTAGCATACCATATTGTTGCATGTAGAAATGATAGCATAGGACACTGCACTGTCACTAACGGTTCAAGTTGCACGAGCACGATTTATATGCTACACTCACACCGTTAGTGATTGCCATGACACTCACATTGTAGGATTGCTATAAATCATATATCATACTGATTCCGCTTTATTGAAGTTGTCATGATTCGCCGCATAATACATATATTGATATCTTCATACCTGCGCACATGCACACTGTATACTTATACCAGTGCACACATATATTGATATCTTCATACCTGCGCACATGCACACTGTATACTTATACCTGTGCACACATATATTGATATATTCATACCTGCGCACATGCACACTGTATACTCATACCAGTGCACACATATATTGATATCTTCATACCTGCGCACATGCACACTGTATATTTATACCAGTGCACATTTACATTGATATCTTCATACTTGTTTAGATTACGCATTGAGATATGTTGTTTCCATGTTAATTCTGGATTTGGGAAACCGTGGATATTTCAAAAGAGAATAGTTAATTATTTAAAAACCCGGTTTCCCTTGATATGATATTTCGGTGCGTCCACCATGTGTTTTCTCGGTACTAGAGTGATATATGTGAACCCGAATCGAGGAGTTGGATGAGGCCAATTATGGGTACATGGTGGACCCGGTATGGTACCCCGGGGCGAGAACGGTTTTGCTGTGTAGTAGACGGTGAGCCTGGCAAAGGGACTACTACCTACCGGTGATTGGTTGGGCCTGGCGGTTATCCGGAGGATACTGACCAGAGTCGATTGATGGATACGGGACGACTCGTACTGTCGGGGCCGAGAGCCGATACCGCAGACAGAGCCCGTGAGCTGATCCGGGCTGACGGATGCCCCATACAGGAGGATTTGCGTGTCGATGCTTGGCACGAGTATTTCTTGATATTTTGGGTGCCGATGTTGGGCACTCACGATTATATGAGATTTACAGTATTTGAGGACCGAGGAGGATGACGACGCCTGAGTAGTATTGGGATTTGGGTGCATTGATGGGTACCGATTATACTTTCCACGATGACATTCTGTGTAGATGTTATATTTCCTATGCTCAACATGTAGTAATTGATATCTTATCCTGTATTTATTGTACCTGATATAGTACACATACTTGCACGATCATTGTATACCCTGTTCATTCTATATAGGGTTGTTAGATTGCATTGCTATACCTGATTATCACATATCTTGCTCATCACATAGAGATGTTATTAGATCGCACTTATTGCATGATTTAAATATCCAGTTCATCATATAGATGTTATATGTTGGTATAAGTTAGAGTATCGCAGCACGCGCATACTCGCGATTACATTTATATGTTATCTTCTATTCACGAGTTGGCAACTCACCCCCGTTGTGCAACAGTGTTTGCAGGTTGCCCTTCGGAGTAGTCGCGGCAGGCTGCGTTCTTGCATCTTTTGACACAGATACCCCTACAGTTGGCGTACTAGCTCTTTTACTGATAGGTGGGTTTTGTGCGGTATCTGTTTATCTTTCAGTTATGTACATTGTTATATCTAGTACTCTCCATCTACCACTTATGTATTGACTTAGAGACCAGTTGTGAGGACGATATATATTATTTTGTATTCTGGTGTCGAGCTCGTGTGAGCCGACTTTACTTATGCAGTTATTCTATCTGTGATGATTTCCACTTGTTGCTCATTTTCTTCGCTACGGCGTCGTATATTGATATCTTGGTGATTGTTCACTTAAGAATTCTTAACATTTTTAGCTAATGCTTCCATTTAAAGCTTATAACACTCAATACTTTTATTGGTTTTGACTTCTGGGTTTCGGCTATACTTAGCTGCGTTACGCCTGTAGACGTTACGTAGTTAACTGCCGGTCACGGGCCAAACTTTGGGTCGTGTCAGGAATCTTGCATGTATCCAATACGGCTACTACATCATTTCGCTAGAACCAGGGAAACCCACTGTGTGGGACTCTAAAGACTCGTCAATACGCTGGCAGTGGGTTTAACCACAAGCACGTCAGCGGCACTAGCTGTACGTAACGGCTACCCAGGTATTGAGTGAAAGGATGGTCGACGATCAAGCTCATCGAAAACCCTACTGAGCCTGTCCGTGACAATCTCCATACTGTCTGGTCTGTTCGTCTAAGAACATCGCATATCGAGTCAAGGGGATGGATAAAGTCCGACCCCTAGTAACGCGACATTTCGTGTCGGTATGAAGCCCATCACCCACTGAGAAACTACTGATCCAAATTAGTAATTCTCTTCCACCTCGACCGAGGATTTCTCATGATGGTCACCCGTGCACAATGCGACATCAACCCCCAATACCGGGAGAGACGAATCCATGACGATCTGCTCACTGCCTCCATGTGGCTCAGGACTGTACCCAACTAAAACCTATTTGCATGACTCCTTTGAGCCGTGGTAGGGTAGTAATCAAAGCACAGTGGGAACTCACACGAGACAAATGACGATCTCAGGTCGACGGACTAACCTTTACTCATGTCACCTGGAAACTTCTATCGGACAATAGGTATAATACCAACTAGCTTGTTTTCAGCGAGTCCATTCAGTGTACTCATAACCTAATGAGCACATGTATACTATCTTAGGTGACTAACTGACACCAATGGATTGTGAGACCAGCCACCGCCCCTCGTCGGGGTCTTGATAAGTATACACTTGTCTACTCTGGAGTATCGATGCCCAGTCTCGATACTCCCACGACTAGGGACATTTAAGGATGTACTTATAGACCACCCATCTCCTACTTATATGATCGCCATCATAATGCTGGTAGTCAAGCAAGAATCCTATGGGCTCTATCAACATGTAATAGTGATCTGTAATGCCACCTAATACTGTACATGATGATAAAGACAAACCAGATAGCATACTATCATCTTGAGTAAGACTGTTCTCCACGTATAGGTCCTCCCCCAATCATCACAGTCGCGTGCCTGGGATTTAATAATTGACATGAGGGCGCTATTGTTCATACCATAATTTTGCATTATTTTATTCCCCATTCTTATTAAGTTTACAAATAAACAGGTGCTTTTGACCCATGTCTGCTACATAGTTGCAGGTTACAGGTTCTCGGAATAAAAACAGTGAAAAAAGACAAAAGACGATACAAAGTGAGACTACGACCAACAAATGGAAGAATCTTGATCAAGCCTACAGTTGGAGAATAAACGAAGATCAGTTTACAAAGCACAAAGGCAGCGCAAGGTTCAAGACTTCGACACGAAGCAACGGTAAAAGTCTACGAAACTATTCACTGTGGAAATCTGGAGGAAAAATAGAAGACAATCTGAGAAACAAATTGAAGAAAAAAGTACCCAAATGCAACCAGAACTAACCCCAGAAGACACGGCCCACAAGCCCATTAATTGGCCGCGGAACCGCGGCCAAACCTTGCTATTGGCTGCGGATCCACGGCCGTGTGAGGCCCGTGTCGGTGGAAAATTCTTTGACGACTGGCGGTGCGTTGGCTAGGTCTTTTTCTTAGAGGGTAAAATCGTAATTGCAGATATGACGCGATTGTAAACCTAGGGTTTCTATGTTCTATAAATAGAAATCCTAAAATCCGTTCTAGGTTATGCCTCTTTTTATTCATCTATTTCAGAAATTAAATCTTGTGTAAATGTTTAGAGAGAGCCATCAATAAAATTAGTAAGTTTTCTTTTCATCGCCCTAGTTTAAATTTTCTTATCTGCCTTAGTTAAATTAATTAGAAATGTTTTTCAATTCCCTAATGAGCGAGTAGTCTCTTCGCTTGTTAGGGTTAGATTTGGGAAGGCTTGAGAGATAAAAATCTCTCACCCCTTTCTTGCCCATCATAAGTTTTTATAGGATTCCATGCATACACAACACACCGATCCCTACGGCACCCTATCTCCCGAGGTAGCGATGATACCGTAGTACAAAGGACCGGTTGTATATATTTTCCATGGACGTTAGGGTAAGAATTAACAAAGGAAGGACAAGAACCTAGAGGAAGAAACATCGTTTCTTCTCGATGGTACTAATCCCCTTTATTAATTGTTGCCATAACTCCTAGTAGATCTAAATTAGGGCATTGAAAGCGGTGGGAAATCTTTACATTTCCAAACTTAACCTAAACCTAACCCTAGCAAGACTCTAGTCTAGATAAAACTTAGTTTTAGATTTAATCAATCCATTCACACCGTTTGGAATTAACTCGTTAGACCAAATTAGGAAAAACACAACATCCCTGTGGACCGACCCGTACTCACCGGCTAGCTACCAAGCGACGTCGTTCTTGATTGCGGTTTATAAATATTTTTGATCTAAAAATCCATAAAAATCAAATTGCGCCGTTGCCGGGGATGGCGTAATATTTCCTTTTTGCAATTTCGGGTTAATATAAAATTAAAAAAAATCATAAAAATCTGAAAATTTTTAAATTATAAAAATTTTATCATCATTTATTGTTTGAAAGGTATTTTTGTTTGAATTTGGCAGGATCTACAATCGGGTTCAGATCTGGAAAAATCCAGAAAGCGAAACAGAAAACGAAAGATCTGAACAGCAGAAGATTTCAACAACAGAACAAATCTGGAGATCTGAACCGTACAAATTGCCGTGTTTCCGCCGCTTTGACCCAGATTTAACCGCCCATCCAAGGTCAGGAGGTGACATCATCATCTCCAAAATTTTCTCGGGATCTGAACCGTTGACGCCACCGCTGAACCGCCGCTCGAAGCTACCATTGGTCGCGCCTTGGTCAAGTCAGCGCTTGGAAAAATTTCTGTTTGTTTCCTTTCTCTCTCCTCTGCAAATCCCAATATATCTTCTGTAAAATCTCCTGCAGGATTCTTTGTGCTAAAAAATCTCTCCCCTTCCAATAATTGATCTTGTGCAGGATTCTTTGCGCCGCGCTAAAAAAAATAAAAAAAATTGATTGCAAGTGATTGTTACTGCTTTGCATATTTTTAATCGGACTTTAAGGGGCTTGAGACCAATTCAGATTGGGTGGGGATTTCATCACCCTTCCCAGGACCCCAGAAATCACATAAGGCATATGCATTGACCATTATTTAATTAAAAAATACTAGACTCAGCCCTAAGGACATCGCGCTCAATAGGACAGAGGACTAGTTGTAGGCATCGACCGTTTATCCTAACCTGACTTTGTGGTGTCTAGGCAAGTGTGTCTAAGGCGTGTGGTTACTTAATTAGGGTCACTACTTGTAGTGAAGAGCCTCCCACTCACCTGGCACTTACCTGGCCACAATTGGCGGTGAAGAGGCGGTTTGAGGTCCTACTTTTTGCCCTTTGGAACAGTTAGAAGTTGTCTAGCTGACCCTAGATCTAGGCCTGACTGTGTATTTGTGGTTGATTGAAAGTATGTCTAAGCCCTTTATCGAAAATCTTTTTTGCAAAAAGTTCCAAATAAAGATAAAAAGAAAAAAGGAATTTTTTTTACAAAAACTTGCAACTTGTCGCTAAAGAAATCCTCTCACACCTCCCACACCCCACTTTCTTCTCATTGACATTTTCTTACCCCACATTCTGTTTTTCACCTTTTTGACTACACTACCTTTTTAGTGTATGTCCTTTTGGACTAGGGACACTAGCGCCCGATTAGTCCGTGTTTCGTTGGTACCGACCGACGAAGCTTTCGACTCCGAAGTCGAAATTCCTTCCACTTCCTTACCTCCACCTTCAAATTCTTCTTCCGAAGGTATGTCGGGATATAATCGTAACAACACCTTACCCACGGGACTGATTCCACCTCCGTTAGGTGCGAATAACCCGCAACACCCACCTGTTGAAGCGCCCCAACGAATCGCGCTCCAGGATCTCTTCTACCCTATCTGCACCGCCTTACCTACCTGTCTTTCACTCCCACCGGAAAATGGGGACAATTTTGAGATAAAACCCCACTTCATAAATATGCTGCCAAAATTTCACGGACTGGAATCCGAAGATGCCTACATCTTCATAAACAAATTCAGAAACATTTGCGCAATGATGAAAACAACCCAATTATCAGATGATGCTATAGGGCTAAGGGTCATTCCTTTCACCTTATGTGACTTAGCCGAGAAGTGGTTATACAGCACAGCATCACATTCAATTAGAAATTGGGACGAGTTTGTTAAATCTTTTCTTAAAAAAATTTATCCTCATCACAAGACCGTGAGAATTCGCAATGAGATTATACAATTTTCCCAGCTTCCTTCCGAACCATTTTGGAAGTGTTTTGAAATATTCAAAGACCTACTTGTTCAATGCCCTCACCATGGGATCGAAAATTGGCAACTTTGCCAAACATTATACGAGGGATTGAACCCAGCAACGAAGCAGTTGCTAGAAACCATTTGTCAAGGTCACTTTCTAACCAAATCTAGTGAGGAAGCGTGGCAGTTTCTCGAGGATCTTGCTGAACAAACACTTCAGTGGGAAAGCACCAAGACCACCTCATCTTCTTCTATTGGTCAATCTAGGGCAGGCATACATCAATTAGATATGTCGATTGCTATGAAGGCCGAGATGGCCGCACTTACGAAAAAGCTAGAAGCCATTGAGACCAAAATCTCATCGCCTTCTCCTGCCCCTGCTTTACCCCCACGAACTGTTTGTGCTTGTTGTTCGGATCAATCACACCTTACCGAAGAGTGTCCTTACAATCCACCTGTTCAAGGAAAAGATCAAGTCAATGATGCCTTTCAGCAACGACAAAGAAATGATCCTTACTCTTCGACCTATAATCCGGGTTGGAGGAGTCACCCAAATTTTGCTTGGAATCAAAATCAACAATTCCAAGGAAACAACAACTTTCAAAGGCTTCTTCCTCCACAACAACAAGCACCCCAACAAACTCAATACCAGCAACCGTTCCAACCACAACCTTATCCAAATCAAACGAACAATTTTGTGCCTAACAAATTTTACCCTCAAAACAATTTTGTTCAACCAAATGATGATAAGGTTATCTCGCTAGAAAGAAGTCTAGTTGCGTTTCTCAAACAATCTACACAATCCGCAGCAAGGTTGGAGACTTCCATCCAGTCTTTGGTGCACAACAATGCTTCACACGATCAAAGCATCAAATCTATTGAGGCATAAATTGCACAACTAACTGCTGCGTTGAGCGAGAGAGAAAAGGGAAAGCTTCTATCTCAACCATTGCCAAATCCCGGTCACACACACAACGCACATGTCGCATATGAATATCAAAATCATAATGTAAATGCGGTGACCACGTTGAGATCTGGAAGAGTGTTGCAAAATAACGTGGGTATTAGTGATGACACCCCCGCCGGTGGTTCTTCTTCATCTCCATCTTCTTCTTCTTTTTCTTCATCCTCTTCTTCTTCACCTTCATGTTCTTCGTTAGAGCCTATTCTTCATTCTTCAAAAGGCTCTTCTTCTTCTAATCCGAACGGACCCATTTCTCACTTCACGAACACACCCACACTAGGATACGTTCCAACTCCACATTCTACTCCGCAGACAATAGACTCAACAGATTTTCAAAATGCTCCATTTCCAAACAGATTGAGTCCCAATAAACCAACTCCACAAATGGAGAAGATTGTGGAGTTATTTAAACAGGTTAGCATAAATATACCTCTCTTGGATGCAATCCAACAAGTCCCTTCATACGCGAAAATATTAAAGGGCTTATGCTCCTCGAAGAGAAAGTCACAAATACCCAAGAAAGTGCTAGTAGCTAGTGCCGTGAGCAACGCTATTAACCAACGTCAACCCTTACCCCAAAAATGAAAGGACCCTGGCTGTCCTACAATTGCAATAACTATTGGGGATAAGAACATCAATAGAGCACTTTTAGATCTTGGGTCTAGTCTTAACCTGCTTCCCTACTCCGTGTACGAGCAATTAGGGGTTGGAGAGTTGAAACCCACTCGTTGTACTCTCCAAATGGCTGATCGATCAATCACCCATCCTAGGGGCGAGTTAGAGGATGTGTTGATCAAAGTAGGGGATTTCATATTCCCCGTTGATTTTATTGTTATGGACACACAACCTGTTGCTAACCCACGGAACCAAATTCCGGTGATCCTCGGTCGACCATTTTTGGCCACAAACACGCACCTTGAAACTTGGAATAATAGAGAAGACCTTGAAATGCTCTTGTCTAAAGTCCTTAGTACGAAGAAAATAAAATAAAAATAAAAGTGCGAATAAAGAGATAATAAAAAATGAACACTGGTTTTTGTGATTACTTAAGGCTGCATTAATAGAAAAAATATTTAGCGAGGGTGCTTCATCACCTAGTGCCTTAGACCAACTGGTTTAGGAGTCACTGCTAAAGCCTTAGGTGTTACAAGACTAGGAATTACGCTTTAATGTGTAAACACATCTTGTAATCGGTTGTTGGTTCCTCAAGAAGTATTAACGGTCGCATGAAGGATGTGTGAGCAAAATTCATCTAAAAAAATTTCACCTATTAAGAAGTGCTTTGGACGACGGACAAGAGTATGATAGCTTGATTTGAATTTCCAAGTGTAGGGGTGATATATACACACACGTAGGGGTATGTGATTGGGGTTTAGATAAGAGATAGGAATGAAGAATAGGACTTATATCTTTAATGGAGATAATAAAAATTCCTAAGTTGAGATAGAACCCGAAAAGGAAAACTTGAAAGATGCTGAAAGCTAAGTAAATATACAGAACATATATAATCTTAGTTAAATGATAAGGAAGCGTGAAGAATACGGGTGGATGATTTATGAGTCGAAAATAATAGAATTCCTTGTTGGAAAACCTGATTGGAGAATAAAAGTCAATAGGCCAAATTGATAGGATTTTGTAGGTAGTATCCGCTGAAAACCCTCAGGAGACAACACTCCTCCTACTAGGGACACCTAGAGGTTTAACGGCTTATTGCACGAGCTCAGTGCAATCACGTTTCCCTGCGAAAGTGAGGTTAGGACTTTTTTCAAGAATAAAACTAGGTTTGCTCGAGGACGAGCAAAAGATAAGTTTGGGGGTATTTGTTCATACCATAATTTTGCATTATTTTATTCTCCATTCTTATTCAGTTTACAAATAAACAGTTGCTTTTGACCCATGTCTGCTACATAGTTGCAGGTTACAGGTTCTCAGAACAAAAACGGTGAAAAAAGACAAAAGACGATACAAAGTGAGACTACGACCAACAAATGGAAGAATCTTGATCAAGCCTACAGTTGGAGAATAAACGAAGATCAGTTCACAAAGAACAAAGGCAGCGCAAGGTTCAAGACTTCGACACGAAGCAACGGTAAAAGTCTACGAAACTATTCACTGTGGAAATCTGGAGGAAAAATAGAAGACAATTTGAGAAACAAAGTGAAGAAAAAAGAACCCAAATGCAACCAGAACCAACCCCAGAAGACACGGCCCACAAGCCCATTAATTAGATGCGGAACCGCGGCCAAATCTTGCTATTAGCCGCGGATCTGCGGCCGTGTGGGGCCCGTGTCGGTGGAAAATTCTTTGACGACTGGCGGTGCGTTGACTAGGACTTTTTCTTAGGGGGTAAATTTGTAATTGCAGATATGACGCGATTATAAACCTAGGGTTTCTATGTTCTATAAATAGAAATCCTAAAATCTGTTTTAGGTTATGCCTCTTTTTATTCATCTATTTCAGAAATTAAATCCTGTGTAAATGTTTGGAGAGAGCCATCAATAAAATTAGTAAGTTTTCTTTTCATCGCCCTAGTTTAAATTTTCTTATCTGCCTTAGTTAAATTAATTAGAAATGTTTTTCAATTCCCTAATGAGCGAGTAGTCTCCTCACTTGTTAGGGTTAGATTTGGGAAGGCTTGAGAGATGAAAATCTCTCACCCCTTTCTTTCCCATTATAAGTTTTTATAGGATTCCATGCATACATAACACACCGTTCCCTACGGCACCCTATCCCCTGAGGTAGCGGTGATACCGTAGTATAAAGGACTGGCTGTATATGTTTTCTATGGACGTTAGGGTAAGAATTAAGAAAGGAAGGACAAGAACCTAAAGGAAGAAACATCGTTTCTTCCCGATGGTACTAATCCCCTTTATTAATTGTTACCATAACACCCAGTAGATCTAAATTAGGGCATTGAAAGCAGTGGGAAATCTTTACATTTCCAAACTTAACCTAAACCTAACCCTAGCAAGACTCTGGTCTAGATAAAACTTAGTTTTAGATTTAATCAATCCATTCACACCGTTCGGAATTAACTCGTTAGACCAAATTAGGAAAAACACAACATCCCTATGGACCGACCCCTACTCACCGGCTAGCTACTAAGCGACGCCGTTTTTGATTGCGGTTTATAAATATTTTTGATCTAAAAATCCATACAAATCAACTATAACCAACAAAATACACCTGTTTGCACGACTCCTTTGAGCCTTGGTAGGGAGGAAATAAAAGCACAGTGGGAACCATACAAGACACTATGACGATCTCGGGTCTACAGACTAACCTGTACAAGTGTTCCCAGAGAACTGCTATCTGACGATAGGTATGGTTCCATCTAGGAGTTCTTGGCGAGTCCTGTTCGGTGTACCCATTCTCTAATGAGCACATGTGCACAATCTTTGATGTCAAACACCAATTGTTGTGGGATCAACCATAGCCCCATACAGGGTTAAGAAACATACACACTAGTCTACTCTGGAATAACGATGCCCTGTCTGGATATTCCCTCGACCAGGAACTGTTAAAGGATGTGCTTGTGGACTACCCAATCCCCACTAGTATAATCTGCAACATAGTCCTGATAGTCATGCCAACATCCTAAGGGCTTTATCAACATGTATCAGAGATACAACATACTAAAACAGGTGTACATGTTAAGATAAAGAGCAACCAGATAGCATACTATCATGTCGAGCAAGAAAGTCCTTTATATATATGTCCAAGCATCCACTATATCATACAATAATGGCCTCTAGGACATATATATTCCTAACAATCTCCTATTTACACTAAGTGTTAGTGTTTATGCCCTAGAGGCCATTACTGTATCATACTAGTTTGTATATTAATTAATGGAAGCTTGGAATATTCACAGTTGTATTGACAGTCTTGCTAAAAATGGTAGTATTCTACTTGGTTTGTTTCTACTTTAATATGTGCGTGCGTTACTTTTAACATATCGCTTATACATATTAGTAGAGCCCTTAGGATCTTTGCTTGATTACCAGCGTTGTGATGGCAGTCACACTAGTGGGGGCTGGGTAGTCTATAAGCAACATTCTATACAGGTCCCTGGTAGTAGGATTATCGAGACGGGGCATCGATACTCCGGAGTAGACTGTTGTATACGCTTCTCATCCCAGTTGGGGAGATGGTCTGTCCCACTGCCATCAGTACGTCATACTGGAGATAGTATGCAGGTGCTCGTTAGGTTACGAGTACACCGGACAGGACTCACCGGGATTTGCAGGTTGGTTCTATACCCATTGTCAGATAGTAGTTCCCAAGTGACATGAGTACAGCTTAGTCCATCGACTTGACACTGCTACTTCACCTCGGGTGTGTTTCCACTGTACTTAGATTACTACCCTACCACGGCTCAAAGGAGTCATGCAAACAGATAGTAGTTGGGTGCAGTCCCGAAGCACTTGGAGGCAGTGGCGGTTAGACAGGATTTGTCTCTCCCGGGATTAGGGGTTGATATCGCGCTGTGTATGGAGAGCCATTACGCAAACTCCCTGGCCAGGGCAAGCGAGATTTACTGGTAGGTTTCAGTAGTTTCTCAAGGTGTAATGGGCTTCACTCCGACACGACTTATACCGCTATTAGGGGTCTGACGTTTACAGCCCCCTAGGCCCGATATGCGATAGTCCTAGACGAATAGACCGGACTGTACGGAGATTGTCACATCAGGCTCAGTAGGAGTTCGAATTGGTTTCCTCATCGTCCTTCTTATCAACATCTACCTGGGGACCGTTACGTACAGCTAGTACCGCTTACGGCCTGTGGTTAAACCCACTGCCAGCGTAATGTCGAGTCTTTAGAGTCCCACACAGAGAGTTTTCCTGCACCGGGAAAAAAGTGTAGAGGCCGTATAGTTTTACGGCAGGGCCGCGATCACTTACGTACACTTGTGCACGTACTATGATCGGGCAGATAATACTAGCGGGCTTTGGTTTAAGCCAGATTCTAGTATTATACAGATGGATTTATTCAGTCAAAGATTATTCATGTTTTTCGGAAATACGGATGGGAGGGGCAGTCTCGTAATTTATCGGGAAGCTTCTAGAAGAAGGTGACTCATTTGTGTTTATTTCTTTTTACGATTTAAACTAAATGTGGTGGAGGATGAGGTGTATGTTTACATTAAATTCTTAATGACTCATGAAGTGATTCACCTTTAGAATTAAATGAAGCATGCTAGATATTATCTTGATATTATCAAGAGAGATATTATTATGCTTCATATTATTCTAGCATGAGTATTATTCATTTCATTATCACAAAACACTTCTCTCTCCTCAGGTCTTCATCTTCTTCCTCAAACCCTAAAAGCTCTCATGAGTTGAGAATACTAGGTTTTAAAGTGACTAAATAATCCATCTAAATACTCTACACCCTCTAGGACTTCTAGATTAGCAAACTAGAAGTTGTAGTTATCTCAGATTCGAGATAGGAGCTCGGACTATAGACTATCGGGTGAATCATCTTTGACTCGAGGAGGCCGTTGAGGTACCCATGTTCCATAGAGCCGACGAGGTGTGGAGGACAGGGATGAAGACCCGAAGGACAAGTAATGTGAGGTATAACTTCGAATCAGAGTAATTAAACCTCTCGTAGTTTGCTAGTAATGGTTTAGACACGATATCTGTGTTCAAGTCCGTGTTACGAAGCTTTGATAATTGTTTTTCATATATTCTGCATCCCCGCAAACACGTGGGGTGCGTGATAAGGACTTACAATGGTATCAGAGCCTACTAAACCTTTACTAGCTTGTTAGCAACTTATTAGAATTTCGATCGTCAAAAAAACATGAAAACTTAACCCAGGACCCCTCAAGTTTCTGTCGATTTTAAACCTGTCGAAAAAATTATTTCAGAGGTATGTAAATTCACAGCAGGGGCTTCTAAGAATACTGGAGAAATACGAGTTGCTAACTCGGTGAGACGACCGCGGAAGCGCGGCGGATTGGTGCAATACGCCGCGGATCCGAGGCCGAGTCGACTCTGAGTTGACTCGTATTTACGTAGTTTGTCTTATTTTTGGGTGTTCTGTTTTCCTGTATATTTTGTTTCTGCCCAGGGTTTTTCAGTGTTGGCTTGCATTTGGGGTAGACACGGAAAAAGGTTGTCGATCGAAATTCTAAGTTATTTGCTAATCAGGTTTTATCTGTGATGTTTGATGTGTTCGTAAACCTCCGCTAATTGCTAGTATGTCGGTTAGTTGGGGGTTGCACATTTCTGTAATGGATATTGGTTTGTGGATATGAACTTCATTGGATTGTCGTGGATGAATAGCCGGGGATGTGAGATGAGAGTTTTTATCTTTCATTCAATGTAAATTGTAATATGTTGTAATATTCTTTTGCGGGGCACATCTGGGTTGAGGTTGTAGCCACCGTTGTATTCTTCATTTACTGTTTTATGCTCCTAGGATAGACCCAAGATGGGGTGCACAAACTACCGGGTACTTTGAAGTGTTTAATGGCCTACTCACGTTGTTGAGGGAGACTGTTTCACTTCTGGTACTAGGCGGGTAGTTTGTCGCACCCGTAAGGGTCTAGGGCGGGGTTTTGGCTATTCATCACGACCGTGTAATCCGTCTTTGTTAAAGACTCAAACGAAACGTGGATTCCTAGTATATCTAATATATTCATCTGTGATCCGGAATGCCTATTATTGCACCTGACGAATGTACAATATCTATATATGATATCTAGTAGGCGTTGCTTATGTTTTGCATCCGCGCTAGCCCAGCCCCCGCTCTATCGTTAGTTAAGTAACCTAACGGGTGAATGACGGGGCCCAGTGACGAAAGCGGATGGCATAAGCGGACGTTGTATTTTCGTTGTTTTCTGCAATGATAGGATAAATGATGGGACACATTATTTTAATGCAAAGAAAACAAATCAAAGCTGAATCGTTGGAACAAATTTAAAAGAAACCACTAGGTTATTTTAAAAGAGCAGAATTTTTAATTGCGAAGCTTTAACCACTCCTTTTAAAAAGCTATCAGGTTCCTTCAGTTATATGAAGTTCACTACGCTCACGGTTTTGCCAAAACCAGTCGTAGCCCTCCGTCATTTCATATGAATGGTCAGTAGTATTCAAGCTATGTTTGTTTGGCCCTCAGTCAAGACATAGTGATTGGTAGCTGCTGGGGTGTTCACATGTAGCATAGATAGATGCGTTGGTTTGGGACAGTTGTATTACTTTGTTGGCCCTTAGTCAAGAGTATATACGGGTGGGTTCAACTCAACCTGGATATTGACGGGTAAAACTTGACGTGTGACTTATGATTTGTTGGCCCTTAGTCAAGGTCATAAGAGCATGGGGCAAAAATCCATATCGGGAGTCTCTAAAGAAACTGAAACTTGCTGGTATTGCATACCATTTGGAGTTTGATTATGTTGGTAGGATTCCTTCAGCATTATCACACGATGATATTTGGATCCCGATCCTACTGTGAGTATATGCTACTCATCAGGAGATTCGTCACTTAACGATTAATGCTATAAACCAAGTAGGTGTCGAGAACAGTGTCAGCGGGGCTACGCCTCCAGAGAAAAGAGGTTATTTAATTAAAGAACTTCGCGAAAGCGTCGTAAAACCTCCCTCTAAGTACCGACACTAGCCTGGCTGAACGGTTAAGTAAGTATTGTACGGTGAGATCAGTCCTGACTAATTCTTCTTTTATGGTTTGAGGAAGGATTCAAGAAACAGTGGGAGCCATCCTGTTTAGATAAACTAAAAACCAATCTAAACTTGCAAGAGCATCATGCTAAAGTGTTTTCTTCTCTCTCTCAACTGCAGCGACCATGTGACCATGACTAGGTTACATCTAGATAACAAGTTGACTGAATCTGACTTTTATGACTGGCAAAGGTCTGTTCAGATGTCCATTGCTTATGAAAAGCTGGACCACCCTATTACTACTCAACCCCCCGCCATCCCAGGTCCAGTTTTCACCGTCGCGGATATGGATATCCGTCAGACAAGGGAAAAAGACAGTGGGAATGCCAAGTGCATTGTGCTGGCTTCAGAGAATGGTGTATACCAGAAGCAGCACGAGAAGATGGACTTAGTTTTCATCTTTCTCCATAACAAAGATTTATATGGAGAGCAAACTCGTATAGCAAGATATGATACCTCGAACGAATTGCTTCAAGCGAGGTTGGCTGTTGGGTCATCTGTAGGGGACGACGTCCTTACGATGACTAGCTATATTGATGAGCTTACGGACCTGGAGACCACGTTAGGAAATAGGTCATATGCTGACTTATTTCCACAGTCTCTACCCTCTACATACACCCTGAAGGAAACCAGGGAGACACCCGCTCTGCTTAATGGGGGACCTTCTTCTTCTGCATCTTGGGCGAAAGCAAAGGGTGAAAAGAGGAAAACCTCCACAAAGCCGATATACGGTGTCAGTGAAGTAGAAGGAAAGGGTAGAGCAAAAGTTTCGTGACTTGGTATAGGGAAGGAGGGATGCCCCTATTGTTATAGGTGTAGGGTTACTAGGCACTGTCACAAGGGTCTATAAGGCATCAACCATGCCCGATTTAAAATTTAGACATGCCGAACAACCCAAAGCGAGGATCTTTGCTGGATAATTAGGGTTAAACATGCAAGTAAACAACTTTACAACTAAGAGAGAGGGATTACAACCTTTGTAGTCCGCTCCTTCGCTTCATAAGCTCCGAGTAGTAGTCCCTTCGCCGCGATCCATGATCTCCCGGACTCAAGAGAGGATCCACAAGCCGAACGATCCATGCTTGCTTGAAGTCTTCCTTTTTGAAGATGATCTACCTTGAAGTTTCTTTAACTCAATCTCTCACTTCTCTAATCAAGTATTAGGGAAGAGAACACCCTAATCTAAGTGGCTAGAATAGATGAGGATGATGAAGTAGGAATTTAGCTCTCTTTTGTTTTCATAATCTCACACTAATCCATCACAAAAGAAAAACCTTGAAAGCTTTTCAAGAGCTCAAGGAAGAAGAAGAAGAATGATCCCTTTTGTGATGAATAATGAATTGTTATTATCATTACAATTGCAACCATGGTTAAGTCAAGAAAGACTTAACCATTGTAAAGATTTAACTAGGGTAAAGGGTGTGGGTTGGGTTAGGAAAATAACTCCAAAAATATCAACACATAATATCTTTGCAAGAAACAAAACAAAAGCTTCTAGAAGCTTCTAGAAAAGATTAACCCAAATCAAACCCTAACCATGTTTAATCTCCACTAATCATGTTGCATTTGTAATCATAACATGTTACAATATTATATATCACATATATAATATATTTTTGTAACAAAAGAAAATAATACAATTAACATATATCGCATATATATCAATGTATTATCCGGTGAGAAAATGAATCAATAAAGCGAGCTTATATTAGATAATGTAATGTAATATATCACATATGTAATTATACATTAAATTATCGAATCAAGACTTGATCCGACAATCCGGTTATATCGAATATAACCGACTAATATAACATGTACCGATCGAATCAACACTTGATCCGATGACACGGTTATATCACATATACCCGGCCGATATTATATATCGCGAGAATAGAATACGGTATCTCATATCGTATTATTCTCGATCCCGCACATATCACATATGTGCTCCTACTCCGTTTTGCCTGAGTCAAGAAACCTCTGTGTAGGACTCTAAAGAATCGTCAATACGCCGGTAGCAGGTGATGATCATAACAAACACCCACAAGCTGCAAGCGGTGAGCTAAATGTAAAAGCCACCCAGGTATTGAGCGATCAGAAGATCAACAAGAAAGCCTGTACATTCTCCTGTGAATCCAATCAGTAACACTCCCGTACAGTCCGGTCTATTCGTCTGATATGTCGCATATCTGGTCTAGGGGTGGTAAACGTCAGACTCCAGTAACCGATAAGTCGTGTCGATGTGAGGCTCATAACAGGTCGAGAACCTATTGATAACACTTACCAGTAGTACTCTATATCAGCCCTGGCCAGGGACTTCCAGTTATAGCCAATCGAGCACAGCACAACATCAACTCCCTATACCGGGAGAGACGAATCCCCTCCTATCGCTCATTGCCTCCATGTGATTCTGGACTGTACCCAAAATCCACCATTTTGCACGCCCTCTTGGACGTGGTAAGGTGGAAATCAAAGCACAGTGGGAATCTCACAAGACTTTATGACGATCTCGGGTTTACAGACTAACCTGTACCTGTGTCACCGGAGAACTGCCAACTGACGTGAGGTATAATACCATTTAGGAGTTCTCGGTGAGTCCATCCAGTGTACCCAGTCTCCACAGAGCACCCGTACACCATCTTTGATGTCAAACACCGATGGATATGGGATCATCCATCACCCATCATATGGGTCAAGATGCGTATACGCTAGTCTACTCTGGTGTATCGATGCCCTGTCTCAATACGCCCTCGACTAGGAACAGTTATAGGATGTACTCGTCGACTACTCTGGCCCCACTAGTATGATCTCATCATAGTCCCAGCAGTCGAGTACATATCCTAAGGGTTTTATCAACATGTGAGAGCAAGACAGTAAACTAATATAAGTCAACATGTTAAGATAAAGTGAAACCAAATAGCATACTATCATGATGAGCAAGAAAGTGCTCTCTATATATTTCCAAGCATCCATTATAATATACATCATATGTACAACAATGGCCTCTAGGGCATATATATAACTAACAATATCCCATTTGCACTAAGGCGAGCTATTGTAGTATCTCATACCTAACATCCCGAATAATCTCTCAAACTGTATCTGGGAAATGGCCTTCGTGAGTGGATCCGCAGTGTTGTCCTTCGTATCAACTCTCCTGACCTCGATCTCCTGGCGATCAACTATCTCCCTGATCAGGTGATACCGCCTCAGAATATGTCTGGACTTCTGATGGGACCTGGGTTCCTTGGTCAAAGCCACAGCTCCATTGTTATCACAATACAAAGGTATCGGATGCTCAATGGACGGAACCACACCAAGTTCAGTAATGAACTTCTTCATCCAGACAGCCTCTTTGGCAGCATCGTTGGCAGCGATGTATTCAGCCTCCATCGTCGAGTCTGCAACGGTATCCTGTTTGGAACTTTTCCAACACACCGCCCCTCTATTGAGGGTAAAAACAAATCCTGAGTGTGACTTAGAGTCGTCCTTATCACTGTGGAAGCTGGAATCGGTAAAGGACTCTACCTGGAGTTCTCCGTTACCATACACCAAGAAAATCTCATTAGTCCTTCGTAAGTACTTGAGAATGTTCTTCACAGCTGTCCAGTGACTCTCTCCAGGATCTGCTTGATACCGACTCACTACACTTAGCGAGTTTGCTACATCAGGTCTGGTACATAGCATCGCATACATGATAGAGCCTACTGCCGAAGCATAGGGTATCCCTTGCATGCGAGATCTCTCCAAATCATTCTTGGGAGACATCTCTTTGGAGAGAGTGAGTCCAGAGATCGTGGGTTGGTTACCACGCTTGGATTCTTCCATACTAAACCTCCTTAGTATAGTGTCAATGTACCTGGATTGGGACAATCCCAGTATCCGTTTAGATCTATCTCTATAGATCATAATTCCCAGTATGCAGGAGGCATCACCTAGATCTTTCATTGAGAATCTTTGTGATAAGAAGAGGTTGACTGACTGCAGCATAGGAACATCATTTCCTATCAAGAGTATGTCATCGACGTACAATACAAAGAAGACAACCTTACTCTCTGCAATCTTTTTTATAAATACAAGGTTCATCTATGTTTTTGATGAAGTCAAACTCTTTGACTACAACATCAAAGCAGATGTTCCAACTCCGCGATACTTGCTTTAACCCATAGATGGATTTAAGCAGCTTGTACACCTTTCCGCTGCTCCCACTATCTACGAAGCCCTCTGGCTGAGTCATGTACACGCACTCTTCTAAATCACCGTTTAGAAAGGCGGTCTTAACATCCATTTTCCAGATTTCGTAGTCATGGTATGCAGCAATGGCATGTAAGATCCGGATGGACTTAAGCATAGCCACTGGAAAAAAGGTTTCGTCATAATCCATATCTGGTCTTTGACGAAAACCCTTTGCAACAAGTCTAGCTTTGAAAGTCTTAACTTTTCCATCTGCACCAATTTTCTTTTTAAAGATCCATTTGCTCCCAATGGGTTTTACCCCTTTAGGAGCAACTTCCAAAGTCCATAATTTGTTGGTGTACATGGATTCCATCTCAGATCGCATTGCATCCAGCCATTTCACAGAGTCACCACTCGTGATGGCCTGCTCGAAGCTAGTCGGGTCATCATCTTCCATGATGCAATCCTCGCTTCCACCATCAAGGAGAAATTTGTAGTATCTCTTAGGTGGATGAGAAACCCTACTAGATCAGTGGAGAGGCTGGGGTTCATCGGGAACTATTGAATCCTCTGGTTCCAATAAATCATCAGTTGTAGTTTGTGGTGCTGGAACATCTTCCAGCTCTACCGCATCGCCACTAATTTCTTTTGCAAGAAATTCCATTTCTAAAAAGGTGGCATGTCGAGAAACAAACACCTTTTGTTCCTCGCTGTGGTAGAATAGATATCCATGTGAATGTTTAAGATATCCTACAAACTTACAAAGAATTGACTGTGCCTCGAGTTTGTCCGGATTTTGCTTTTAAACATAGGCTTGACAACCCCATATCTTAACTCGTTTAAGACATGGTCTCTTCCCACTCCATATCTCATATGGTGTGGTAGGTACAGATTTAGATGGAACTTGATTCAATAGGTATGCAGCTGTCTCCAGTGCATGTCCCCAGAAGTAAATAGGTAACTCGGCAGTGCTCATCATAGAGCGCACCATTCTAATAGGGTGCGATTCCTCCGTTCCGATACACCGTTGTGCTGTGGTGTATAGGGAGGTGTAAGCTGAGAGAGAATCCCATTCTTTTTTAGATAATCTAGGAACTCATTGCTTAAGTATTCACCTCCTCGATCAGATCAAAGGATCTTAATACTTTTTCCCGTTTGGTTCTCTACTTCGTGCTTATATTCCTTGAATTTCTCAAAAGCTTCAGACTTGTGTCTCATCAGGAACACATGTCCGTATCTTGAGAGATCGTCAGTGAATGTAATGAAGTAGGAAGAACCGTTCCTGGCATGTATAGACATGGGACCGCATACATCACTATGTATCAGTCCCAAGAGTTCCGTAACTCTTTATCCGTGTCCACTAAACAGAGTTTTGGTCATTTTTCCTTTGAGACATGACTGGCGAGTTTCATAAGATGATAATTCATACGGATTCAATTATCCATCCTTATGTAACTTAGCTAGCCGTGTCCAATTGATATGACCAAGTCTACAGTGCCATAAGAAGGATTCGTTCATTTCTGAACTCTTCCTCTTGTGTGTGTTTTGTATATTAAGGACTGTATTTTGATTGAGAACGTATATGCCATTATGTAACGAGCCTGATCCAATCAACTTTTGATCTAGGAAGATGTTCATAACATTATCCTGTATTAAAAAATTATATCCTTCTTTACTTAATAAATAAACTGATATAATGTTGCACATCATGTTCGGTATATAATAGCACTCGTTCAGAATCAATGTATTACTACTTGGTAATACAAGGTGATATTCGCCAAATCCTTTGGCTGCAATATTTTCA
Organism: Agapanthus africanus; assembly: GCA_030015575.1. Lineage (NCBI taxonomy): Eukaryota > Viridiplantae > Streptophyta > Magnoliopsida > Asparagales > Amaryllidaceae > Agapanthus > Agapanthus africanus. Next base: position 480,495,481 of record JASDDO010000014.1, on the reverse strand, counting down.
CCATTCCCCACTTGTACGGAATGATCTCCCTTTCCCAGTTCTCTACCTTTACGTAGCCCACGTAATAATTTACATATGTGGGATCCCGATCAGGTATCTAATACTCAGGACGTAGGGTGAACTGAGAAACAGTTCTCAATAACTAACACACCCGAAGAAGATGCATCAACATACTTGTTCTTCGTTTGGGCGGCATGAGAATCCAGATATTCTCTTATTCCCTGCCTATTCTTATAACACTTATAAGAAAGAACGGGAGCAACGTTCCCCTGCTCAGTATAATAAGCGGGTTCAGTCAATACATCCGTATTATTATCTTGATTATGGCCTGACATGGTCCCTACCTGGAGAGAGAGAGAAGAAAACACTTTAGCATATGCTCTTGCAAAATTAGATTGGTTATTATCTTATCTAATCAGGATTTCTCCCACTGTTTTTATCAAATCGTCCTTCAAACCCTAAAAGGTAAGATTAGCCGGGATTAATTACACCCTGCAATTTTGTCAATCTTTCAGTCAGATCAGTGTTGGTACTTGAGGGAGGTTCCCCGTACTTTTGCACAGACCTAATTAAAATAAACCTCGTTTTCCCATAGGCATAACCCCGTTAACACCTTTCTAGACACCTACTTGATCGGCTAATTGTCCTGTGTAAAATTCTCTCAGGAGTAACTCTTACTCGCAGTGGGTATCGGGATCCAACTATCTCATAGGAGGTATGCAATCTCATTGCAAATTTCAACACTTGAAATTCCCAATAGTGTTTTTACCCCTAACCCCTATGACCTTGACAAAGGCCAACAAACCATAGGAAGCTAGTCAAGTTCAACCCGTCATTTCTTGATTGAAATAATCCCACCCGCACTATCCTTGACAAAGGCCAACAGGGTCATACGTCTACCCTAATCCAATCGCATCACATGCTTAAACAGATAAGTACTAGTCAGCTACCACACACTACGCCTTGACAAAGGCCAACAAACGCAGCACGGATACTAAATAGTCTTTATCTTAAATGACGAAGGGCTACGCAGGTTTTTCAGAAAACCATGAGCGTAATGAACTTGATATCGTTATAGAAACAAGTGATTTTTGAAAAGGAGTGTTTTTGAGGCTTTTCTAGTTTCGTTAAAGAGGTCACTCCCGGTGAAGGGATCTCGGCTCTTTCCTCATCGAATAAGGTGCAGGGTATATCATATATACCGCAGTGCAAAGCAAGAACTATTTAAGCTGTCAAAAAGTAAACCGTGAGTTTGTAGGATCTGCCAGTTTAGCTAAAGAGGTCACTCCCGGTGAAGGGATCTCGGCTCTTTCCTCATCGAATAAGGTGCAGGGTATATCATATATACCGCTATGCAAAGAAAAACTGTAGCTTCCCTTTTTATAAAGTTTTGATTCTACAACATCTTTTAGTTTTCTTTTCTTTTATTAATCTCATTAATAAAAATCCCATCAATTAATGCTTCCTAAGCATCACAAAAGAAACGAAAGCAGTAATATTTATATATCAACATATATATATATATATATATATATATATATATATATATAGTATAAGCATTCATCTCAGGTAGTAATATGATCTCATCACAGAACATTGCAGCAGAAGATAACATATGAAATATTGGATATACTAGGACGTCCGTGTTTTACATCGAGCCTGTATAAAACACGGATTCCACGGTCGCGATGAGTAGCCAAACCCACATCCCTAGACCCCTACGAGAGAGGAAAGTAACACTGCCAATTCTAGGGTTAGGAAACCCGGTCTTGACTCCTCGAGATGGCCTCCCACTGTACCCTAGAACCCGGTTACTTGTGCTCCCCTCCTTGGGTCTACCTAATGCGGAAAAGTAAATAATATACAATGGTGACAACAACATCAACCCGGAAGTGCCCCAATAAAAGAATATTACATACAATGAATTTTACATGAATGAAAATAAAAACCCTCATCTCACATAAAACCCCCGGCTATTAAGAACACGACGATGCAATATAACATATCACAGCAACACATAATATCTCATAACATCAATGTAAGCAAGTATGTGTATCCCGATTGTCGTTGATGTATAGCAACGAAGCCGGCGAACACCACATACTACGCTTACGATCACAAAAAAGAAAGTGTAAAACTACAACATTTGGAATCCACAATCACTTTAGACATCATAAATCCGAAATATCACATATTTCGCATTTCATGCCTAACTATATGAATTCCACATATTGTATCACATTCCAGATAAATAGACAAAGGTAAACTTTCTGATCGAATAATCAAATACGCAAGATTTCCCAAATAGCTCAACACTTGAGCGGAGTTCAAAAAACCCAGAGCATGACACAGCCCCAATGAACCAGCCGTAGAAGGGTCAAACCAACACCTCACATGTGGCAATGCCAAACTACCACAAACTCTAGGGTTCTGTGATAGTTTTGACGGTTACATAATCGAGTTAAGGTTACGTTCTTCTAGAGGGTCCATAGATATGCTTGCATGTTTTTCCGAATGTTTTAAACTCAAGAAAAATTCAACACTTGAAAGTTTTCATGTCGGGAAAAAGTGAGTTATTGATATCCATACGAACATTTTAACACGTTCTAAATTATCCGGAAAACTAAACGAAATTAAACTTTCCGATCAAATCAACGAATACAAAGGATCTCAAGAAAAATCAACACTTGAGTAATATTAAAAATTCCCAGAAGTATATAATAATACCTACGGATAAACCCTCCAAACACGTGTCACTAACACCCACGTACGGCCGCGGAACCGTCGCGCAAAGCTTGTTCCTGCCGCGGTTCTGCGGCGACTTGAGGGTGTTAGAGGCTCATATTTTACAGTAATCCTTAGAATTTCCTGCTGAATTTTCTGAGTATTTTTAACACGGAAAAAATCATATTTTAAAAAAATTTCCAGAGAGGGGTCAAATTTTGACGTTCCGGGGTTCGATCGGACTTTTAACTTTGTATACACGTCGCCTAATGCTCTACCTTGGCTCTGATACCACCGTAGGGTTACTAGGCACTGTCACAAGGGTCTATAAGGCATCAACCATGGCCGATTTAAAATTTAGACGTGCCGAACAACCCAAAGCGAGGATCTTTGCTTGATAATTAGGGTTAAACATGTAAGTAAACAACTTTACAGCTGAGAGAGAGGGATTACAACCTTTGTAGTCCGCTTCTTCGCTTTATAAGCTCTGAGTAGTAGTCCCTTCGCCACGATCCATGATCTTCCGGACTCAAGAGAGGCTCCACAAGCCAAACGATCCATGCTTGCTTGAAGTCTTCCTTTTCGAAGATGATCTACCTTGAAGTTTCTTTAACTCAAGCTCTCACTTCTCTAATCAAGTATTAGGGAAGAGAAAACCCTAATATAAGTGTCTAGAATAGATGAGGATGATGAAGTAGGAATTTAGCTCTCTTTTGTTTTCATAATCTCACACTAATCCATCACAAAAGAAAAACCTAGAAAGCTTTTCAAGAGCTCAAGGAAGAAGAAGAAGAATGATCCCTTTTTTGATGAATAATGAATTGTTATTATCATTACAATTGCAACCATGGTTAAGTCAAGAAAGACTTAACCATTGTAGAGATTTAACTAGGGTAAAAGGTGTGGGTTGGGTTAGGAAAATATCTCCAAAAATATCAACATATAATATCTTTGCAAGAAACAAAACAAAAGCTTCTAGAAGCTTCTAGAAAAGATTAATCCAAATCAAACCCTAACCATGTTTAATCTCCACTAATCATGTTGCATTTTTATTCATAACATGTTACAATATTATATATCACATATATAATATATTTTTGTAACAAAAGAAAATAATACAATTAACATATATCGCATATATATCAATGTATTATCCTGTAAGAAAATGAATCAATAAAGCGAGCTTATATTACATAATGTAATGTAATATATCACATATGTAATTATACATTAAATTATCGAATCAACACTTGATCCGACAATCCGGTTATATCGAATATAATCGACTAATATAACATGTACCGATCGAATCAACACTTGATCCGATGACCCGGTTATATCACATATACCCGGCCGATATTATATATCGCGAGAATAGAATACGGTATCTCATATCGTATTATTTTCAATCCCGCACATATCACATATGTACTCCTATTCCGTTTTGCCTGAGTCAAGAAACCTTTGTGTAGAACTCTAAAGAATCGTCAATACGCCGATAGCAGGTGATGATCATATCAAACACCTACAAGCTGCAAGCGTTCAGCTAAACGTAACAGCCACCCAGGTATTGAGCGATCAGAAGATCAACAAGCAAGCCTGTACATTCTCCTGTGAATCCAATCAGTAACACTCCCGTACAGTCCGGTCTCTTCGTCTGATATGTCGCATATCTGGTCTAAGGGTGGTAAACGTCAGACTCCAGTAACCAATAAGTCGTGTCGATGTGAGGCTCATAACAGGTCGAGAACCTACTGATAACACTTACCCGTAGTACTCCATATCAGCCCTGGTCAAGGACTTCCAGTTATAGCCAATCGAGCATAGCACAACATCAACTCCCTATACCGGGAGAGACGAATCCCCTCCTATCGCTCATTGCCTCCATGTGATTCGGGACTGTACCCAAAAGCCACCGTTTTGCACGCCCTCTTGGGCGTGGTAAGGTGGAAATCAAAGCACAATGGGAATCTCACAAGACTCTTTGACGATCTCGGGTCTACAGACTAACCTGTACCTGTGTCACCGGAGAACTGCCATCTGACGTGAGATATAATACCATTTGGGAGTTCTCGGCGAGTCCATCCAGTGTACCCAGTCTCCACAGAGCACTCGTACACCATCTTTGATGTCAAACACTGATGGATATGGGATCATCCATCGCCCATCATATGGGTCAAGATGCGTATACGCTAGTCTACTCTGGTGTATCGATGCCCTGTCTTGATACACCCTCGGCTAGGAACAGTTATAGGATGTACTCGTCGACTACTCTGGCCCCACTAGTATGATTGTAAGTCTACGGTAGGGCCCCGGCCGTCTACAAACGCCAAATGTGGAACAAAAACTTTTTAACTGGCGCTATCGTATACTTTAACCCGGATCTGCCATTATTGCTAAACTAACAAACTGTAAAGAGTGTAGAAAGGTTATACCGAACGATCCGAGTCCTTCGTTCTTTAACCATCATCCCACGCTCCGTTGCGGCTTCTCCGATCTCGTCGGTCTCCGATCTGCTCGTCCAGGTGGCACCACGTCACTGATTCTTTAAACGGGCTCCCGCCTCTGACTCGAGGCAACTCGGTCGTCAAGTTTGCTAAAAGAGACGACCAAGATTGATGTAGAGAATGAGTAGATGACTTTGTCTCACTTCGTCCAAAACCGTGGACAATCGGTTAATGAAGTTGCCGATGGAAATGAAATGGAACGAGATATGAACTATGAAATTTCCATGCATCAAAAACTTTAGTCTTTTCTTTTTAACAACCATAATCTTTTTCAAGTCAAGAAAAAGAGGAGGAGATGGGGGACGGCCACTTAAAGGAGGGGGGTGAGTGTAGGAACCAAGTGGTGACCATAACATAAAGCTTATCATGAAGAAAAAATCTTAACAAGAACAAAATGCATTAATGTAAACCATGACTCACTTAAACCTAGTCATCACATAATAAATGAAATCAAAGGTTCATGAACCTAGTCACCATCCTTGTCATCACTTCTAGAAACTTCTAGAACACTGACTCACCTCATCTCAAGAAAAGATAAATCCGCCTTTAACCGAATGTTAAAAGACGGCTGATAGAAAACTGGAAACTGGCAACTTCCAAAAGTGATCCTGAAACGACTTTCAGGATAACCCCGTAACTGTATAAATATACCCGCATTTGTATTACGACCGAATACAAATGCAACTGAGACAAAGATATTATACCTACTCAATATAATACTCGGATCAGGCTTAAACCAAAGCCGACCAGTATCATCTGCCCGAAAAATAACACGTGCGTAAACGCACGTGCATTTTCCGAACCCTGCCATAAAACCATACGGCCTCTACAACGTTTCGCCCGAACTTGGGAAACTGTCTGTGGGGAACTCTAATGACTCGTCAGTTCCCTGGCAGTGGGTTTAACCACAAACCGTCAGCGACACTAGCAATGCGTAACGGCTGCCCATGGACTGACCTCAAGGGAGGCCGATGAGCGAACTCATCCGGAAACCCTACTGAGCCTAATAGTGACAATGTATATACAGTCCGGTCCGTTCGTCTATGAGTATCGCATATCTGCCTAGGGGGCTAGTAACGTCAGACCCCCAATAGCAGTATAAGTCGTGTCGGAGTGTAGCCCAATATCACCCTGAGATACTACTGGAGTACCTACCAGTAAATCTCCTGCCATGGCCATGGACTTTGTGTAATGGCTCTCCTAGACACAGCACGACCTCGCCCCCAATACCGGGAGAGACGAATCCCCTGCCGATCCGCTCACGTGCCTCCATATGGTTCGGGACTGTACCCAAAAACTACCTATTTGCACGACTCCTTTGAGCCGTGGTAGGGTAGAAATCAAAGCACAGTGGGAACTCACACGAGACAAATGACGACCTCAGGTCGATGAACTAACCTGTACACATGTCACCAGGGAACTGCTATCTGACGATATGTATAATACCAACTAGCAGATTCCCGGCGAGTCCTGTCCGGTGTACTCATAACCCAATGAGCACCTGTATACATCTTAGGTGATCCAACTGACACCAGTGGCTTGTAAGACCGGCCACCGCCCCTCGTCGGGGTCTCGACTGTACACACTAGTCTACTCCGGAGTATCGATGCCCTGTCTCGAAACTCCCACGACTAGGGACCACAATTAAGGATATGCATATAAACCACCCAACTCTCACGTATATGATCGCCATCATACTGTTGGTAGTAAAGCAAGATCCTAAGGGCTCTATCAAAGTGTAACATGTAATCAGTCACCTAAACATGTACACGACTGATAAAGGCAAACCAGATAGCATACTATCATCTTGAGTAAGACTGTCCTACCGGTATAGGTCCTCCGCAATCATTGCAATCACGTACCTACGATCCAATAATTGACTCTGAGGGCACTATCTCCAACAATCTCCCACTTGCACTCAAGGCTAATTATTGCGATGTCGACTACTTACAGCCCGTGTGAAACCGAACATCCAACTCCTCTACTAATCAGTTTCACAAAGCCCGTTTGTAAAACTATTGTGTTCGAGAAATAGCCTCAGTGAGTGGATCCGCCTAGATGTTTCTTTCTATGTCTCTCTAAATCTCAAGTTCGCGGAGAAAGCCATCTCCCGAATCGAGTAATACCTGTCTTAGAATATGTCTGGATATCTGATGGGACCTGGTTCATAAATGAACTCCAAATCCAAACTTCTTAGACTGTATCGATCACTGAACCTAATTAGTATCCGGCACCATGCCACCCACAGTATCCTCTTGGACCACCTGTCCATAATACTGTTCCTCATCAGAGGGAAAACTATAACTCTGACAATCACTCTGTCAACCATGTCACCTTTGAAGCCTGGAATGATAATCGTCTCCCGAAGGAGGCTGCCGTTATCAAATCCGTAGAACATGTACTTATGTTCTATAACTGCTTCCTTATGTTTCTCCAGGATTGGATTAATACAAACTTATTGCATCTAGTGCAAAAACAACATCTGGTGTGGTACTTGACATCTCATGATTGACTCAATTGCCTAAGCAAGTGATCTGCCAATCATGCACATCCCTCTCCCCTTTAGTCTGTAAGACACCTTTAGAGAGGGTGACTCCATCACCTGCATGTACACCACCATGCTAGGAGTCATCTATTCTAAAAACCATTAGAATACTGTCAAAGTACCCACATTGGGAAACTACCCAAATCCAGATCTAAAAAACCACAGATCTAGAAACCAGAATGTCAAATATTATATCCATATTCAGTCTGGAGAAACAACTGTGTGATGACCACAGTACAACCGATCGTAGTATAGGAATTTTACTTCCTACTCTGTGTATGTCATCCAGATACCATGACATCACACCCTACTACCTTCTTAACAGATCAATACCCTATCCTGATTGAAGTCAAACCCATAACTGTCACATCAAAATTAGATGATCTATCTCCGCTATAACTGCTCAAGTCTATAAATAGATATAAGCATCTTGCCCACTATGCTTCCGCTGCTCCCACTGACTACGACAACCCTCCTACCGGGTCTCATATCCTGGAACAACAGTAGTGTCAAGTCTGGGTAAACAAGATCCTCCCTGTCACCGTCCTTGAGGCTACCGGAGTACCTCTCGGGTGTCTGAGGTTACCCACCATATCTGCGGAGTGGCTATTGGAATGTCAAACCTGATTGAATATATAGGTCCTATTAAATTTTCCGTAATCGTTCGCAGTTCTGGAATCACTTCCAGTTCTACCATACTCCCACTACTGTTTTCTGAAAAAATCCATTTTACTAAAACTGTGGCGAGTCAAGAACAATATCACTATTGATCTTCCAAATGGTAGAATATCAACCCTCGTCATAGCCAGGGTCAACCCACAAACAGCCATAACAGAAACGTGCCCTAAGTTATCCAGAGTCTGGTTTTAAGCATAAGCTGGACAACTCCCCGTACCTTAATATCTTTTAAGGTACGAACTATTCTATATCCAATATAGAAACTTTGGCACTAATTTAATTGGAACCAGATTCAAATCATGCAACTGTCTCCAGTGCATATCAACTTAATGGAAAGAGGCTAATCAGCATTATTCAACTTAGGAATCCATCCAATTATGAGCAACCTGAAAGAGAAACAAGTTTCTCAAAACCATTACTATTATCTGAATACCAATCACAAGAATCTCCATCTTCGATCTCTTTGAAGAATCCCGATACTTGCGATACCTGGTTCTCTACTTTATTCTTATACCCACAACTTCTTAAAACTTAGACCTTGTATTTCTACGAAACACTTGTCTAAATACTAGAGAAGTTATAAGTAAACAGAACATAGTACGAGGACCTACCCCTTTGTCCTGATGGACACTGGACAACATACAATACTCTGTATAAGTCCGCTGAGTTGAACAACTCAAAACCTGTGCGTTGTTGGTGGAAAACTGTACCCTGGCGATTTCCTCAAATATCACCAATTACAACGAATTCCGATATAATGAGGATAATCACCTAATTCCCAATAACTTACTCCCACTCATCATCTGTAAAACCATACAGATATGAGAATGAAACCTGGTAAATACATACCCTTGGAGTAAGTATCCAATCGGGAAAACAGTTTTCCTTTAACAATGCACTGAAACATGAAAATGTTTCGTAGGGGTATCCTGGTATTCATAGCAATGCCTCTTCCAAAATCCAATTCATGACTATAACCATATATTTCTTTGCCATCTCTCCAAATCCCTTTATTTTTCTTTAGTCATTACCTTCTGTACACCATCGTTAGGCTAAATGGTTTTCTTCCTTCCCTACCGTTCGGCACCAGCCTATGGTTTGGAAGAAGACTATCCAGTAAGCATAATAGGTGTACCCTCCTAAACCAAGGAGTACTCGTATCTTGAGAGAAGGTGATGATAAAAGACATCTGAATAATACCTTATTCTTTTAAAGGTGAAATAGGTGTGGCGATGAAGTACGCGGTTTGGTCGTGAATGATAACAGTCGCAATTTACTTTGCCCTCTTTCTAATCCCTTTATTTTGTCTTTACATATTACCTTCTGCACACCCTACTTAGGCTAATTGGTTTTCTTCATTCCCTACCTTTCGGCACCTGCCTATGGTTTGGAATAAGACTATCCAATAAGCGTAATAGGTGTACTCTCCTAAACCAAGGAACCCTCGCAACCTGAGAGAAGGTGATAATAAAAGACAACTGAATAAACCAATTCTATTTCTCCTGAACCTGGATCCATCCTCGAAGAATTCCTTTCGAGTTCGTATATAACCATACGATGGATCTATCCAATGGAAGTGGATATCCGTAGTAAAACGGGTGTTCTAAGAAATGCAAAGGGTAAAAGAAGGAGTGGCAATGAGTTATGCAACATAGACAATCCAAAAGCCAGTATTTTAAGAAGGTTCGGTCAACTTGGTCACTGAGTCATAGTCTAGGGTCGGTCAAAGGTCGCTGCCAAAGAGAGAGAGAAAAGAAACACTCTGCGTGCACTCTAACCTAGATCAGAATTGTTATCACTTTATCTAATCCAGAAACCTCCCACTGTCCTGTCAAATTCTCCTCCAAACCAGAAAGAAGAATCAATCGGGATCACCCGAAGAGTAAACCAACTCATCAGTGGGAATCGGGATCCAACTCTCATCGCATGATAACGTGATGGAATGCATCCACGTTACTCATACTCCAGAAGGTATGCGCATACTTGGCAAGTTTCAGTTCCTATAGAAACTCCCGATATGATTTTTGCCCCATGCTCTTATAACCTTGGCTTTGGTCAAAATGTCATAAGTCACATGCCAAGTTCTACCCGTCACTATCTTGTCAATTTGAACCCACCCGCACATGCCCCTGGCTTTGGCCAAATGGCAGAACGACTGTCCCAAACCAACTCATCTATCTATGCAACAAATGAATACCCAGCAGCTACCAAACACTATGCCTTAACTTTGGCTAAAATGCATAGCTTGAATACTACTAAATACCCAAAAGAAGTGACGGAGGGCTACGGCTGGTTTTTGGCGAAAAACCTTTAACGTAGTGAACTTGATATCGCTGAAGGAACCTGATAGCTTTTTAAAATATAGTGGCGAAAACCTTTTGCTAAAGAGGTCACTCCCGGTAAAGGGATCTCGGCACTTTCCTCGTGGAATGAGGTGCAGGATATTCCACTGAATACCGCTATGCAAAGCAACTTGTAATCGACTATAGTGAAGTTATTACCCTGACGCAAACTTCTGCCCAAGGGGTCAGTCTCGGTGAAGGGATATCGGCCCTTGCCCCGTCGAATGAGGTGCAGGATATTCCACTGAATACCGCTATGCATAACAAAAGGAAACGCCTTTGCAATAACACCTTTTAAATTGTTCCAACAACTGTAAACAGGTTTGCTTTACTTTGCATTGATCAGAATCAACGCAGTCCCATCAATCAATCACACCAGAAAAGAACGAAAATAAAATGTACGTATATGCCATCCACATTCGTCACTGGGTCCCGTCATCACCCGTTAGGTTACTTAACTAACGACAGAGCGGGCTGGACTAGCGCGGGTGTAAAACATATACAACATCTAATAGTACATAAACCAATATACAATAATCGCTCCAGGCGTGATAATATGCAACATTACAGAAAAGTAATAAGCATCACAGAACAATACAGATAATCTGGGATCCCCGAGTTTCACAAAGCCGCTGCTGAAACTCGACGTTCCCCTGTCGTGTGGATAGCCTGTGCAATGAAACCTAGACCCCTACGGGTGAGGCAAGTTACCCGCCAAAACCTGAAGCGAGGCAATCCCCTACAGCATAGTGAATGGACCACCCAGCACTTTACGGAATCCGGTAATCTTGGGCACCCCTCCTTGGGTCAACCTGTACCCCCTACGAGTGCGGCGAATAGTCTGCCAATTCTAGAGTGGGGCCCCTCTGCCTCTCAAAGCCATGAGATGCGGACCCGTTGCCCCTCCAGAACCCGGCTATCTGGGCACTCCGTCGCGGGGCAAAACTTAGTACAGTAATGAAAAATAGTACAACAGGTACATCGACCGCAACCTGGTCGTGCCCCAAAAGAATATTATACAACAGGCAGTGACGGCAGTCCACAATTTGGACGCTCGCCCTGCAATATCAAAAGTACAAATAAACTCAAACTGCACTACCATTGCACACTGCTACCCACCACGACAAATCCGCAACATCACAGCACAACACAGAACATCAACGCGAATGTCACGTTCGCAAACCCGTCTAAAAGAACTATAGCAATCAGACGCGGTTTACCGATCAAATGACATTCCCGGTCGGGGATATAATGTAAGGCAAACTAACATGTTTAAATTTCGATCGACTAAATATCACAAAGTGGGACCCACGCAAATCTGCTGAACAGTAACAAAATCTGGGCCCAAAAGATATGTACCAAAAACCCCAATTTCCACAGAAGAATACACTTTACAAGTTTGGGGGCATGATCACTCAGAACGGCCGCGGATGCGCGGCCAAACCATGGGTTTGGCCGCAATTCCGCGGCAGTCTTGTCGATTCATGTGCCCAAATTTGTACGGCCTTCTTATAAAACCCTGCACAGTTTTCTGAGATATGTAGAATAATTTTAGGACATCATTTAAAATGTACAGAAACTGTGAAATTGGAAAAATGCGGTTTTTGATTTCCGGTTCGATCGATATTTTAAACACGTTAGCACAAGTTAGTATAGCAAAATGGTGAGGCTCTGATACCACTGTAAGTCTACGGTAGCGCCCCGGCCGTTTACAGACGCCAAATGCGGAACAAAAACTTTTTAACTGGCGCTATCGTATACTTTAACCCGGATCTGCCATTATTGCTAAACTAACAAACTGTAAAGAGTGTAGAAAGGTTATACCGAACGATCCGAGTCCTTCATTCTTTAACCATCATCCCACGCTCCGTTGCGGCTTCTCCGATCTCGTCGATCTCCGATCTGCTCGTCCAGGTGGCACCACGTCACTGATTCTTTAAACGGGCTCCCGCCTCTGACACGAGGCAACTCGGTCGTCAAGTTTGCTAAAAGAGACAACCAAGATTGATGTAGAGAATGAGTAGATGACTTTGTCTCACTTCATCCAAAACCGTGGACAATCGGTTAATGAAGTTGCCGATGGAAATGAAATGGAACGAGATACGAACTATGAAATTTCCATGCATCCAAAACTTTAGTCTTTTCTTTTTTACAACCATAATCTTTTTCAAGTCAAGAAAAAGAGGAGGAGATGGGGGCCGGCCACTTAAAGGAGGGGGGGTGAGTGTAGGAACCAAGTGGTGACCATAACATAAAGCTTATCATGAAGAAAAAATCTTAACAAGAACAAAATGCATTAATGTAAACCATGACTCACTTAAACCTAGTCATCACATAATAAATGCAATCAAAGTTCATGAACCTAGTCACCATCCTTGTCATCACTTCTAGAAACTTCTAGAACACTGACTCACCTCATCTCAAGAAAAGATAAATCCGCCTTTAACCGAATGTTAAAAGACGGCTGATAGAAAACTGGAAACTGGCAACTTCCAAAAGTGATCCTGAAACGACTTTCAGGATAACCCCGTAACTGTATAAATATATCCGCATTTGTATTACGACCGAATACAAATGCAACTGAGACAAAGATATTATACCTACTCAATATAATACTCGGATCCGGCTTAAACCAAAGCCGACCAGTATCATCTGCCCGAAAAATAACACGTGCGTAAACGCGCGTGCATTTTCCGAACCCTGCCATAAAACCATACGGCCTCTACAACGTTTCGCCCGAACTTGGGAAACTGTCTGTGGGGAACTCTAATGACTCGTCAGTTCCCTGGCAGTGGGTTTAACCACAAACCGTCAGCGGCACTAGGAACGTCAAACCCCCAATAGCAGTATAAGTCGTGTCGGAGTGTAGCCCAATAACACCCTGAGATACTACTGGAGTACCTACCAGTAAATCTCCTGCCATGGCCATGGACTTTGTGTAATGGCTCTCCTAGACACAGCACGACCTCGCCCCCAATACCGGGAGAGACGAATCCCCTGCCGATCCGCTCACGTGCCTCCATATGGCTTGGGACTGTACCCAAAAACTACATGTTTGCACGACTCCTTTGAGCCGTGGTAGGGTAGAAATCAAAGCACAGTGGGAACTCACACGTGACAAATGACGACCTCAGGTCGATGAACTAACCTGTACACATGTTACCAGGGAACTGCTATCTGACGATATGTATAATACCAACTAGCAGATTCCCGGCGAGTCCTGTCCGGTGTACTCATAACCCAATGAGCACCTGTATACATCTTAGGTGATCCAACTGACACCAGTGGCTTGTGAGACCGGCCACCGCCCCTCGTCGGGGTCTCGACTGTACACACCAGTCTACTCCGGAGTATCGATGCCCTGTCTCGAAACTCCCACGACTAGGGACCACAATTAAGGATATGCATATAAACCACCCAACTCTCACGTATATGATCGCCATCATACTGTTGGTAGTAAAGAAAGATCCTAAGGGCTCTATCAAAGTGTAACATGTAATCAGTCACCTGAACATGTACACGACTGATAAAGGCAAACCAGATAGCATACTATCATCTTGAGTAAGACTGTCCTACCGGTATAGGTCCTCCGCAATCATTGCAATCACGTACCTGCGATCCAATAATTGACTCTGAGGGCACTATCTCCAACAATGATCTCATCACACTCCCAGCAGTCGAGTACATATCTTAAGGGCTTTATTAACATGTGAGAGTAAGACAGTAAACTAATATATGTCAACATGTTAAGATAAAGTGAAACCAAATAGCATACTATCATGGCGAGCAAGAAAGTCCTCTCTATATATATCCAAGCATCCATTATAATATACATCATGTAGGGTTCCTAGGCACACTAATGAAGTCTCACAAGGCATCAAACATGCCAATTTCTAATTTTACGGTGCCGAGGAACCCTAGACTACGGATCATTAACTAGATATTTAGGCGATGCAAGCATGTAATCGAATTAAATGCTAAGGGAAAGTGACTACAACCTTTGTAGATCCGGTCCACCACTTCCTAAGCTCCGCGATGATCTCCCTCCGCTGTCCAAATTGAATCTTGGGCTCTAGCGTCGGCTTCATCTGAGAAAAAGCGGGCTAGGTCATCGACGACGATGCCGAAGATGATCTACGTCGAGGCATCGCTAGATCAAGCTCCAACTTCACCAAGTCAAGAAAACTTGTGAAGGAAACACCCTATACTACTTGGCAAGAGATAGAGGATGAAGAAATAGGAAGTGGGTAGACTTTAGATTTGGATTTCTCACACTTTTTCCTCAAACACCATTGATGTAGCAAGCTTCTTTTCATGAAAAAAGAAGATGAAGAAGAAGAAGAAGATATGATAAGTTATTTTAAAAATGAAAATAAAAATGAATACTTATCATTTCTTCAACCATAGTTTAGAGTAGAGATTTAACTAAGGTTAGATGAGTGGTTAGGGTTAGGCATGAGACAAGAATGGTGACTAGGTCAATGCTTCTTGAATCTTCAACTAAAAACAAACATAGCCACCATTCATTTATCTTTATCATTTTCTTTTTGCCAAAATAAACAAAAAGAATAAATAAATGAATAAGTAAATAAAATGAAACCCTAACCATTCATATAACCATGGTCAATTCTTTACACAAACCCAAGCTAGAATGTATCATCAAACATGATACAATGATGTGCACAAAAAAATATATCACATATACAATGTGCACAATTCAAGTGAGAAAATCCATTTAAAGTGAACCAATACTAGTTAATGCAAAGTAATATATCAAATACATAATTATACATTAAATCATTAAATCAACACTTGATTTAACGATCCGGTCATATCGTATATAACCGACTAGTATCCAATGTATCGGCTTATCGAATCAATCCTTGATTCGATAACTAGGTTATATCGCATACAACCAATCGATACATTCATCGCGAGAATGGAATACGGTATCACATACACGCATTATTCTCGGTCCCGCACATATCTCATATGCGCTCCTATTTCGTTTTGCTTGAGCCAGGAAACCTCTGTGTAGGACTCTAAAGACTCGTCAATACGCCGGCAGCAGATGATGATCATATCAAACACCCACAAGCCGCAAGCGGTCTGCTAAACGTAACGGCCACCCGGGTATTGAGCGATCAGAAGATCGACGAGCAAGCCCGCTCACACTCCTGTGAATCCAACCAGTAACACTTACCGTACAGTCCGGTCTGCTCGTCTGATATGTCGCATATCTCGCCTAGGGGTGGTAAACGTCAGACCCCAATAGCTCGATAAGTCATGCCGACGTAAGGTCCATAACATTCGTGAAACTACTAATAACTCTTACCAGTATATCACTGCAACCCTGGCTAGGGATTTCCTGTTATGGCCAGTCGAGCATAGCACAACATCAACCCCCAATACCGGGAGAGAAGAATCCCCTCCTATCGCTCATTGCCTCCATGTGAATCGGGACTGTACCCAATATCCACCTGTTTGCACAACTCAGTAGAGCCGTGGTAGGGTGGAAATCAAAGCACAGTGGGAGACACACAAGACTCTATGACGATCTCGGGTCAACAGACTAAGCTGTACCAGTGTCACCAGAGAACTGCCATCTGACGTGATGTATAATACCATCTGGGAGTTCTCGGCGAGTCCGTTCAGTGTACCCAGTCTCCACTGAGCACCCGCATACCATCTCTGATGTCAAACACCAATGGATATGGGATCATCCATCGCCCATCACATGGGTCGAGAAGATATACGCTAGTCTACTCTGGAATATCGATGCCCCGTCTCGATATTCCCTCGACTAGGAACATTTCATGGATGTACTCATGGACTATCCAGGCCCTAATAGTATGATCTGCATCACAGTCCTGGAAGTCGAGTACACATCCTAAGGGCTTTATCAACATGTAATCAGAGAGACAGAAAGTATACATGTTAAGATAAAGAGCAACCAGATAGCGTACTATCATGTCGAGCAAGAAAGTCCTACCTATATATGTCCCAGCATCCACTACAATATACATCCAATGTACAGTAATGGCCTCTAGGGCATACATATAACTAACAATCTCCCACTTGCGCTAGGGCCATCTGTAGCAGTGGTTGTAGTATCTAATACTCAACCATCCACTTAAAGTCTCTCTTTGGGAAAAGGCCTTCGTGAGTGGATCCGCCGTGTTGTCCTCTGAGTCTACTCTCCTAACCTCGATCAACCTGGAGATCAACTATCTCCATGATCAGGTGATGCTGCCTCAGAATTTGTCTGGGTCACTGATGGGACCAGGGTTCCAGGGCCAAAGCCACAGTTCCATTGTCACACAATGGTAGGAACCTAGTTCATCCTATGAACCAATATACACCCAAACTTCCTCTTTGGTAGTATCTTTAATAGAGATGTTACCAGCCTTTATCGTCTAGTTTGTCACGGTATCTAGCTTGGAAATCTTCCAACATACCGTCCCTTTACTGAGGGTAAAGACAATGCCTGTGACTGACATTCAGTCGTCTTTATCACTCTGGAACCCTTCCACTGATTCTCCCCAGGATCGATTGATACCATCTCACTACAACTAGTGAGTATCCTAACATCCAATTAGATCTATCTCATAGATCCAAAGCTTAGGATTTAGTAGGTATCACTTTGATCCTATATGGAAAATCATTGTGATAATAGGAGATTGACCAATCGTTGTAAAGGAAACTCTTTTCCAATCAAGAGTATGTTGTCTACGTACAATACGAAGATGACCACCTTACTCTCTACTACCCTTTTCTATATACAAGGTTCGTCTACCATTTTGATGAAGTCAAACTCTTTGTCTACCACATCAAAACAGATGTTCCAACTCCGCGATGCCTGCTTTATCCTTTAAAGCAATTTGCACACGTTTCCGCTGCTCCCACTGTTTACGAAGCCCTCTGGCTGTGTTCTTATAGACGTTCTCTTCTAAATCATTATTTAGAAAAGTATTCATGGCACCCAACCACCAGATATCGTAGTCATGGTATGTAGCCGTGACAAGTAGGATCTGGATGGACTTAAGCATAGCTACTTAGAAAAGGTTTCAACAAAATCCATACCTGGTCAATGATGCAAACCTTTAACAAGTCTAGCTTTGAAAGTCTCAACCTTTCTAAGTACACCAAGTAATCTTCTTAAGATATACTTGCTCCTGATGGGGATTTAACCCTTCAGATATAGCAACCAAAGTCCATACTCTGTTGGTGTATAAGGATTCCATCTCAGATCGCTAAGCATCCAGCCATTCTTACAGAGTCTTACTACTGATGGCCAGCTCGAAACCAGTTCGGTCATCATCTCATGATGCAATCCTCGCTCCCACTGTCATCGAGAAACCGAGGTATCTCTCAGGCGGATGAGGAACCCTACTAGATCGGTGGAGAGGCTGAGGTTTGTCGGGAACTACAGAATCCTTTTGTTCTGTCAAATCATCAACTGCAGTTTTGTATAGCTGGAACCTTTCCAGTTCTACAGAACTGATCCTGCCTCGATCTTGTCCGGATTTTGCTTTAAACATAGGCCGGACAACCCCAAATCTTAACTCGCTTAAGAGATGGGTTCTTCCCATACCATATCTCATATGGAGTGGTAGGCACTGATTTGATTCAAACCTAATTCAATAGGTATGCAGCTTCTCAAGTGCATAACCCCAAAAGGAAATAGGTAACTCAGTAATACTCATCATAGAGCACACCATATCTAATATTGTGCGATTGCTCCGCCCTGATACATCGTTGTGCTGTGGTGTATTCAGAGGAGTAGTACGGAGAGAGAATCTCATTTTCCTTTAGAATGGTCCAGGAATGCCATGCACAAGTATTCTCCTCCCTGATCTCATCATAGGACATAATACTTATACCCGGTTATTGGTTCTTTACTTCTAACTTATATTCAGTGAATATCTCAAAAGGTTCGGACTTGTGTTTCAACAGGAACATATGTCAGAATCTTGAGAGATCATCAGAGAACGTAATGAAGTATAAAGAACCAGTCCTGGCATGTGTAGACAGGAGACCTCACATACATCATCATGTATCAGTCCCAAGAGTTTACTAACTCTTTCTCGGTTTCCAATAAACAGAGCTATGGTCATCTAATCTTTGTGACATGACTGGCAAGCTTCATAAGATGTAAATTCAAACTGATTTAAATATGCATCTAAAATGTAACTTCAGCCAGTCGGGTCGCATTGATGTGACCTAGTCTACAATGCCTCAAGAAGGATTCGTTCATTTCTGAACTCTTCCTCTTGTGTGTGTTCTGTATACGAGGAACTGTAGTTTGATTTAGAACGTCAATGCTTTTAGATAACGTGCCTGAACCGATCAACTTTTGATATAGGAAATTTTCAAAACATTATCCAACAATACAAAATTTTATCATTTCTTTACTAATAAAGAGACTGATATGATTTGGTATATCAGGTTCGGTATCTAATAGCATTTGTTCAGAATCAATATATTGGTAATACAGGGTGACAGTGACCAACAGACTTGGCTGCAACACTTGCCCCATTTTCTGTCTCATGAAACTTATCACCCGTTCTCAGTTTTTCTACCCTTTTGTAGCCCTATGTAACAGATTACATATCTGGGATCCTGATCCGGTATCAAATACCCAGGATTCAGAGGATACTGAGAAACAGTTCTTTATAATGAACACACCCGAAGGAGATGCATCTCATGCACTTTCTTCGTTTGGGCGGCATAGGAAATCTGGTATTCCCCTATTTCCTGCTCGGTCTTATAACAATTATAAGTCGGAGCAGGACCAACGTTACCCAGCTCAGTATATCAAGCGGGTTCGGTCGATACATCCATATTATTATCTTGATTAAGGCGTGATATGGTCGCTACCTGGAGAGAGAGAGAAGAAAACACTCTGCGTGCGCTCTTGCAAGATCAGATTGGTTATATATTTTATCTAATCAGGATGGCTCCCACTATTTTTATCAAATCTTCCTTCAAACCTTAAAAGGAAAGACTAGCCAGGATTAATTACACTCTACAAGTTCGCCGATCTTTCAGCCAGGCCAGTGTCGGTACTTTGAGGGAGGTTCCCCGTGCTTTCGCACGGACCTAATTACAGTAAACCTCGTTTTCCCAGAGGCGTAACCCCGTTGACACCTTTCTAGACACCTACTTGATCGGTTAATTGTAAAGTGCAAAACTCTCCCAGGAGTAACAATTACTCGCAGTGGGTATCGGGATCCAACTATCATATAGAAGGTATGCAATCTCATTGCAAATTTCAACACTTGAAACTCCCGATATAGGTTTTTACCCCTAGCACCTATGACCTTAACTATGGTCAACAAATCATAAGTACTAGTCAAGTTCTACCCGTCATTTCGTGATTAATTAGACCCACCCACATGACCCTTAACTAAGGTCAACAAAGTCACGTGACTGTCCTAACTAATCGCATCATATGCGGTGTAGGAAGACATCACTTAGCTACCGTACATTGTGCCTTGACTATGGTCAACAAACACAGCACGAATACTAAGTACTCTACTTCCTAAAATGACGGAGGGTTGCGAATGGTTTTTATGAAAACCTTTAACGCTTTGAACTTGATCTCGTTGCGGAATCAAATGGCTTTTAAATGGAATGTTTTTGAGGCTTTTCTAGTTTTGCTAAAGGGGTCACTCCCGGTGAAGGGATCGTCGGCCCTTTCCTCGTCGAATGAGGTGCGGGATATATCATATATATCACTGTGCAAAGCAGAAACTATAGAAGCAATCAAAAGACAAACCGAGTGATGTAGCATCTGCCAGTTATTGCTAAAGGAGTCACTCCCGGTGAAGGGATCTCGGTCCTTTCCCTATCGAATAAGGTGCAGGATGTTCTACAAGGAACACCGCGATGCAAAGCAAGAACTGTAGCTACCTGTTTTTATTTTGAAATTCGATTCCACAACATCAATTAGGTTTATTTTCTTTCATTAATCTCATTAATGAATATCCCATCATTTAAGTCCACCTAAACATCACAGATAAATATAACGCACGCTTATGCCATCCGCATTCGCCTCGATGTCCCGTCTGCACCGTTAGGTTAGGTAACTAACGGCAGAGCGGGGCAGGGCTAGCGCGGGTGTAAAACATAAACAACGTCTATAAAATATATCATATATACTATATATAATATCTGTCACAGAACATCACATGATCACATCACAGATAACGCAGCAGAAAATATCATATGAAATATTGGATATACTAGGACGTCCTTGTTTTCAATACGAGCCAGTATAAAACACGGATTCCACGGTCGTGATGAATAGCCAATCCCACACCCCTAGACCCCTACTAGAGCGGCAAGCAACCCTACCAATTCTAGGGTTAGGAGACCCGGACTCGACTCCTCGAGATGGTCTCCCGCTGGACCCTAGAACCCGGTTACTTGTGCTCCCCTCCTTGGGTCTATCCTAGTGCAGAAAAGTAAATAATATACATCAACGGTGACAACTTCCGCAACCTGGAAGTGCCCCAATAAAAAAATATTACATATAAGTTTTTACATGAATGAAAATGAAAAACACTCATCTCACATAAAACCCCCCCGGCTATTCAAACACGACGATCCAATATAACATATCCAGCAACACATAACATCACATGTCATCAACGTAAGTAAATATGCGCATCCCAATTGTCGTTGACATATAGCAACGAAACCGGCGATATCACATATTACACTTACGGTCACAGAAAAGAAAGTGTAAAACTACAACAGTTGGAATCCGCAACCACCTCAGACATCACATGCCTGACCAAATGAATTACTTAGACATCGCATGCCTAACATTTATAAACCCCGCATTTTAGTCTCATTTATCGAAAACTCTTTTCAATTTCAAGTCGGGCAATTCAACAAGATTCCCGACATCCTGATCGAATGCTCGTCGCAAACTTCAGTAGGCGGACGCACCCCCGACGCCGTCGACGAAGTGCACCAAGGCGGAACACCGCTACCGCGAGCACCCGAACGGATGCTTTCGGCGACGAGGTTCTCCTACAGTCACTTGGTCGGGGCTATGGAGTGAGGCTGTCTATTAAGTTTACCCGGCGAGTATCCGCGTACACTACGTGATTGCGACGGACTTTTGATCACATCAAAATTCCGTGGCAACCGATCAAGTGAGACTAAACTGCTATGTTTATAACATTCATTCAGTTATCTCATAACTACTTGTGAATTCCAATTATTGTATCACATTCCGGATAAATAGAAAATGCTAAACTTTTCGATCGAACAATCGAACACCCAAGTTTTCCCGAAACAGATCAACACATGAAATAAGTCTAACAGCATTCAGTTCGTGCCTCAGTACCAACGGTCCAGCCGTAGAAGGGTCAAGCCAACGCCTCACATGTGGCACGTCGTACTGCCCCAAACCCGAAGGTTCAAAGGGCAGTTCAAGACGGTCACATAATCGAGTTAAGGTTTGTTGTCTTCTAGAGGGTCCATCGCGTTACTTGCACTACTTAGAACGTCGTTAAACTACGGAAAAATCCAACAATTAGAAATTTCCCGGCAGGGGAAAAGTTGGGTATTTATATCCGGTCGAACTTTTTAACATATTCTAAAAATACCCGGAAAAACACACCGAAAAAATTAGACAGTCCGATCGAATACACCGAGTCCCCAATACAACCCAGAAAATACAACTCTGGAATAAATATTAAAATATTCCCAGGAAAACCAGAACCAGAAAGCATGAATTACTGTGCAAAGTTTGAAGGCCAATCAAGTCAAGTGACCGCGGAACCGCCGCAGAAGCCAGGCTTCTGCCGCGGTTCCGCCGCGCCTTAGAGGTATCATGGAAAAATTTTTGCATCGTAATTCTTAGAATTCCCTGCTGGGTTTTCTGCATATTTTTAATTCTCAAAAATCCACAAATTCAGAAAATGTCCAGAGAGCAATATTAGGGTTTGGGTTTTGATTCAATCGGAGTTCTAATTCCGTCTAGACTTCGCCTAAGGCTCTAGCTAGGCTCTGATACCACTGTAGGGTTCCTAGGCACACTAATGAAGTCTCACAAGGCATCAAACATGCCAATTTCTAATTTTACGGTGCCGAGAAACCCTAGACTACGGATCGTTAACTAGATATTTAGGCGATGCAAGCATGTAATCGAATTAAATGCTAAGGGAAAGTGACTACAACCCTTGTAGATCCGGTCCACCACTTCCTAAGCTCTGCGATGATCTCCCTCCGCTGTCCAAATTGAATCTTGGGCTCTAGCGTCGGCTTCATCGGAGAAAAAGCGGGCTAGGTCATCGACGACGATGCCGAAGATGATCTACGTCGAGGCATCGCTAGATCAAGCTCCAACTTCACCAAGTCAAGAAAACTTGTGAAGGAAACACCCTATACTACTTGGCAAGAGGTAGAGGATGAAGAAAGTGGGTAGACTTTAGATTTGGATTTCTCACACTTTTTCATCAATCACCATTGATGTAGCAAGCTTCTTTTCATGAAAGAAGAAGATGAAGAAGAAGAAGAAGATATGATAAGTTATTTTAAAAATGAAAATAAAAATGAATACTTTTCATTTCTTCAACCATGGTTTAGTGTAGAGATTTAACTAAGGTTAGATGAGTGGTTAGGGTTAGGCATGAGACAAGAATGGTGACTAAGTCAATGCTTCTTGAATCTTCAACTAAAAATAAACATAGCCACCATTCATTTATCTTTATCATTTTCTTTTTGCCAAAATAAACAAAAAGAATAAATAAATGAATAAGTAAATAAAATGAAACCCTAACCATTCATATAACCATGGTCAATTCTTTACACAAACCCAAGCTAGAATGTATCATCAAACATGATACAATGATGTGCACAAAAAAATATATCACATATACAATGTGCACAATTCAAGTGAGAAAATCCATTTAAAGTGAACCAATACTAGTTAATGTAAAGTAATATATCAAATACATAATTATACATTAAATCAACACTTGATTTAACGATCCGGTCATATCGTATATAACCGACTAGTATCCAATGTATCGGCTTATCGAATCAATCCTTGATTCGATAACTAGGTTATATCGCATACAACCAATCGATACATTCATCGCGAGAATGGAATACGGTATCACATACACGCATTATTCTCGGTCCCGCACATATCTCATATGCGCTCCTATTTCGTTTTGCTTGAGCCAGGAAACCTCTGTGTAGGACTCTAAAGACTCGTCAATACGCCGGCAGCAGATGATGATCATATCAAACACCCACAAGCTGCAAGCGGTCTGCTAAACGTAACGGCCACCCGGGTATTGAGCGATCAGAAGATCGACGAGCAAGCCCGCTCACACTCCTGTGAATCCAACCAGTAACACTTACCGTACAGTCCGGTCTGTTCGTCTGATATGTCGCATATCTCGCCTAGGGGTGGTAAACGTCAGACCCCAATAGCTCGATAAGTCATGCCGACGTAAGGTCCATAACATTCGTGAAACTACTGATAACTCTTACCAGTATATCACTGCAACCCTGGCCAGGGATTTTCTGTTATGGCCAGTCGAGCATAGCACGACATCAACCCCCAATACCGGGAGAGACGAATCCCCTCCTATCGCTCATTACCTCCATGTGAATCGGGACTGTACCCAATAACCACCTATTTGCACAACTCAGTAGAGCCGTGGTAGGGTGGAAATCAAAGCACAGTGGGAGACACACAAGACTCTATGACGATCTCGGGTCAACAGACTAAGCTGTACCAGTGTCACCAGAGAACTGCCATCTGACGTGAGGTATAATACCATCTGGGAGTTCTCGGTGAGTCCGTTCAGTGTACCCAGTCTCCACTGAGCACCCGCATACCATCTCTGATGTCAAACACCAATGGATATGGGATCATCCATCGCCCATCGCATGGGTTGAGAAGATATACACTAGTCTACTCTGGAATATCGATGCCCCGTCTCGATATTCCCTCGACTAGGAACATTTCAAGGATGTACTCATGGACTATCCAGGCCCCATTAGTATGATCTGCATCACAGTCCTAGAAGTCGAGTACACATCCTAAGGGCTTTATCAACATGTAATCAGAGAGACAGAAAGTATACATGTTAAGATAAAGAGCAACCAGATAGCGTACTATCATGTCGAGCAAGAAAGTCCTACCTATATATGTCCCAGCATCCACTATAATATACATCCAATGTACAGTAATGGCCTCTAGGGCATACATATAACTAACACTTCATATGTACAACAATGGCCTCTAGGGCATATATATAACTAACAATTGGAAGGGGCATTGGCAGAAAGATTACAGGGCTTTGGAATCCAGTAGCCAGGATTCGAAGCATGTTGTGGCTTCGGCCTCGGGTGTGTTTGTAATTGAGAACTGTTTGTCAATTAACTCTACTTCCTGGATACTAGATACCGGATCAGGATCTCATATATGTAATTCGTTACATGCTTTGAGGAACCGTAGAGTTATCAGGGTAGGTGATATGTCTCTCAGAGTTGCGAACGGAATGTGCATGGACGCTGAATCCGTGGGAGAATGTCGCCTAGGACTGACAGGTGGGCAGATATTGATTCTACATAACTATTTGTATATACCAAGTTTGACTTGTAATATCATATCAGTATCCTCATATTCTAGAGAGGGTTATGATTTTACATTCATAAGCGTGTAGTAAACATCCACCTAAATCAAGTTCTGATTGTGTCCGGTACATTAGATAACGGTATATACGTATTAAATCAAGCTCAAGTTTTCATATCCAGAATACACATAAAAGAAAGTCTCCGGAAGTAAATCAGGCTTTCTTATGGCATTGTAGACTAGGTCATATCAATGAAACACAGTTGACTAAGTTACATAGAGAAGGATATTTGAATCCGTTCGAATATCAATCTTATGCTACTTGTGAATCTTGTCTCATAGGAAAGATGACAAAGACTCTGTTTACTGGGCACGGAGTGAGACAGAGTGCGAGCTCTTAGGACTCGTACAAAGTGACGTGTGCGGTCCAATGTCTACACATGCAAGAGGCGGTTATTCCTACTTCATTACTTTTACGGATGATTTCTCTAGGTATGGACATATCTTCTTGATGAAGCATAAATCCGAAGCCTTTAAGAAAATCCGGGATTACAAGAATGAAGTGGAAAAACAGATAGGCAAAAGTATCAAGACACTGAGATCTGATCGAGGTGGTGACTACTTAAGTGCCGAGTTCCTGGGATACTTAAAAGAGAATTGAATTCTCTATCAGCTTACTCCTCCATACACACCACAACACAATGGTGTATCGGAAAGGCGGAATCGAACTCTATTGGATATCGTTCGTTCCATGATGAGTAAGGCTGAGTTACCGTGATCTTTCTGGGGTTATGCACTAGAATCAGCTGCATATCTTTTGAACCAGGTTCCAACCAAGACTGTGCCTACCAGACCATATCAGATGTGTGTTAGATATGTATGCCCTATAGGCCTGTATTGTATAGGATGCTAGGCATGTATTTGTGCAGAAACAATCATTTCTCGAAATAATAGTATGCTATCTGGTTTATCGTCATCTTGTGTTATATTTCATATCTTTATATGCATGTTGATGAAGCCCTTAGGATTATGCTTGTCTACAAGGATTATGATGAGATCATACTAGTGGGACCTGGATAGTCTATAATCATATCCTTTAATAGTTCCTAGTCTAGGGTATATCGAGACAGGGCATCGGTATTACCAAGTTAGACAAGTGTGTACGTTTCCTGACCCTGTGGGGCGATGGTTGATTCCATAACCATTGGTGTTTGACATCAAAGATTGTACACAGGTGCTCATTGGAGAATAGGTACACCGAACAGGACTCGCGGAGAACTCCTAGATGGTATATATACCTATTGTCAGATAGCAGTTCTCTGGTGACATTTGTACTGGTTAGTCTGTAGACCCGAGATAGGTATGGAGTCTTGTGTGGTTCCCACTGTACTTTGATTTCCACCCTACCATGGCTCTATTGAGTCGTGTAAATAGGTGGACTTTGGGTATAGTCCCGAATCACATGGAGACAGTGAGCGATAGGAGGGGTTTCGTCTCTCCCGGTATAGGGAGTTGATGTCGCGCTATGTTTGATCGGCTAT
Organism: Agapanthus africanus; assembly: GCA_030015575.1. Taxonomy (NCBI): domain Eukaryota; kingdom Viridiplantae; phylum Streptophyta; class Magnoliopsida; order Asparagales; family Amaryllidaceae; genus Agapanthus; species Agapanthus africanus. The sequence continues at coordinate 480,468,533 of JASDDO010000014.1, read as the reverse complement.
GACACCTAAATCCATAGCCAGGGTTCTCGAGGTTTACTGATAAGTGTTATCAGTAGTTCCTCGAACTGTTATGAGCCGTAAATCAGCATGACTTATAAATTTAATGGGGTCTGACATTTACCACCCCTAGACTTCATATGCGACGTATCAAATGAAGAGACCGGACTGTACGGTAAGTGTTGCTTGCAGGCTCGTTGGGGTTGTGATGAGTTCGCTCGTGGCCACCTTTTCGTCATGTACCTCGGTAGCCGTTACGCACAGCAAGTGCCGCTCACGTGCTTGTGGTTAAATCCACTACCAGCGTACTGTCGAGTCTTTAGAGCCCCACACAGAGGGTTCCCTTGTTCGGGCGAAAGATGTAGAGGCCGTAAGTTGTTACGGCAGCCGTAAGGTGTTGCGGCAGGGTTTCAATTATGTTCGTGTAATTGTTACAGGAATAATAATCAGAACGATAATACTGGTAGGCTTTGGTTTAAGCCGGATACCGGTATTATATTATTGGATTATTGGTATTCGTATTTTTCGAAATTCGGATACGGGTATACGTTATACGGGATACGGTATACGGAGGAGGAGTATTCTTGTAATTGTTACAAGAATACCTTCTAGAAGATGCCACCTCATAATACATTATTTATTTTATGAAAATGAATAAATGAGGTGGAAATTAGAAAGTCCAAGCATGGTTGAAAGAATGGGTTATTTTATTTTATATTGTTTTGGAGTTACTATTGAAGCATGGTGCTAATTTTATAATGCATGCTTCAATTATTTCATTTGAGCCATATCTAATTTCCATGCTTGAATTTTTCTCATTATGAAAAACTCTTTCTCTCTCCTTCTTCTCTCCTCCTTCTTCTTCCTTGCTTTAACACTCACATGAGATGTGAATCAAAAGCCAAGGATCAAAGATAATCCAATACACTATTCTCTACATCATCCTAGGGACCATTTTTAGCAAACTTGATCTCTAGGTTTCGCTCTTGAGAAAGGTTTTAGCTTGCATGACAACTCTCGCGTGGATCATCTAGGTCTTGGGGTGGCCGGAGATCGATCACATCGATAATATCCAAGGAGCCAAGGAGATCATCAAAGAAGACCCGAAGGACCGGATCATCAAGGTATAACCCCAAACATAGTAGATAAGACATTTAGTTAGGGTTTTCTAGTTGTGGTTTAGACAAGATCTAATGGAAAGTGCGTGTTGTATGCAAAGAAAATTTTCGTTTATCACTTCCGCTGCCTCACAAGAGTTGTGGGAGAATGCAACATGCACTAACAATGTGGAGTGGGAAGAAACCCTGTCTTAAACACTTTAGAACATGGGGATGTCCAGCTTTTGTTAAAAAGCAGCATACGGACAAGCTCGAGGCACGCTCAGTACAGTGTAAGTTTGTGGGATATCCAAAGTGTTGGATATATATGCCCTAGAGGCCTTCATTGTATAGGATACTGGGATATGTATGCACATAACAGTCTTGCTTAATATAATATTACGCTATTTGGTTTGTCTTTATCTTGACATATATATTTTGCGTAGTATTCATATATATATATATATATATATATATATATATATACGTGTTGATAAAGCCCATAGGGTGTTTGCCTGACTTCCGGCGTTATGATGGCAGACATACTAGTGGGAGCTGGATAGTCAATAGGCACATCCTTAGATGTCCCTGGTCGCAGGAGTATCGAGACTGGGCATCGATACTCCGGAGTAGACTGGTGCATACATATCTAGACCCTGAGGAGGGGCGATGGATTGGTCCCGCAGCCATTGGTGGAGTGCACCTAAGATTGTATACAGATGCTCACTGGGTGTGAGTACACCGGACAGGACTCGCCGAGAACTGACTGGATGGTATTTATACCTAACGTCAGATAGCAGTTCTCAGGTGACATGTGTGCAGATAGTCCGATGACTTAAAGTCGTCATTTGTTTCGTGTGAGTTTCCACTGTGCTTTGATTACTACCCTACCACGGTTCAAAGGGGTCGTGCAAACAGGTTTTAGTTGGGCACGGTCCCGAGCCACGTGGAGGCAGTGAGTGACTGTTAGGGATTCTTCTCTCCCGGTATAGGGAGTTGATATCGCACAGTGATCGGTTGGTCATTACCATAAGTCCCTGGCCAGGGCTGATTGAGAATTACTGATAGATTGATCAGTAGATTCTCGGATGGTGATAGAGCCATACCGACACGACTTGTACGGTTATTAGGGGTCTAACGTTTACCACCTCCCTAGACCATACATGCGATACTCTTATACGAATAGACCGGACTGCACGGATATTGTCACGCACAGGCTCAGTAGGAGTTCGGATGGGTATCCTCACCGGCCTTCTTATCGACATCTACTTGGGGACCGTTACGTACAGCTAGTGCCGCTTGCGGTCTGTGGTTAAACCCACTGCCAGCGTAGTAGTCGAGTCTTTAGAGTCCCACACAGAGTTTTCCCAACTCCAGGCGAAATGATATAGAGTTCGTACGGTTTTACGACAAGGGTTCAGACGAATACGTGTTTAAAAGCACGTACGACATTCGGACAGTTTTTACTAGACGGCTTTAGTTTAAGCCAGATTCTAGTATCAGGTTATTGGATTTATACAGTCTAAAGTTTTTCCGTGTTTTCACGGATGCGAGGGGCGTTCTCGTAATTTTCCGAGAAGCTTCTAGAAGGAGGGTGACTAAGGAGATTAAGGTGGCATTTTCATTTAATGCAAATTGTGACTCATTAGTGTGATTCACTATGTCATTAATGCATCATTTATTGCTTAATGACTCACATAGTGAATCACTCTTATTGAATTAATGAATTATGGTGAATAATCATTTATATTCATTTATTTGATAATTCATTATGTTTTCATATATTCAAGTGAGAAGCTTTTGATTATCATTATCATCTCCACCTTCTCTCTCCTCAAGTGCACTCCTTCTTCAAACCCTAATCCTACCACTCATGAGTTGAGACCAAGGATTAGGATAGACTTAACACTCCATAACCTAACTCTACATCATCTTAGTTACTTTGGTTAGCAACTAGAGAAACAAAGTTACCTCAAGTCTTGAGGTGTAGCTTTGATTAGGGTACTCGGGTGGATCTTCTATTACGGAAAGGAGGCCGAGGAGAACGTTGAGATCACAAAGATGAAGGACTAGAATCGTTAGGTATAATCTCTTTATATAGTAGCTTAGAACTCTATAGTTGTTGTTAATTATCGTTTAGCAAAGATCTTCGGTTAGTCGATGTACGCTTCAAAACAAGATCGTTTTTCATATTTCCGCCTCCCCGCAACTCGTGGGGTGTTGCACATCGACTTACAGTGGTATCAGAGCCTCACTAAACAATAATTAACTCACTTGCAAAGTCGTATGAATTTCGAACGCAAAACAAATCGGAAAAAAACATAGATATCATAAAGTTTCTGTCGATTTTTAAATGAGGTCCTAAAATTTTTCAGGTTCCTCCAGAATGACCAGCAAGAAAATATAAGAATATTCAAGAAAAATGGGCTCCTGAATCGGCCACTGAGCCGCGGAACCGCAGCCGATCCCACCGATCCGCCGCGGATCCGCGGCCGAGTTGGGGCCAATTCAGCCCAGTTTCCTCTGTGCATCTTTTGTGATATTTTGTATTTTCTGGTATTATTTATTTTCTGCTCAGGTTTCAAATTTACAGAGAAGATTTGGAGTAGAATTTAATGTGTTTAATCGATCGAAATTATACGATGTTTGCTTGTTTGATTATATCTGTGAACTGTATTATGTGTTCGTAAACCTCCCCTAACTGCTAGTATGTCGGTTGGCTGGGGGTTGCACATATCTGTAATGTTTTAACAGTTTGTGATTATGAACTCTATTGGACTATTATGATGATTAGCCGGGGTTTTTGTGATGGGTTATTGTATTAATTCATTCGATGTAATTGTAATAAGTTGTAATATTATTTTGCGGGGCACATCCAGGTTGCGGTTGTAGCCACCGTTGTATTATATCTTTTTACTGTTTTTGCTCTTAGAATAGACCCAAGGTGGGTGCACAAACTACCGGGTATTTCGAAGTGTTTATTGGCCTACTCACGTCGTTGAGAGAGACCGCTTCACTTCGGGTACTTGGCGGTTAGTTTGTCATACCTATAGGGGTCTAGGGTGGGGTAATGGCTATTCATCACAACTGTGTAATCCGTCTTTTCTTACAGGCTCAAAAGAAACGCGGATTGCTTGCAAATCCAATATTGTTTATCTGTGATCTGGAATGCCTATTATTGCGTCTGACGAATGTACAATATCTATATATGATAGCTATTTAGACGTCACTTATGTTTTACACTCGCGCTAGCCCAGCCCCCGCTCTGCCGTTAGTTAAGTAACCTAACAGGTGATGAGGGGACCCCGTGGCGAATGCGGATGGCATAAGAGGACGTTGTATTTTCGTTATTATCTGTAATGATAGGTTAAAGATGGGACGCATTATTTATTAATGCAAAGAAAAATAAAACCTAAACTGAATCGTTGGAACAATTTCTAAAGCCACTCGGTTTTCTTAAAAAAGCAAATTTTAAATGCGAAGCTTAAACCACTCCTTTTAATAAAAGCTATCTTAGTTCCTTCGATCAAATCATGTTCATTACGTTAACGGTTTTTTGCCAAAGAACAGCCGTAACCCTCCGTCGTTTTAGATAGACAGCACATCGTATTCATGCTATGCGTGTTGACCTACGTCAAGGCATAGTGTATGGTAGCAGTGTGTTTGCCTATTTGTTGCATAGATAGATGCATTAGTATAGGAAAGACGGACAACCTTGTTGGCCTACGTCAAGGGAATGTACGATGTACCTAAATTAATCAGGACAACGATGGGTAGAACTTGACTTGCGTCTTATGACTTGTTGGCCTACGTCAAGGTCTATAAGAGCTTGGGGTATAAAAATCACATCGGGAGTTTCAAACATAAAGGAAACCTGCATATTTAGCATACCTTCTAGAGTGTGGTGACTAGAGTGGCTTCCATCTAGTGCATAATGCAATGATAGTTGGATCCTGATCCCACTGATGAGTAGGATTACTCTTGGGAAACATTCTCACTTAACAATCAATGCTATAAACCAAGTAGGTGTCCAGAAAGGTGTTAGAGGGGCTACGCCTCTAGGGAAAAGAGGTTATTTAATTAAGGAACTTCGCGAAAGCGTTGGAAAACCTCCTTCGAAGTACCAACGCCAGCCTGGCTGAAAGGTTGAGCAAGTATTGTGACGTGTGATTAAATCCTGACTAGTTCTTCTTTTAGGTTTTGAAGAAGGATTTGAGGGAACGGTGGGAGCCATCATGTTTAGATAAACTAATAACCAATCTAAACTTGTAAGAAGCATATGTTGAGTGTTTTCTTTTCTCTCTCTCTCTAGCAGCTACCATGACAGGACTAAAACTATTACTTGAGAAAAATATACTGACCGGACAGAACTATAAAGATTGGCTAAGGAACGTCAACATTGCACTGACTTATGACAAAGTAGCATATGTTACCACCGCTGTTCCTCCCCTTATACCTGGACCAGATTCCTCAGTTGTGGACAAGGAAGTTCGCAAAACTTGGGATCTGGATTGTGAGCGAGCTAAGTGTATCGTGCTGGCGTCCATGAACAATGAACTCCAGAAACAGCACGAGAGTATGGATATTGTATCCATCTTTCTCCATGTATAGGAATTATATGGAGAGCACTCCCGTATCGCAAGGTATGAGACCTCAAGGAAACTCTTCCAGATGTGGTTAGCTCCAGGATCGCCTGTAGGAGAGCACGTCCTCAAAATGATCAGCTTCATTGAGGAACTCGCAAACCTGGGATGCGTGCTAGAGAATGATTTGTACATCGACTTGATTTTGCAGTCCCTTCCCCACACCTTCTCTCAGTTCGTGCTTAGCTTCAACTTGCACGAAATGGAAGCTGATCTTCCAAAGCTCCTCAACATGTTGAGGGTAGCAGAGACCTCCTTGAAAAATGAGAAGACCCCGTTCTGTATGTTGGCCAATCATCCTCTTCTAAATCTAAAGCGAAAGCTAAAGGGAAGAAGAAGATGAAAGACACCAAACCGAAGGGTGGGGTCAAGAAGGTGCAGGGAAAGAATAAGGCAGGAAGGGTGAAAGCGGATATAAACGAATGCCATTATTGTCACAAGCAAGGGCACTGGAAGAAGGACTGTATGGCCTTCAAGGCAAAGGACACGAAGCAAGTGGTTGCTTCTGCTTCAGGTGTGTTCGTAATCGAATATTGTCTTTCAGTAAACTCTACATCATGGGTACTTGATACCGGTTCTGGTTCTTACATCTGTAATTCATTGCAGGATCTGAGAAATATTAGAGTACTGGAGACAGGTGATATGACTCTCCGGATGGGCAATGCAATGCTTGTAGATGCTGTTGCAATAGGGGAGTATCACCTAGGGTTGACTAGTGGGCACGTTTTGGTGTTGTACAACTGTTTTTGTATTCCCAGTATGCTGTGTAATATTATATCAGTATCTTTGTTGTCTAATAAAGGATATAATTTTGCGCTTGAAAGTAATGTCATGAACATTCTCCTAAATCAAGAACTGATTGGGTATGGCATACTGGAAAATGGCATATACATACTTAATCAACCTCGAATTTTCAATATTCAAAACACACTTAAGAGAAATGCTCCAGATTCAAATCAAGCCTTCTTATGACATTGTAGACTTGGTCATATAAACGAAACAAGGTTGACTAAGTTACATAAAGATGGATATCTAGATCCGTTTGAATATTCATCATATGAAACTTGTCAATCATGTATCAAAGGAAAAATGACCAAATCTCCGTTCTCCGGACACGGAGTTGTTCCCCTCCGAAAGACGGCCGACGACGCTAGGGCGTCTTGCCTGTGATTCGGGGCAGATGCTATATGGTTTTATCCGTCTACCTCTCCGAAGATGCCAAGTCGATTTATGGAACCGTGTATCGGAGGTTTAGACGGATGCGGCCGATGTAGCAGATTTCGTCAGATTCCCCCTCGCTTTAGGGGTTTTTGATTGTGGGGACGCTCTTCCCTGCAGGCGCAAGCCCCTGCAGTTAATTACGCTACCGCATCGCGGTAACAACTTTCTCCTTCTCCAGAATTTCACTTCGTGTCGTGGGTGTTTGTTTTGTTTGTGGTTGCCCGTGGATTGTATGCGGAGACTGAGTAATGCCGTCGCCCGTAGGACGTGGATTAGTCCAAATCCGTATTTACTTAGATTTGGGTTTGGTGTTTTTAGTTTAAGGATACGTTAGCCGCATTTGAGACTAAGATCAACTTAAACGTTCGTTAAGGATACGTTAGTCTGATTTGAGACTAAGATCAACTTAACGGGATCGTCTAGATCCATTTCTAGTTTAAGGACGTAGTGGTCCATTTAATATATGGCTGTCGGGGACCCGTCACCTCTCTGACGACGTTGAAGGATTACAACGACATGTGTCAGAGGAGTTCGGAGATGTACCCTTGAACCAAAGTCGATTTTGAGTTTTATAGTCCATTTAAATGTTTAAGGATACTTTAGCCGTGTTTGGGGGCTAAGATCAACTTAAACGGGATCGTTTAGATCCGGCAAAAGAGCATTTGGAGGCTCTATTGTTCCAGTTTAGGGACGCAGTGGTCCATAGGTAGTTTAGGGACGTTGCGGTCCATGCTCCAGTTTAAGGACGTGGTGGTCCATGTTCCAGTTTAGAGACGTAGTGGTCCATCATTAGTTTAAGGACGTTTCGGTCCAATATTAGTTTAAGGACGTTTCGGTCCATCAATCCCATTTTGGGATGAATATTAGTTTAAGGACGTTTCGGTCCATCATTAGTTTAAGGACGTTTCGGTCCGACATTAGTTTAAGGACGTTTCGGTCCACGAGTTTAAGGACCCCGCAGTCCGTCTTGATGTGTAGTCGTCGGGACCCGTCACCTCTCTGACGTCGTTGAAGGATTACAACGATGGGTGTCAGAGGAGTTCGGAGATGTACCCTTGAACCGGTCGTAAATTGATTTAGAGAGCAGCCGTGCTCAGTCAATTTAGTTTGAGGACTTACGGCCATGATTGGGCTAAGTCCAGTTGAAAAATATTCAACGCTTTTATTTGTTTTTGGTCTATTAGAACTGTACTATGGCTTGGCCGATTTTTAAATAATGCATTGCATTATTTTCTATTTTTTTGTTTGGGCTCTGCCCATAAAAGATGCAGAGCATCAATTTATTCTGGGCTCTGCCCATTTATGAATGATGCAAGGCATCTACTTTGTTTGGGCTCTGCCCTTTTAAAATGCATAGCATTTTTATTATTTTGTTTGGGCTCTGCCCATTTATAAATAATGCAAGGCATCAATTTAATTAGGCATGCTTGGTCTTTTTGATTTGGGCCTGGCCCTTTAAGAAATGCCTAGCATTTGTCAGGCGCTTTGCGCCAATCAGAGAGCGCAAGCGCTTGTAGTGTTGACACGTGTCGCGCAAGCGCAGTGCGCTGCGCTAATGCGCTGCGCCTGCGCTGCTGACACATGGCGCGCTCTGGTGGCTTGCGCCAATCCAGGAGCGCAACAGCGCAGTTTGCAAGTGCAAAGCACTATGATTTAAGAATCTTTTAGATTCAAGAACCAATGGTTCATAAAAGAAGTGCAAAGCACTATTCGTTTCCTTAATCTAATTTAGATCAAAGAAAAACAAGTTTTTCTTTTTATTTCAGGAACCAAAGGTTCATAAAAAGTGCAAAGCACTATTCTTTATTTTGTTTTTCTTGTTTTAAAGAACCAGTGGTTCATAAGAAGTGCAAAGCACTGTTCATTATGTGAAGATCATTGATCTTGTTTTTAGATCAATGATCTATTAGAAGAAATTTCTTCTATTTTGTGAAGGCTTTTACCTTTCTCTTGAAACTTTTTCAGAGTTCTCCCTGTTTGAAGCTCTTGATTTTTTCAAGAATGTTGATCCTTTTTTTTTATTTTAGAAAGAAGGATCATTGGTCGTTGGGACCCACCACCTCTCCGACGACACTGAGAGATTACAGTGCCATATATCAAAGGTGTGGAGGGATGTACCCTTTGAACCATGTCTCACTCATTAGGGGGGGAGAACAGACTGGAGCTTAAGCTTCTCGCTACTGAAAAAGGCTTCTTTGCGTTCGCGCACGTGCGTCGCACGTGTTGGGCGCACGTGCGTCACACGTGTTGGGCGCTCATATTTGCACGTAGCGCACATGGATCTTGCGCATATGCGCATTATGGGGGGAGCAAGCTCCAATGGAGAACGAGTCTCCTTTGAATATTCTCATGTGGTGCGCACGTGCGTTGCACGTGGTGCGCACGTGGCAGGCACACGTGCGTTGCACGTGGCGCACATGCGCATTATGAGGAGAAGCAAAGCTTCTATATATGGAGAACAAGCTCCTTTTAATATTATTAAATGTTCTCATGTGGTGCGCACGTGCGTTGCACGTGGTGCCGCATGGCGGGCACACGTGCGTTGCACGTGGCGCACATGCGCATTATGAGGAGAAGCAAAGCTTCTATATATAGAGAACAAGCTCCTTTTAATATTATTAAATGTTCTCAAGTGGTGCGCACGTGCGTTGCATGTGGTGCCGCATGGCGGGCACACGTGCGTTGCACGTGGCGCACATGCGCATTATGAGGAGAACCAAAGCTTCTATATATGGAGAACAAGCTCCTTTTAATATTATTAAATATTCTCATCTGGTGCGCACGTGCGTTGCACGTAGTGCCGCATGGCGGGCACACGTGCGTTGCACGTAGCGCACATGGCGCTTGCGCATATGCGCATTATGGAGGAGCATGCTCCTATCTTGGAGAACTAAGCTCCTTTGGAGAACTAAGCTCCTTTGAGTATTGAATCCTTTGAGAATTTAACTCTACCTTTTTAAGAGGTATCCCCTCTTATTTATATGGGAGTGGTAGAGAAGCCATCTCTTCTTTTCCCTATGTGGGACTAAAAAATGCATTCCTCATTTAGTAGAGCATTAGTTTAGATTACACGTGTATATCACATTTGCTCATAAATTTTGATCTCGGATGAATTATGAGGCCCATAATATATCAAATCGAAGGTCTTTTCGAGATGCTTTCAATATCATCAGAATTCAGCTGCTTTTCGTTCCGGAGTTTATCAAAATACAGCTCGGAAAATACTGGTTCACATCTTCTTCCTTAGATCACATGTGCATAGACATTTGCTCATAACTTTTGATCCCGGATGAATTATAAGGCCCATAATATATCAAATCGAATGTCTTTTCAAGATGCTTTCAATACCATCAGAATTTAGCCGTTTCTCATTCCGAAGTTTGTCAAAATAAAGCTCGGAAAATACTGGTTCGCATCTTCTTTCTTAGATCACATGTGCATAACACATTTGCTCATAACTTTTGATCCCGGATGAATTATGAGGCCCATAATATATCAAATCGAAGGTGTTTTCGAGATGCTTTCAACACTATCATAATTTAACAGTTTCTCATTGGGGACTTTATCAAAATACAGGCCGGAAGATACTGGTTCGCATTTTCTTAAGCGTGTATCGCTGCCATTTGATACCTTGGACTCTTTTGCGCAGAAATTTTTGGCGGGAACAAATGCCCCCACTACTTTGCCCACGTAAGTATATATGTGGGTGAAGTAGTGCAGAGTAATGCATAGCGTATGACCAGTTTCGGGTTGGTATATAACTTTCAGAATCTTGATCTGAGAAGATAACGAGCGGACACAAGCGTCGTCATTTATCATTGACTCAAATCTCGACTCTTAAAAGATATAGTTCCAAACTCTCAATTCCATGAGCCGCACCCTTCTATTTCTTTATGTTTTACTCTGGTGTGAAGTAGTTTATACGCTCATGAGTAACTTCTCTTTTTCAGTGGCATGTAGGTTTAGCAAGTGTGGCTCGTAGATGGTCCATCTTAACCTCTTTGTAGGGCAGTAATGGCTTAGAAGACAGGGGTAGGATCTGCCACCTATGACTTTTCAACTTTATGAGCCGTGAGGGTCTCATAAAGACTTTTCTCCCTACGGATCGAGAGGATCTCGTAGGTGTATTTTCTCCTTAGTAATCGTGAGAATTCCTAAGTGCGTTTTCTCTTATAAGTCGTAAGGATCTTATAAGAGAATTTTCTCCCTTACAAGTCGAGAGGACTCGTAAGTGGTTGGTGAGTTGACTTGTTTCCGAGTCGAAGTATTGCTCCGACGGGGAGGTCATTGGCTGATTTGTTTCCGCGACGGAGGTCATTGGCTGACTTGTTTCCGAGACGGAGGTTCTTGGCCGTGAGTACTCAACGGGCAGCATGGCTCGAGCAAAGCACTTCTCATTTCCACCATTTGGAACAAGAAGCAGCTTTAAGGCTGAAGGAGCGTCAGGAGTCTTCAAGCGAAACTGCTCGCCTACGTGCTGAAGTTGAGGCAAACGCTGCCGAGGTGAAAGCTGTCTTCGAGGGACTTCTAGAGCGTATCTCACATGGGCTAAACTTGAAGCGAAAGCTTGATGTTGCCGAGCATGACACTCCAGGCCGTGAAGCCACTCATCAGGCCGTTAAGGAGCAGCTTGCATCTGTCTTACAGCAGCGGGCTCAAGTAGAGACAGAACTGGCGGTGGTAGCCGATCGGGAAAAGGCATGGAAGGAAGTGTGCGAACAACTGATAAAGCTACTTAAGACGCTTCATTCCCAGTAGCTGCCTTTGTATCAATGTATTTGTAAAATTTTCCTTTTAAATAATATGTATCCATTCTTTATTCTTTTGTACGAATCATCTTGTATTTGATTGAAGTCAATGAATAAAGATACACATTTTCTTTTGCAATGTCTTGTATGCTCTTTTGCTTTCTGCCTTCTCTTATGATCAGCATGTTGTCTTTGATAAACATAATTGGCAGATAACTTAGTTTTTTCCAAAAGATAGCGATGGCTTAGGCCGCAGGTTCAGATCTGCTGCCTAAGACTTTTCGACTCTATGAGCCGTGAGGGTCTCATAGAGACTTTTCTCCCTACGGATCGAGAGGATCTCATAGGTGGATTTTCTCCTTAGGAATCGTGAGGATTCCTAAGTGTGTTTTCTCTTAGAAGTCGTAAGGATCCTATAAGAGAATTTTTCCCTCTTACGAGTCGAGAGGGCCCGTAAGCGGTTGTTTCCCTCCTTGTCGAGATTCGACTTTGGAGAGTGAGACCCGTGAATAGTATGCAAGAAATCTTTTTGGATCGACTTGTAGGGTCCCATTGTTCGGGAAGCAAGCTTTTTAGTCCCTGCTGCCTGAGGATTCATCTTGCAAGTTTAGACGAATCGGGAATTTTCCCGCGGAGACACTGGTTTCTCTGCGAGCCGACGCGAATCAGGAGGCTCTCGTCAAGGAGTGTTTGTATCCGTGAGTTGAGGAGTTTGCTAAGGATTATTTGTTTCCCTAGCGCCAAGGATTATTTGTTTCCTTGGGGTTTGAAACGAGTCGAAAATTTCCCACGGAGGCATTGGTGGCTCTGCGAGTCGACGCGGATCAGGAGACTCTCGTCAAGAAGTGTTTGTATCCGTGAGTCGAGGAATTTGCTAAGGATTATTTGTTTCCCTAGCGCCAAGGATTATTTGTTTCCTTGGGGTTTGAAACGAGTCGAGGATTTCCCACGGAGGCACTGGTGGCTCTGCGAGTCGACGCGGATCAGGAGGCTCTCGTCAAGGAGTGTTTGTATCCGTGAGTCGAGGAATTTGCTAAGGATTATTTGTTTCCCAAGCGCCAAGGATTATTTGTTTCCTTGGGGTTTGAAACAAGTCGAGGATTTCCCACGGAGGCACTGGTGGCTCTGCGAGTCGACGCGGATCAGGAGGCTCTCGTCAAGGAGTGTTTATATCCGTGAGTTGAGGAATTTGCTAAGAATTATTTGTTTCCCTAGCGCCAAGGATTATTTGTTTCCTTGGGGTTTGAAACGAGTCGAGAATTTCCCACGGAGGCACGGTGGCTCTGCGAGTCGATGCGGATCAGGAGGCTCTCGTCAAGGAGTGTTTGTATCCATGAGTTGAGGAATTTGCTAGGGATTATTTGTTTCCCAAGCGCCAAGGATTATTTGTTTCCTTGGGGTTTGAAACGAGTCGAGAATTTCCCACGGAGGCACTCGTGGCTCTGCGAGTCGACGCGGATCAGGAAGCTCTCGTCAAGGAGTGTTTGTATCCGTGAGTTGAGGAATTTGCTAGGGATTATTTGTTTCTCAAGCGCCAAGGATTATTTGTTTCCTTGGGGTTTGAAATGAGTCGAGGATTTCCCACGGAGGCACTGGTGGCTCTGCGAGTCGACGCGGATCAGGAAGCTCTCGTCAAGGAGTGTTTGTATCCGTGAGTCGAGGAATTTGCTAAAGACGCTAGTTTCTTCAGAGTTGGACTGAACCGTCGAGATTTGGCTTCGTCTTCTGGCGGAGCCTGTTGGGAAAGTATGGTTCCCTCTTTGTTTACGCCCTTGGATTGTATACAGTGATCGATGTGATCTTAACTGTAAGGCTAAAGTTTTATCATTTCTTTTTTTTTTTTTTTTATTTCCGTGATGCTCTATCATTTCAGCTTTTATATCGCGAAGGTCGCGATTGCCCAATCATTTCGGCCATTTTTCGCGGTGCCCAATCATTTCGGCTATTTATTTTATTTTTACTCGCTGCTTTTTATTGCGAGTTGCCCAATCATTTCGGCCATTTTCCATGCATACATTTTTTTTTACTTGCTGTTTTTTTTATTGCAAGTTGCCCTATCGTTTCGGCTATTTCGTATGCATGTGCGGCCTACCGGCTTTTCGCTGTAAACCTGAAATTAGACACCGATTTCGGCATCAGCACCGCTACAACTGGGATATTGCCAGGAGCGAATCATCATTTACCTCTGTCGATGTCGAACAAAGATAGCTTAGCAAACAGGGTTAAGGTCCTGTCGGCTAAGGCTTTTCGCTTCATGAGCCGTAAGGGTCTCACAAAGTTATTTCTCCCTACAAGTCGTGAGGATCTTGTAGGTGTATTTTCTCCTTAGGAATCGTGAGGATTCCTAAGTGTATGTTCCTCTGTAAGTCGTAAGGATCCTACAGGAGGGTTTTCTCCTTGTAAATCGAAAGGATTTACAAGGGTCGTTCACTATGCGAACATATCCCCAGTCTCGGACGGGACTTGGTTAGGGAAATGTTTATTCGCGTCCATGGATTGTATACAAGGGTCAGTATTGAGCCACTTGTAGGGCAATATCGGAAGTTGTGGGGGTTTCTTAAGCACAGGTTTAGGTCTCTGTAACTTAAGACTTTCAACTCTTATGAGCCGTGAGGGTCCCATAAGAGAGTTCTCCTTACGAGTCGTGAGGATCTCGCAAGTGTATTTTCTCCTTAGGAATCGTGGGGATCCCTTAATGTGCTGCTCCCTTGTGAGTCGTAAGGATCTCACGTGGGTGGTTTCTCCTTATAAGGTCGAGAGGACCCTATAAGTGTCCTTTAACGAGGTTGCGCCATTTCAGGTTTTCACAAACACTCGCCGGTAGTCCTGCTGTTTTTACTCACGGAGCCCTTTCGGGTTTTCATCCGTGCCCATCTTACTTATGAACTTACCGTTTTCATTTTTATTTTTATTTTTTTTTCTTCTTCTTCTTTTTTTTACGAGGTCGCGCCCTTTCGGGTTTTCACGAACACTCGCCGGTAGCCCTGCTGTTTTTACTCACGGAGCCCTTTCGGGTTTTCATCCGTGCCCTTTTTGCTTATGGACATACCCTATTAGATATGGTGCGTTCAATGATGAGTAGTGCTGAGTTGTCACTTTCCTTCTGGGGATTTGCTCTAGAATCAGCTGCATACTTATTGAATAGAGTTCCAACTAAGTCTGTGCCTACCACTCCATATGAAATGTGGAGCGGGAAGAGACCATATCTCAAGTATATCAAGATATGGGGGTGTCCGGCATAAGTTAAAAAGCATAAACCGGACAAGCTCGAGTCACGATCGGTTTTGTGCAAGTTTGTAGGTTACCCCAAACATTCAAGGGGGTACATGGTCTACCACACTGAAGAACAAAAGGTGTTTGTCGCTCGCCACATTGTCTTCTTAGAGACCGAATTTCTTGCAAAAGAAATTAGTGGGAGCGCGGTAGAGCTGGAAGAAATTCCAGAACCTCAAACTACTACCGAGGACTTAGAAGAACCTCAGATTTCAATAGAACATGACGAACCAACGCCACTCCACAGATCTAGTAGGCTTTCTCATCCTCCAGAGAGATACTATGGTTTTCTTCTAGATCGGGATCGAGAGGATTGCATCATCGATGATGATGAGCCTACTAGTTTTCAGCAGGCTATCACGAGTATTGACTCGATGAAATGGATGGATGCTATGAGATCCGAAATGGAATCCATGTACACCAATAAAGTATGGGCTTTAGAAGTTGCTCCTCCTGGGGTGAAACCAGTTGGATGCAAATGGATCTTCAAAAAGAAGATTGATGCACTTGGACAAGTGGAAACCTACAAAGCTAGACTCGTTGCAAAAGGTTTTCGTCAAAGACCAGGATTGGACTATGATGAAACCTTTTCACCTGTAGCTATGCTTAAATCCATTCGGATCCTGCTTGCCATTGCTGCCTTCCATGACTATGAAATCTGGCAGATGGACGTAAAAACAGCTTTTCTAAATGGACATTTAGAAGAGAGTGTTTACATGGATCAACCAGAAGGTTCTTAGACAGTGGGAGCAGCAGAAGAGTGTGCAAGTTGCTTAAATCCATTTATGGATTAAAGCAAGCATCGCGAAGTTGGAACATCTGCTTTGATGAGACAGTCAAAGAGTTTGACTTTATCAAAAATGTAGATGAACCATGTATTTATAGGAAGATTGTAGAAGGAGCAGTATTCTTCCTCGTTTTGTACGTCGACGACATACTACTGATAGGGAATGATGTCCCTATGCTACAATCAGTAAAGCTCTTCTTGTCACTAAAATTCTCCATGAAAGACTTGGGAGATGCAACCTACATTTTGGGCATTAAGATCTATCGTGATAGATCTAATAGAATGTTAGGACTTTCACAGTCCAGGTATATTTACACTCTACTAAAAAGGTTTAGTATGGAAGATTCCAAGCGCGGTAACATACCCGCTTGTCACGGGATCACCCTCTCTAAAGAGATGTCTCCAAAGACTGATGAAAAGAGGGATCGCATGAGCATTTTACCCTACGCTTCGGCGGTAGGATCTATAATGTATGCGATGTTATGTACAAGACCGGATGTAGCTTACGCACTTGGTGTGGTAAGCTGGTATCAGTCTGACCCAGGTGAGAAACATTGGATAGCGGTAAAGAACATTCTCAAGTACCTGAGAAGGACTAAGGAGATGTTCTTGATTTACGGTAATGGGGACCTCCAGGTAGAGGCTTTTACCGACTCCGGCTTCCAAAGTGATAAAGATGATTCTAAATCCATTTCGGGTTTTGTGTTTACCCTCAATGGAGGGGCGGTATGTTGGAAGAGTTCCAAAAAGGATACCGTCGCAGACTCAACTATGGAGGCTGAGTATATAGCTGCTAGTGAAGCTGCAAAAGAGGCTGTCTGGATGAGGAAGTTCATTTCTGAACTTCAGGTGGTTCCGTCCACTGCCAATCCAATACCTATGTATTGTGATAACAATAGGGCTGTAGCATTGGCAAAGGAACCCAGGTCCAATCAGAAATCCAGGCATATCTTAAGGCGTTTTCACCTGATCAGGGAGATCGTTGATCGTCGGGAGATCGAGGTACGGAGAGTGGATACAAAAGACAACATGGCAGATCCATTCACAAAGGCCATCCCTCAAGTTCAGTTCGAGAGGCTGTTTGAGATGTTGGGCATGCGGTACTCCAGCAACTGGATATAGTGAAGACAGTGGGTACTCATTGCGCCAATAATAGGCCCTAGTGCAAGTGGGAGATTGTTGAATATATATGCCCTAGAGGCCTACATTGTATAGGATACTGGGATATGTATGTACATAACAGTCTTGCTTAATATAATAGTATGCTATTTGGTTTGTCTTTATCTTGACATATATATTTTGCGTAGTATTCATATATATACGTGTTGATAAATCCCATAGGGTGTTTGCCTGACTTCCGGCGTTATGATGGCAGTCATACTAGTGGGAGCAGAATAGTCAATAGGCACATCCTTAGATGTCCCTGGTCGCAGGAGTATCGAGACTAGGCATCGATACTCCGGAGTAGACTGGTGTATACATATCTAGACCCTGAGGAGGGGCGATGGATTGGTCCCGCAGCCATTGGTGGAGTGCACCTAAGATTGTATACAAATGCTAACTGGGTGTGAGTACACCGGACAGGACTCGCCGAGAACTGACTGGATGGTATTTATACCTAACGTCAGATAGCAGTTCTCAGGTGACATGTGTGCAGATAGTCCGTTGACTTAAAGTCGTCATTTGTCTCGTGTGAGTTCCCACTGTGCTTTGATTACTACCCTACCACGGTTCAAAGGAGTCGTGCAAACAGGTTTTAGTTGGGCACAGTCCCGAGCCACGTGGAGGCAGTGAGTGTCTGTTAGGGATTCGTCTTTCCCGGTATAGGGTGTTGATATCGCACAGTGATCGGTTGGTCATTCCCATAAGTCCCTGGCCAGGGCTGATTGAGAATTACTGATAGATTGATCAGTAGATTCTCGGATGGTGATAGAGCCATACCGACACGACTTGTACGGTTATTAGGGGTCTGACGTTTACCACCTCCCTAGACCATACATGAGATACTCTTAGACGAACAGACCGGACTGCACGGATATTGTCACGCACAGGCTCAGTAAGAGTTCGGATGGGTATCCTCACCGGCCTTCTTATCGACATCTACCTTGGGACCGTTACGTACAGCTAGTGCCGCTTGCGGTCTGTGGTTAAACCCACTGCCAGCGTAGTAATCGAATCTTTAGAGTCCCACACAGAGTTTTCCCAACTCCGGGCGAAATGATTTAGAGGTCGAACAGTTTTACGGCAAGGGTTCGTACGAATACGTGTTTAAACGCACGTACGACATTCGGACAGTTTTTACTAGACGGCTTTGGTTTAAGCCAGATTCTAGTATCAGGTTATTGGATTTATACAGTCTAAAGTTTTTCCGTGTTTTCACGGATGCGAGGGGCGTTCTCGTAATTTTCCGAGAAGTTTCTAGAAGGAGGGTGACTAAGGAGGTTATGGTGGAATTTTCATTTAATGCAATTTGTGACTCATTAGTGTGATTCACTAAATCATTAATGCATCATTTATTGCTTAATGACTCACATAGTGAATCACTCTTATTGAATTAATGAAGCATGGTGAATAATCATTTATATTCATTTATTTGATAATTCATTATGTTTTCATATATTCAAGTGAGAAGCTTTTGATTATCATTATCATCTCTACCTTCTCTCTCCTCAAGTGCACTCCTTCTTCAAACCCTAATCCTACCACTCATGAGTTGAGACCAAGGATTAGGATAGATTTAACACTCCATAACCTAACTCTACATCATCTTAGTTACTTTGGTTAGCAACTAGAGAAACAAAGTTACCTCAAGTCTTGAGGTGTAGCTTGGATTAGGGTACTCGGGTGGATCTTCTATTACGGAAAGGAGGCCGAAGAGGACGTTGAGATCACAAAGACGAAGGACTAGAATCTTTAGGTATAATCTCTTTACATAATAGCTTAGAACTCTATAGTTGTTGTTAATTATCGTTTAGCAAAGATCTTCGGTTAGTCGATGTACGCTTCAAAACAAGATCGTTTTTCATATTTCCGCCTCCCCGCAACTCGTAGGGTGTTGCACATCGACTTACACAAAGAACTCCAAGGGGTATTATTTCTATTACGCAGAGGAACAAAAGGTTTTTTTTTCTCGTCATGCCCACTTCTTGGAAGCTGAATTTTTAGAAAATCGGAAGAGTGGGAGTGTAGTAGAACTGGAAGAAATTCCAGAACCACAAGATATTACTGAAATTATGGTAGAAGCAGAAGTTTCAGAAGAAAGGGACATCCCAGTGCCTATCCGCAGAAGTAGTAGGAGTCTAATCCGCCCGAGAGATACTACGGTTTTCTCATAGACGGGGATCAAGAAGATTGCATCATTGATAATGATGATCCTACTAGCTTCCAATAAGCCACTCAGAGCGGCGACTCGGTAAAATTGCTGGATCCAATGCGGACCAAAATGGAGTCCATGTACTCTAACAAAGTATAGACTTTGGACATTGCTCCAGATGGGGTAAAACCCGTAGGATGCAAATGGATCTTCAGAAAGAAGATTGGTGTATATGGACAGGTTGAAACCTATAAGGCTAGACTTGTTGCAAAGGGCTTTCGTCAAAGACCTGGTTTGGACTATGTCGAAACCTTTTCTCCAGTGGCTATGCTCAAATCCATTTGGGTCCTTCTTGCCATTGCCGCCTTCCACTATTATGAGATCTGGCAGATGGTTGTAAAGACGGCTTTTCTAAATGGTAATTTAGAAGAATGCGTCTATATGGATCAGCTAGAGGGATTCATTCAGAGTGGGAGCAGCGGTAAGGTGTACAAGTTGCTTAAGTCCATTTATGGACTAAAGCAGGCATCGCGGAGTTGGAACATCTGTTTTGATGATACTGTCAAAGAATTCGACTTTATCAAGAATCCAGATGAACCATGCATATATAGTAAGATTGTAGGGAGAGATGTAGTATTCCTCATCTTGTACGTGGATGGCATTCTTCTAATAGGAAATGATATTCATATGCTACAGTCACTCAAAGGATTCTTATCACAGAAGTTATCCATGAAGGACCTGGGTGATGCCATCTACATTCTGGGGATCTAGATCTAGCGTGACAGATCAAAGAGGATGTTGGGACTTTCGCAGTTCTGGTACATAGACACCATATTGAAAAGATTCAGTATGGATGATTTTAAGCGCGGTAACCTACCGGCTTGTCACGGAATCACCATCTCCAAAGAGATGTCTCCCAAGACTAATTTGGAAAGGGCTCGCATGTCGATTATACCCTACGCTTTTGCGGTAGGCTCTATAATGTATGCGATGTTATGTACCAGAACGGATGTAACATACGCATTGACCATTGTAAGCCGGTATCAGGTAAACCCATGGGAGAAGCACTGGATAGCAGTAAAGAACATTCTCAAGTACCTGAGGAGGAGCAAGGAGATGTTCTTGGTGTATGGCGGAAAAGACATCCAGATCGAGGCCTTTGCTGACTCCAGCATCCAGAGTGACAAGGATGACACTAAGTCCATGTCGGGTTATGTCTTCACCCTCAATGGAGGGGCGGTCTGTTGGAAGAGTTCCAAGCAGGACACCGTTGCTGACTCAACGATGGAAGCGGAGTACATAGCTGCTTGCGATGCCGCAAAAGAAGCTATCTGGATGAAGAAGTTCCTCACAGAACTTCAGGTGGTTCCTACCAGTGTTGATCCAATACCTCTGTATTGCGAAAACAACGGCGCTATAGCTTTAGCGAAGGAACCTAGGTCCCATTAGAAGTCCAGACACATCTTAAGGCAGTATCACCAGATCAGGGAGATCGTAGATCGCCGGGAGATCGAGATGAAGAGAGTAGATACAGAGAATAACACTGCTGGTCTATTCATAAAGGCTATTCCTCAGACGCGGTCCGAGAGGCTATTCGAGATGATATGTATGCGATATGCCAGTACATGGACCTAGTGCAAGTGGGAGATTGTTAATGTTTATGCCCTATAGGCCATTACTGTATCATACTAGTTTGTATATTACTTAATGGAAGCTTGGGATATTCACGGTTGTATTGACAGTCTTGCTAAAAATGGTAGTATGCTACTTGGTTTGGTTCTACTTTAATATGTGCGTGTGTTTCTTTTAACATATCGCTTATACATATTAGTAGAGCCCTTAGGATCTTTGCTTGATTACCAGCGTTGTGATGGCAGTCACACTAGTGAGGGCTGGGTAGTCTATAAGCAACATCCTATACAGGTCCCTGGTTGTAGGATTATCGAGACGGGGCATCGATACTCCGGAGTAGACTGGTGTATACGCTTCTCATCCTAGTTAGGGAGATGGTCTGTCCCACAGCCATCAGTAAGTTGTACTGGAGATAGTATGCAGGTGCTCGTTAGGTTACGAGTACACCGGATAGGACTCGCCAAGAACTGCAGGTTGGTTCTATACCCATCGTCAGATAGCAGTTCCCAGGTGACATGAGTACAGCTTAGTCTGTCGACTTGACACTGCTACTTCGCCTCGGGTGTGTTCCCATTGTACTTAAATTACTTCCCTACCATGGCTCAAAGAAGTCATGAAAACAGGTAGTAGTTGGGTGCAGTCCCGAAGCACTTGGAGGCAGTGGCGGTTAGACAGGATTCGCCTCTCCCGAGATTGGGGGTTGATATTGCGCTGTGTATGGAGAGCCATTAAGCAAAGTCCCTGGCCAGGTCAAGCGAGATTTACTGGTAGGTTCCAGTAATTTCTCAAGGTGTAATGGGCTTCACTCCGACACGACTTATACCGCTATTAGTGGTCTGACGTTTACCGCCCCCTAGGCCCGATATGCGATAGTCCTAGACGAACAGACCGGACTGTACGGAGATTGTCACATCAGGCTCAGTAGGAGTTCGGATGGGTTTCCTCATCATCCTTCTTATCGACATCTACCTGGGGACCGTTACGTACAGCTAGTACCGCTTACGGCCTGTGGTTAAACCTACTGCCAGCGTAGTGTCGAGTCTTTAGAGTCCTACATAGAGAGTTTCCCTGCACCGAGCAAAAGGTGTAGAGGCCATATAGTTTTACGGCAGGGCCGCGATCACTTATGTACACTTGTGCACGTACTATGATCGGGCAGATAATACTAGCGGGCTTTGGTTTAAGCCAGATTCTAGTATTATACAGATGGATTTATTCAGTCAAAGATTCTACGTGTTTTTCGGAAATACGGATGGGAGGGGCAGTCTCGTAATTTCTCGGGAAGCTTCTAGAAGAAGGTGACTCATTTGTGTTTATTTCCTTTTAGGATTTAAACTAAATGAGGTGGAGGATGAGGTGTATGTTTACATTAAATACTTAATGACCCATGAGGTAATTCACCCTTAGAATTAAATGAAGCATGCTAGATACTATCTTGATATTATCAAGATAGATATTATTATGCTTCATATTATTCTAGCATGAGTATTATTCATTTCATTATCATAAAACACTTCTCTCTCCTCAAGTCTTCATCTTCTTCCTCAAACCCTAAAAGCTCTCATGAGTTGAGAATCCCACGGTTTAAAGTGACTAAGCAATCCATCTAAATACTCTACACCCTCTGGGACTTCTAGATTAGAAAACTAGAAGCTGTAGTTATCTCAGATTCGAGTTAGGAGCTCGAACTATAGACTCTCGGGTGGATCGTCTTTGACTCGAGGAGGCTGTTGAGGTACCCATGTTCCATAGAGACGACGAGGTGTAGAGGACAGCGATGAAGACCCGAAGGACAAGTAACGTGAGGTAAAACTTCGAATCAGAGTAGTTAAACCTCTCGTAGTTTGCTAGTAATGGTTTAGACACGATCCGTGTGCTCAAGTCCGTGTTACGAAGCTTTGATAATTGTTTTTCATATATTCCGCCTCCCCGCGAACACGTGGGGTGCGTGACATAGACTTACACTAAAGCCAGTTGTTGAAGTATCGCGTACCCAACATCCCAAAAAGTCTCTCAAACTGTATCTGGGGGAGGCCCTTCATGAGTGGATCCGTTGTGTTATCCTTCGTATCTACTATCCTGACCTCGATCTCCCGGCGTTCAACTATCTCCCGGATCAGGTGATACCGCCTCAGAATATGTCTGGATCGCTGATGGGACCGGGGTTCCTTGGCCACAGCCACAGCTCCATTGTTATCACAATACAAGGGTATTGGATCCTCAATAGATGGAACCACACCAAGTTCAGCAATGAACTTCTTCATCCAGACAGCCTCTTTGGCAGCATCGTTGGCAGCGATGTATTCAGTCTCCATCGTCGAGTCAGCTATGGTATCTTGCTTAGAACTCTTCTAACATACCGCCCTCTATTGAGGGTGAATACAAAACCCGAGACAGACTTGTTGTCGTCCTTATCACTCTGGAAGCTCGAATCGGTAAAGGACTCCACCTGGAGTTCTCCGTTACCATAAATCAAGAACATTTCTTTTGTCTTTCTCAAGTACTTAAGAATGTTCTTCACAGCTGTCCAGTGCTTCTCCCCTGGGCCTGATTGATACCTACTTACCACATTAATTGCGTAAGCTACATACGGTCTGGTGCATAACATTGTGTACATGATAAACCCAACTGCAGAAGCATAGGGTATCATGTGCATGCGAATCCTCTCCAAATCAGTCTTGGGAGACATCTCTTTGGAGAGAGTGATTCCTGAACAAGTGGGTAAATTACCATGCTTGAAATCTTCTATACGAAACTTCTTTAGTATGGTATCTATGTACCTGGATTGGGACAATCCCAACATCCTTTTAGATCTATCTCTATAGATCTTTATCCCTAGGATGTATGAGGCATCACCCAGATCTTTCATGGAGAACTTGTGTGATAGGAAGAGTTTGACCGAGTGTAGCATAGGAACATCATTTCCTATCAAGAGTATGTCATTCATGTACAATACAAGAAAGACAACCTTACTCTCTACTACCTTTTTATATATACAAGGTTCATCTACGTTTTGGATGAAGTCAAACTCTTTGACTGCTATATCAAAACAGATGTTCAGCTTCGCGATGCCTGCTTTAATCCATAGATTAATTTAAGAAGCTTGCACACCTTTTCGCTGCTCCCACTGTCTACGAAGCCCTCTGGCTGTATCATATACACGCTCTTTTCTAAATCACCATTTAGAAAAGCGGTCTTGACGTCCATCTGTGAGATTTCATAGTCATGGTATGCAGCAATGGCAAGTAGGATGCTGATGGACTTAAGCATAGCCACTGCAGAAAAGGTTTCGTTATAGTCGGCACCTGGTCGTTAACAAAAACCTTTTGCTACAGTTATAGCTTTGAAGGTCTCAACCTTTCCATCTACACCAAGTTTCTTTTTAAAGATCCACTTGCTACCAATGGGGTTTACCCTTTCAGGAGCAACTTCCAAAGTCCATACTTTGTTGATGTACATGGATTCCATCTTAGATCGCATAGCATCTATCCATTTCAATAAGTCCCCACTAGTGATGGCCTTCTCGAAACTAGTTGGGTCATCATCTTCCATGATGCAATCCTCACTCCCACTATCTATGAGAAATCCATAGTATCTCTCAGGTGGATGATGAACCCTACTAGATCTGCGGAGTGGCTAAGGTTCGTCTAGGACTATCAAATCCTCCGGTTCCACCAATTCATCAGTTGTAGTTTGTGTATCTGGAACTTCATCCTGCTCTACCTCATTACCACTAATTTTTTTTACAGGAAATTCCTTTTCTAAAAAGGTGGCATGTTGAGCGACAAATGTAAGTCTACGGTAGCGCCCCGGCCGTCTACAGACGCCAAATGCGGAACAAAAAACTTTTAACTGGCGCTATCGTATACTTTAACCCGGATCTGCCATTATTGCTAAACTAACAAACAGTAAAGAGTGTAGAAAGGTTATACCGAACGATCCGAGTCCTTCGTTCTTCAACCATCATCCCACGCTCCGTTGCGGCTACTTTGATCTCGTCGATCTTCGATCTGCTCGTCCAGGTGGCACCACGTCAACGATTCTTTAAACGGGCTCCCGCCTCTGACTCGAGGCAACTCGGTCGTCAAGTTTGCTAAAAGAGACGACCAAGAATGATGTAGAGAATGAGTAGATGACTTTGTCTCACTTCGTCCAAAGCCGTGGATGATCGGTTAATGAAGTTGCCACTCGAATCGGGTGATGGAATGAAAGAGACTATGAAATTTCCATGCACCCTAAAACTATAGTCTTTTCTACCAAAAATGAAATCAATCTCTCACTCTTCTCTCAAGGGGGCCGGCCACTATTTATCAAAGAGGGAGGTGATGGTAGGAGCAAAGAGGGTGACCTTAAGAATAAATATCATGAACAAATATCCTAAGGTTAAACAAGAATCATTAATGTTAAAGCATGAGTCATTAAAACCTAGTGTGAATATAATGAATGAAACAAATGAGTCATGAAGCCTAGTCACCATCCTAGTCACCTCTTCTAGAAACTTCTAGAACCTCCCACACTCATCTCAAGAAAAGATATACCCGTCTTTAACCGAATGTTAAAAGACGGCTGATAGAAAACTGGAAACTGGCAACTTCCAAAAGTGATCCTGAAACGACTTTCAGGATAACCCCGTAACTATATAAATATACCCGCATTTGTATTACGACCGAATACAAATGCAACTGAGACAAAGATATTATATCTACTCAATACAATACTCGGATCCAGCTTAAACCAAAGCCGACCAGTATCATCTGTCCGAAAACCGACACGTGCGTAAACGCACGTGCATTTTCCGAACCCTGCCATAAAACCATACGGCCTCTACAACGTTTCGCCCGAACTTGGGAAACTGTCTGTGGGGGACTCTAATGACTCGTCAGTACCCTGGCAGTGGGTTTAACCACAAACCGTCAGCGGCACTAGCTATGCGTAATGGCTGCCCATGGACTGACCTCAAGGGAGGCCGATGAGCGAACTCACCCGGAAACCATACTGAGCCTAACAGTGACAATGTATATACAGTCCGGTCCGTTCGTAAATGAGTATCGCATATCTGCTTAGGGGGCTAGTAACGTCAGACCCCCAATAGCAGTATAAGTCGTGTCAGAGTGTAGCCCAATAACACCCTGAGATATTACTGGAGTACCTACCAGTAAATCTCCTGCCACGGCCGTGGGCTTTGCGTAATGGCTCTCCTAGACACAGCACGATCTCACCCCCAATACCGGGAGAGACGAATCCCCTGCCGATCCGCTCACGTGCCTCCATATGGCTCGGGACTGTACCCAAAAACTACCTGTTTGCACGACTCCTTTGAGCCGTGGTAGGGTAGAAATCAAAGCACAGTGGGAACTCACACGAGACAAATGATGACCTCAGGTCGATGAACTAACCTGTACACATGTCACCAGGGAACTGCTATCTGACGATAGGTATAATACCAACTAGCAGGTTCCCGGCGAGTCCTGTCCGGTGTACTCATAACCCAATGAGCACCTGTATACGTCTTAGGTGATCCAACTGATACCAGTGGCTTGTGAGACCGGCCACCGCCCCTCGTCGGGGTCTCAACTGTATACACTAGTCTACTCCGGAGTATCGATGCCCTGTCTCGAAACTCCCACGACTAGGGACCACAATTAAGGATATGCTTATAAGCCACCCAACTCTCACGTATATGATCGCCATCATACCGTTGGTAGTAAAGCAAGATCCTAAGGGCTCTATCAAAGTGTAACATGTAATCAGTCACCTGAACATGTACACGACTGATAAAGGCAAACCAGATAGCATACTATCATCTCGAGTAAGACTGTCCTACCGGTATAGGTCCTCCGCAATCATTGCAATCACGTACCTGCGATCCAATAATTGACTCTGAGGGCACTATCTCCAACAATCTCCCACTTGCACTCAAGGCTAATTATTGCGATGTCGACTACTCACAGCCCGTGTGAAACCGAACATCCAACTCCTCTACTAATCAGTTTCACAAAGCCCGTTTGTAAAACTATTGTGTTCGAGAAATAGCCTAAGTGAGTGGATCCGCCTAGATGTTTCTTTCTATATCTCTCTTAATCGCAAGTTCGCGGAGAAAGCCATCTCCCGAATCGAGTAATACCTGTCTTAGAGTATGTCTGGATATCTGATGGGACCTAGTTCAGTAATGAACTCTAAATCCAAACTTCTTAGACTGTATCGATCACTGAACCTAATCAGTATCCTGCACCAAGCCTCCCACGGTATCCTCTTGGACCACCTGTCCATAATACTATCCCTCGTTAGAGGAAAAACTATAACTCTGACAATCACTCTGTCATCCATGTCACCTTTGAAGCCTGGAATGATAACCGTCTCCCGAAGGAGGCTGCCGTCATCAAATCCGTAGAACATGTACTTATGTTCTAAAACTGCTTTGTTATGTTTCTCCAGGATTGGATTAATACAAACTTATTGCATCTAGTGCAAAAACAACATCTGGTGTGGTACTTGACATCTCATGATTGACTCAGTTGCCTAAGCAAGTGATCTGTCAATCATGCCCATCCCTCTCCCCTTTAGTCTGTAAGACACCTTTAGAGAGGGTGACTCCATCACCTGCAGGTACACCACCATGCCAGGAGTCATCTATTCTAAAAACCATTAGAATATTGTCAAAGTACCCACATTGGGAAACTACCCAAATCCAGATCTAAAACCATCGATCAAGAAACCATAATGTCTGATATTATATCCATATCCTGTCTGGAGAAACAACTGTGTGACGACCACAGTACAACCGATCGTAGTATAGGAATTTTACTTCCTACTCGGTGTATGTCATCCAAATACCATCACACCCTACTACATTCTTAACAGATCCATCCCCTATTCTGATTGAAGTCAAACCCATGACTGTCACATCAAAACTAGATGATCTATTTCCGCTATAACTGCCCAAGTCTATAAATAGACATAAGCATTTTTACCACTATGCTTCCGCTGCTCCCACTGACTACGACAACCCTCCGGCAAAATAATATATGCGTGCACTTCTAAAGCTAGTTTAGAATGACGCTATACTTAACCTCCTGCCGGGTCTCACAGTCTGGAACAACAGTAGTGTCAAGTCTGGGTAAACAAGAACCTCCCTGTCACCGTCCTTGAGGCTACCGGAGTACCTCTCGGGTGTCTGAGGTTACCCACCATATCTGCGGAGTGGCTATTGGAATGTCAAACCTGATTGAATATATAGGTCCTATTAAATTTTCCGTAATCGTTCGTGGTTCTGGAATCACTTCCAGTTCTACCATACTCCCACTACAGTTTTCTGAAAAAATCCATTTTACTAAAACTGTGGCGAGTCAAGAACAATATCACTATTGATCTTCCAAATGGTAGAAAATCAACCCTTGCCATAGCCAGGGTCAACCCACAAACAGCCATTACAGAAACGTGCCCTGAGTTATCCAGAGTCTGGTTTTAAACATAAGCTGGACAACTCCCCGTACCTTAACATCTTTTAAGGTATGAACCATTCTATATCCAATATAGAAACTTTGGCACTTATTTAATTGGAACCAGATTCAAATCATGCAGCTGTCTCCAGTGCATATCAACTTAATGGAAAAAGTCTTATCAGCATTACTCAACTTAGGAATCCATCCAATTATGAGTAACCTGAAAGAGAAACAAGTTTCTCAAAACCATTACTATCATCTGAATACCAATCACAAGAATCTACATCTTCGATCTCTTTGAAGAATCCCGATACTTGTGACACCTTGTTCTCTACTTTATTCTTATACCCACAACTTCTCAAAACTTAGACCATGTATTTCTACGAAACACTTGTCTAAAAACTAGAGAAGTCATAAGTAAACAGAACATAGTACGAGGACCTACCCCTTTGTCCTGATGGACACTGGACAACATACAATACTCTGTATAAGTCCGCTGAGTTGAATAACTCAAAACTTGTGCGTCGTAGGTGGAAAACTGTACCCTGGTGATTTCCTCAAATATCACCAATTACAACGAATTCCGATATAATGAGGATAATCACCTAATTCCTAATAACTTACTCCCACTCATCATCTGTAAAACCATACAGATATGAGAATGAAACCTGGTAAATACATACCCTTGGAGTAAGTATCTAATCGGGAAAACAATTTTCTTTTAACAATGCACTGAAACATGAAAATGTTTCGTAGGGGTATCTTGGTATTCCTAGTAATGCCTCTTCCATAATCCAATTCATGACTTTAACCGTATATTTTATTGGCATCTCTCCAAATCCCTTTATTTGTCTTTAGTCATTACCTTCTGTACACCATCGTTAGGCTAAATGGTTTTCTTCCTTCCCTACCGTCGGCACCAGCCTATGGTTTGGAAGAAGAAGATCCAGTAAGCATAATAGGTGTACCCTCCTAAACCAAGGAGTACTCGCAACTTGAGAGAAGGTGATGATAAAAGACATGTGAATAATACCTTATTCTTTTAAAGGTGAAATAGGAGTGGCGATGAAGTACGCGGTTTTGGTCGTGAATGATAACAGCCGCAATTTACTTTGCCCTCTTTCTAATCCCTTTATTTTGTCTTTACATATTACCTTCTGCACACCCTACTTAGGCTAATTGGTTTTCTTCATTCCCTACCTTTCGGCACCTGCCTATGGTTTGGAATAAGACTATCCAATAAGCGTAATAGGTGTACTCTCCTAAATCAAGGAGCCCTCGCAACTTGAGAGAATGAGATAATAAAAGACAACTGAATAAACCAATTCTATTTCTCCTGAACCTTGATCCATCCTTTTAGAAGTCTCTTCGAGTTCGTATATAACCATACGATGGATCTATCCAATGGAAGTGGATGTCCGTAGTAATACGGGGTGTTCTGAGAAATACAAAGGGTAAAAGAAGGAGTGGCAAGGACTTATGCAACTCAGACAATCCAAAAGCCAGTGTTTTAAGAAGGTTCGGTCAACTTGGTTACTGAGTCATAGTCTAGGGTCGGTCAAAGGTCGCTGCCAAAGAGAGAGAGAGAAAAGAAACACTATGTGTGCACTCTAACCTAGATCAGAATGGTTATCACTTTATCTAATCCGGAAACCTCCCACTGTCCTGTCAAATTCTCCTCCAAACCTGAAAGAAGAATTAATCGGGATCACCCGAAGAGTAAACCAACTCATCAGTGGGAATCGGGATCCAACTCTCATCGCATGATAACGTGATGGAATGCATCCACGTTACTCATACTCCAGAAGGTATGCGCACACTTGGCAAGTTTCAGTTTCTTTAGAAACTCCCGATATGATTTTTGCCCCATGCTCTTATAACCTTGGCGTTGGTCAAAATGTCATAAGTCACATGCCAAGTTCTACCCGTCACTATCTTGTCAATTTGAACCCACCCGCACATGCCCTTGACGTTGGCCAAAATGGCAGAACGACTGTCCCAAATCAACTCATCTATCTATGCAACAAATGAATACCCAGCAGCTACCAAACACTATGCCTTGGCGTTGGTCAAAATACATAGCTTGAATACTACTAAATACCTAAAAGAAATGACGGAGGGCTACGGCTGGTTTTTGGCGAAAAAACCGTTAACGTAACGAACTTGATATCGCTGAATGAACCTGATAGCTTTTTTAAAATATAGTGGCGAAAACCTTTTGCTAAAGAGGTCACTCCCGATGAAGGGATCTCGGCTCTTTCCTCGTGGAATGAGGTGCAGGATATTCCACTAAATACCGTGATGCAAAGCAATATGTAATCGACTATAGTGAAGTTATTACCCTGACGCAAACTTCTACCCAAGGGGTCAGTCCCGGTGAAGGGATATCGGCCCTTGCCCCGTCGAATGAGGTGCAGGATATTCCACTGAATATCACTATGCAAAACAAAAGGAAACATCTTTGTAATAACACTTTTTAAATTTGTTCCAACAACTGCAAACAGGTTTTCTTTACTTTGCATTGATCAGAATCAACGCAGTCCCATCAATCAATCACACCAGAAAAGAACGAAAATAAAATGTACGTATATGCCATCCACATTCGTCACTTGGTCCCGTCATCACCCGTTAGGTTACTTAACTAACGACAGAGCGGGGACTGGACTAGCGCGGTGTAAAACATATACAACATCTAATAGTATATAAACCAATATACAATAATCGCTCCAGGCGTGATAATATGCAACATTACAGAAAAATAATAAGCATCATAGAACAATACAGATAATCTGGGATCCCCGGGTTTCACAGAGCCGCTGCTGAAACCCGACGTTCCCCTGGTCGTGTGGATAGCCTGTGCAATGAAACCTAGACCCCTACGGGTGCAGCAAGTTACCCGCCAAAACCTGAAGCGAGGCAGCCCCTAGAGCAAAGTGAATGGACCACCCTGCACCTCACGGAATCTGGTAGCTTGAGCACCCCTCCTTGGGTCAACCTGTACCCCCTACGAGTGCGGCGAATAGTCTGCCAATTTTAGAGTAAGGTCCCTCTGCCTCTCAAAGCCATGAGATGCGGACCCGTTGCTCTCCAGAACCCGGCTATCCGTGCACTCCGTCGCGGGGTAAAACTAGTACAGAAATGAAAAATAGTACAACAGGTACATCGACCGCAACCTGGTCGTGCCCCAAAAGAATATTATACAACAGGCAGTGACGACAGTCCACAAGTTGGACACTCGCCCTGCAATATCAAAAGTACAAATAAACTCAAACTGCACTACCATTGCACACTGCTACCCACCACGACAAATCCGCAACATCACAGCACAACACAGAACATCAACGCGATTGTCACGTTCGCAAACCCGTCTAAAAGAACTATAGCAATCAGACGCGGTTTACCGATCAAATGACATTTCCGGTCGGGGATATAATGTAAGCACTGCAAACTAACATGTTTAAATTTCAATCGACTAAATATCACAAAGTGGGCCCCACGCAAATCTGCTGAACAGTAACAAAATCTGGGCCCAAAAGATATGTACCAAAAACCCCAATTTCCACAGAAGAATACACTGTACAAGTTTGGGGGCATGATCACTCAGAACGGCCGCGGATGCGCGGCCAAACCATGGGTTTGGCCGCGATTCCGCGGCAGTCTTGTCGATTCATGTGCCCAAATTTGTACGGCGTTCTTATAAAACCCTGCACAGTTTTCTGAGATATGTAGAATAATTTTAGGACATCATTTAAAATGTACAGAAACTGTGAAATTGGAAAAATGCGGTTTTTGATTTCCGGTTCGATCGATGTTTTAAACACGTTAGCACAAGTTAGTATAGCAAAATGGTGAGGCTCTGATACCACTGTAAGTCTACGGTAGCGCCCCGGCCGTTTACAGACGCCAAATGCGGAACAAAAACTTTTTAACTGGCGCTATCGTATACTTTAACCCGGATCTGCCATTATTGCTAAATTAACAAACAGTAAAGAGTGTAGAAAGGTTATACCGAACGATCCGAGTCCTTCGTTCTTTAACCATCATCCCACGCTCCGTTGCGGCTTCTCCGATCTCGTCGATCTCCGATCTGCTCGTCCAGGTGGCACCACGTCACTGATTCTTTAAACGGGCTCCCGCCTCCGACTCGAGGCAACTCGGTCGTCAAGTTTGCTAAAAGAGACGACCAAGATTGATGTAGAGAATGAGTAGATGACTTTGTCTCACTTCGTCCAAAACCGTGGACAATCGGTTAATGAAGTTGCCGATGGAAATGAAATGGAACGAGATATGAACTATGAAATTTCCATGCATCCAAAACTTTAGTCTTTTCTTTTTAACAACCATAATCTTTTTCAAGTCAAGAAAAAGAGGAGGAGATAGGGGCCGGCCACTTAAAGGAGGGGGGGTGAGTGTAGGAACCAAGTGGTGACCATAACATAAAGCTTATCATGAAGAAAAAATCTTAACAAGAACAAAATGCATTAATGTAAACCATGACTCACTTAAACCTAGTCATCACATAATAAATGCAATCAAAGGTTCATGAACCTAGTCACCATCCTTGTCATCACTTCTAGAAACTTCTAGAACACTGACTCACCTCATCTAAAATTTGGGGACCGAATTTCATTAAGGGGGGAAGATTGTAACATTTCAAAAAAATAAAATATTATTTTTAGGAATTTTCATAATTTTTAATGAATATTTTAATAGTTCGTGTAATTAAATACCGATAAATGGTGAAAATTCCGGAGAAAATTTTAGAAATTCTAAAATAGGGTATTTTGTGGAAATATGTCATTTTTAAGCTTGTATGGTTACGTATATGTTATTTTGGTGTTAATCGCGATTAACAATCGCTAAGTGGATTTTTTGCTTTTTGTGCAAAAATGTTGCACATGATATTTTATACACCGGCTACACTTGTTTCTTGTTTTGGTCATGGTAGCCTAGGGTTGGGCCATGTTTAGGTGACCATGGTGGGTTGAACCATTTGATTAGGGTAATTGGGTTAATTAGTGTTTTGGTTAAGAGTAATGTGATTTGTGTAGGGAGAGGGTGAGATGGTTAGGGTGTGCTATGACCCATCCCATTTCATAACCCTTGTGCTCTTTACACCATCACTTCAGCCCCATATTAAATATCATCAGCTGAAACATTGCAACAGCCTTACATCAGCTCCTGATATACCATATCAGCCCCCTAGCTACTGCTACAAGCTGTCACATCAGCCACCTACACACTCACTTCAGCCTCCATCAACGCATCAACTGCTGATACACCACATCAGTCCCTAAATTCAGCTGAAAACATGCATCAATTCAGCTACATCAGCCTTCCATTGCTGACCAACACACCCCCCATCAAGACTTATCATCCCCTAGCTGATCTACACTCTCCCATCATCATTTTTAGCCCCCAATGGCTGACTTTTGCTACCAATCAGCAGCACCATCATTGCATCAGCCAAATTGTGCCTAACTTCAGCTACCACCCTAACACCATAGCCCCACACCTATACTCCCATCATCATCCTTTCAGCCACAATAACTGACTTCAGCTGCAACACCCTAGCTCCTAGCACCATAGCCTAACCCCTATACACTCACATCAGCTGCTACTTCAGCACAGATTCAGCCCCATTTCCTGGCAACAGATCAGCCACATTTCAACCCCAACACAGCAGCTTCATCCCCACACACACCCCAACCTCATAAGCCACAGCCCAACTCTTCCTCTGCTGCCTCACACACCGAATAACAAGAGAAAAGGGAGAAGTTACAAGCAGCAGATGCAGCATCAGCATTTCTGAGAAAACAGCCACAGCAACAACAACCCCATTCAAACCACACCACACCCCATCACACTTCAACCACACCACAAACCAACACACCAACAACACCATACCACAATTTCAGCAACACCAGCACCCCAATAAAAACAACAGCAGCAGTAGCTGCTGCAAAAGAGAAGAGGGAAACAGATTTCAAGCTGCAGCTGCAGCCAAAGCAATAGCACAGCAGCAACCACCCCTCCTCCTTCCTTCATCCTCTTTTCCCATGCATTCTAGGAGTTTCTTTGAGGTATAATCTTACAAACCAACTCCTAAGTTGCCAAGTTCTGATATTATCTGATAGTTTAGTATTAGTTTTGTGATATAGTGCTAGTTTTAGTAAATTTGAGCGAGACTTGACAAAGTATTGGTTTGGAATGTTGGTATAACCTTATTAGGACCTGTTGATATCAGTTAAGCATAGATATAACCCAGATTGGACACATTTCAAACATGGAACCCAAAACAGAACAGTTTCATGTCGATTTGCGAGGATATATGGCGTGCAGGTGAATCTGGAGTGATCCGGGGTCATTACGGGGAAAGTAAACAATACTAGAGGCTTAGATAGGCCACCAGGAGACCACCCACTATAGACGAGAGCCCAAATCCATCTTAGGGCCGGCCTCGCCGGTTTTTAGGGGTATGTGGCCGGCCCCCCTGTAAAGTTAGGTGCCCAAATGGCTTCGGTAGGTCATATTTACCCTGTATATCACCCCAGAGTTGTTTAATTGCCTTGTTTTGACCTGAACAGAAATCTGGGACCACTTTTCTGGGTTGCTGCCATGTTTTTCATGATGTTTATAGATTTAAGTTTTGTTATTTGGTGATTCGTTTCTGTCGGGTGGCGTTTGGACGTCAACGACAGCGGATATTGGCTGTGTTTGCACACAAGGTCACAGGATTTTACCTATGGGCGTAGTGTGCACAATTTTGGTTTCCGACATGGTTTTCATGTGTTTTAGCGTGCGATATCCTTGTAGGTACCCCACATGGCGCCGAAGCGTTGGAGATGCAAATGGAGACATCGGCACCGGCACGCTTAAAGAAAGGTGAGTAGATTTATATCTACGGGGAGAAGCCGGGTGGATGGCGTATAGCACCCCCGCAGTCCGTGGTGATGTATACGGATGCGTATACACACCTATGAATATTATTGTTGTTGAGATTATTATTGATGTTAAATGGATATTGGTATATTGGAGTTGGTGAAAAGTTACGAAACCATAGGGTAGTGGGTGCACTACACATACATACTCACACATACATACTTGCATACATCCTCACTTCATATATGCTTATGGGATTCGTCATGGACATGTGTTCACTTGGATATGAGGCTATGTATTTATTACGGATTTGAGGATGATACCTGGGATTGATATGAGTCGATGAGTTTGATCTGAGATCACGATATCGGTGATATGACATGTTATGACAGTAAAATTCATAATTAAGATACACCTTGATACCTTAGCGAATTTTGGGATAATGATGCCATAGGAATAGTGACATAAATATGTAAATGATCGACATGTGGTTATGATACGAGATATGATATGATATGATATGATATGACAGGATATTTATAATAGGCCGCCTTGGGCGGGGTATACTCCTTGAGATGATATGTGCTGATGATATCGATTTATACGGGATTGTCGACCAGTAGTTAGATCTTGATTGTAGTAATGATGTTAGTATTGTACTAGACATAGGTCAGTACCCAGATACGATATTGATAAAGAGAATACTCGATGAATGATATGACAAATGTGATATTGATCCGTACCCAGATTTGGGAGGCCGTACGAGGGATTTACGTACGAGCTATATTTTGATGTTTGATCCGCCTATTTGACTTGGGAATAACCGATTATAGGGATACGGTATCGGATGTGATATGATCGAGGCGGGATCACCGACTATATATGTGTATATATATATGTATCGACTCAGAGGTTAGGCGATTTCCCTTACCTACTACTAGCTTTAGCTCAGCCTTGTAGTAGTGTAGCTATATGACCTTTATGACATTAGATGCAGTTTAGCGATCATGGTGTTCAGTATTTCAGCTCCCGCATATTATTATTGTTGCTCTGCATCGCATACTGTTATGATTCATATCCTATTATTGATATCATGTTGTTAGGACACCGGCACCATTACCGATGATGCGTATGATCCACATACACTTACTTGCCAGCTCACACACATCTTCATCGGTAATTGCCATGCCACTACACAGTAGTATTATTGCATCAGGATATGACCCTTATATGTGCATACTATTATTCCATGTTGCAGGACATACTGTTACACTTGCATTCCATTTATATGTCACATACATCATGCTTCCTGATTATACGCATTGAGATATGTTGTTTCTATGTTATTCTGGATTTGGGAACCGTGGGTATTTCAAAGAGATTATGTAAATGTTTTAAAAACCCGGTTACCCTTGATATGATATTTCAGTGCGTTCACCATGTGTTTCCTCGGTGCTGAGAGTGACATGTGAAACCCGAATCGAGGAGGCGGATGAGACCGATTGCGGGTACATGGTGGACCCGGTGCGGTACCCCGGGGTAAGAAGATCGCAGATGATGGCGTTGAGCCTGTGCAGGGGAGCACTACCTACCAGTGATATTACCCGACATGTCGGATATCCGGAAGATACCGTCGTAGTCATGAGATGGATGGTAGGGGCCGATCTGGACTGGCGGCGCCCTAGATTTTGTGATTGAGACATTGAGATTTCGAGATATTGAGGTACAGAGATTGTGATATAGAGGTATCGAGATACTGAGACTTATGTTTTGTGCCGATGCAAGGTACTGTTTATGCTGATTTCATTTATGATACCTCATTTTAAAAATACAGAAAGCTCACAAATTATGAAAACAGTTTTCTTCAGTACATGCATTCTGTTACATGCATTCATACATCATCTATATGATACATTGTTACCTAATGCACTGACATGGACATATGGGATTACATTTGGGTTAGATATTTACACTAGCCATGGTTAGAGATTACTGGTTATATATTTGAGGATTATTTATATTATGATCGTATGACCTAGGTTGCGTCATACATGCGATTTTCTGTTCGTAGATCTTTTTCTACTCACGAGTTGGCAACTTACCCCCGTTGTGCCCCAGTTTCTTGCAAGTGTTGCCGTACGGATTTCATTACGGCTTTGCGGGCACTGTACCTTTCGGGTGACTTGCTAGTAGGTGGGTTTATTGTATCTTACCCATCATTATACTTTGTATATTATATTTCAGTTGTATCTAGAATTTCCATCAACCAAAATATGTACTTATTGAGATAGAGACCAGTGATGTTTATTCTTTCGACCTTAGAGTCGCGTGTTATATTTCCATGGTTTCTTGCTGGTTGAGTTTCATTTCTGTTGAGATCCTCGCCTTTAGGCGTTGTATATTATGTTGCTTACAGGTTGATTCACCTATGGTTTTTCCTACACTCTACTACTTCTCTTGGTTTGGATTTCTGGGCTTCGGCTTACTTATTTTACGGACGCCTTGAGACGTTCGTAACTTAAGTGCCGGTCATGTTCCGTAATTTCGGGTCGTGACAAAGTTGGTATCAGAGCGTTAGGTTTTACCTTCGGAGTATAGGATGACCCTTGGTTGATGGAATAGGTGACTAAAGTAGAGTGACGTACCGTGGTATGTCCGCGGCATATTTATGATACGCCACTCCACTTAAGAAGCCTTAGGATGTACATTTCCTTGTTCAGTATCATATTCCTTCCTGATCTAGCCTCATCGGTACCATTTTTGGTTTTGCTGCCACGATTACGGGCAGGGAGAGCTATGGCTAGAGTTGCGGTTAGCATGAGCTCGTTACGAACGAGGACTGACCAGGGCGTGAGCCTGGCGACACATTATTGTAGAGATGTGTCTTTTGATTGTGTTCCGCACCACGAGCGTGGATGGATTGCTCGATGAGATTACTCGGACGTGCGGATTGGCACCAGAGGATTGAGCCACTGATAGAGGCCAGCCAGATTTTTATGACCGTTGATGTATGGCTTATTCATGATGACTGAGGCACGGTTCAGCTTGCAGACGAGCGAGCCAGTTTTTGCTGCGAACGACGAGATATCACCCTAGATGTTGGAGCTATTGCAGTACGAGTAGTACTAAGAGATGATAGAAGATCGCTAGTCCCTGAGGGTAAATGACTAGGACATGTGGATTGTTCGCTACCCCAATGAGAGGTCATCAGATAGATTGATTCCAGCTAGAGATGACTTCACGTGGAGACGTTGAGAGTCGACAGAGATGATCGAATGTCAGAAACCTATTATTCTAAGTTTAAAGTATTCGGAAGAACATGCAGGCAATTCTATAGTCTCTCTAGAAGAATGAAACCCTAACTCAACTTAATGACCATGTGAAAGCCTTTGAACCTTAGGGTTTGCGGCAGTTCTGCGGCACCATTAGTGAGGCTTGGGTTTGCCCTTCTACTGCTGGACCACCAATGCTGTGGTATGTACGCGATACTATTATACTGTACCCAAGATGTTGAGATCTTGGAGGATTATGAGGTTTTGACCAATCGATCGGATGGCTCGACTTAATTCGGATGCTAGATGGTGAGATGCATTTCTTTGGAGACTCCAGATACGAGGATAGCCGTTGGAGCTCAGTCCATGCAGCAACGACGAGACGAGTTCGAAGCAGTCGACATTAGAGAAAAGTGGAGTAAGAGTTTCGTACAAGATCTGGATAAGATGACGTTCCACTCCGCCGACATCAGAGATGCAATACGCATGCCGAGGCATAATATTGGGTATATCTTCCAAAAGGAGTCGTGATGAGTATGCAGCCATTCCGGAACAAGAAGCAGATATAGTAAAGGGCGATGACTCCCGGACAATTGGCAGAGATGAGACTTGGAAAAGACCTTGAGCAGGATTCCTTCCAGGACACTGCTGCAATGATACTTGCACCCAGGATCAGATGTGTCACGTGCATTCAGAGGACCATAGACCGACGCCGGTGACATGCTGCTTTACGAATGGTCATGAGGATTGACCGAGAAATGACCAGAGAAGTGCCAGAACGGAATCGACCCCGTTAGCACACCTGACAAGGCCGATGAGCCGATGGATCGTGAGATTTGGTAATCCACAGAGAAGACTTGGAACCAGGAGTGGTCATGTTATGCACACCAGCAGGCCAGAGTTCAGGATCGTCGACGAGTTATGCTACGAGTAACCACGACAGTTGGCCCGAAATTCTTGGAGGATGCGCTTGGGCGGTACTATTCCGCCATATTTGATTTCAATGTTTTGGGGGATTTATTAGCCTGATTTGATTTTGATGATTGAGTATTTACGATTTTCGCAAAGTCGTTGCACTTGATATCGTCTTCGTGCCTTGGTTTCACATGTTTGTGATTTTATGGGGCTTAGACATTTGAGTTGATTTTGTGCGTATGCACGCACACGATTTGGTTCCTGCACTCTGTATAGTTTATGTATGCTTGCAGTGCAGTGGCACGTATTTTATGCACTTGGATGCACTGGACTTCTATTTCGATGGTGATGCTCGATATTTGTTTCGTGCATGATGGATGTACAGGATTTGGATTTTTTGCGCATGTTGGGCGCATGATAGGAGATGAGATTTGGTGCACACCAGATGCACTAAACCGAGATTCTTCGTGCATGTCAGATGCACCTGTTTGTGCTGTCAGGCACACCTGTTGCCTTGACAGATGTTGTGCGCACACCCGTTGCACCTTGATGTTGTTTTGTGCCCTGTGTGGCACCGGTATGGATTTTGGTTTCCGTGCGCACCGGACGCACAGGATTTTTTTATGCACATTTTTGGAATTGATTTCTATGGAGCAGTACGTTTATATGATATTGCGATTGATTTTCGTACTGAGCAGGACTGGTCAGATGACAGTGCCTGGGTATGTTTTGCATACATTGACAGATTTTAAAGGGATTTCCAAAGGCGAGCTATAGTCTCATTATTTACATGTAAAAATTCCGATTTCTAGCATATCGGTTTTGCTTTGGATTTGGCATTCGTGTTTTCACCTTGACTCCTATGATTGCAGGATGCTTGACGGAGTTTTGACTTCGAGTGATCTGCTTGTTACTCATGCGCATGTATTGCGCTATGATGCCTTTTATATATCGATAATTTCGGAGCCCCATTGGTTTGGACATTTTATTGAAATGTTTTTAGAATTGGGAGGTTTAAATTTAAATTCGGGGACCGAATTTCTTTAAGGGGGGAAGATTGTAACATTTCAAAAAAATAAAATATTATTTTTGGGAATTTTCATAATTTTTAATGAATATTTTAATAGTTCGTGTAATTAAATACCGATAAATGGTGAAAATTCCGGAGAAAATTTTAGAAATTCTAAAATAGGGTATTTTGTGGAAATATGTCATTTTTAAGCTTTTATGGTTACGTATATGTTATTTTGGTGTTAATCGCGATTAACAATCGCTAAGTGGATTTTTGGCTTTTTGTGCAAAAATGTTGCACATGATATTTTATACACCGGCTACACTTGTTTCTTGTTTTGGTCATGGTAGCCTAGGGTTGGGCCATGTTTAGGTGACCATGGTGGGTTGAACCATTTGATTAGGGTAATTGGGTTAATTAGTGTTTTGGTTAAGAGTAATGTGATTTGTGTAGGGAGAGGGTGAGATGGTTAGGGTGTGCTATGACCCATCCCATTTCATAACCCTTGTGCTCTTTATACCATCACTTCAGCCCCATATCAAATATCATCAGCTGAAACATTGCAACAGCCTTACATCAGCTCCTGATATACCATATCAGCCCCCTAGCTACTGCTACAAGCTGTCACATCAGCCACCTACACACTCACTTCAGCCTCCATCAACGCATCAACTGCTGATACACCACATCAGTCCCTAAATTCAGCTGAAAACATGCATCAATTCAGCTACATCAGCCTTCCATTGCTGACCAACACACCCCCCATCAAGACTTATCATCCCCTAGCTGATCTACACTCTCCCATCATCATTTTTAGCCCCCAATGGCTGACTTTTGCTACCAATCAGCAGCACCATCATTGCATCAGCCAAATTGTGCCTAACTTCAGCTACCACCCTAACACCATAGCCCCACACCTATACTCCCATCATCATCCTTTCAGCCACAATAACTGACTTCAGCTGCAACACCCTAGCTCCTAGCACCATAGCCTAACCCCTATACACTCACATCAGCTGCTACTTCAGCACAGATTCAGCCCCATTTCCTGGCAACAGATCAGCCACATTTCAACCCCAACACAGCAGCTTCATGCCCACACACACCCCAACCTCATAAGCCACAGCCCAACTCTTCCTCTGCTGCCTCACACACCGAATAACAAGAGAAAAGGGAGAAGTTACAAGCAGCAGATGCAGCATCAGCATTTCTGAGAAAACAGCCACAGCAACAACAACCCCATTCAAACCACACCACACCCCATCACACTTCAACCACACCAACAACACCATACCACAATTTCAGCAACACCAGCACCCCAATAAAAACAACAGCAGCAGTAGCTGCTGCAAAAGAGAAGAGGGAAACAGATTTCAAGCAGCAGCTGCAGCCAAAGCAATAGCACAGCAGCAACCACCCCTCCTCCTTCCTTCATCCTCTTTTCCCATGCATTCTAGGAGTTTCTTTGATGTATAATCTTACAAACCAACTCCTAAGTTGCCAAGTTCTGATATTATCTGATAGTTTAGTATTAGTTTTGTGATATAGTGCTAGTTTTAGTAAATTTGAGCGAGACTTGACAAAGTATTGGTTTGGAATGTTGGTATAACCTTATTAGGAGCTGTTGATATCAGTTAAGCATAGATCTAACCCAGATTGGACACATTTCAAACATGGAACCCAAAACAGAACAGTTTCATGTCGGTTTGCGAGGATATATGGCGTGCAGGTGAATCTGGAGTGATCCGGGGTCATTATGGGGAAAGTAAACAATACTAGAGGCTTAGATAGGCCACCAGGAGACCACCCACTGTAGACGAGAGCCCAAATCCATCTTAGGGCCAGCCTCGCCGGTTTTTAGGGGTATGTGGCCGGCCCCCCTGTAAAGTTAGGTGCCCAAATGGCTTCGGTAGGTCATATTTACCCTGTATATCACCCCAGAGTTGTTTAATTTCCTTGTTTTGACCTGAACAGAAATCTGGGACCACTTTTCTGGGTTGCTGCCATGTTTTTCATGATGTTTATAGATTTAAGTTTTGTTATTTGGTGATTCGTTTTTGTCGGGTGGCGTTTGGACGTCAACGACAGCGGATATTGGCTGTGTTTGCACACAAGGTCACAGGTTTTTACCTATGGGCGTAGTGTGCACAATTTTGGTTTCCGATATGGTTTTCATGTGTTTTAGCGTGTGATATCCTTGTAGGTACCCCACGTGGCGCCGAAGCGTTGGAGATGCAAATGGAGACATCGGCACCGGCACGCTTAAAGAAAGGTGAGTAGATTTATATCTACAGGGAGAAGTCGGGTGGATGGCGTATAGCACCCCCGCAGTCCGTGGTGATGTATACGGATGCGTATACACACCTATGAATATTATTGTTGTTGAGATTATTATTGATGTTAAATGGATATTGGTATATTGGAGTTGGTGAAAAGTTACGAAACCATAGGGTAGTGGGTGCACTACACATACATACTC
The DNA here is from genome assembly GCA_030015575.1 of Agapanthus africanus. Taxonomy (NCBI): domain Eukaryota; kingdom Viridiplantae; phylum Streptophyta; class Magnoliopsida; order Asparagales; family Amaryllidaceae; genus Agapanthus; species Agapanthus africanus. Next base: position 480,425,820 of record JASDDO010000014.1, on the reverse strand, counting down.
ACACATACATACTTGCATACATCCTCACTTCATATATGCTTATGGGATTCGTCATGGACATGTGTTCACTTGGATATGAGGCTATGTATTTATTACGGATTTGAGGATGATACCTGGGATTGATATGAGTCGATGAGTTTGATCTGAGATCATGATATCGGTGATATGACATGTTATGACAGTAAAATTCATAATTAAGATACACCTTGATACCTTAGCGGATTTTGGGATAATGATGCCATGGGAATAGTGACATAAATATGTAAATGATCGACATGTGGTTATGATACGAGATATGATATGATATGATATGATATGACAGGATATTTATAATAGGCCGCCTTGGGCGGGGTATACTCCTTGAGATGATATGTGCTGATGATATCGATTTATACGGGATTGTCGACCAGTAGTTAGATCTTGATTGTAGTAATGATGTTAGTATTGTACTAGACATAGGTCAGTACCCAGATACGATATTGATAAAGAGAATACTCGATGAATGATATGACAAATGTGATATTGATCCGTACCCAGATTGGGGAGGCCGTACGACGGATTTACGTACGAGCTATATTTTGATGTTTGATCCGCCTATTTGACTTGGGAATAACCGATTATAGGGATACGGTATCGGATGTGATATGATCGAGGCGGGATCACCGACTATATATGTGTATATATATATGTATCGACTCAGAGGTTAGGCGGTTTCCCTTACCTACTACTAGCTTTAGCTCAGCCTTGTAGTAGTGTAGCTATATGACCTTTATGATATTAGATGCAGTTTAGCGATCATGGTGTTCAGTATTTCAGCTCCCGCATATTATTATTGTTGCTCTGCATCGCATACTGTTATGATTCATATCCTATTATTGATATCATGCTGTTAGGACACCGGCACCATTACCGATGATGCGTATGATCCACATACACTTACTTGCCAGCTCACACACATCTTCATCGGTAATTTCCATGTCACTCCACAGTAGTATTATTGCATCAGGATATGACCCTTATATGTGCATACTATTATTCCATGTTGCAGGACATACTGTTACACTTGCATTCCATTTATATGTCGCATACATCATGCTTCCTGATTATAGGCATTGAGATATGTTGTTTCTATGTTATTCTGGATTTGGGAACCGTGGGTATTTCAAAGAGATTATGTAAATGTTTTAAAAACCCGGTTACCCTTGATATGATATTTCAGTGCGTTCACCATGCGTTTTCTCGGTGCTGAGAGTGACATGTGAAACCCGAATCGAGGAGGCGGATGAGACCGATTGCGGATACATGGTGGACCCGGTGCGGTACCCCGGGGCAAGAAGATCGCAGATGATGGCGTTGAGCCTGTGCAGGGGAGCACTACCTACCGGTGATATTACCCGACACGTCGGATATCCGGAGGATACCGTCGTAGTCATGAGATGGATGGTAGGGGCCGATCTGGACTGACGGCGCCCTAGATTTTGTGATTGAGACATTGAGATTTCGAGATATTGAGGTACAGAGATTGTGATACAGAGGTATCGAGATACTGAGACTTATGTTTTGTGCCGATGCTAGGCACTGTTTATGCTGATTTCATTTATGATACCTCATTTTAAAAATACAGAAAGCTCACAAATTATGAAAACAGTTTTCTTCAGTACATGCATTCTGTTACATGCATTCATACATCATCTATATGATACATTGTTACCTAATGCACTGACATAGACATATGGGATTACATTTGGGTTAGATATTTACACTAGCCATGGTTAGAGATTACTGGTTATATATTTGAGGATTATTTATATTATGATCGTATGACCTAGGTTGCGTCATACATGCGATTTTCTGTTCGTAGATCTTTTTCTACTCACGAGTTGGCAACTCACCCACGTTGTGCCCCAGTTTCTTGCAGGTGTTGCCGTACGGATTTCATTACGGCTTTGCGGGCACTGTACCTTTCGGGTGACTTGCTAGTAGGTGGGTTTATTGTATCTTACCCATCATTATACTTTGTATATTATATTTCAGTTGTATCTAGAATTTCCATCAACCAAAACATGTACTTATTGAGATAGAGACCAGTGATGTTTATTCTTTCGACCTTAGAGTCGCGTGTTATATTTCCATGGGTTCTTGCTGGTTGAGTTTCATTTCTGTTGAGATCCTCGCCTTTAGGCGTTGTATATTATGTTGCTTATAGGTTGATTCACCTATGGTTTTTCCTACACTCTACTACTTCTCTTGGTTTGGATTTCTGGGCTTCGGCTTACTTATTTTACGGACGCCTTGAGACGTTCGTAACTTATGTGCCGGTCATGTTCCGTAATTTCGGGTCGTGACATTTCCGCAGGGGAATAACCCCGTTAACACCTTTCTTAGACACCTACTGGATTAGCTAATTGTAAAATGGAAAACTTTCCTAGTAGTAACACTTACTTGCAGTAGATATCGGGATCCAACTATCATATAGAAGGTATGCAATCTCATTGCAAATTTCAACACTTGAAATTCCCAATAACTGTTTTTACCCCTAGTAATTTATGACCTTGGCTATGGTCAACAAATTATAAGCGCTAGTCATTTCGTGATTGAATTAAACCCACCCGCACGACCCTTGGCTATGGTCAACAAGGTCATACGACTACCCTAATCCAATCGCATCAATATGCGGCAGATAAGCACTAATCAGCTACCTCACACTACGCCTTGACCATGGTCAACAAATGCAGTACGAATGCTAAATAGTACTTATCTGAAATGACGGATGGCTACGACTGGTTTTGAAGAAAACCTTTAACGTAATGAACTTGATATCGTTGTAGAATCTATTGATTTGAAAAGGAGTGGTTTAAGCTCCGCTTTTAAAATCGAGTAGTTTTCAAAATAAACCGAGTGGGTTATAGCATATGCTAGTTTTGCTAAAGAGATCATTCCCGGTGAAGGGATCTAGGCTCTTTCCTCATCGAATGAGATGTTGGATATTCATAATGGAATACCACCATTCAAAGCAAAAACTCGAGCTACCTTTTAGAAAACTTTGATTCTACAACATCTTCAGGTTTCTTTCATTTTCATTAATCTCATTAATGACGTCCCACCATTTATGTTTCCTAAACATCATAGAAGAAACAAAAATAAAATACACATATATACCATCCGCATTCGCCACAGGGACCCGGGTCTCACCGTAAGGTTACTTAACTTACGACAGGGCGGGATCAGGACTAGCGCGGATACAAACCATATATAGTGTCTACTAGTATATCATATATATATAAGTAGCATTCGTCTCACGCAGTTATATAATCACATCATATCACAGAACTAGCAGAATAAAACATATGAAATATAGGATATACTAGGAGATTTGCATTTTAAATTAAGTCGGTAATGAAAAACACGGATTCCACGGTCGTGATGAATAGCCAAGCCCACATCCCTAGACCTCTACGAGAGCCGCAAGTAACTCTACCAATTCTAGAGTTAGGCGACCCGGTCTCGACTCCTCGAGATGGCCTCCTACTGGACTCTAGAACCCGGTTACTTTTGCTTCCCACCTCGGGTCTATCCTAATGCGGAAAAGTAAAAAATATACATCAAATGGTGACAACAACCTCAACCCGGAAGTGTCCCAATAAAAGAATATTACATACAAATTTTTACATGAATGAAAATTGAAAAACTCTCATCTCACGCAAAACCCCCGGCTATTCAATCACGACGATCCAATATAACATATCACAAGCAACATAATAACATCGCATGTCATCAATCTAAGTAAATATGCATATCCCTAATGTCATTGACGTATGGAACCGAGATCGGGAATACTCTCACATATTACACTTACGGTCGCATAAAAGAAATGAAAACTACAACAATTAGAATCTGCATCATCGTTAGACATCATAAGCTCGGATTATCACATATTCCGGATTTCATGTGTAACACCATAAACCTTGCATTTAAGTCTCGAATTGAAAACACTAACCAAGTCGGGTAATTCAACAAGATTCCCGATTATTAGATCGAATGCTCGTCGGGAACATTTAGTAGATGATCGCACCCCTGAGGCCGTCAACGAAGTGCAGTTGGGCGGAACACTGGGGCCGCGAGCACCCGAATGGATGCTTTTGGCCACAGGGTTCTTGTATAGTCACTAGGTCGGGGCTTGGGGCATGGCTGTCTAGTAGTGTCTCCCGGCAACTATTCGCGTACAATACGAGATTGTGACGTAGTTTTGATCAGAATCGAAACTCCGTGGCAATCCATCGCTTGAGACTAAAACCAGAGATTTACAAAACGATAACTAGTTTTCACAAAACCAATCATTGTGGATTCCAAAAATTGTATCACATATGTTGGCTATAGTGCCCTCAAGTCAATTATTGTAATCGCAGGCACGCGATTAGATGATTGAGGGAGGGCCTATACGGGTAGAACAGTCTTACTCAAAATGATAGTATGCTACCTGGTTTCTCTTTATCATCATGTACATGCTTTAGGTGGTATTACAGTTCACTTTTACATGTTGATAGAGCCCATAGAATTCTTGCTTGACTACCAACATTATGATGGCGATCATATAAGTGGGAACTGGGTAGTCTATGAGCATATCCTTAAATGTCCCTAGTCGTGGGAGTATCGAGACTGGGCATCGATGCTCCAGAGTAGACTAGTGTATACTGATCGAGACCCCGACGAGGGGCAGTGGCCTGTCTCACTAGCTATTGGTGTTAATTTGTTCACCTAAGATAGTATACAGGTGTTCATTGGGTTATGGGTACAATGGACGGACTCGCCGGGAACCTGCTAGTTGGTATTATACCTATTTTCATATAGCAGTTCCCAGGTGTCATGTGTACAGATTAGTCTGTCGACCTGAGATCGTCATTTTTCTAGTGTGAGTTCCCACTATGTTTTGATTACTACTCTACCGCGGCTCAAAGGAGTCGTGCAAACAGATTTTAGTTGGGTACAGTCCCGAGCCACATGGAGGCAATGAGCGGATCGTCGGGGATTCGTCTCTCCCGGTATTGGGGGTTGATGTCGCGTAGAGCACGGGTGGCCATCACCAGAAATCCTTGATCAAGGTAGTCGAGAATTATTGATTTGGATCAGTAGTTTCTCATTTTGTGATGGGCTTCATACCGACATGAAATGTCTCGTTTTTAGGGGTCTAACTTTATCCACCTCCATAGAATTGATATGCGATACTCTTAGATGAACAGGCCGTACTGTACGGATATTGTCACAGACAGGCTCAGTAGGGGTCAGGATGAGTTTGCTCGTCGGGATTCCTTTCGCTCAATACCTGGGTAGCCGTTACGTACAGCTAGTGCCGCTGACGTGCTTGTGGTTAAACCCACTACCGGCGTATTGATGAGTCTTTAGATTCTCACATAGAGGGTTTCCCTATTTCGGGTGAAACGATGTAGTGGCCGTATTGTTTTACGGCAGGATTCGATCATATACGTATACTTGTGCACGTATCATAATTCAGACGGATAATACTAGTGGACTTTGGTTTAAGCCGGATCCTGGTATTATATTGTTGAATTATTTTCTTCTCATTGTATTCGTATTTTTCGGAATACGGATACGGGTATGTATATACGGATGATGGGCATTCTTGTAATTTATTACAAGAATAGTTTCTAGAAGAATAACACCTCATTTTGTTTATTAACCATTTTAGTTTAAATGGTTAATTGAGGTGAGAGATGAGTGTGCTTAGCTTAATTCAAGCATGCTTTATTTAGTGACTCATGGTGGTGACTCATGGGTGTGACCCATGGAAACACTATTGAATCATGCTTGATGTTTTGTTTGTATTGTGAGATATTTTACTTGACTTGAGATATTCTCCTTGAGTTGATAATTCCATTCTCACGTGCTCACAACACCAAGCTATCTTCTTTCTTGAGTTGCTCTAAGCTTCACACTCTCATCTCTCATGGCTTCTTCTTCTTACTCCACCCTAACCCTCTCATGTGTTGAGAAATCTAGGCTGTTTAGAGACAAATTAATCCCTCATTAAACTCTGCATCATCTTGGCTATCTAGTTTAGCAAACTAGATACCCTAGTCACTTCGGTTATGAAGTAGGAGCTTGATTCATAGACTCTCAGGTGGATCATCTTCGATGGAGGGAGACCGGCGACCAAACTTGATCATGGTGGCCACTAGGAGCTTGGGAAGAGGTTAAAGACCGAAGGACACGGATCATTCGGTATAACATTACAAACTCCTTTTTTATTGCTTGCTAGATATAAGGTTAATGGTCGATCCGTATTTGGGTATTGTGGTAGCGCCAGTTTAGAAAAAAAATTGTTCCGCATTCGGCCACGGTTTGATAGCCAGGGCACTGCCATAACCCAACAACATATCCAAAACTATCTAGACGATATTAAACATTTCGATCGATATTTCAAACACCATCAAATGACAGAGACCTCAACAACTTGAGCCTCACTATAAATACCCAGAAAGTTCAAAATGAGACAATGAAGCAGGAGAAGAAAAATGAGACCACAACTCCTCATGTTGGTGGCAGAACCGTGGCCAAAACAGGGTTTAGGCGGCGGTTCTGCGGACACATTAAGGAGTTAGGCCCTCGTACTTCTTGGGGCTCCATACAATTACCTGCATGATTTTCTGATAATTTTTAATCTGTAAAATTTCAACGCTTGAAAAATTGGACAGAAACTTGTAAAAACGGTTTTAAAATTTCGATCAAACACTTTAACGTCGTCTAGACTTCGCCTAAATCTCTAGCTTGGCTCTGATACCATGAAAGTATGTCTTAGCACCTTTACTAGGTTTATACAAGCATTAAGTATGCAATTTTAAAAAATCTAGAGGTCTAAGATATACTAACCTAGAATCGAACTAGAGAATTCGGATTTTAGTGTAAGCAAACAAGTTCTAAACTAAGTGATGGAAGTTTACAACCTTTGTAGACTGGTCCCTCACTTCTAAAGCTCCAAGTAGTAGTCCCTAGAACTCTTCTTTGACTCCATTTGAGAAAAGAACGAGCTTTCTTGTATTCTTTGAAGACGAAGATGATCCACATTGAAGTCTCTCTAACTCAAGCCCACTCTTCACTAATCAAAGTATTAGTGAAGCAAACAAGCTAAACTAATGGGCTAGATTAGTGTAGGTTAATGAAGTAGGAATTTTGCTCACTAGAAATTTTTTCACTTTTCTTTTCTTCTACTCAAGAAAACCCTAGAGGAGAAGAATGAAGAACAAGATGATGATGAACTTGGATGAGAGAATGAACCATTAGGTGAAGTGATATGATGAGGTGAGATGTGTATAATAAATATTTTAGAATAAAACAAGAAATGGAGATGAGTCATGGCTTCTCAAAACTTCTATAAGCACCTAAAGAAAATGACTCATTCACTTTTCTTTTTAATTCTAAAATGTTTATTATTATCTCTTCTCATATATCCTTATGTGTGATTCGCATACATCCATGTCCCTTATATCATCAACCATGATACATAACTAAATACATTATATATATATATATATATATATATATATATATGTAAATAAAGAGAAGAAAATCTTAGTGAGCTTAATATTAGTTAATATATATATATATATATATATATTTATATATATATAAAATATATAAATATATATCAAATTATTAAATCAACACTTGATTCAATAATCCGGTTATATCATATATAACCGACTAATATCATATATGTGTGTGTGTGTGTGTGTATCACCTTATTAAATCAATACTTGATTCAATAATCCGGTCATATCACATACAACCGGTTTATATTCAGTATTAGATATTAAATTAACACTTGATTCAATAATCCGGGCATATCATATATAACCGGCTAATATCAAATATATATACATATATCAAAACATTGAATCAACACTTGATTCAATAATCCGGTTATATCACATATAACCTAACCGATATCAAATATCGCAAGATTAGAATACGGTATCACATACTCGTATTTAATCAAGCTCCGACACATATCTCTATTTGTGTCCTACTTCGTTATGGTTGAGCTAGGAAACCTCTGTGTGGGACTCTAAAAACTCGTCAATATGCCAGCAGTAGGTGATGATCACATCAGTCACCCACAAGCCGTCAGCGGTACTAGATGGACGTAACGGCTACCCAGGTATTGAGCGAACAGAAGATCAAAAAGCAAACTTGTCGAAACTCCTGTAAAGCCTATAAGCAACACTTACCGTACAGTCCGGTCACTTCGTCTGATATGTCGCATATCGAGTCTGGTGTGGTAACGTCAGACACCAGTAACTTGATAAGTCATGCCGATGTGTGGCCTAAAACCGTTTGAGAAACTACTGATAACACTTACCAGTAAATCTCATCAGCCCTGGCCAGGGACTTGCTGTTATAACCAATCGAGTATAGCGCAATATCAACTCTCAATACCGGGAGAGACGAAACCCCTCCTATCGCTCACTGCCTCCATATGACTCGGGACTGTACCCAAAATCCACCTGTTTGCATGACTCCTTTAAGCCATGGTAGGGAGGAAATCAAAGCACAGTGGGAACCACACAAAGCACTATTACGATCTCGGGTCTACAGACTAACCTGTACAACTGTTACTAGAGAACTGCTATCTGGCGATAGGTATGGTACCATCTAGGAGTTCTCGACGAGTCATGTTATGTGTACCTATTCTATAATGAGTACCTGTGCACAATCTTTGATGTCAAACACCAATGGTTGTGTGATCAACCATCGCTCCATACATGGTCAAGAAATGTACACAGTAGTCTACTCTGGAATATCGATGCCCTGTCTCGATATTCCCTCGACTAGAAACTGTTAAAGAATGTGCTTGTAGACTACTCAAGCCCCACTAGTATGATCTGCATCATAGTCCTAGTAGTCAAGCCTACATCCTAGGGGATTTATCAACACGTATCAGAGAGACAGTATACTAAACAAGTGTACATGTTAAGATAAAGAGCAACCAGATAGTATACTATCATGTCGAGCAAGAAAGTCCTCTATATATATGTCCAAGCATCCACTATATCATACAATAATGGCCTTTAGGGTATACATATTCCTAACACACGATAGATCTTGATCCCCAGAATGTAGGAAGCATCACCCAGGTCCTTCATTGAGAACTTCTGAGACAAGAAGAGCTTGACCGACTACAACATAGGAATATCATTTCCTATCGGGAGAATGTCATCGATGTATTAAATGAGAAACACGACAGTTCTCCCTACAATATTCTTAAATATACATGGCTCATCAATATTTTTGATGAAGTCAAATTCCTTGACTGTTTTATCAAAACAAATGTTCCAGCTCCACAATTCCTGCTTTAATCCATAAATGGGTTTAAGTAACTTGCACACCTTCCCGCTTCTCCCACTGTCTATGAATCTCTCTGGCTGATCCATATAGACACACTCTTCTGAAGCGCCGTTTAGAAAAGCGATCTTTACGTCCATCTGCTAGATCTCATAGTCATGGAAGGTGATAATGGTAAGTTGGATCCGAATGGGTTTAAGCATAACTATTGGAGAGAAGGTTTTGTCATAGTCCACACCTGGTCTTTGACAAAAATCTTTTGCAACAAGTCTAGTTTTATAGGTTTCCACCTGTCCATCTGCACCAATCTTCTTCTTGAAGATCCATTTGCAGCCGACGCGTTTTATCCCATGCGGTGCAATATCCAAAGTCCAAACATTGTTGGTGTACATGGACTCCATTTCGGATCGCATAGCATCCAGCCATTTCACAGTGTACCTATTGGCAATAGCCTGCTCGAAACTAGTAGGATCATCTTCTTTCAAGATACAATCCTCTTGATCCCCGTCTACAAGAAAACCGTAGTATCTCTTGGGCAGAAAAGAAATCCTACTAGATCTGCATAGTGGTTGAGGTTCGTCAGAGGCAATTGAATCATGCGGTTCTACTAAATCTTCAGTTTCAGTTTGTGTTCCTGGAATTTCATCCAGCTTTACCGTACTACCTTCAACTTGTTTTGTAAGAAATTCTTTTTCTGAAAACTTGGCATACTGAGAAACTAACACCTTTTGTTCCTCGGTGTGGTGGAATATGTAAGTCGATGCCGCACACTCCACAGGGTTTGCAGAGAGGCGGAATTAACAAAAAAATTATTTTATTGCAAGCAACATTGATTAAACTTCCAAGATTTACCATAAACCCTAACTAGCAATACTAAGAAAGGTTCTAATCTACTATGAAGTGATTTATACCTTTGTGTTCAAGTCATTTGGGTCTTCTTATCCCCTTCTAAAGCTCCTCGAGTGTATGGATCAAGCTTGGTTATCGGCCTCTTCATGTCGAAGAAGATTCATCCGAGAGTCTATGGTTCAGGCTCTAACCTCTAGAATGAGGTAACTAAAGTACCTAGTTTGCTAATCTAGATAGCTTAGGAAATGTAGAGATTATTTATTGGATTAATTTGTCTCATTAACCCTCAGTTTCTCAACTCACGAGAGTGTTTAGGGTTTGAGGAGGAAGAAGAGAGCAAAGGAGGAAAGAGAGTTTTTTGTGTAGAATGAGATGAAGAACGGCTAAGTGATAATATCAAGCATATCATTTAGATTAAAAATAATGTGACATGCTTCAATAGTTATCCAAATGAGTGAGTCATCTAATGTATCCATGCTTTAACCATGCTTCAAAAACACCTCATACCTCCACCTCATTATCCATTAAAACATAATTGATTTATCACAAATGAGGTGTCTTCTTCTAGAAGCACTCTTGTGAAAATACAAGAATACCCCTCACCGTATATACATACTAGTATTCGTACTACGAATACCAAGAGAAGAAAATAATCCAATATTATAATACTATAATGCGGTTTAAACCTAAGCCTGCTAGTATTATCCGTCCGATCAAAAATACGTGTAGCTAATACACGTATATGATCGAAACCCTCCACGTAAAACCATACGGCCTCTACATCGTTTCGCCTGAACCAGGGAAACCCTCTGTATGGTACACGGAAGACTCGGCAGTACACTAGCAGTGGGTTTAACCACAAGCACTTCAGTGGCACTAGCTGTACGTAACGGCTACCCTGGTATCTTTCGAAAAGAAGGCCGGCGAGCAAACTCGTCCGGACTCCTACTGAGCCTATCTGTGACAATCTCCGTACAGTCCGGTCTGTTCGTCTAAGAGTATCGCATACCAGGTCTAGGGGTGGAAAACGTCAGACCCCTAATAACCGGACAAGTCATGCCGATGTGGCTCAAGAATTTCTGAGAATCTACTAATCTAACTATCGGTAATTCTCAATCCGCCCTGGCTAGGGACTTATGGTGTTGGTGTTAGTGATATATGCCCTAAAGTCCATTATTGTATAGTACTGGATTGTATATTATATTTTGGAACCTTGGGATATACACAGATATAATAACAGCCTTGCTCAATATGATAGTATGCTATCTTGTTTGATTCTATCTTAATATGTGTCTATGTTTCTTTTAGCATATCGCTAATACATATTGATAGAGCCTTTAGGATCTTTGCTTGACTACCAGCGTTGTGATGGCATTCAAACTAGTGGGGGCTGGGTAGTCTATAAGCACATCCTTAAGCTTGTCCCTAGTCGTAGGATTATCGAGACAGGGTATCGATATTCCAGAGTAGACTAGTGTATACGCTTCTTATCCAAGTCAGGGGAGGTGGCTTGTCCCGCATCCATTGGTATACGGTACCAGAGATAGTATATAGTTGCTCATTGGGTTATGAGTTACACTGGATGGACTCGATAGGAACTGCTGGTTGGTATTATACCTATCGTCCGTTAGCAGTTCCCTGGTGACATGAGTACAAGTTAGTCCGTTGACTTGACATTACTATTAGTCTCAAGTGTGTTCCCACTGTACTTACATTGATACCCTACCATGGATAAAATGAGTCGTGCAAATAGGTAGTAGTTTGGTGCAGTCCCGAAGCACTTGAAGGCAGTAGTGGATAGAAAGGATTCGTCTCTCCCGGTATTAGGAGTTGATATCGCGCTGTGTTCGGATAGCCAATACACGAAGTCCCTGGCCAGGGCAAGTAGATTTACTGGTAGGTACACCAGTAGTTTCTTAAGGTGTGTTGGGCTCTACACCGACACGACTTATTGCACTATTAGGGGTCTGACGTTTACCACCCCTAGGCCCGATATGAGATACTCTTAGACGAACAGACCGGACTGTACAGAGATTGTCACAGATAGGCTCAGTAGGAGTTCGGATCAGTTCGCTCGTCGTCCTTCTTTTCGACAGGTACCTGGGTAGCCAATACGTACAGCTAGTGATACTGATGGACTTGTGGTTAAACCCACTACCAGCATACTGTCGAGTCTTTAAAGCCACACACAGAGGGTTTCCCTGGTTCAGGCGAAACGAGGTAGAGGCCGCATGGTTTTACATGCAGTGTTCCGATCATATACGTGTACTAGCTGCACGGATGTTGTTCGGATGGATAATACTAGTAGGCTTTGGATTAAGCCGGATTCTAGTATTATATTATTGGATTATTATTATCTCATTGTATTCGTATTTTTGCAGTACGAATATGGATATGTATATACGATGAGGGCATTCTTTTAATTTTACAAGAGATGCTTCTAGAAGGGGACACCTTATTATTTGATTTATCTAATTTGGAAAATGGATTAATGAGGTGGAAAAGGAGATATTTGTGGCATGATGAAGCAAGGATTATTTCTTTAGTTTATTTGTTTGGATTTACTATTGAATCATGGTTGTTATTTTCTATTGGAAATAATTCATGCTTAATGTGAGAAAAGAATGAGCCATTCTTCACAAGCCTCATCACTTGTTCATTTGTTCACTCTCACTCTCTCTCCATTTGGTTCTACTCCTTCTTCCTTAAGACCCTAACCCTCACATGTGTTGTGAATCATAGGGTCTTTTGAGATAAAACACTCCAATTAACACTCTACATCTCCTAAGCTACCTAGATTAGCGAACTAGGTACTTTCGTTACCTTGGTTTAAAGGTTGGAGCTTGAACCATAGACTCTCGGGTAGATCGTCTTCGATACGAGGAGGCCGGCGATCAAGCTAGATCCGCATCTTCGAGGAGCTCAAGGAGAGGATAAGAAGACCCGAAGGACAAGTATCAGAGGTATAAAACTCTTACATAGTAGTTTAAACCTCCAAGTAGTTTAGCTAGTTAGGGTTTCCGATAGGATCCTGGAGTTTAGGTCGATGTTGTTGGGTTATCTAGCACGACATCTAGGTTTCGGGAGGCATCATCCATGCCATATTTAAAAATTTGCCGTTCTAGTAAACCCTAACCCTAGAATCGCTACTAGAAAATCTGACGAAACAGTATGCAAACAATTTACTTCTAAAGTGAACAAGGAATACAACCTTTGTAGACCGTTCCTTCACTTCAATAGCTCCATGTAGTAGTCCCTTCGCTGCGATCACGAAAGGCTCCATAAGATGTACGGAACAAGCTTGCTTCGAAGTCTTCAAGGCCGAAGTTGATCTACGTCGAGGAGACACTAGCTCATGCTACCTCTTCACTAATGGTGAGATTAGTGAAGCAAACACCCTAAACTAAATGGCTAATAGTAAAGGATGATGAAGTAGGAAGTAGGCTCACTTTAGTTTTATTTTTCTCGCTAGGTTTCATCACTTTAGAAAAAGCTAGCAAGATTTTTCTCTAATGAAGAAGAAGATGAAGTGATCAAGTGAAGAATCATAGAATGAACTCATGAGGTGAGAAAACCAACCATGGGTGAGTTAGTGTCATACACCAACTCATATAGAGACTTAACTAGGGCGAGAGTTAATTGTTAGGTTAACAAATATCTACAAGTGAAACAAAAGGAGTGGACTTGGTCAATGCATCCACAAGCTTCTATAAGCTTGTAACCATGACTCATTTCCATCCAATTTTGAATTACTTAGATAAATCTAAACCCTACATTAACCAAGCATGATATAAGTCTCATACACCCATGTTCCATGTATCATTAAACATGACACAATAAAATGTACATTAATATATATCACATATATACTATATGCACACAAGTGAGAAAAAGAAATGTTTACTGAGCAAATAATAGTTAATGTAAATTAATATATCAAATATATAATTATACATTAAATTATCAAATCAACACTTGATTCAATAATCCGGCTATATCAAATACAACCGACTAATATCTTATATCGGGAGAATAGAATACGGTATCACATACTCGTATTAATCTCAGTCCCGCACATATCATATATGTGCTCATACTCCATTTCGCATGAACCAGGAAACCTCTGTGTAAGACTCTAAAGACTCGTTAATACGCCGGCAGCAGGTGATGATCATATCAAACGCCCATAAGCCGTAAGCGGTCTGCTAAACGTAACGGCCACCCGGGTATTGAGCGATCAGAAGATCAACAAGCAAGCATGCTCGTACTCCTGCGAATCCAATCAGTAACACTACCGTACAGTCCAGTATCTTCGTCTGATATGTCGCATATCATAGCCTGGGGGTGGTATAACGTCAGACCCTAATAGCTTGATAAGTCATGACGAAGCAAGGTCCATAACGGTTCGAGAAACTACTGAAAACACTTACCAGTAAATCTCAGCAACCCTGGCCAGGGATTTCCTGTTATGGCCAATCGAGCATAGCGCAACATCAACTCCCAATACCGGGAGAGACGAAGCCCATCCTATCGCTCATTGCCTCCATGTGACTCAGGACTGTACCCAAAAACCACCTTTTTGCACGATCTCTTGACCGTGGTATGGTGGAAATCAAAGCACAGTGGGAATCACACAAGACTCTATGACGATCTCGGGTCTACAGACTAACCTATACCAGTGTCACCAGAGAACTGCTATCCGACGATAGGTATAATACCATCTAGAAGTTCTCGGCGAGTCCGTTCAGTGCACCTAGTCTCTACTAAGCACCCGTATACCTTCTCTGATGTCAAACACCAATGGATATGGGATCATCCATCGCCCATCATATGGGTTGAGAAGCGTATACGCTAGTCTACATTGGATTATCGATGCCCTGTCTCGATACTCCCACGACTAGGAACATTTGAAGGATGTACTTATCGACTACCCTCTCTCCACTAGTATGATCTGCATCATAGTCCTGGTAGTCAAGTACTGATCCTAAGGGCTTTATCAACATGTGATCACAAAACAGTATTTGTTAACATGTTAAGATAAAGTGCAACCAGATAGCATACTATCATTTCGAGAAAGAAAGTCCTCCCTATATATGTCCAAGCATCCAATATAGTAAATATAGTAATGGCCTCTAGGGCATACATATAACTAACAATCTCCAACTTGCACTAAGGCCATCTGTTATAGTATCCAATACCCAACTCATTTTGCCTAAAGGCGAATAACCCTCTGTGTGGGACTCTAAAGACTCGACACTACGCTGGCAGTGGGTTTAACCACAGACAGCAAGCGGCACTAGCTGTACGTAACGGTCCCCTGGTAGATGCCGATAAGAAGACTGACGAGGTAAACCCATCTGAACTCTTACTGAGCCTGAATGTGACAGTCTCCGTACAGTCTGGTATGTTCGTCTAGAACATCGCATGGCGGGCCTAGGAGGGCGGTAAACGTAAGTCCCCTACTAGCGGTACAAGTCGTGCCGGAGTGTAGCCCAGAACACCTAAGATAACACTGGAAACCTACCAGTCTATCTCGCTTGCCCTGGCCAGGGACTTTGTGTAATGGCTCTCCTAGACACAGCGCGATATCAACCCCCAATACCGGGAGAGACGAATCCTGTCTAACCGTCACTGCCTCCAAGTGCTTCGGGACTGCACCCAAAAACTACCTGTTTACACGACTCCTTTGAGCCGTGGTAGGGTAGTAATCAAAGTACAGTGGGATCACACTCGAGGCGAAGTGACAGT
Organism: Agapanthus africanus; assembly: GCA_030015575.1. Classification (NCBI taxonomy): domain Eukaryota; kingdom Viridiplantae; phylum Streptophyta; class Magnoliopsida; order Asparagales; family Amaryllidaceae; genus Agapanthus; species Agapanthus africanus. The sequence goes on along the minus strand of JASDDO010000014.1, from coordinate 480,409,866 downwards.
GTCAAGTCAGCGGACTAAGCTGTACTCATGTCACCTGGGAACTGATAACTGACGATAGGTATAATACCAACCAACAGTTCCCGACGAGTCATGTCCAGTGTACTCGTAACCTAACGAGCACCCGCATACTATCCCAAGTACGACATACTGACGGCTGTGGGACAGACCATCTCCAAAGCTGGGATGAGAAGCGCATACGCTAGTCTACTCCGGAGTATCGATGCCCTGTCTCGATAGTCCTACGACTTGGGACCTGCATAAGGATGTGCTTGTAGATTACCCAGCCCCCACGAGTGTGACTGCCATCACAACGCTGGTAATCAAGCAAAGATCCTAAGGGCTCCACTAATGTGTAAAGGCGATATGCTAAAAGAAACACATGCACACATTAAAGCAGAAACAAACCAAGTAGCATACTACTATTTTGAGCAAGATTGTCAATACAAGGTGAATATCCCAAGCTTCCATCAAGTAATATACATACTAGTATGATACAGTAATGGCCTCTAGGGCATATACACTAACAATCTCCCACTTTCACTAAGGCTATGTATTGGCGTATCGAAGACCTATCATCTCGATCAGCCGCTCGAACTGAGTCTGAGGTAAGACCTTGGTGAATGGATCAGCAGTGTTATCTTTCGTTGCAACTCTCCGAACCTCGATCTCCCTGATCAGGTGATACCGCCTCAAGATGTGTCTGGACTTCTGATGGGACCTGGGTTCCTTCGCTAAAGCTATAGCCCCGTTGTTGTCACAATACAGAGGTACTGGATCAACAATGGACGGAACCACCTGAAGTTCTGTTAGGAACTTCCTTATCCAGGTGGCTTCTTTTGCGGCATCTGCAGCAGCGATATATTCCGCTTCCATCGTCTAGTCAGCAACGGTTTCCTGTTTGGAACTCTTCCAACACACCGCCCCTCCATAAAGGGTAAAGACATAACCCGACATGGACTTGGAATCATCCTTATCACTCTAGAAGCTGGAGTCAGCAAAGGCCTCGATCTGGAGGTCTTTTCCACCATACACCAAGAACATCTCCTTAGTCCTTCTCAGGTACTTGAGAATGTTCTTTACCGCTATCCAGTGTTTCTCCCCAGGGTTTGACTGATACCGGCTTACCACACTCAGTGCATAAGCTACATCTGGTCTGGTACACAACATCGCATACATTATAGAGCCTACAGCAGAAGCGTAGGGTATAATAGACATGCGATCCCTTTCCAAATCAGTCTTGGGAGACATCTCTTTGGAGAGGGTGATCCCGTGACAAGTCAGTAGATTACTGCGCTTGGAATCTTCCATACTTAACCTTTTCAGTATGGTGTCGATGTACCTGGACTGTGAGAGTCCTAATATCCTCTTGGATTTGTCACGGTAGATCCGGATCCCCAGAATGTATGAGGCATCACCCAGGTCTTTCATGGAGAACCTGTGTGACAAGAACCCTTTGACAGATTGTAGCATAGAAATATCATTTCCTATCAAGAGAATGTCATCCACGTATAAAACGAGGAATACTACAGTTCTCGCTACAAATCTACTATAGATGCATGGTTCATCTGGATTTTTGATAAAGCCAAATTCTTTGACCGTCTCATCAAAACAGATGTTCCAACTCCGCGATGCCTGCTTTAGTCCATAGATGGACTTAAGCAACTTGCATAATTTTCCGCTGCTCCCACTCTGAATGAAACCCTATGGCTGGTCCATATAGACACACTCCTCAAAATTTCTATTTAGAAAAGCTGTCTTTACGTCCATCTGCCAGATCTCATAATCGTGGAAGGCAGCAATGGCAAGAAGGATCCGAATGGATTTCAGCATAGCCACTGGAGAAAAGGTTTCGTCATAGTCCAAGCTAGGTCTTTGACGGAAACCCTTTGCAACAAGTCTAGCTTTATAGGGCTCAACCTGTCCATCTACACCAATCTTCCTTTTGAAGATCCACTTGCATCCTACGGGTTTTACCCCATCTGGAGCAATGTCTAACGTCCATACTTTGTTGGTGTACATGGACTCCATTTCGGTCCGCATTGCATCCAGCAATTTTACCGAGTCAACGCTCTGAATGGCCTGCTGGAAGCTAGTCGGCTCATCACTATCAATGATGCAATCCTCTATATCCCCGTCTATGAGAAAACCGTAGTGTCTCTCGGGCGGATGAGACTGCCTACTACTTCTGCGGAGCGGCGTAGGAATGTCCTGATCTTTCGAACCCTCTGGTTCTACTAAGCTTTGTTAGTTATATGTATGCCCTAGAGGCCATTACTATACATAGGATGTATATTGTAGTGGATGCTTGGACATATATAGGGATGACTTTCTTCCTCGATATGATAGTATTCTATCTAGTCACTCTTTACCTTAACGTGTACACTGATTGTCTCTCTGTTACATGTTAGTAAAGCCCTTAGGATGTGTACTTGACTACCTGGACTATGATACGGATCATACTAGTAGGGACATGGTAGTCCGTAAGTACATCCTTCAAAGTCCCTAGTCGTGGGTGTATCGAGACGGGGCATCGATATACCAGAGTAGACTAGCGTGTAGCTTCTCGACCCATATAGATGGGCGATGGATGATCCCATATCCATTGGTGTTTGACATCAGAGATGATATACGGGTGCTCAGTGGAGACTGGGTACACAGGACGGACTCGCCGAGAACTCCCAGATGGTATTATACCTTACGTCAGATGGCAGTTCTCTGGTGACACTGGTACAGGTAAGTCTGTAGACCCGAGATCGTCATAGAGTCTTGTGTGATTCCCACTGTGCTTTGATTTCCATCATACCATGTCCAAGATGGCATGCAAAACGATGGTTTTTGGGTACATTCCCGAATCACATGGAGGCAATGAGCGATAGGAGGGGTTTCGTCTCTCCCGGTATAGGGAGTTGATGTTGCGCTGTGCTCGATTGTCTATAACAGGAAGTCCTTGGCCAAGGCTGCTTTAGGGATTTACTGGTAAGTGTTACCAGTAGTTTCTCGACCCGTTATGAGCCTCATATCGACACGACTTATCGAGTTATTGGGGTCGGGCGTTTACCACCCCTAGACGAGATATGCGACATATCAGATGAACAGACCGGACTGTACGGTAGTGTTACTGTTTGGATTCGCAGGAGTGTGAGCGGGCTTGCTCGTTGATCTTCTGATTGCTCAATACCCGGGTGGCCGTTACGTTTAGCAGACCGCTTGCGGCTTATGGGTGTTTGATATGATCATCACTTACTGCTGGCGTATTGACGAGTCTTTAGAGTCCTACACAGAGGGTTCCTGGCTCAAGCGAAATGAAATAGGAGCGCATATGAGATATGTGCGGGACCGAGAATAATACCAGTATGTGATACTGAATTCTATTCTCGCGATTTGTATCATCGGTCGGTTATATGTGATATAGCCGGGTTACCGAATCAAGTGTTGATTCGATATATTGATACACTTTATATTAGTCGGTTATATGCGATATGACCGGATCGTTAAATCAAGTATTGTTTTAATGATTTAATGTATAATTATATATTTGATATATTACTTTACATTAACTAGTATTGGTTCACTTAAGATTGATTTTCTCTCTTGATGTGCACAAGTTGTATATGTGATATATTTTTGTGCACTAGATTGTATCATGTTTGATGATACATGCAAACTTGGGTGTGTGTATGACTTACACCATGTTTAGTTAATGGTTTAGGGTTTTTGTTTATTTTTAGTGAAATAAAATGGTGGCTCTCATTGTCTTTACTTGAAGCTTCATGAAGCTTTCAAGCATCTTTGACAAAGTCCGCCATTTTGTTTTGCATGACACTTTTACTAACCTAACCTTTAACTTAAACTAGGGTTTAGTCTCTACAAAGGTTAAACTCACCCATGGTTGCAATATGATAGACATCACTTGAATTTTCTTTTGAGATGATTCATTTTCTTTTCTTCTTCTTCTTCTTCATGAAGTGAAGAAAGCTTGCTAGAAATTTCAAGTGTTGAAATCAAGTGAGAAATCCAAATCCAAAGTGAACCCACTTCCTATTTCTTCATCCTCTACCACTTGCCATGTTGTATAGGGTGTTTTCTTCACAAGGTTCATGACCAAGTGAAGATGGAGCTTGAGTTTGAGTCGCCTCGACGTAGATCATCTTCGGCACCGAAGTCAATGACCTAGCCCGATTATTTCTCTGACGAAACCATCACTAGAGTCCGGGATTCTGATGATCGCAGCGGAGGGACGTCAACACGGAGCTAAAGATGTGGAGGACCAGATCTACAAAGGTTGTAATCCCTTTCACTTGTTAGTAAAGTTGTTTGCTAGCTTATAGTTTCGCCTATCCTCTAGTTAACGATCTATATTAGGGTTTCTCGGCACCTAAATTTTTTAATTTGGCATGGTTGATGCCTTGTGGAACCTCTTGAGTATGCCCAGTAACCCTACAAGCTTTCAGTAATAGCTCGTGGTTCTGGAATTTCTTCCAGTTCTACTGCACTCCCACTTATCTGATTTTCCAAAAACTCGGTTTCCAAGAAGTGGGCATGAGGAGAAACAAAAACATTTTGTTCCTCTTCGCAATAGAAGAAATATCCCTTGGAGTTCTTTGGATATCCTACAAACTTGCACTGTACTGAGCGTGCCTCGAGCTTGTCCGCATGCTGCTTTTTGACAAAAGCTAGACATCCCCATGTCTTAATGTGATTAAGATAGGGTCTCTTCCCACACCACATCTGATATAGTTTAGTAGGCACAGTCTTAGTTGGAACTCGGTTCAAAAGGTATGCAGCTGATTCTAGTGCATATCCCCAGAATGATCGCGGTAACTCAGCGTTACTCATCATGGACCGTACCATATCCAATAGGGTTCGGTTCCGTCTCTCCGATACGCCGTTATGTTGCGGAGTGTATGGAGGAGTAAGCTGAGAGAGAATTCCATTCTCTTTTAAGTAATCCAGGAACTCGGCACTCAAGTATTCACCACCTCGATCAGATCTCAGTGTCTTGATACTTTTGCCTGTTTGTTTTTCTACTTCATTCTTATATTCCTGGAATTTTCCAAAGGCTTTGGATTTATGTTTCATTAAGAAGACATATCCGTACCTTGAAAACTCATCCGTAAAAGTAATGAAGTAAGAATAACCGCTTCGTGCATGCGTAGACATTGGACCGCACACGTCGCTGTGTACGAGTTCCAAGAGCTCGCTCGCTCTCACTCCGTGTCCAGTGAACGGAGTCTTTGTCATCTTCCCTTTGAGACAGGATTGACAAGTTGCATATGATTGATATTCGAACGGATCCAAATATCCTTCAGTATGTAACTTCGTCAACCTTCTCTCATTGATGTGACCCAGTCTACAATGCCATAAGAAAGTCTGATTTGTTTCCGGAGACTTTCTTTTGTGTGTATTCTGGACATTGAAAATCTGTAGTTGGTTTAATACGTATATACCATTGCTTAATGTACCTGACCCAATCAGAACTTGATTAAGGTGAATGTTTACAACATTACTTACAAACGCAAATTCATAACCTTCTTTAGAAATCAAAGATACATAAATGATATTACAAGTTGCATTGGGTACAAAAAAGCAATTACGTAAAACCAAAACATGTCCATCTGACATTCCCAGGTGATAGTCCCCTATGGCCTCAGCATCCATGCTAGCTCCATTTGCAACTTTGAGGGTCATGTCACCTGCCTTTAAAAACCTACGCTTTCTCAACGCCTGCAAAGAATTACAGATATGAGATCCTGATCCGGTATCCAATACCCAGGACGTAGAGTTTATTGATAGACAGTTTTCAATAAAATACACACCTGAAGCTGAAGCCGCAACATGCTTCAGATCCTGTGTTCTGGCCTTCCAAGCCCTGCAATCTTTCTTCCAGTGTCCACTCTTGTGACAGTAAAAGCATTCTTCCTTATCTACAAGCTTCCCCGCTACCTTTGTTGCTTTTGCCTTTCCCTTCGTATCCACTTTACTAACACCGCCCCTTGGTTTGGCGGGGGTTTTCTTCTTCTTTCCCTTGGCTTTCTCCCTGGACCTAGAAGAGGAAGATCATCCTACAAACAAAGTGGATGTTTCCCTACCTTTCTGTAGGGTGCCCTCCGCACTCCTCAGCATGTTGAGGAGCTCTGAAAGTTCAACTTCCTTTTCCTGCAAGTTGAAGTTCAGGATGAACTGGGCGTAACTGGAAGGAAGGGACTGAAGAATCAAGTCCGTATAGAGCTCATTCTCCAACGTGGTCCCAAGGTCCGCGAGCTCCTCTATGTAGCCAATCATCTTAAGCACGTATTCCGCTACCGATGATCCGACGGCCAATCTCGCCGAAAATAACTTCTTCGACACTTCGTATCTGGCGATACGGGATTGCTCTCCATACAGTTCTTTTGTATGGAGAAATATGGATTCGAGGTCCATATTCTTGTGCCTCCTCTGATGTTCATTGTCCATAGAGGCAAGCACGAGGCACTTGGCCTTCGCGTAGTCGATTTCCCAGGTCTTATGGATTTCCCTATCCGCGACGCTGGTTTTGGGACCTGGGACAGGGGGAGCTTTGGTGGTAAGAAGATACCCCAACTTGTCATAAGTGATTGCCATTTTGACATTCCTGAGCCAATCTTTGTAGTTTGGCCCTGTCAGTATGTTTTTATCTAGAAGTAACTTAAGTCCGGTCATGATAAATGGTCGCTGCAATCAGGAGAGAAAGAAGAAACACTTTAGCATGATGTTCTTGCAAGTTTAGAGTGGTTTTAAATTTTTCTAAACAGGATGGCTCCCACTGTCTCTCGAATCCCTCCTCAAACCATAAAGGAAGAACTAGTCGGGATCAATCTCACCATACAATACTTGCTTAACCGTTCAGCCAGGCCAGTGTCGGTACTTCGAGGGAGGTTTTCCAACGCTTTCGCGAAGTTCCTTAATTAAGTAACCTCTTTTTCCTGTGGGCGTAGCCCTGCTAACACCTTTCTAGACACCTACTTGGTTTATAGCATTGATCGTTAAGTGAGAAAGTTCCGGAGGAGTAGCATATACTCACAGTAGGATCGGGATCCAAATATCATCGCGTGACAAAACTGAAGGAATCCTACCAGAATCATCACACTCCTAATGGTATGCAGCGCTAGCAAGTTTCAGTTCTTTTGAAACTCCCGATGTGGATTTTTGCCCCATGCTCTTATGACCTTGACTTTGGCCAACAAATCATAAGTCACATGTCAAGTTCTACCCATCATTCTCCAGGTTAATTTGAGCCCACCCGCACATACCCTTGACTTTGGCCAACAAGGTAGAACGACTGCCCCAAACCAACACATCTATCTATGCTGCACATGAATACCCAATAGCTACCGATCACTATGCCTTGACTTTGGCCAACAAACATAGCTTGAATACTTATTGACCATTCATGTGAAACGATGGAGGGCTACGAATGGTTTTGGCGAAACCGTGAACGTAGTGAACTTGATATAATCGATGGAACGAGATAGCTTTCAAAAGGAGTGGCTCAAGCTCCGCATTTAAAATTTGGTTTTTGAAAAGAACCGATTGTTTTTGAAAGTGTTCCAACGACTTTTACTTGGTTTATTTTTTCTTGCATTAATTCCAAAGCGTCCCATCATTTAATCCTACCATTGCAGAAAACAGCGAAAATATGACGTACGCTTATGCCATCCGCATTCGCCACGGGGTCCCGTCATCACCCGTTAGGTTACTTAACTAATGACAGAGCGGGGGCTGGACTAACGCGGATGCAAAACATAAGCAACGCCTAAATAGATATCATATAGATATATATAAACATTCGTCACATGCAATGATAGCCATTCCAGATCACAGATGAATACATTGGATATACTAGGAATCCGCAATTCGTACGAGCCTGTAACGAAGAACGGATTACACGGTCGCGATGAATAGCCAAACCCCACCCTAGACCCCTACGGGTGCGGAAAACTACCCGCCAAATACCCGAAGCGAAGCAACCTCCCTCAACACCGTGAGTAGGCCACTCGGCACTTCGAGATACCCGGTAGTTTGTGCACCCCACCTTGGGTCTATCCTAGGAGCAAAAACAGTAAAAAGAAATTATACAATGATGGCTACAACCCCGACCCGGTTGTGCGGCCATACAAATAATATTACATCAATTTAAATATTACAAGAATTGAAAGAATAAGAAAACTCCCATCTCACAACCCCCCGTCTATTCATCCGCGACAATCCAACGAATTCATATACACAAATCATTAACATTACAGATCACAGATATGTATAACCCCTACTAATCGACGTATAGCGATTAGCGGACGTTCAATACATATATCACATTACAGATATAACCCATTAGCCAAAGTGTAAAGAAGTTCGATCAATAATACGGATTTGTGACCACCCCAAAAACTAACTTGTTCTCTGGAAAATCTGGGTAGAAACAAACTATATCAAAAATCACAAAACAGCAGCAGAAGAACACTGCAGGAAAAACGACCCACGGCCGAGTCAACTCGGCCGCGGATCCACGGCAAGAGCATGCTCTTGCCGAGGTTCCACGGTGAGTTGGTCGACTCGCTGGTTCGTTTTTGTTGTGTGTTCTGTAAAAACCCTGAGACGATTTTTGAAGTATGATTTATTATTTTTAAAGCAGAAATAAAAATAGGCAGAAACTTAGGGTTTTGAAAAAATGTTTTGCGATTTTTTCCGATCGAAGTTCTAAATACTTTGCTAACTAGTTAGTTTGTGTTTAGCTAGGCTCTGATACCACTGTAAGTCCACGTTGCCTACCCCGGTGCTTGCGGGGAGGCGGAAACGTTATGAAAAATCTGATTTTTACAACACTAGGCAACATGGACTATGCTAAAGGAGGGATCTTTGCTAAACAAAACTAACTAACAAGCTAAGAGAGTTAGCTACTCGGAAAGGGGGTTATACTTAGGTCTTCAAGTCCTTCTCTTCTTGCTCCTTGGAGTGAAAGAACGGGTTCTCCTTGTCGCCTTCTCTTGCCGAAGAAAGATCCACCCGAGGGCCTCTACCTTTGGCTCCAACCTCAAACTAGAAGTAACTAAGGTGCTTGGTGTGCTAAACCTAGGACCTTAGAAAGAGTAGAGAGTATTTTTGAGGGTTTTATCTCAAGCTCAAATGGTTCTCAACTCATGAAAGGGGAGAGCTAGAGAGAGGAAGAGGAGGAGAGAGGATGAGAATGATAGAATGAGAAGAATAATCCAACCTTCTCACATATATGTGAATTATGAAAAATAGATAATTAGCTAAAGATAATTGTGATGGTTAATCAAGAAATGGCCATTATCATTTCACATTAAATGCTTTTGCAAGGATCAAAGAGCATCTTTCATATGGAATGATGATGGTCAACTTGTCAACCTAGGTCAACAAGTCAAGTATAGTCAAATGGTCGGATCCACTGTCATAGACCTAACAGGATATTCAAATGCACTTCCTGTTCCATAACCAGTTGCAGATTCATACAACCCTGACCATGCACAATTATAATTAACTAATATTAATAAATCATATTTCACACATAAACATTAGGGTTAAGAAAATGACAACGGTCATCAACCCTAATGAAAGTCCTCTGCCTCTGCCTCAGTCAACTGTGCATACACACCAGTATCCGTGTTTCGAGTAACACGAATACAATGAGATAAAACCAATTCCAAATCATATACTAGGATACGGCTTAAACCAAAGCCCACTAGTATAAGCTGTCCGGACACCAAACGTGCACAAGTGCGCGGATGTGAACGAACCCCGTCGCAAAACCATGCGACCTCTACTCATTTTGCCTAAAGGAGAATAACCCTCTGTGTGGGACTCTAAAGACTCGACACTACGCTGGCAGTGGGTTTAACCACAAACTGCAAGCGGCACTAGCTGTACGTAACGGTCCCCAGGTAGATGCCGATAAGAAGACGGAAGAGGTAAACCCATCTGAACTCCTTCTGAGCCGGAATGTGACAGTCTCCGTACAGTCTGTAGGGTTGCTAGGCACGTGCACAAGGGTCTACGAGGCATCAACCATATCCGATTAAAAATTTAGCCGTGCCGAACAACCCGAAGCCAGATCTTTAAACTAGGGTTTAGGCGAAAACAAACATGCTAAACACTTTAACACTAAGTGAGAGGGATTACAACCTTTGTAGATCCGGTCCTTCACTTCATATGCTCCGTGTTGAGGTCCCTTCGCTGCGATCATCGTGCTCCGGACTCTCGAGAGGTTCCACGAAGAGAAAGATGCAGTCTTGCTTCCGATCTTCGACACAAAGATGATCTACCTTGAAGTTTCGTTAACACAAGCTTACACTCACTAAAATTGAGTGAACACTCTCATCTAAAGGGCAAGGAAAGATGAGGATGATGAAGTAGGATTTTTGCTCTCTTTTATTTTCATTTACTCACTCATTTTTCATCACCTTGAAAAAGCTAGAAAGCTTTTTCTATGAAAGAAAGAAGGAAGAAGATGAACAATATCATAAGAATCCTTTTGTGATGAATAATGCAAAGGAGATAATGATGAATTATGCAACCATGGTTGACTATACCTTTGTAGAGAATTAACCAAGGCTAGGGTTTGGGTTAGGTTAAGAATGAGTCACTTGAAAATATCTTTTCCAAAACAAAATAAAACCTTCTAGAATCATCTAGAAAGAATTAACCCAAATCAAACCCTAATCTTGTTTAATCTCTACTAAACATGTTGCATTATTTATCATATCATGTTACAATATTATATATCACATATATAATATTTATTGTAACCAAATAAAATAATACAATTAACATATATCGCATATATATCAATGTATTACCCGAGTGAGAAAAAGAATCTTTTAGTGAGCTAATATTAGTTAATGTAATTTAATATATCATATATATTATTATACATTAAATTATCGAATCAACACTTGATCCGACAATCCGGCTATATCGCATATAACCGACTAATATTTATCCATACCGATTCATCGAATTAACACTTGATCCTATGACCCGGCTGATATCAAATATCGCGAGAATAGAATACGGTATCTCATATCGTATTATCCTCGGTTCCGCACATATCACATATGTGCTCCTACTCCGTTTTGCCTGAGCCAAGAAACTTCTGTGTAGGACTCTAAAGAATCGTCAATACGCCGGCAGTAGGTGATTATCAAATCAAACACCCACAAGCTGCTAGCGGTCAGCTAAAAGTAACAGCTACCCAGGTATTGAGCGCTCAGAAGATCAACAAGCAAGCCTGTACATTCTCCTGTGAATCCAAACAGTAACACTCCCGTACAGTCCGGTCTCGTCGTCTGATATGTCGCATATCTCGCCTAGGGGTGGTAAACGTCAGACCCCAGTAGCTTGATAAGTTGTGTCGATATGAGGTCTATAACAGTTCGAGAAACTACTGATAACACTTACCAGTAAATCTCAGCAACCCTGGCCAGGGATTTCCGGTTATAGCCAATCGAACACAGCACAACATCAACTCCCTATTCCGGGAGAGACGAATCCCCTCCTATCGCTCATTGCCTCCATGTGATTCGGGACTGTACCCAAAAGCCACCTTTTTGCACGCCCTCTTGGATGTGGTATGATGGAAATCAAAGCACAGTGGGAATCACACAAGACACTATGACGATCTCGGGTCAACAGACTACTCTGTACCAGTGTCACCGGAGAACTGCCATCTGACGTAAGGTATAATACCATCTGGGAGTTCTCGGCGTGTCCGTCCAGTGTACCCAGTCTCCACTGAGCACCCGTACACCATCCTTGATGTCAAACACCAATGGATATGGGATCATCCATCGCCCATCATATGGGTCAAGATGCGTATACGCTAGTCTACTCTCGTGCATCGATGCCCTGTCTCGATACACCCTCGACTAGGAACAGTTATAGGATGTACTCGTCGACTACCGTGGCCCCACTAGTATGATCTCATCATAGTCCCAGTAGTCGAGTACGTATCCTAAGGGCTTTATCAACATGTAACATAGAGACAATCAGAGTACATGTTAAGATAAAGTACAACCAGATAGCGCACTATCATGTCGAGCAAGAAAGTCCTCCCTATATATGTCCAAGCATCCATTACAATATACATCGTATGTACAGTAATGGCCTCTAGGGCATACATATAACTAACAATCTCCCACTTGCACTAGGGCCATCTGTTGTGGTATCACATACCCAACAATTAGCTGCGGTTGAAGTATCTCATACTCAACCGTCCCATAAAAAGTCTCTACTGGGAAAAAGGCCTTTGTGAGTGGATCCGCGCTGTTGTCCTCTGTGTCTACTCTCCTAACCTCGATCTCCCTGGAGATCAACCATCTCCATGATCAGGTGATACTGCCTAAGAATTATATCTGGATTTCTGATGGGACGGTAGTTCCTTGGCTAAAGCTACAACTCCATTGTCACACAATGGTAGGAACGAAGTTCATCTCATGAACTTATATATCCAGACTGCCTCTTTGGTAGCATCTTTGGTAACGATGTATCTTGCCTTTAATCGTCTAGTATGTCACGGTATCTAGCTTGGAACTCTTCCAACATACCGTCCCTCTACTGAGAGTAAAGACAATGCCTGCGACAGACATTCAGTCGTCCTTATCACCCTGGAACCATTCCAGTGATTCTCCCAGGATCGATTGATACCATCTCACTACAACTAGTGAGTATCCTAATATCCAATTAGAACTATCTCATAGATCCAAAACCCAGGATTTAGGAGGTATCATTTTGATCCTATATGGAGAATCCTTGTGATAAGCGGAGATTAACCGAGCGTAGCATAGGAAACTCCTTCCCTATCAAGAGTATGTCATCCACGTACTCTACGAGGATCACCACCATACTCTCTACTACATTTTTGTATATACAAGGTTCATCTACCATTTGATGAAGTCAAACTCTTTGACTACCACATCAAAACAGATGTTCCAACTCCGCGATGCCTGCTTTATCACATAAAACATCTTGCACACGTTTCCGCTGCTCCCACTTTCTACGAAGCCCTCTGGCTGTGTACTTATAGACGCTCTTTTCTAAAACATCATTTAGAAAAGCAGTCATGACACCCAACCTCCAGATATCGTAGTCATGGTATGTAGCCGTGGCAAGTAGGATCTGGATGGACATAAGCATAGCTTTGAAAGTCTCAACTTTTCCATGTACACCAAGTAATCTTCTCAAGATATACTTGCTCCTGATGGGGATTTAACCCTTCAGATAAAGCAACTAAAGTCCATACTTTGTTGGTGTATAAGGATTCCATCTCAGATCGCTAAGCATCCAGCCATTCTTACAGAGTCTAACTCCTGATGGCCAGCTCGAAACTAGTTGGGTCATCATCTCATGAAGCAATCCTCGCTCCCACTTTCATAGAGAAACCGAAGTATCTCTCAGATGGGTGAGGAACCCTACTAGATCGGTGGAGAGGCTGAGGTTCGTTGGAAACTATTGAATCCTTTGGTTCTACCAAATCATCAGCTGCAGTTTGTATAGCTGGAACCTTTCCAGTTCTACATAACAGACCTTGCCTCAAGCTTGTCCGGATTTTGCTTTTAGACATAGTCCGGACAACCCTAAATCTTAACAAACTTAAGATATGGGCTCTTCCCATTCCATATCACATATGAAGTGGTAGGTAACTGATTTGATTTGAACCCTATTCAATAGGTATGCAGCTTCTCAAGTGCATAACTCCCAAAAGGAAATAGGAAACTCAGTAGTACTCATCATAGAGCACACCATATCTAATAGGGTGAGTTTGCTCCGCCCCGATATACCATCGTGCTATGGTGTATACGGAGGAGTAATGCTGAGAGAGAATCTCATTCTCCTTTAGAATAGTCCAGGAATTCCGTGGTAAAGTATTCTTCTCCTTGATCACATCAAAGGACATAATACTTTTACCCGTATTTTGGTTCTCTACTTCTAACTTATATTCTATGAATATCTCAAAAGGTTCGGACTTGTGTTTCAACAGGAACATATGTCTGAATCTTGAGAGATTATCAGAGAATGTAATGAAGTACAAAGAAACGGTTTTGGCATGTGTAGACAGGGGACCTTCATACATCAACATGTATCAATCCCAAGGGTTCACTAACTCTTTCTCTGTTTCCAATAAACAGAGCTATGATCATCTTATCTTTGTGACATGACCAGCAAGTTTCACAAGATGTAAATTCAAACAGATTTAAATATGCATCTAAATGTAACTTAGCTAGTCGGGTCGCATTGATATGACCTAGTCTACAATACCTCAAGAAGGATTCGTTCATTTCTGAACTCTTCCTCTTGTGTGTGTTCCGTATACTAAGAACTGTAGTTTGATTTAGGACGTCAATGCTTTTAGATAACGTGCCTGAACCGATCAACTTTTGATATAGGAAATGTTCAAAACATTATCCAACAATACAAAATTATATCACTTCTTTACTAATAAAGAAACTGATATGATGTTGTATATCAGGTTCGGTATCTAATAACATTCGTTCAGAATCAATGTATTCAGGTAATACAGGGTGATAGTGACCAACAGACTTGGCTGCAACACTTGCACCGTTTTCTATCTCATGAAACTTATCACCCGTTCTCAGTTCTCTACCTATCTATAGCCCATGTAACAAATTACATATGCGGGATCCTGATCCGGTATCACATACCCAGGACGTAAAGGATACTGAGAAACAGTTCTCTGTAATGAACACACCCGAAGATGATGCATCAACATGCACTTCCCTCGTTTGGGCGGCACGGGAAATCTGGTATTCCCCAATTTCCTGCTCTGTCTTATAACAATTATAAGTTGGAGCGGGACCAACGTTCCCCAGCTCAGTATAACAAGCGGGTTCAGTCAATTCATCTGTTTTATTATCTTGATTAAGGCGTGATATGGCCGCTACCTGGAGAGAGAGAGAGAAGAAAACACTCAGCGTGCGCTTTTACAAGATTAGATTGGTTATCAATTTATCTAATCAGGATGTCTCCCACTGTTTTAATCAAATCTTCCTTCAAACCCTAAAAGGAAAGACTAGCCGGGATTAATTACACGCTACAAGTTTACCAATCTTTCAACCAGGCCAGTGTCGGTACTTTGTGGGAGGTTCCCCGTGCTTTCGCACGAACCTAATTAATGTAAACCTCGTTTTCCCAGAGGCGTAACCCCGTTAACACCTTTCTAGACACCTACTTGATCGGCTAATTGTAATGTGTAAAAATCTCCCAGGAGTAACTCTTACTCGCAGCGGGTATCGGGATCCAACTATCTCATAGAAGGTATGCAATCTCATTGCAAATTTCAACACTTGAAATTCACAATAATATTTTACCCCAAGCGATCTATGACCTTGACAAGGTCAACAAACCATAGACCGCAAGTCAAGTTCAACCCGTCATTTCCTGATTGAATTAAACCCACCCGCACGACCCTTGACAAGGTCAACAAAGTCGCACGACTACCCTAATCCAACCGCATCATATGCTTATGCAGATAAGCATAAATAGCTACCGCACACTACGCCTTGACAAGGTCAACAAACACAGCACGAATACTATGAAGTACTTATCTGAAATGACGGAGGGCTACGACGGGTTTTTAAGAAAACCCTTTGCGTAATGAACTTGATATCGTTCTAGAATCGAGTGATTTTAAATGGAATGTTTTTGAGGCCTTTCTAGTTTAGCTAAAGGGGTCACTCCCGGTGAAGGGATCGTCGGCCCTTTCCTCATCGAATAAGGTGCAGGATATATCATATATATCACTATGCAAAGCAAAAACTATAGAAGCAATCAAAAACAAACCGAGGGGTGTAGCAACTGCCAGTTACTGCTAAAGGGGTCACTCCCGGTGAAGGGATCTCGGCCCTTTCCTTATCGAATAAGGTACTGGATGTTCTACAAGGAACACCGCTATGCAAAGCAAGAACTAGAGCTACCAGTTTTTAAACAAGTTTCTACAACATCTTAGGTTTCTTTTATTTCATTAATCTCATTAATGAAGTCCCATTTTTTTATGCTTCACAAGCATCACAGTTGAAACGAAATCTGCAATATAACATATATCTCATATATATATATAATATAAACATTCGTCTCAGGCAGTAATATGATCTCATCACAGAATATTGCAGCAGAAGAACATATATGAAATATTGGATATACTAGGACGTCCGTATTTTCAATACGAGCCTGTATAAAACACGGATTCCACGGTCGCGATGAATAGACAAACCCACATCCCAGACCCCTACGAGAGCGGCAAGTAACACTGCCAATTCTAGGGTTAGGAGACCCGGTCTCGACTCCTCGAGATGGTTTCCCTCTGGACCCTAGAACCCGGTTACTTGTGCTCCCCGCCTTGGGTCTACCTAATGCGGAAAAGTAAATAATATACAACGGTGACATCTTCCGCAACCTGGAAGTGCCCCAATAAAAGAATATTACATACAAGTTTTTACATGAATGAAAAAGAAAAACTCTCATCTCACATAAAACCCCCGGCTGTTCAAACGCGACGATCCAATACAACATATCACAGCAACACATAATATCTCATATCATCAACGTAAGCAAGTATGCATATCCCGATTGTCGTTGATGTATAGCAACGAAGCCGACGATACAATATATACTACGCTTACGGTCACAGAAAAGAAAGTGTAAAACTACAACAGTTGGAATCCGCAACCTCCTTAGACATCGCATGCCTAACCAAATGAATTCCTTAGAGATCACATGCCTGGCAATTATAAACCCCGCATTTTAGTCTCATTATCGAAAACTCTTTACAATATCAAGTCGGGCAATTCTACAAGATTCCCGACAACCTGACCGAATGCTCGTCGCAAACTTTAGTAGACGGCCGCACCTCCGATGCCGTCGACGAAGTGCACTAAGGCGGAACACCGCTGCCGCGAGCACCCGAACGGATGCTTTTGGCGACGGGGTTCTCCTACAGTCACTTGGTCGGGGCTATGGGGTGTGGCTGTTTATTAAGTTTACCCGGCGAGTATCCGCGTACGCTACGTGATTGCAACGGACTTTTGATCGCATCAAAATTCCGTGGCAACCGATCAATTTGAGACTGAAGTGCTAGATTTATAACATTCAAATTAGTTATCTTATAACTACTTGTGGATTCCAAATATTGTATCACATCCCAGATAAATAGACAATGTTAAACTTTCCGATCGAATAATCAAACACCCAAGATTTCCCCAATATATCTAACACTTGAAATCAGTTTAAAAACATCCATTACATGCCACAGTACCAATGGTCCAGCCGTAGAAGGGTCAAGCCAACGCCTCACATGTGGCACGCCGTACTGCCCCAAACCCTAAGGTTCAAAAGGCAGTTCAAGACGGTCACATAATCGAGTTAAGGTTTGTTGTTTTCTAGAGGGTCCACCGCGTTACTTGCACGAATTAGAAAGTTTCGAACTCGAGAAAAAATCCAACTTTTGAAAAAATTTCCGACTGGGGAAAAAGTGAGTTATTGATATCCGGTCGAACTTTTTAACAGTTTCTAAAAATTATCCGGACAAAACTAAACAAAGTTAAAATATCCGATCGAATCTTTAAGTCCCCAATACAACCCAGAAAACTCAACATTTGAGTGAAAAATAAAAATACCCATAAGAATCAGGAAGTACTTATAAAAATTAATGTGCAAAGTACAAAGCATCATCTCACTGTACGGCCGCGGTTCCGCGGCCAAAGGTGGGTCATGGCCGCGGTTCCGCGGCTATATGATGGAATTAATGTCTCGTATTTTCCAGTAATTCCTATAATACCCTGCTGATTTTTCTGAGCATTTTTAATTCACAAAAAATCACATTTTGAAAAAATTTCCAGAAACTAGGGTATATCGGGTTTTCCGGGTTCGATCGGACTTTAAATTTCGCCTAGACATCGCCTAAAGCTCTATCTTAGCTCTGATACCACTGTAGGGTTGCTAGGCATGCACACAAGGGTCTACGAGGCATCAACCATGCCCGATTAAAAATTTAGCCGTGCCGAACAACCTGAACCCGGATCTTTACACTAGGGTTTAGGCGAAAACAAACATGCTAAACACTTTAACACTAAGTGAGAGGGATTACAACCTTTGTAGATCCGGTCCTTCACTTCATATGCTCCGTGTTGAGGTCCCTTCTCTGCGATCATCGTGCTCCGGACTCTCGAGAGATTCCACGAAGAGAAAGATGCATTCTTGCTTCCGACCTTCGACACAAAGATGATCTACCTTGAAGTTTCGTTAACACAAGCTTACACTCACTAAAATTGAGTGAACACTCTCATCTAAAGGGCAAGGGAAGATGAGGATGATGAAGTAGGATTTTTGCTCTCTTTTATTTTCATTTACTCACTCATTTTTCATCACCTTGAAAAAGCTAGAAAGCTTTTTCTATGAATGAAAGAAGGAAGAAGATGAACAATATCATAAGAATCCTTTTGTGATGAATAATGCAAAGGAGATAATGATGAATTATGCAACCATGGTTGACTAAACCTTTGTAGAGAATTAACCAAGGCTAGGGTTTGGGTTAGGTTAAGAATGAGTCACTTGAAAATATCTTTTCCAAAACAAAATAAAACCTTCTAGAATCATCTAGAAAGAATTAACCCAAATCAAACCCTAATCTTGTTTAATCTCTACTAAACATGTTGCATTATTTATCATATCATATTACAATATTATATATCACATATATAATATTTATTGTAACCAAATAAAATAATACAATTAATATATATCGCATATATATCAATGTATTACCCGAGTGAGAAAAAGAATCTTTTAGTGAGCTAATATTAGTTAATGTAATTTAATATATCATATATATTATTATACATTAAATTATCGAATCAACACTTGATCCGACAATCTGGCTATATCGCATATAACCGACTAATATTTATCCATACCGATTCATCGAATTAACACTTGATCCGATGACCCGGCTGATATCAAATATCGCGAGAATAGAATACGATATCTCATATCGTATTATCCTCGGTCCCGCACATATCACATATGTGCTCCTACTCCGTTTTGCCTGAGCCAAGAAACCTCTGTGTAGGACTCTAAAGAATCGTCAATACGCCGGCAGTAGGTGATGATCATATCAAACACCCACAAGCTGCAAGCGGTCAGCTAAACGTAACAGCTACCCAGGTATTGAGCGCTCAGAAGATCAACAAGCAAGCCTGTACATTCTCCTGTGAATCCAAACAGTAACACTCCCGTACAGTCCGGTCTTGTCGTCTGATATGTCGCATATCTCGCCTAGGGATGGTAAACGTCAGACCCTAGTAGCTCGATAAGTCGTGTCGATATGAGGTCTATAACAGTTCGAGAAACTACTGATAACACTTACCAGTAAATCTCAGCAACCCTGGCCAGGGATTTCCGGTTATAGCCAATCGAACACAGCACAACATCAACTCCCTATACCGGGAGAGACGAATCCCCTCCTATCGCTCATTGCCTCCATATGATTCGGGACTGTACCCAAAAGCCACCTTTTTGCACGCCCTCTTGGACGTGGTATGATGGAAATCAAAGCACAGTGGGAAACACACAAGACTCTATGACGATCTCTGGTCAACAGACTACTCTGTACCAGTGTCACCGGAGAACTGCCATCTGACGTGAGGTATAATACCATCTGGGAGTTCTCGGCGAGTCCGTCCAGTGTACCCAGTCTCCACTGAGCACCCATACACCATCCTTGATGTCAAACACCGATGGATATGGGATCATCCATCGCCCATCATATGGGTCAAGATGCGTATACGCTAGTCTACTCTACTGCATCGATGCCCTGTCTCGATACACCCTCGACTAGGAACAGTTATAGGATGTACTCGTCGACTACCGTGGCCCTACTAGTATGATCTCATCATAGTCCCAGTAGTCGAGTACATATCCTAAGGGTTTTATCAACATGTAACATAGAGACAATCAGAGTACATGTTAAGATAAAGTACAACCAGATAGCATACTATCATGTCGAGCAAGAAAGTCCTCCCTATATATGTCCAAGCATCCATTACAATATACATCGTATGTACAGTAATGGCCTCTAGGGCATACATATAACTAACACAGTCCGGTCTATTCGTCTAAGAACATCGCATGGCGGGCCTAGGGGGCGGTAAACGTAAGTCCCTTACTAGCGGTACAAGTTGTGCCGGAGTGTAGCCCAGAACATCTGAGATAACACTGGAAACCTACCAGTCTATCTCGCTTGCCCTGGCCAGGGACTTTGTGTAATGGCTCTCCTAGACACAGCGCGATATCAACCCCCAATACCGGGAGAGACGAATCATGTCTAACCGTCACTGCCTCCAAGTGCTTCGGGACTGCACCCAAAAACTACCTGTTTGCACGACTCCTTTGAGTCGTGGTAGGGTAGTAATCAAAGTACAGTGGGAACACACTCGAGGCGAAGTGACAGTGTCAAGTCAGCGGACTAAGTTGTACTCATGTCACCAGACGCACAGGATATTCTTATATATGCATTTTGGGGATTGATTTCTAGTAGAGCAGTACATTTTTATGATATTCTCTATGTATTGATGTCTTCGGAGCCCCGACAAATTGGATTATTATTGAAATTTTTTAGTATTGGGGGTTTAAATTTAAATTTGGGGACCGAATTTCTTTAAGGGGGGTAGATTGTAACATTTCAAAAAGATAAAATATTAATTTTGGGAATTTTTATAATTTAATATTATTTTATTGAATATTTTAATATTTTTGAATTATTAAATCCAAATAAATGGGAAAAATTTTGGAAAAATTATGGAAAATTCTAAAATAGGGTATTTTATGGAATTATGACATTTTAAAGTTTTTAAGATTAGTTATATGCTAATTTAATGTTAATCGCGATTAAAAATCGCTAATTGGATTTTTAGCACTTTTGAGCAAAAATGTGCACATATCATTTTCCACACTTGTTACACTTGTGTTACATTTCTTTTGCCTTGGTTTTCTTTTGGGTTCACTATTCAAGTGAGAAGAGTTTTGTG
This sequence comes from Agapanthus africanus, assembly GCA_030015575.1. NCBI lineage: Eukaryota > Viridiplantae > Streptophyta > Magnoliopsida > Asparagales > Amaryllidaceae > Agapanthus > Agapanthus africanus. Next base: position 480,388,798 of record JASDDO010000014.1, on the reverse strand, counting down.
AGGAAAAGAAAAGAAAAGGAAAAAGGAAATGGAATGATGAGAGAGAGAGGGTAGTTATAGGTCAACCTTCTCTTTAGAAGCCATGCCCCCATCATTTCCTTCTCATTTCTCTCTCCCTCTCCTATGGAGCTGCTGCCCTCTTCCTCACTCTCTCACCCTCTTCACTAAAACCCTATATCCCCCATGAAAACAAAGCCAAAACCTCATTCCCACTTCACAAAAAGTGTTCCCGAGCTCACTAGCTACACATTGAACCTAGCAAGATTGGATTTGGTGGACTTTGAGCAACTCAAGAATTTTCTTGAGTTGCCAAAGGAGGTAATTTCTGCACCTATAGAATAGTATTTCAATTCCTTGTGCATCCATACTAGTTTTGTATCGATATTGTGATGTTTGTGGATTTTAGGAAATTCAAGTTAGGGTTTAGGGAAAAACTGAGAATCAAGATGAAATTGAGGCTTATTGTGACCTTAGAAAACCTGGTGTAATGCAAAATTGGACCCAAACCTGGAATTGGAACCAGAATACGGAATTACGGAACCGATATCGGAAAAAACTGGAAATCTGTCACTGTTTTGTGTAATCTGCTATCACCCCGAGATCCCTAAAATAAGACTGAGTTAACAGTGAGATGTGCAGGCACCAGAGAACCACCACCCTAAACCCTAGCTCCCAACTCCCTTACCAGGCCGCCAATTCTCCCATTCTGGCCACAATTTGCGGCCAGAGCAGGGTGGATTTGTCTCGTTTTCTGTGCATGCCCCTATTTCCTCTAGTATTGACCCTGGGTACTTCTAGTTTTGACTGATTCCATCTAGGGTGAAATCTGGATTGATTTGCCTATGTTGGTGTATGATTTACGACTTGATTTAGCATGGATTTTAGTGTTTTGTGATTCATTCCTGTCGAGTGGCGTTTGGACGTCAACGACATTTGATTGTGTTTACATGCGAGTCGATAGGTTTTTACCTATGCGGGTAGCGTGTGCTATTTTGGTTTCCGATGTGATTTTCATGTGCTTTAGCATTGTGATATACTTGTAGGTACACTACGGGATGTTGAGGCAAAGAAGATGAAGATGGCGACATCGGCACCGACACATGAGAAGCAAGGTGAGTAGATTTATATCTACGGGGAAAAGTCGGGTGGATGGCGTATAGCACCCCCGCAGTCCGTGGTGATGTATACGAATACGTATACACACATATATTTATTATGTGTTCTTTAGGGTAATTGGTGGTAATAATGGATTATTGGTGATAAGGATGTATTGGTTGAGTAGTGCGAACCCTAGAGTAGTGGTTGCACCCACACTCGCACATACACACATACTTGCATACATTCTTTCATATATCTGTGCGCATATGATGGTGGGTATATCTACACATGGGTATGGGACTATGTGTATATATACGGGTTTTGAGGATGATACGTGGGATTGAGATGAGTCGATGAGATTCGATTGAGGCCGTGACATTTGGCGACATGACAGAGTTCATATTGGAGATGTGATATGATGGTAGTGATGCCTGTCATGTGATGAGATATTGTGATATCGACTCAGATTTAGGTGGTTTCCATACCCCACTCTTTTGACTTGACTGTGGGTTCGTAGTTCGCATAGTAGGCGTTAGACTAGACCCGAGTCATACCTATTTCAAAAACTAACGAATCATGGATATTTTAAAGATAAGAAAAAGGGTTCATACGGATATTTAAAAAGGCGCATCTTTTCTTAAAACACCGTAGCCCTTATTTTACCAAAAGCCCTAATTCGTCTTATTTCAAAAGGCAAGGTTGCATGATATATCTATTGAGGCAGGTTCTCTACTGTTGCGTTGATTGCTCGATTCCGCACATTCATGCTGTTTGCATCGCATTGCTTGTATTGTTGATATATTTCAGTCATGCTGCTAGGACACCAGCACCATTATCGATGATGCGTATGTTCCACGTACACTGTTGCCGGCTCACACACTTCATCATCGATAATTGCCATGTCACTGCACTGTAGTACTGTTGCATTCAGGATTTGACCCTAGCATGACATATTGATATTCTTACCTTTCTGCTATATGTCGCATACATGTTGCTTTCTGATTATACGCATTGAGATATGCTGTTTCCATGATATTTCAGGTTTTTGGGAACCGTGGGTGTTTTCAAAGAGAATATGTATTTGTTTTGAAAACCCGGTTACCCTTGAGATGATATTTCAGTGCGTCGACCATGTGTTTTCTCGGTGCTGAGAGCGACATGTGTAACCCGAATCGAGGAGTGGACGAGCCGATTGCGGGTACATGGTGGACCCTGTATGGTTCCCCTCGGCAAGATGATCGATGAGCTTTGCCGATTGAGCCTGGAGGCGGGCGAGTACCTACCGGTGATTGGTTGGACCTGGCGGTTATCCGGAGGATACTGACCAGAGTCGATAGATGGATGTGGGTGTACTGCCGGGGCCGAGGGCCGATACCGCAGACAGAGCCCGTGGGCCGATCCGGACTGACGGAGCCCGATATATGAGGATTTACGTGCCGATGCTGGGCACAGTTTTCATGATGTTTTTCCATGATTTTGTTTATATCCTCATATTGCATACATGATGCTTATTGTCATTGGGTGACGGGTGGACGGGTTCCACATATATACAGATATGGATCATATACAGACTGGATTTACACTGATCATACTTCATTTGTATATATAACAGAGTACGAGGGCGCTATTATATATACCCTTACACCAATATTAGTGGTATGGGACGCTAATATATGTGTATTGATACTTCATCATATTTACTTCATGCAGACATACCCTATACTGATGACATGTTATTACCTGAGTACTTGGCACTACATACCTGTTTAGATGTTGCTTTGCCACCTTATCATGTATCAGGCTTATTCCTTGAGGTTTATTACTGATTGTTGACCTAGGATTATGTCTTGCATTCGGTTTCTGCTTGTAGATATTTTCTATTCACGAGTTGGCAACTCACCCCCGTTGTGCCACAGTTCTTGCAGGTTTTGCCGTACAGGTTCCTTTGCGGCATTTCTGGCACATTGCTTCCTTGAGGGTGAATTGCATTTGGTAGGTGGTTTCTTTTGCATCAAGAACCACCATTGTACTTATATTATTCTTTGTATCTAGAATTTCCATCAACCAAATTTGTATATTGTTTCAGACTCAGACATTAGTGTTGTATTATTCGACCTTAGAGTCGCGCTTAGTAGTATTGCGGTTTTCTTGCTTTTTGAGTTCTTTTGGTTTGACCCTCGCCGTTTGGCGTTGTATATTATTGTTGCTTGTGTGGTTGTGACCGTCGATTGACGAAGAGCTAGCTCCCGCTTGGGGATGCCTTTTATCATTGTATATGTGTTGTGCTTGTTGTACCCCGTTCGGGGCCTGTATTTACAAAAGAAACTCTGCCGAAATTTTAGAAAAGACTTTACCTTTTAAAAATGCTTATTCGTCTTAGTTATTTAAAAACCTTGACTTCAAACATGTTTTCCCTCACTTCTTTAAAAACCAGTTTTCTTTACTTACTCTTAAAATGGTTTTAGATTTCTGGGCTTTTGGCTTACTTGGATCAGATGGAGTCCTATAGACTTCATATGGTTCAAGGGCCAGTCACGTGCTCTTTCGGGTCGTGACAAAGTTGGTATCATAGCGCTAGGTTGACCTTGGTTCGAGTCTAAGTTTGACTATGTGGAGCCTAGGGCGTTTATTTTTATATACGGAACTTAGGCTTGACCTTACGGAACTTAGACTTAGTCGAGGGGGTATTAGACCCGAACTTTCGTCGTATAGGATGACCCTTGGTTGATGGAATAGGTAACTAAAGTAGAGTGACGTACCGTGGGTATGTTCCGCGGCATACTTACGACACGCCACTCCGCTTAAGGAACCTTAGGATGTACATATTTTCGAGATCAGTGATTCTCTTCATATCCATGGTTATACATCCCTTTGAGATCCCCGATTCTAATAGTTCATGATCATACCTTTATTGATGATGTTCCTTCTTATGATCATGTATCCACTCTGGATCTGTTGTTTCCTTTCTTGCCATTGATCTGCTCTCTTCGATACTCGATAGAGGTTCCTGTCGCCATGTTTGAGCGCAGTTTGGGCTGCTGCTAGGGTTACGGTCAGGGCGAGCTCGTCTGGTATGAGGGCCGACCATTGTGTTTTCTGGTGACATGGGAACGTCTCGAGTTAGTATTGGTGATTGTGACCTCTAGTGGAGGCAAGTGCTTGGTTTTGCACCGGATGATCGAGCCATTGATAGAGCTACCAGTTGAGAGAGGACTGTTGATGTACAGCATACCCTAGAGATTATGATGTCGCCTACCGTGCAGACAGATGGACCAACTGTTGCTAAGTTTGACAGGATGTCGCTTCCGGAGCTTACGAGCTGAGATTATCGGAGCTTCCATGCGGATATGAGACAGATGATAGCTAGTCTACTCGATTTGAGAGACGAAGGTGATTCGTCCGATTTATGCACCGGAGCGGGCCCAGTTGAGTTGAAGATTTCCAGTGTGGAGAGTCTTACTCAGATCTAGAGCAGACCGATTCAGAGATGACCGCCAATGTGTTGACTTTCCTGGAGGATTGAGGCGCTGTTCGGCGTGCAGGTGAATGAGCCAGTTGTTGCTGCAAATGACGAGATATCGCCCAGATGGTTGGAGCTGCTGCTGCGTGAGCATATACTTAGAAAGATGATAGCGAGTCGCTAGTCACCTGAGGATTAATGACTAGGACAGGTGGTTCGTTCGCCTACCCCGATGCGAGGTCATCAGATAGATTGATTCCAGCTAGAGGCGACTTCACGCAGGTTCGTTGAGAGTCGATTGAGACGATCGAATGTCAAGAACCCATTTTCCAAGTTTAAAGTATACGGAAAGACATCCAGGTGATTCTATAGACCCTCTAGAAGAATGAAACCCTAACTCGACTTAATGACCGTGTGAAAGCCTTTGAACCTTAGGGTTTGCGGCAGTTCCTCGGCGCCATTAGTGAGGCTTGGGTTTGCCCTTCTACGGCTGACCACCGACGCTGTGGCATGTACTCGATACTATTAAACTGTACTCAAGATGTTGATCTCTTAGGGGATTATAAGGTTCTGGCGAGTCGATCGAATGTTTCGACATCATTCGGATATCATGTGATGGGATGCATTGCTTGGGAGACTCCAGATACGAGTATAGCCGTTGGAGCACAGTCCATGCAGCCACGATGAGACGAGTCCGGAATCAGTAGACATTGAAGCAGAGTGAAGAAAAGAGTTCGCAAGAGATTTCGACGAGATGACGTTCCACTCCGCTGACATCAGAGATGTGATACGCACCCAGAGGTGTTGTATATGGATATATCTTCCAGAAAGAAGCGCGATAAGTATGCAGCCGTTCCGGAATAAGAATTTGCTTCAGCAATGGATGATGACTTCCGGGCAATTCGGCAGGAATGAGAATTGAGAGAGAAATCTCGATAGGACCTTTCTGGAATACGGTACGAGAAGACCTAGACCCAGGAGTGGTCATATTGCGCACACCCAGCAGGCCAGAGTTCGGCATTGTCGACGAGGTAGTTGACCAGGTTCGGATAAAGGAACTTACCAGATGCGTTGCGAATTGGTCAAGGACGGACGAGTGTTGAGTATTCCTCCGATGATTGGGACGTGTTCCCGAGGACCTGTTCGGCCTGACATCTTCTACAGAATGATGAAGCTACAGAGTACGCGATTTCGAGTCCGTGCGAGAGACTTCAGATTGACCGTAGCCGAGAACAGTGCAGTGTGTAGATAGCATAGCGTGACGTCATAGTGGACGACGATAGAGACAGGTGGAACCAGAGGTTTGAGCGAGACGCTGACGAGCTGTCATTACTTCCCGTCGAGACTAGAGACCTGATATGCTTACAGAGACGTTGGGATGCGACCAATTTCCGAGAAAATTTTGAGCTGGGGACACAGATGTCTATCGAGTGAGAAGAGATTATGCAAGAGAGTCAGCCTCTGTACAGATCGGCATAGGCATGATTGGAAGAGACCCTGAGCAGGATTCCTTCCGGGACATTGCTGCAATGATGTTTGCACCCAGGATCAGATGTGTGACGTGCATTCAGAGAGCCAGAGGCCGACGCCAGTGATATGCTGCCTTATGAGTGGTCGTGAGGATTGACCGAGAGGTGACCAGAGAAGTGCCAGAACGGAATCGTCCCCGTTAGCACACCTGACAGGGCCGATGAGCCGATTGACTGCGAGATAGGTAATCCGCAGAGAAGATAAGGACCCAGAGTCAGAGGACGCCAGACCGTGAGCAAGAGGCAAGTAGATATCCTGTGCTGCTAGCAGTGGATGCACCGACACCTTCTTGACCTTGAAGGAGGAACTACCGACGACGGTATTATGATTTGTGATTTTGTGATTCGATTATCACGTATCCGTCATTTTGGATTTCGGTATTTTGGGCGTTCTGTTTGCATGTTTTAGTTTGATGACTGAGTTTCATGATATTTGTTTCATGCACCCACTGGATATTTATATTTTGCGCATAAGTTATTACATTCGAGGTATTGATTGTGATTTCACGCCTATCTTATACAGTGATTTGATTTACGCTTTCAGCATAGTTTTCATGCACCTTTAGTGTTTTGATATACGATTTTGGTGCACGCCAGATGCACTAAATCGGGATTCTTCGTGCATGTCACATGCACCTGATTTTTTTTCCTGTCAGGCACACACGTTGCCTACGACAGATGTTTCGTGCACACCAGTTGCACCTAGATGTTGTTTTGTACACCTGTTTGACACATATATGGATTTTGATTCCTTGCGCACCATACGCACAGGATATTCTTATATATGCATTTTGGGGATTGATTTCTAGTAGAGCAGTACATTTTTATGATATTCTCTATGTATTGATGTCTTCGGAGCCCCGACAAATTGGATTATTATTGAAATTGTTTTAGTATTGGGGGTTTAAATTTAAATTCGGGGACCGAATTTCTTTAAGGGGGGTAGATTGTAACATTTCAAAAAGATAAAATATTAATTTTGGGAATTTTTATAATTTAATATTATTTTATTGAATATTTTAATATTTTGGAATTATTAAATGCAAATAAATGGGAAAAATTATGGAAAATTCTAAAATAGGGTATTTTATGGAATTATGCCATTTTAAAGTTTTTAAGATTAGTTATATGCTAATTTAGTGTTAATCGCGATTAAAAATCGCTAATTTGATTTTTAGCACTTTTGCGCAAAAATGTGCACATATCATTTTCCACACTTGTTACACTTGTGTTACATTTCTTTTTCCTTGGTTTTCTTTTAGGTTCACTATTCAAGTGAGAAGAGTTTTGTGAGGAAAAGAAAAGGAAAAAGGAAATGGAATGATGAGAGAGAGAGGGTAGGTATAGGTCAACCTTCTCTTTAGAAGCCATGCCCCCATCATTTCCTTCTCATTTCTCTCTCCCTCTCCTATGGAGCTGCTGCCCTCTTCCTCACTCTCTCACCCTCTTCACTAAAACCCTAGATCCCCCATGAAAACAAAGCCAAAATCTCATTCCCACTTCACAAAAAGTGTTCCCGAGCTCACTAGCTACACATTGAACCTAGCAAGATTGGATTTGGTGGACTTTGAGCAACTCAAGAATTTTCTTGAGTTGCCAAAGGAGGTAATTTCTGCACCTATAGAGTAGTATTTCAATTCCTTGTGCATCCATACTAGTTTTGTATCGATATTGTGATGTTTGTGGATTTTAGGGAATTCAAGTTAGGGTTTAGGGAAAAACTGAGAATCAAGATGAAATTGAGGCTTATTGTGACCTTAGAAAACCTAGTGTAATGCAAAATTGGACCCAAACCTGGAATTGGAACCAGAATACGGAATTACGGAACCGATATCGGAAAAAACTGGAAATCTGTCACTGTTTTGTGTAATCTGCTATCACCCCGAGATCCCTAAAATAAGACTGAGTTAACAGTGAGATGTGTAGGCACCAAAGAACCACCACCCCAAACCCTAGCTCCCAACTCCCTTACCAGGCCGCCAATTCTCCCATTCTGGCCTCAATTTGCTGCCAGAGCAGGGTGGATTTGTCTCGTTTTCTGTGCATGCCCCTATTTCCTCTAGTATTGACCCTGGGTACTTCTAGTTTTGACTGATTCCATCTAGGGTGAAATCTGGATTGATTTGCCTATGTTGGTGTATGATTTACGACTTGATTTAGCATGGATTTTAGTATTTTGTGATTCATTCCTGTTGAGTGGCGTTTGAACGTCAACGACAAGTGGATTTTGATTGTGTTTACATGCGAGTCAATAGGTTTTTACCTATGCGGGTAGCGTGTGCTATTTTGGTTTCCGATGTGATTTTCATGTGCTTTAGCATTGTGATATACTTGTAGGTACACTACGGGATGTTGAGGCAAAGAAGATGAAGATGGCGACATCGGCACCGACACATGAGAAGCAAGGTGAGTAGATTTATATCTACGGGGAGAAGTCGGGTGGATGGCGTATAGCACCCCCGCAGTCCGTGGTGATGTATACGAATACGTATACACACATATATTTATTATGTGTTCTTTAGGGTAATTGGTGGTAATAATGGATTATTGGTGATAAGGATGTATTGGTTGAGTAGTGCGAACCCTAGAGTAGTGGTTGCACCCACACTCGCACATACACACATACTTGCATACATTCTTTCATATATCTGTGCGCATATGATGGTCGGTATATCTACACATGGGTATGGGACTATGTGTATATATACGGGTTTTGAGGATGATACGTGGGATTGAGATGAGTCGATGAGATTCGATTGAGGCCGTGAGATTTGGCGACATGACAGAGTTCATATTGGAGATGTGATATAATGGTAGTGATGCCTATCATGTGATGATATATTGTGATATCGACTCAGATTTAGGTGGTTTCCATACCCCACTCTTTTGACTTGACTGTGGGTTCGTAGTTCGCATAGTAGGCGTTAGACTAGACCCGAGTCATACCTATTTCAAAAACTAACGAATCAGGGATATTTTAAAGATAAGCAAAAGGGTTCATACGGATATTTAAAAAGGCGCATCTTTTCTTAAAACACCGTAGCCCTTATTTTACCAAAAGCCCTGATTCGTCTTATTTCAAAAGGCAAGGTTGCATGATATATCTATTGAGGCAGTTTCTCTACTGTTGCGTTGATTGCTCGATTCCGCACATTCATGTTGTTTGCATCGCATTGCTTGTATTGTTGATATATTTCAGTCATGCTGCTAGGACACCAGCACCATTATCGATGATGCGTATGTTCCACGTACACTGTTGCCGGCTCACACACTTCATCATCGATAATTGCCATGTCACTGCACTGTAGTACTGTTGCATTCAGGATTTGACCCTAGCATGACATATTGATATTCTTACCTTTCTGCTATATGTCGCATACATGTTGCTTTCTGATTATACGCAATGAGATATGCTGTTTCCATGATATTTCTGGTTTTTGGGAACCGTGGGTGTTTTCAAAGAGAATATGTATTTGTTTTGAAAACCCGGTTACCCTTGAGATGATATTTCAGTGCGTCCACCATGTGCTTTCTCGGTGCTGAGAGCGACATGTGTAACCCGAATCGAGGAGTGGACGAGCCGATTGCGGGTACATGGTGGACCCGGTATGGTTCCCCTCGGCAAGATGATCGATGAGCTTTGCCGATTGAGCCTGGAGGCGGGCGAGTACCTACCGGTGATTGGTTGGACCTGGCGGTTATCCGGAGGATACTGACCAGAGTCGATAGATGGATGTGGGTGTACTGCCGGGGCCGAGGGCCGATACCGCAGACAGAGCCCGTGGGCCGATCCGGACTGACGGAGCCCGATATATGAGGATTTACGTGCCGATGCTGGGCACAGTTTTCATGATGTTTTTCCATGATTTTGTTTATATCCTCATATTGCATACATGATGCTTATTGTCATTGGGTGACGGGTGGACGGGTTCCATATATATACAGATATGGATCATATACAGACTGGATTTACACTGATCATACTTCATTTGTATATATAACAGGGTACGAGGGCGCTGTTATATATACCCTTACACCAATATTAGTGGTATGGGACGCTAATATATGTGTATTGATACTTCATCATATTTACTTCATGCAGACATACCCTATACTGATGACATGTTATTACCTGAGTACTTGGCACTACATACCTGTTTAGATGTTACTTTGCCACCTTATCATGTATCAGGCTTATTCCTTGAGGTTTATTACTGATTGTTGACCTAGGATTATGTCTTGCATTCGGTTTCTGCTTGTAGATATTTTCTATTCACGAGTTGGCAACTCACCCCCGTTGTGCCACAGTTCTTGCAGGTTTTGCCGTACAGGTTCCTTTGCGGCATTTCTGGCACATTGCTTCCTTGAGGGTGAATTGCATTTGGTAGGTGGTTTCTTTTGCATCAAGAACCACCATTGTACTTATATTATTCTTTGTATCTAGAATTTCCATCAACCAAATTTGTATATTGTTTCAGACTCAGACATTAGTGTTGTATTATTCGACCTTAGAGTCGCGCTTAGTAGTATTGCGGTTTTCTTGCTTTTTGAGTTCTTTTGGTTTGACCCTCGCCGTTTGGCGTTGTATATTATTGTTGCTTGTGTGGTTGTGACCGTCGATTGACGAAGAGCTAGCTCCCGCTTGGGGATGCCTTTTATCATTGTATATGTGTTGTGCTTGTTGTACCCCGTTCGGGGCCTGTATTTACAAAAGAAACTCTGCCGAAATTTTTAGAAAAGACTTTACCTTTTAAAAATGCACATTCGGCTTAGTTATTTAAAAACCTTGACTTCAAACATGTTTTCCCTCAGTTCTTTAAAAACCAGTTTTCTTTACTTACTCTTAAAATGGTTTTAGATTTCTGGGCTTTTGGCTTACTTGGATCAGATGGAGTCCTATAGACTTCATATGGTTCAAGGGCCAGTCACGTGCTCTTTCGGGTCGTGACACACTTTGACCCTCGCTGGAAATTTATTCAAGAGTTGGATCTTTTCCGTAGTTTGAAACATTCAAATATCGTGCTAGTGATTCGATAGACTCTCTAGAAGAACAAAACCTTAACTCGATTATGTGACCGTCAGAACCGCCACTGAACCCTCGGGTTTGTGGTAGTTCAGATATGCCACATGTGAGGCGTTGGTTGACCCTTCTATGGCCGGTTCATTGGTACTGTGGCAAGTGATGGATACATTTAAACTTCACTCAAGTGTTGAGCTTTTTTGGGTAACTTTGTGTGTTTGTTGATTCGATCAGAATGTTTAACATCGTCTAACTATTTTGATAACATGTGATGTTATGTGTAGCTTGGATTTGTTATATTAGATTGCCGTGTTTTGAAAAGACGGGGGTTTTATGTGAGAGGAGAGTTTTGATTTTCATTCATGTAAAATTCATTGTATGTAATATTCTTTTATTGGGGTACTTCCGTGTTGAGGATGATGTCATCATTGTCGTATATTATTTACTTTTCCACATTAGGATAGACTCAAGGAGGGGAGCACAAGTAACCGGGTTCTAAAGTCCAGTGGGAGAGCAACTCGAGGAGTCGAGTCCGGGTTTCCTAACTCTAGAGTTGGTAGGGTTACTTGTCGCTCTCGTAGAGGTCTAGGGATATGGGTTTGGCTATTCATCGCGACCGTGGAATCCGTGTTTTATACTGGCTTAACTTAAAACACGGAATTCCTAGTATATCCAATATTTCATATGATATCTTTTGCTGCTGATGTTCTGTGATGTGATCACTTTATATGTGCGATGTATTTTCGTTTCTTCTGTGATGCTTAGGAAGCTTAATTGATGGGACTTCATTAATGAGATTAATGAAAGAAAAGAAACCTAAAGATGTTGTAGAATCAAATTTTCAAAACGGGTAGCTCTAGTTTTTCCTTTGCATAGCGGTATTCCTAGTAGAATATCCAGTACCTTATTCGATAAGGAAAGAGCCGAGATCCCTTCACCGGGAGTGGCCTCTTTAGCGAAACTAGCAAATGCTACAACTCACTCGGTTTAGTTTTTGATTGCTTTTATTGTTCTTGCTTTGCTTAGCGGTATTTCTTATAGAATATCCAGCACCTTATTCGATAAGGAAAGAGCCGAGATCCCTTCACCGGGAGTGACCTCTTTAGCGGAACTAGTAAAAGCCTCAAAAACACTCCTTTTCAAAATCACTCGATTCTGCAACGATATCAAGTTCATTTGGCAAAAGGTTTTCTTAAAAACCTGTGTAACCCTCCGCCATTTCAGATAAGTAGTATTTAGTATTCGTGCTACGTTTGTTGGCTTTCGTCAAGTTGTAGTGTGCGGTAGCTACTTACTGTTTATTTGCTGCATACGATGAGATTGGATTAGGGTAGTCGTACGACATTGTTGGCTTTCGTCAAGGGTCGTGCGGGTGGATTTAATTCAATCAAGAAATGTACGGGTTGAGCTTGACTAGCGTCCTTTGGTTTGTTGGCTTTCGTCAAGGTCATAGGATGCTAGAGGTAAAAGAATTATCGGGAATTTCAAGTGTTGAAATTTGCAATGAGATTGCATATCTTCTATGAGATAGTTGGATCCCGATACCCACTGCGAGTAAGAGTTACTCCTGGGAGAGTTTTATACATAACAATTAGCCAATCAAGTAGGTGTCTAGAAAGGTGTTAACGGGGTTACGCCCCTGGGAAAACGAGGTTTATTTTAATTAGGTCCATGCGAAAGCATGGGGAACCTCCCTCAAAGTACCAACACTGGCCTGGCTGAAAGATTGACGAACTTGTAAGGTGTAATTAATCCCGACCAGTCTTATCTTTTACGGTTTGAAGGAAGATTTGATAAAACCAGTGGGAAACGTCCTGATTAGATAAGATAATAACCAATCTAATCTTGCAAAGAGCGCACGCTAACGTGTTTCCTTCTCTCTCTCTCCAGGCAGCAACCAATGACACGCCTTAATCAAGATAATAATATGGATGTATTGACCGAACCCGCTTGTTATACTGAGCAGGGGAACGTTTGTCCTGCTCGAACTTATAAGTGTTATAAGTCCGAGTAGGAGATACGAACATATCTGGATTCCCAAGCCGCCCAAACGAAGAATAAGCATGTTGATGCATCTTCTTCAGGTGTGTTAGTTACAGAAACTGTTTCTCAGTACACTCTACGTCCTGGGTATTAGATACCGGATCGGGATCCCACATATGCAATATGTTGCATGGGCTAAGAAAAGGTATAGAACTGGGAAGAGATGATCATAACCTAAAAGTAGGGAATGGTGCAAATGTTGCAGCCAAAACAATTGGTGAATATCACCTTGTATTACCAACTGGGAATACATTGATCCTGAACGACTGTTACTACGTACCCTCTATGAAATGCAATTTAATATCAATCTCTTTATTAGATAAAGAAGGATATAACTTTGTAGTAAAGAATAATGTTATGAACATTTACCTAAATCAAGTTTTGATTGGGTTTGGAGCGTTATGCAATGGATTGTACGTTCTGAATCAAAACACAGTTCTTAACGTGCAAACCACACAAGAGGAAGAGTTCAGAAATGAACGAATCTTTCATGTGGCATTGTAGACTAGGTCATATCAATGCGACACGACTAGCTAAGTTCCATAAAGATGGATATTTGAATCCGTTCGAATTTCCATCTTATGACACTTGCCAGTCATGTCTCAAAGGAAAGATGACCAAAACTCCGTTTAGTGGACACGGAGAAAGAGCTTCGGAACTCTTGGGACTAATACATAGTGATGTATGCGGTCCCATATCTACGCATGCCAGAAATAGTTTTTCGTACTTCATTACATTCACTGACGATCTCTCAAGATTCGATCATGTGTTCCTACTGAACCACAAGTCTGAAGATTTGGAGAAATTCAAGGAATATAAATCCAAAGTCGAAAACCAAACGGGAAAAAGTATTAAAATCCTTCGATCTGATCGAGGAGGTGAATACTTGAGCACCGAGTTCCTGGATTTTCTAAAAGAGAATGGGATTCTCTCTCAGCTTACTCCTCCATATACACCACAGCACAATGGTGTATCAGAATGGAGGAATCGCACCCTATTAGATATGGTGCGCTCTATGATGAGCACTACTGAGTTAGCTATTTCCATTTAGGGTTATGCACTTGAATCAGCTGCATACCTATTGAATGGAGTTCCGACCAAATCTGTACCTACCACTCCATATGAGATATGGAATGGGAAGAGACCATGTCTTAATTTCATTAAGATATGGGGTTGTCCGGCCTATGTCTAAAAGTGAAATCCGGACAAGCTCGAGGCAAGGTCAGTTCTGTGGAAGTTTGTTGGATATCCCAAGCATTCTCAAGGAATATCTTATACCAAACCGAGGAACAAAAGGTGTTTTATTTCTCGGCATGCCATTTTTTTTAGAAAAGGAATTTACTTTGGAAACAAATTTGTGGTCATGAGGTAGAACTAGAAGGAGTTCCAACTATACAAACTGCAGCTGAAGATTTGGTGGAACCGGAGGATTCAATAGTTCTCGACAAATCTCAGCTTCTTCGCCGATCTGGTAGGATTCCTCATCCACCTGAGAGATACTTCGGTTTTCTCTATGATAGTGGGAGCGAGGATTGCGTCATGAGATGATGACCCAACTAGTTTGGAGCATGCCCTTAAGAGTGGGGACTCTGTAAGAATGGCTGGATGCTAAGCGATCTGAGATGGAATCCATATACACCAACAAAGTATGTGTAGGGTTCCTAGGCACACCCATGAGGTTCTACAACTGATCAACCATGCCAAAATCAAAAATTTCCTTGTGCCAAAGAACCCTATACAAGATCGTTAACTAAAGGTAAGGCGAAACATGCAAGCAAACTACTTTGCTACTAAGTGAAAGAGACTACAACCTTTGTAGATCCGGTCCTCCACTTCTCTAGCTCCGTGTTGACGTCCCTCCACTGCGATCATCGGAATCCTGGACTTTAGCATCGGTTTCATCGGAGAAATGGATGGGCTAGGTCATTGACTTCGATGCCGAAGATGATCTACGTCGAGGCGACTCAAACTCAAGCTCCATCTTCACTAGGTCATGAAACTTGTGAAGATAACACACTCTACTACATGGCAAGTGGTAGAGGATGAAGAAATAGGAAGTGGGTTCACTTTGGATTTGGATTTCTCACTTGGATTCATCACTTGGAATTTTCAAGAGAGCTTTCTTCTCTTCATGAAGAAGAAGAAGAAGAAAAGAAAATGAATAATGAATTATCTCCAAAAAGAAAATTCAAGTGAAGTCTATCATTTAGAAACCATGAGTGAGATTAACCTTTGTAGACAATAAACTAGGGTTTAGGTAAATGGTTAGGTTAAAGAAAGAAACAAAATGGTAAAGACTTTCAAAGCTTCATGAAGCTTCAAGAGTGAAACAAAACAAGCCACCATTTTATTTCTTGCCAAAAATAAATAAAGAAAATAAATAAAACAAATAAAACTTAACCATTAACCTAAACATGGTTTAAAGCAAACATACACCTAAGTTTGCATGTATCATCAAACATGATACAAACTAGTGCACAAACATATATCATATATACAACTTGTGCAAATCAAGTAAGAAAATCCATCTTAAGTGAACAAATACTAGTTAATGTAAAGTAATATATCAAATATATAATTATACATTAAATCATTAAATCAACACTTGATTTAATGATCCGGTTATACTGCATATAACCGACTAATATTAAGTGTATCAATGTATCGAATCAACATTTGATTCGGTAACCCGGCAATATCTTATATAACCGTCCGATGATACAAATCGCGAGAATAGAATTCAGTATCTCATACTGGTGTTATTCCCGGTCCCTCACATATCTCATATGCGCTCCTATTTCGTTGCGCTTGAGCCAGGAAACCTCTGTGTAGGACTCTAAAGACTCGTCAATACGCCGGCAGCATGTGATGATCATATCAAACACCCACAAGCCGCAAGCAGTCTGCTAAACGTAACGGCCACCCGGGTATTGAGCGATCAGAAGATCAATGAGCAAGCCCGCTCACACTCCTGTGAATCCAACCAGTAACACTTACCGTACAGTCCGGTCTGTTCGTCTGATATGTCGCATATCTCGCCTAGGGGTGGTAAACGTCAGACCCCAGTAGCTTGATAAGTCATGCCGATGTAAGGTCCATAACAAGCATGAAACTACTGATAACTCTTACCAGTAAGTCACTGCAACCCTGGCCAGGGATTTCCCGTTATGGCCTGTCGAGCATAGCGCAACATCAACCCCCAATACCGGGAGAGACGAATCCCCTCCTATCGCTCATTGCCTCCATGTGAATCGGGACTGTACCAAAAAACCACCTGTTTGCACGACTCAGTAAAGCCGTGGTGGGGTGGAAATCAAAGCACAGTGGGAGACACACAAGACTCTATGACGATCTCGGGTCAACAGACTAAGCTGTACCAGTGTCACCAGAGAACTGCCATCTGACGTGAGGTATAATACCATCTGGGAGTTCTCGGCGAGTCCGTTCAGTGTACCCAGTCTCCACTGAGCACCCGCATACCATCTCTGATGTCAAACACCAATGGATATGGGATCATCCATCGCCCATCACATGGGTCGAGAAGATATACGCTAGTCTACTCTGGAATATCGATGCCCCGTCTCGATATTCCCACGACTAGGAACATTGAAGGATGTACTCATTGACTACCCAGGTCCCACTAGTATGATCTACATCATAGTCCTCGAAGTCGAGCACACATCCTAAGGGCTTTATCAACATGTAATAGAGAGACAGTAAGTATACATGTTAAGATAAAGAGCAACCAGAAAGCGTACTATCATGTCGAGCAAGAAATTCCTACCTATATAGGTCCCAGCATCCACTACAATATACATCCTATGTACAGTAATGGCCTCTAGGGCATATATATAACTAACAATCTCCCACTTGCACTAGGGCCATCTGTAGCAGTGGTTGCAGTATCTAATACTCAACCATCCCATAAAAGTCTCTCTTTGGGAAAAGGCCTTTATGAGTGGATCCGCCGTGTTGTCCTCTGAGTCTACTCTCCTAACCTCGATCACCCTGGAGATCAACTATCTCCATGATCAGGTGATGCTGCCTCAGAATATGTCTGGGTCACTGATGGGATCGGGGTTCCTGGGCCAAAGCCACACTTCCATTGTCACACAATGGTAGGAACCCAGTTCATCTCATGAACTAATATACACCCAAACTGCCTCTTTGGTAGTATCTATAATAGCGATGTTACCAGCCTTTATCGTCTAGTTTGCCACGGTATCTAGCTTGGAACTCTTCCAACATACCGTCCCTCCACTGAGGGTAAAGACATTGCCTGCGACTGACATTCAGTCGTCCTTATCACCCTGGAACCTTTCCAGTGATTCTCCCCAGGATCCATTGATACCATCTTACTACACCTAGTGAGAACCCTAACATCCATTTAGATCTATCTCATAGATCCAAAACCTAGGATTTAGGAGGTATCACTTTGATCCTATATGGAGAATCCTTGTGATAAGAGGAGATTGACCGAGCGTAGCATAGGAAACTCTTTTCCTATTTCGAGTATGTTATCCGCGTACTCTACGAGGATCACCACCTTTACTCTCTACTACCTTTTTGTATACACAAGGTTCATCTACCATTTTGATGAAGTCAAACTCTTTGACTACCACATCAAAATAGACGTTCCAACTCCGCGATGCCTGCTTTATCTTGTAAAGCAACTTGCACACGTTTCCGCTGCTCCCGCGGTTTACGAGGCCCTCTGGCTGTGTACTTATAGACGTTCTCTTCTAAATAATTATTTAGAGAAGCAGTCATGGCACCCAACCACCAGATATCGTAGTCATCGTATGTAGCAATGGCAAGTAGGATCAGGATGGACTTAAGCATAGCCACTGGAAAAGGTTTCATCATTATCCATGCCTGGTCGATGACGAAAACCTTTAACAAGTCTAGCTTTGAAAGTCTCAACTTTTCCATCTACACCAAGTAATCTTCTCAAGATATACTTGCTCCTGATGGGGATTAAACCCTTCAGATATAGCAACCAAAGTCCATACTTTGTTGGTGTACATGGATTCCATCTCAGATCGCTAAGCATCCAGCCATTCTTACAGAGTCCCTACTCTCGATGGCCTGCTCGAAACTTGTTGGGTTATCATCACATGATGCATTCCTCGCTCCCACTGTCATCGAGAAACCAAAGTATCTCTCAGGCGGATGAGGAACCCTACCAGATCGGCGGAGAGGCTGAGGTTCGTCGGGGACTATTGAATCCTTTGGTTCTGTCAAATCATCAACTGCAGTTTTGTATAGCTGGAACCTTTCCAGTTCTTCAGAACCGACCTTGCCTCGATCTTGTCCGGATTTTGCTTTTGACATAGGCCGGACAATCCCAAATCTTAACTTACTTAAGAGATAGGCTCTTCCCATACCATATCTTATATGGAGTGGTAGGCACTGATTTGATTCGAACCTAATTCAATAGGTATGCAGCTTCTTAAGTGCATAACCTCCAAAAGGAAATAGGTAACTCAGTAGTACTCATCATAGAGCACACCATATCTAATATGGTGCGATTGCTCCGTCCCGATACACCGTTGTGCTGTGGTATATTCAGAGGAGTAACACCGAGAGAGAATCTCATTCTCCTTTAGAATAGTCCAAGAATTCCATGCACAAGTATTCTCCTCCCTGATCTTATCATAGGACATAATACTTCTACCCAGTTCTTGGTTCTCTACTTCTAACTTATATTCTGTGAATATCTCAAAAACTTCGGACTTATGTTTCAACAGGAACATATGGCTGAATCTTGAGAGATCATCAGAGAATGTAATGAAGTGCAAAGAACCGGTCCTGGCATGTGTAGACAGGGGACCTTGCATACATCACTATGTATCAGTCCCAAGAGTTCACTAACTCTTTCTCTGTTTTCAATAAACAGAGCTATGTGTTGGAGATAGTGCCCTCAGAGTCAATTATTGGATCGCAGGTACATGATTGCAATGATTGCGGAGGACCTATACCGGTAGGACAGTCTTACTCGAGATGATAGTATGCTATCTGGTTTGCCTTTATCAGTCGTGTACATGTTCAGGTGACTGATTACATGTTACACTTTGATAGAGCCCTTAGGATCTTGCTTTACTACCAACAGTATGATGGCGATCATATACGTGAGAGTTGGGTAGTTTATACGCATATCCTTAATTGTGGTCCCTAGTCGTGGGAGTTTCGAGACAGGGCATCGATACTCCGGAGTAGACTAGTGTATACAGTCGAGACCCCGACGAGGGGCGGTGGCCGGTCTCACAAGCCACTGGTGTCAGTTGGATCACCTAAGATGTATACAGGTGCTCATTGGGTTATGAGTACACCGGACAGGACTCGCCGGGAATCTGCTAGTTGGTATTATACATATCGTCAGATAGCAGTTCCCTGGTGACATGAGTACAGGTTAGTTCATCGACCTGAGGTCGTCATTTGTCTCGTGTGAGTTCCCACTGTGCTTTGATTTCTACCTTACCACGGCTCAAAGGAGTCGTGCAAACAGGTAGTTTTTTGGTACAGTCCCGAGCCATATGGAGGCACGTGAGCGGATCGGCAGGGGATTCGTCTCTCCCGGTATTGGGGGCGAGGTCGTGCTGTGTCTAGGAGAGCCATTATACAAAGTCCATGGCCATGGCAGGAGATTTACTGGTAGGTACTCCAGTAGTATCTCAGAGTGTTATTGGGCTACACTCCGACACGACTTATACTGCTATTGGGGGTCTGATGTTACTAGCCCCGTAGGCAGATATGCGATACTCATAGACGAACGGACCGGACTGTATATACATTGTCACTGTTAGGCTCAGTAGGGTTTCCGGATGAGTTCGCTCATCGGCCTCCCTTGAGGTCAGTCCATGGGCAGCCGTTACGCATAGCTAGTGCCGCTGACGGTTTGTGGTTAAACCCACTGCCAGGGAACTGATGAGTCATTAGAGTCCCCCACAGACAGTTTCCCAAGTTCGGGCGAAACGTTGTAGAGGCCGTATGGTTTTATGGCAGGGTTCGGAAAATGCACGTGCGTTTACGCACGTGTTATTTTTCGGGCAGATGATACTGGTCGGCTTTGGTTTAAGCCGGATCCGAGTATTGTATTGAGTAGATATAATATCTTTATCTCAGTTGCATTTGTATTCGGTCGTAATACAAATGCGGGTATATTTATACAGTTACGGGGTTATCCTGAAAGTCGTTTCAGGATCACTTTGGAAGTTGCCAGTTTCCTGTTTTCTATCAGCCGTCTTTTAACATTCGGTTAAAGAAGGATTTATCTTTTCTTGGATGAGGATGAGTCATGCTTCTAGAAGGTTCTAGAAAGGGTGACTTGGCATGGTGAGTCATTAGTGCATTAATGGAGCCATTAATGCAATGGTGACTAGGTTAATGAATCACCATTTGCATTAATGAGGTTTTGTTTGCATGAAGGATATTTGTGGTTGATCTTTTCTCTTGTGGTCACTCTCCCCTCTCCTACACTCACCTCCCTCCATCTATATATGGCCGGCCCCTCCCCTCTCTCTCTCACACTCACTTGATGTTTCATTTGGTAGAAAAAGATTATGATAGATTTTGGGGTGTATGGAATTTCACAGCTCATTTCATTCAATCACCCGATTCCCATGGCAACTTCATTAACCGATAGTCCACGGATTTGGACGAAGTGAGACAAAGTCATCTACTCATTCTCTACATCAATCTTGGTCGTCTCTTTTAGCAAACTTGACGACCGAGTTTCCTCAAGTCAGAGGCGGGAGCCCGTTTAAAGAATCAGTGACGTGGTGCCACCTGGACGAGCAAATCGGAGATCGACGAGATCGGAGAAGCCGCAACGGAGCGTGGGATGATGGTTAAAGAACGAAGGACTCGGATCGTTCGGTATAACCTTTCTACACTCTTTACAATTTATTAGTTTAGCAATAATGGCAGATCCGGGTTAAAGTATACGATAGCGCCAGTTAAAAAGTTTTTGTTCCGCATTTGGCGTCTGTAGACGGCCGGGGCGCTACCGTAGACTTACACTATGGTCATCTAATCTTTGCGACATGACTGGCAAGTTTCACAAGATGTAAATTCAAACTGATTTAAATATGCATCTAAAATGTAACTTAAGCTAGTCGGGTCACATTGATATGACCTAGTCTACAATATCTCAAGAAGAATTCGTTCATTTCTGAACTCTTCCTCTTGTGTGTGTTCTGTATACTAGGAACTGTAGTTTGATTTAGAACGTCAATGCTTTTAGATAACGTGCCTGAACCGCTCAACTTTTGAAATGTTCAAAACAATATTCAACAATACAAAATTATATCCTTTCTTTACTAATAAAAGGACTGATATGATTTTGTATATCAGGTTCGGTATCTAATAGCATTTGTTCAGAATCAATGTATTGGTAATACATGGTGACAGTGACCAACAGACTTGGCTGCAACACTTGCACCGTTTTCTGCCTCATGAAACTTATCACCCGTTCTCAGTTCTCTGCCTTTCTGTAGCCCTATGTAACAGATTACATATCTGGGATCCTGATCCGGTATCAGATACCCAGGATGCAGAGGATACTGAGAAACAGTTCTATGTAACGAACACACCCTAAGAAGATGCATCATATGCACTTTCTTCGTTTGGGCGGCATAGGAATCTTGGTATTCCCCTACTTCCTGCTCGGTCTTATAACAATTATAAGTTGGAGCGGGACCAACGTTCCTCAGCTCAGTATAACAAGCGGGTTCGGTCAATACATCCATATTATTATCTTGATTAAGGCATGATATGGTCGCTACCTGGAGAGAGAGAGAAGAAAACACTCTGTGTGCGCTCTTGCAAGATTAGATTGGTTATATATTTTATCTAATCAGGATGGCTCCCACTGTTTTTATCAAATCTTCCTTCAAATCTTAAAAGGAAAGACTAGCCGGGATTAATTACACTCTACAAGTTCGCCAATCTTTCAGCCAGGCCAGTGTCGTTACTTTGAGGGAGGTTCCCCGTGCTTTCGCACGGACCTAATTAAAGTAATAAACCTCGTTTTCTCAGAGGCGTAACCCCGTTGACACCTTTCTAGACACCTACTTGATCGGCTAATTGTAAAGTGCAAAACTCTCCCAGGAGTAACAATTACTCGCAGTGGGTATCGGGATCCAACTATCATATAGAAGGTATGCAATCTCATTGCAAATTTCAACACTTGAAACTCTCGATAAAGGTTTTTACCCCTAGCACCTATGACCTTAACTATGGTCAACAAATCATAAGTACTAGTCAAGTTCTACCCGTCATTTCGTGATTAATTAGACCCACCCACATGACCCTTAACTAAGGTCAACAAAGTCACGCGACTGTCCTAACTAATCGCATGATATGCGGTGTAGGAAGACATCACTTAGCTACCGTACACTGTGTCTTGACTATGGTCAACAAACACAGCACGAATACTATGTACTCTACTTCCTAAAATGACGGAGGGTTGCGGATGGTTTTTAATAAAACCTTTAACACATTGAACTTGATCTCGTTGCGGAATCAAATGGTTTTTAAATGGAGTGTTTTTTAGGCTTTTCTAGTTTTGCTAAAGGGGTCACTCCCGGTGAAGGGATCGTCGGCCCTTTCCTCGTCGAATAAGGTGCAGGATATATCATATATATCGCTGTGCAAAGCGAAAACTATAGAAGCAATCAAAAGACAAACCGAGGGTTGTAGCATCTTCCAGTTATTGCTAAAAGGGTCACTCCCGGTGAAGGGATCTCGGCCCTTTCCCTATCGAATAAGGTGCAGGATGTTCTATAAGGAACACCGCGATGCAAAGCAAGAACTGTAGTTACCTGTTTTTATTTTTGAAATTCGATTCCACAACATCTTTTAGGTTTATTTTCTTTCATTAATCTCATTAATGAATGTCCCATCATTTAAGTCCACCTAAACATCACAGATAAATATAACGTACGCTTATGCCATCCGCATTCGCCTCGATGTCCCGTCTGCACCGTTAGGTTAGGTAACTAACGCCAGAGCGAGGCAGGGCTAGAGCGGGTGTAAAAAATAAGCAACGTCTATATAATATATCATATATACTATATACAATATCTATCTGAACATATCACATGATCACATCACAGATAACGCAGCAGAAAATATCATATGAAATATTGGATATACTAGGACGTCCGTGTTTTTAATACGAGCCAGTATAAAACACGGATTCCATGGTCGCGATGAATAGCCAATCCCACACCCCTAGACCCCTATGAGAGCGGCAAGCAACCCTACCAATTCTAGGGTTAGGAGACCCGGACTCGACTCCTCGAGATGGTCTCCTACTGGACCCTAGAACCCGGTTACTTGTGCCCCCCTCCTTGGGTCTTTCCTAATGCGGAAAAGTAAATAATATACAAATGGTGACATCATCCGCAACCTGGAAGTGCCCCAATAAAAGAATATTACATACAAGTTTTTACATGAATGAAAATGAAAAACACTCATCTCACATAAAAAAAAACCCGGCTATTCAAAACGCGACGATCCAATATAACATATCCAGCAACACATAACATCACATGTCATCAACGTAAGTAAATATGCGCATCCCAATTGTCGTTGACATATAGCAACGAAACCGGCGATATCACATATTACACTTACGGTCGCAGAAAAGAAAGTGTAAAACTACAACAGTTTGAATCCGCAAACTCTTTAGACATCGCATGCCTAAACAAATGAATTTCTTAGACATCGCATGCCTAACAATTATAAACCCCACATTTTAGTCTCATTATCGAAAACTCTTTTCAATATCAAGTCGGGCAATTCAACAAGATTCCCGACATCCTGAACGAATGCTCGTCGCAAACTTTAGTAGACGGCCTCACCCCCGATGCCGTCGACGAAGTTCACCAAGGAGGAACACCGCTGCCGCGAGCACCCGATGGATGCTTTCGGCGACGGGGTTCTCCTACAGTCACTTGGTCGGGGCTATGGGGTGCAGCTGTCTATTAAGTTTACCCAGCGAGTATCCGCGTACGTTACGTGATTGCGACGGACTTTTGATCACATCAAAATTCCGTGGCAACCGATCAAGTGAGACTAAAGTTCTAGATTTATAACATTCAAATCAGTTATCTCATAACTACTTGTGGATTCCAAATATTGTATCACATTCCGGATAAATAGAAAATGTTAAACTTTCCGATCGAACAATCAAACACCCAAGTTTTCCTGAAACAGCTCAACACATGAAATATGTTTAAGAACATTCATTTCATGCCAGAGTACCAACGGTCCAGCCGTAGAAAGGTCAAGCCAACGCCTCACATGTGGCACGCCGTACTGCCCCAAACCCTAAGGTTCAAAGGGCAGTTCAAGACGGTCACATAATCGAGTTAAGGTTTGTTGTCTTCTAGAGGGTCCATCGCGTTACTTGCACTACTCAGAACGTTCTCAAACTACGGAAAAATCCAACAGTTGGAAATTTCCCGGCAGGGGAAAAATTGGGTATTTATATCCGGTCGAACTTTTTAACATGTTATAAAAAATACCCGGAAAAACACATAGACGAAGTTAAACTTTCGATCGAAACAACGAACTCCCAATACAACCCAGAAAACTCAACTCTTGAGTAGAAATTAAAATTACCCAGAAAACAGAGGAATCAAAGAAAGAAATTACTGTGCAAAATTCAAAGAATATTGTGACTGTACGGCCGCGGAAGCGCCGCCTGTGCCATGCTCATGCCGCAGTTCCGCGGCCACTTGGTCGAGTTATGCGCACGTGCTGCACAGTAATCCCTAGAAAACCCTGCTTTATTTTCTAGATATTTTTAATTCACAAAAATCCCAGTTTTGAAAAATTGTACAGAGAAGGGTTTACAATTAGGGTTTCGGTTTCGATCGGACTTCTAACATCGTCTACACTTCGCCTAAAGCTCTAGTTAGGCTCTGATACCACTGTAGGGTTCCTAGGCACACCCATGAGGTTCTACAACTGATCAACCATGCCAAAATCAAAAATTTCCATGTGCCAAAGAACCCTATACTAGATCGTTAACTAGAGGTGAGGCGAAACATGGAAGCAAACTACTTTGCTACTAAGTGAAAGAGACTAAAACCTTTGTAGATCCGGTCCTCCACTTCTCTAGCTCCGTATTGACGTCCCTTCATTGCGATCATCGGAATCCCGGACTTTAGCGTCGGTTTCATCGGAGAAATGGGCGGGCTAGGTCGTTGACTTCAATGCCGAAGATGATCTACGTCAAGGCGACTCAAACTCAATCTCCATCTTCACTAGGTCATGAAACTTGTGAAGATAACACACTCTACTACATGGCAAGTGGTAGAGGATGAAGAAATAGGAAGTGGGTTCACTTTGGATTTGGATTTCTCACTTGGATTCATCACTTGGAATTTTCAAGAGAGCTTTCTTCTCTTCATGAAGAAGAAGAAGAAGAAAAAAAGAAAATGAATAATGAATTATCTCCAAAAAGAAAATTCAAGTGAAGTCTATCATTTAGCAACCATGGGTGAGATTAACCTTTGTAGAGAATAAACTAGGGTTTAGGTAAATGGTTAGGTTAAGGAAAGAAACAAAATGGTAAAGACTTTCAAAGCTTCATGAAGCTTCAAGAGTAAAACAAAACAAGCCACCATTTTATTTCTTGCCAAAAATAAATAAAGAAAATAAATAAAACAAATAAAACCTAACCATTAACCTAAACATGGTTTAAAGCAAACATACACCCAAGTTTGCATGTATCATCAAACATGATACAAACTAGTGCACAAACATATATCATATATACAACTTGTGCAAATCAAGTGAGAAAATCCATCTTAAGTGAACAAATACTAGTTAATGTAAAGTAATATATCAAATATATAATTATACATTAAATCATTAAATCAACACTTGATTTAATGATCCGGTCATACTGCATATAACCGACTAATATTAAGTGTATCAATGTATCGAATCAACATTTGATTCGGTAACCCGGCTATATCTTATATAACCGTCCGATGATACAAATCACGAGAATAGAATTCCGTATCACATACTGGTATTATTCCCGGTCCCGCACATATCTCATATGCGCTCCTATTTCGTTTCGCTTGAGCCAGGAAACCTCTGTGTAGGACTCTAAAGACTCGTCAATACGCCGGCAGTAGGTGATGATCATATCAAATACCCACAAACCGCAAGCGGTCTGCTAAACGTAACGGCCACCCGGGTATTGAGCGATCAGAAGATCAATGAGCAAGCCCGCTCACACTCCTGTGAATCCAACCAGTAACACTTACCGTACAGTCCGGTCTGTTAGTCTGATATGTCGCATATCTCGCCTAGGGGTGATAAACGTCAGACCGCAGTAGCTTAATAAGTCATGCCGATGTAAGGTCCATAACAAGCATGAAACTACTGATAACTCTTACCAGTAAGTCACTGCAACCCTGGCCAGGGATTTCCCGTTATGGCCAGTCGAGCATAGCGCAACATCAACCCCCAATACCGGGAGAGATGAATCCCCTCCTATCGCTCATTGCCTCCATGTGAATCGGGACTGTACCCAAAAACCACCTGTTTGCATAACTCAGTAGAGCCGTGGTGGGGTGGAAATCAAAGCACAGTGAGAGACACACAATACTCTATGACGATCTCGGGTCAACAGACTAAGCTGTACCAGTGTCACCAAAGAACTGCCATCTGACGTGAGGTATAATACCATCTGGGAGTTCTCGGCGAGTCCGTTCAGTGTACCCAGTCTCCACTGAGCACCCGCATACCATCTCTGATGTCAAACACCAATGGATATGGGATCATCCATCGCCCATCACATGGGTCGAGAAGATATACGCTAGTCTACTCTGGAATATCGATGCCCCGTCTCGATATTCCCACGACTAGGAACATTGAAGGATGTACTCATTGACTACCCTGGTCCCACTAGTATGATCTACATCATAGTCCTGGAAGTCGAGCACACATCCTAAGGGCTTTATCAACATGTAATAGAGAAACAGTAAGTATACATGTTAAGATAAAGAGCAACCAGATAGCGTACTATCATGTCGAGCAAGAAAGTCCTACCTATATATGTCCCAGCATCCACTACAATATACATCCTGTGTACAGTAATGGCCTCTAGGGCATATATATAACTAACAGTATGGACTTTGGTTGCTATATCTGAAGAGTTAAATCCCCATCAGGAGCAAGTATATCTTGAGAAGATTACTTAGTGTACATGAAAAAGTTGAGACATTCAAAGCTAAACTTGTTGTAAAAGGTTTTCGTCATCGACCAGGTGTGGATTGTGATGAAACCTTTTCTACTGGCTATGCTTAAGTCCATTCGGATACTACTTGCCATTACTACATACCATGACTACGATATCTGGCGGTTGGGTGTCATGACTGCTTTTCTAAATAGTAATTTAGAAGAGAGTGTCTATAAGTACACAGCCAGAGAGCTTCGTAGACAGTGGGAGCAGCGGAAACGTGTGCAAGTTGCTTTGTGGGTTAAAGCAAGCATCACGGAGTTGGAACATCTGTTTTGATGTGGTGGTCAAAGAGTTTGACTTCATCAAAATGGTAGATGAACCTTGTATATACAAAAGATAGTAGGGAGTATGGTGGTGATCCTCATAATGTACGTGGATGACATACTCTTGATAGGAAAAGAGTTTCATATGCTACGCTCGATCAATCTCCTCTTATCACAAGGATTCTCCAAATAAGATCAATTAGATACCTCCTAAATCCTGGATTTTTTGATCTATGAGATAGATCTAAATGGATGTTAGGATTCTCAGTAGGTGTAATAAGATGGTATCAATCGATCCTGGGGAGAATCACTGGAAAGGTTCCAGGGTGATAAGGAAGACTGAATATCAATCACAGGCATTGTCTTTACCCTCAGTAGAGGGACGGTATGTTGGAAGAGTTCTAAGCTAGATACCGTGACATACTAGACGATAAAGGCTGGATACATCGCTACCAAGTATGCTACCAAAGAGGCAGTCTGGATCTATATAAGTTCATGAGATGAACTTCGTTCCTACCATTGTGAGACAATAGTGTTGTGTCTTATGCCTAGGAAACCCCATCCCATCTGTGATCCAGACATATTCTGAGGCAGTATCACCTGATCATGGAGATGTTTGATCTCCAGGGAGATTGAGGTTAGGAGAGTTGACACGAAGGACAACGTAGAGGATCCACCCACGAAGGCCCTTCCCCAGACGCAATTGGAGAGATTCTTTGGGATGTTGGGTATGAGATACTACAACACATGGCCTTAGTGCAAGTGGGAGATTGTTAGTTATATGTATGCCCTAGAGGCCATTATTGTACACATGATGTATAAGTTGGGATTCCTTAGCACCTAGCCTAGGGTTCGCAAGTATCACACATGCCACAACAAGAATTTTAAAGGGTGCTAAGCAATCAAACTACGAATCATACTAGAAAAATAGGGTAACAAAAACTTGTGATCTAACATTACAAAGACAGGTGAACTAGAATACAACCATTGTAGATCCGGTCCTTCACTTCTAAAGCTCCGTGTTGACGTCCCTTCGCTGCGATCATCGAGCTCCCGGGCTCTAGTGATGGTTTCCTCGGAGAAATGAACGGATTTGCTCGTAGTCTTCGAGGCCGAAGATGATCTACGTCGAGGAGACTCAAACCCAAGCTAACCCTTCACTTGGTCATAAATTTTGTGAAGAGAACACCCTAAACTAAAGGGCAAGTAGTAGAGGATGATGAAATAGGAAGTGGGTTCGCTTTAGATTTATTTTTCTCACTTTATTTCTTCACTTAGAAAAAACCTAGAAAGCTTTTTTTCTTTTGGATGAAGAAGAAGAAGAAGAAAAAAGAATGAGAATGAAAACTCAAGTGAAGTTATTTGCAACCATGGGTATGTTAGCATCATATACTATCCTTTGTAGAGATTTAACCATGATTTTAGATAATGGTTTGGTTAATAAATATCTTAGGTGAGACAAATTAGTGGACTAGGTCAATGGAATCCACAAGTTTCTACAAGCTTGCAACCATGACCAATTTCCACTATGTTTGAATTACCAAAATAAATAAAATCCAAATACATTATCATGGTCATGGTGTAAGTCTCATACATACAAGTTTCATGTGGCATCTAGCATGACACAATTCATGTACATCAATATATATCATATATATACACTTTGTGCACATCAAGTGAGAAAATAATCTTAAGTGAACCAATACTAGTTAATATAAAGTAATATATCATATATATAATTATACATTAAATCATTAAATCAACACTTGATTTAATGATCCGGTCATATCACATATAACCGACTAATATCATGTGTATCAATATATCGAATAAACACTTGATTCGATAACCCGGCTATATTGCATATAACCGACCGATGATACAAATCGCGAGAATAGAATATGGTATCACATACTCGTATTATTCTCGGTCCCGCACATATCTCATATGTGCTCCTATTTCGTTTCGCTTGAGCCAGGAAACCTCTGTGTAGGACACTAAAGACTCATCAATACGCCGGCAATAGGTGGTGATCATATCAGTCGCCCACAAGCCGCAAACGGTCAACTAAACGTAATGGCCACCCGGGTATTGAGCGATCAGAAGTCAACGAGCAAGCCTGCTCATACTCCTGCGAATCCAATCAGTAACACTTACCGCACAGTCCGGTCTGTTCGTCTGATATGTTGCATATCTCGCCTAGGGGTGGTAAACGTCAGACCCCAGTAGCTTGATAAGTCATACCGATGTAAGGTCCATAACGAGCGTGAAACTACTGATAACACTTATCAGTAAATTACATCAACCGTGGCCAGGGATTTCCAGTTATGGCCAGTCGAGCATAGCGCAACATCAACCCCCAATACCGGGAGAGAAGAATCCCCTCCTATTGCTCATTGCCTCCATGTGACTCGGGACTGTACCCAAAAACCACCTGTTTCCATAACTCAGTAGAGCCATGGTAGGGTGGAGATCAAAGCATAGTGGGAGACACACAAGACTCTATGACGATCTCGGGTCGACAGACTAAGCTGTACCAGTGTCACCAGAGAACTGCCATCTGCCGTGAAGTATAATACCATCTGGGAGTTCTCGGCGAGTCCGTTCAGTGTACCCAGTGTCCAATGAGCACCCGTATACCATCTCTGATGTCAAACACAAACAAGCAGAGATCGAATGTATGACCCATCCTAGGTCAATACAATCTGATATAAATAAACCTCAATATGAATAAGTCTGCAGCATGCTAAACTGGCAATGTAATCTCTATACATGAGTGTAGTGCCAAGTGCTCGTGCCAGTGCCTCAGGTAATAGCATATCATGAATATGAGGTAAAATCAGTGTAATCAAATCTGCATGTACGTGGATCCCGTCCACTCGTCACCCAATGACAATAACCATCATGCATGTAAATATCATCAGCATATGCATGGAAATATGAGGATATAACCAAAAGCATGGAACCTGAGTGCCTAGCATCGACACTCGAAAACATCATGAAAACCTGTGCCTAGCATCGGCACGTAAATCCTCATATATCGGGCATCCGTCTGTCCGGGTCAGCCCACTCTCTCATACATCGGGCATCCGTCAGTCCGGGTCAGCCCACTCTCTCATACATCGGGCATCCGTCAGTCCGGTTCAGCCCACTCTCTCATACATCGGGCCCCACCATGTACCCTCATACGGCACCACTCCTCATATGGAGTATAAAATCAGGACCGATAAATCTCATGGTGGCAGCGCAAATATCATATCAAGGGAAAACGGGTTTTTCAAATAATTACATACCTTCCTTTGAAATTATCCACGGTTCCCAAATCCAGAAATATCATGAAAACGAATATCTCGATGTGTATAATCAGAAAGCATGATGTATGTGACATATTAATGAAATGCAAGTACAACAGGATATCATGCAACATGGAATAATAGTATGCACATACAAGGTCCTATCCTGATGCAATAATACTACTGTGTAGTGACATGGCAATTATCGATGATGAAGTGTGTGAGCCGGCAACAAGTGTACGTGGAACATATGCATCATCGATAATGGTGCTGGTGTCCTAGCAGCATGACTGTAATATATCAACAACACAAGCGATGCAATGCAAATAGCATGAGTATGCGGAATCGAATAATCAACGCAACAGTAAATAATCTACCTCAATAAATATATCATGCAGCCTTCACATTTGAAACAAGACGAATCGGGTTTTTAATAAAATAAGGGCTACGGTGTTTTAAGAAAAGATGCTTCGTTTGAATATACCAGTAGAATCCTTTTTGCCTATGTTTAAAATATCCCCGATTCGTTAGTTTTGCAATAGGTATGACTCGGGTCTAGTCCAATGTCTACTAAGCCAAGTCCATCAGGAGGGGTATGGAAACCACCTAAATCTGAGTCGATATATATATATATATAAATATAATAGTCAGTAATCCCGTCTCAATAGTATCACAAACGATATAACATCCTCGAGTCATGAGCACGGATCTATCATCAATCTAGCCTCGTACGGTAAATCGTCGTACGGCATCCCAATAGCTGGGTACAGGTCAATATCACATTCATCTCATCACATATCAGGTATCACTACCATCATATCACATAATCTAGGGTACAGATCTAAGTCTTGTACAATCGATACCATCTACAAAGGTTCATGCGGGGTAACACACATGCCCAAAATCCCGCTAAACCAGCATGTCGTATCTCAAATACGAACTCTGTCATATCGCCGAATCTCACGGCCTCAATCAAAACATATCGACTCATCTCAATCCCACGTATCATACTCAAATCCCGTATATGAACACATAGTCCTATACCCATGTGTAGATATACACACCCCCAAATGCGCAGAGATAAAGGAAAGAATGTATGCAAGTATATGTGTACGTGTATGTGTGGGTGCAACCACTACTCTAGGGTTTCACACTATGCTAAACCAATACATCCTTATCATCCATAATCCATTATTACCATCAATAAACTTAAACAACACATAATAAATATACGTGTGTATACGTATTCGTATACATCACCACGGACCGCAGGGGTGCTATACGCCATCCACCCGACTTCCCCCGTAGATATAAATATACTCACCTTGCGTTCTTTATCTGTCGACGTCGCCACGCGTTTGCTTGTCATCCCGAAGTCTTCATAGGGTACCTACACATTAACGTATCGCAAATGCGTATCAAAACCAATTCAAAACTAAAACGGCATACGAAACCCAAAAGCGATACGCTATGTTCTATAGGTTAGAACCTATGGACAACGCCTTCCAAAACCATCAACAACCCTCGATATCGTCGTATGAACGCCAAGTAGTCGAGGTAAAACACCATACCCAGATTCAGAATTATAAATACGGAATACGGAAACACGAATCCAAAACAGCAATTAAGAAAATAGGCTCCAGATTTCACCCTAGGTCAAATTAGACAAATCTATACATGCCAAGGGTCTAAACTACAGATAAGGGAACACCAAAACCAAAATGAGCCAATATGGGGTAGGTCTAGCCGCAAATTGCAGCCAAACAGAATAAACCTGTGGCCTGGAAAATGAGTTAGGGGCTAGGGTCTTGTGTGGTGATTCTAGGGCGCCTGCATATCTCACTGTCCAATCAATTTAATTTTCAGAGTCTCGGGGTAAAAGCAGATTCAATGTAACCATCACAGATTCACAATTTTTCCCCGACATCGTCTCATAAATCCGTATTCTGTGTTCTAGTCTCTAGTTTGATCCAAAATAACATCACACCAGGGGTTCTAAAGTCACCAAAATCCTCAATTTCACTCTTGATTTCAGATCCACCCTAAACCATAACTTGAATTTCCCAAAGTTCCTCAAAACACACAATATCGACAAAAAACTAGTATGGATGCATAAGAAATAGAAATACTATACTAATGGTGCAGAATTTACCTCCTTTGGCAACTCAAGAATTTTCTTGAGTTGCTCAAAGTCCTCAAAATCCACTCTTTCTTGGTCCAATGTGTTTGTCTCGAGCTCGTGCACCTTTTTTTTGAAAGGAAATTGGTATTTTGAGTTTGTTTTGGAGATGAAGTAGGGTGTTTTGTGGAGGGGAGGAAAGAGGGAAGCAGCAGCAGCTGAGCAAGAAGGAGAAGAAGAGAGAAAATGAAGAAGAGGATGAAGTGAGACTAAGTCAAGAGAACCCCTTAACTTTCTCTCTCTCACCCACCTACTACACCATTATTCTAATCAAATTCTTTTCTTTTCTTTTTCTAAAACCTTCTCACTCAAATAGTAAACCCAAAGTAAAGCCATGGTAATAAAAATGTAACACAGGTGTAGAAAAAGATATGTGCATGTTTTGCACAAAAATGCCAAAAATTCGATTAGCGATTTTTAATCACGATTAGCGCTAAATTAGCATATAAATAATCATAAAAACTTAAAAATGGCATAATTCCATAAAATACCCTATTTTAGAATTTTCCATAATTTTTCCCCATTTATTGTATTTAATTATACCGGAATATTAAAATATTCATTAGAATAATATTAAATTATAAAACTTCCCAAAAATAATATTTTATTATTTTGAAACGTTACAGTATTGTAGACTAGATCATATCAATACGACACGACTAGCTATGTTACATAATGATGGATACTTGAACTCGTTCGAATTTACATCTTATGAAACTTGTTAGT
Source organism: Agapanthus africanus (assembly GCA_030015575.1). NCBI lineage: Eukaryota > Viridiplantae > Streptophyta > Magnoliopsida > Asparagales > Amaryllidaceae > Agapanthus > Agapanthus africanus. Next base: position 480,354,915 of record JASDDO010000014.1, on the reverse strand, counting down.
CATGTCTCAAAGGCAAAATGATCAAAACTCCGTTTACTAGACACAGAGAAAGAGCTACTGAACTCTTGGGACTGATAAATAATGATGTATGCGGTCCTATGTCTACACATGCCAGGAATGGTTCCTTATACTTCATTACATTCACCGATGATCTCTCAATATTCGGACATGTGTTCCTGTTGAAACACAAATCTGAAGCTTTTGAGAAATTCAAGGAATATAAGTGCGATGTAGAGAACCAAACGGGTAAAAGTACTAAAATCCTTCAATCTGATAGGGGAGAAGAATACTTAAGCACGGAGTTCCTGGATTATTTAAAAGATAATGGGATTCTCTCTCAGCTTACTCCTCTGTATACACCATATCACAACGGTGTATCGAACCGGAGGAATCACACCCTATTAGATATGATGCGCTCTATGATGAGTAATGCTGAGTTGCCTATTTCCTTTTGGGGTTATGCACATGAGACAGCCGCATACCTATTGAATAGAGTTCCAACCAAATTAGTGCATACCACTCCATATGAGATATGGAATGGGAAGAGACCATCTCTTAAACGAGTTAAGATATGGGGTTGTCCGGCCTATGTTAAAAAGTAAAATCTGGATAAGCTCGAGATAAGGTCTGTTCTGTGCAAGTTTATAGGATATCCCAAGCATTCGCAAGGGTATATCTTCTACTACGGTGAGGAACAAAAGGTATTTGTTTCTCGGAATGCCATCTTTTAAGAAAAGGAATTTCTTATGAAAGAAATTAGTGGTCGTGAGGTAGAACTGGAAGAAGTTCCAGCTACACAAACTACGGCTGATGATTTGGTAGAACCAGAGGATTCGATAGTCTCCAACAAACCTCAGCCACTCCGCAGATCTAGTAGGGTTCCTCATCCACCTGAGAGATACTACGGTTTTCTAGTAGACAGTGAGAGCGAGATTGCATCATGGAAGATGATGACCCAACTAGTTTCGAGCTGGCCATCACGAGTGGGGACTCAGTGAAATGGCTGGATGCAATGCAATCTGAGATGGAATCCATGTACTCCAACAAAGCATGGACTTTAGAAGTTGCTCCTGAAGGGATAAAACCCATCAGGAGCAAGTGGATATTTGAGAAAGAAACTTGGTGTAGATGGAAAAGTTGAGACTTTCAAAGCTAGACTTATAGCAAAAGGTTTTCGTCAACGACCAGGTGTGGATTATGATGAAAAAATTTCTCCTGTGGCTATGCTTAAGTCTATCCGGATCCTACTTTCCATTGCTGCATACCATGACTACAAAATCTGGCAGTTGGACGTCAAGACCGCTTTTCTAAATGGTGATTTAGAAGAAAGTGAGTTCATGACAAAGCCAGAGGGCTTCGTAGATAGTGGGAGCAGCGGAAAGGTGTGCAAGCTGCTTACATTAATCTACGGATTAAAGCAGGTATCGCGGAGTTGGAACATCTGTTTTGATGTGGCAGTCAAAGAGTTTGACTTCATAAAAAACGTAGACGAACCTTGTATATACAAGAAGGTTGTAGAGAGTAAGGTTGTCTTCGTCGTATTGTACGTGAATGACATACTCTTGATAGGAAACGATGTTCTTATGCAACACTCGGTCAAGCTCTTCTTATCACAATGGTTATCCATGAAGGATCTGGGTGACGCCTCTTACATCCTGGGGAGAATCACTGGATAGCTGTGAAGAGCATTCTTAAGTACTTGAGAAGCACTAAAGAAATGTTCTTGGTGTATGGTAACAGTGAACTCCATGTCGAGTCTTTTTACCGATTCGAGCTTCCGAGTGATAAGGACGACTGTAAGACAGTCTCGGGTTTTGTCTTTACCCTGAGTAGAGGGACGGTATGTTGGAAGAGTTCCAAGCTAGATAGCGTAGCAGACTCGACGATAAAGGCTGAATACATCGCTACCAACGATGCTGCCAAAGAGGCTGTCTGGATGAACAAGTTCATGAGATGAACTTGGTGAGGTTCCTACCATTAAGCATCCAATAATTATGTATTGTGATAACAATGGAGATATGGCTTTGGCCTAGGAACCCCGGTCCCATCAGTGATCCAGACATATTCTTAGGCGGTATCACCTGAGCAGGGAGATAATTGATCTCCGGGAGATCGAGGTCAAGAGAGTTGACACGAAGAATAACACGGTGGATCCACTCACCAAGGCCATTTAAGAGACTTTTTGGGATGTTGTGTATGAGATACTACAACTATTGGCCTTAGTGCAAGGGGGAGATTGTTAGTTATATGTATGCCCTAGAGGCCATTATTGTACATGATTGTATATTATAGTGGATGCTTGGACATATATAAAGAGGAATTTCTTCCTCGACATGATAGTATGCTATCTGGTTGCTCTTTATCTTAACATGTACACTTGTATCATTATACTGTCTCTCTGTTACATATTGATAAAGTGCTTAGGATGTGTACTTGACTACCAGGACTATGATGCAGATCATACTAGTGAGGCCAGGATAGTCCATAAGTTCATCCTTTAATTGTTCCTGGTCGTGGGAGTATCGAAACAGGGCATTGATATTCAAGAGTAGACTAGTGTGTACATTTCTTGACCCTGTATGGGGCGATGGATGATCCCACATCCATTGGTGTTTGACATCAAAGATTGAACACAGGTGCTCATTGGAGAAGGGGTACACCAAACAGGACTCGCCGAGAACTCCTATATGGTTTTATACCTATCGTCAGATAGCAGTTCTCTGGTGACACTGGTACAGGTTAGTCTGTAGACCCGAGATCATCATAGAGTCTTGTGTGATTCCTACTGTGCTTTGATTTCCTCCCTACCACGCTCAAGAAAGCGTGCAAACAGGTGGATTTTGGGTACAGTCCCGAGTCACATGGAGGCAATGAGCGATAGGAGGGGTTTCGTCTATCCCGGCATTGGGGGTTGATGTTGCGCTATACTCAATGGGCAATAACAGGAAGTCCTTGGCCCGGGCTGATGCTGAGATTTACTGGTAAGTGTTATCAGTAGTTTCTCGACCCGTTATAAGCCTCATATCGGCATGACTTATCAAGTTATTGGGATTTGAGGTTTACCACCCCCAGACTCGATATGCGACATATCAGACGAAGAGACCGGACTGTACGGTTGTAACATTTTGGAAAATTATAAATATTAATTTATAATTTTAAATATGAATATAATAAGTTTACAAAAAATGATATCGTTTATGAAATTGGGTATCGGAATTATATCCGTAAAAATGCAATTATTTTGGTAAATATGAAGAAAAATATGTGATATCATAAAAATGATATTTTTAATTAGTTTAACATGACATTGTATTTTACATTAAGATAACGATATATAAGTGTTAGAATAAGTATTTCATTCTTATTAAACATGGATTTAGATTTTTACATGGAGGGTTTTAATTAAAGAAAAAGGGTTTTCTTCTGTTTCTTTTATTTAAAATGAGGATAGGTTTATGTTAGCTAGGTTTAACCCTCACCTTAAGCACACCCTCACCCATGCTCACATCCTTCCACCTCATGTTTCAAACACTTACACCGCCTCCTTCTCTCTTAACACCTCATGCTCTCTGTACACAACACAACACATACACTTAGTGATTTCTTAGGCTTTCTCAGACTGAACAGAACTATTTCTCCAACTCCAACAAAAATATTCTAAGTGTTCACCAATTTTAATGAAGAAAATCCTTAATCCCTTCATCAATTTTGTTCACACCATCAATCTAGAAGCCACTACAACCCCTAAGAGCCTCCATCATACAATCCTTGAGTTGGAATTTCTTTGTTCTCATTCCATATAGGTAAATATCATCTTACTTTTAAATTTTGAAGTGATAGTGAGTTTTACTTGCTGGCTGAATATCAGTGACATGTTAGGGGTTTTGAATTTTTTTGATGACTTTATATTGATAATTAGCTAATTGTTAAAACTAAAAAGTTGTATATAATTTCAATATCATTTAGACAAAAATATTTGGTTAATTTTTACTATAAAATAAATTTTACACGAATTTTTAAAGAAAAGGTTTCCAAACTGGAAATTTCATTTCCAGCGGCTGTTTTTCACTCATGTTGTAACAATTTTCTTAATTTTCCTGTTAACAATTTGGAGAATATGAAAATTGTAGGTGGTATATAATTTTGTTTAGATATCTGTAAAATTTTCATTTTTCTTATTCTATTTACAAAATCTAGAGATATCAAATTTTTAGTGAAGGTGGTTTTCTGGTTTCTTCAGATTATAAAGAAACATGTTTTTATTTTGCATTATTTCATGTCCTATAGATAGAAATTGGAAAAGATATTTTGGGGAATCAAAGTTGACTCCTTTAACAATGTGTATAATTTTAGTTTCACTCTAAACATTGTGTTTAAGATTTCTGGTGATTTTTCGAAGCGAGCCCAAAAACTGCCATTTTCTGAGCTAACATTTTCAAACAATATGCATCCGAGCATTGTATTTTTATCGCTACATTTTTCCAGTAAGATAATGTTATTGACGAGCGTGTTCTTACATTTAAAGGAGTATTAGCGGAGACGCTGAAGGCGTTAAGACGAGGAAAAGCGATTGTGGATTTCGACGAGTTCGACAAGTTGGTGAGTAGATTTACATCTACGGGGGAAGTCGGGTGGATGGTGTATAGCACTTCCGCAACCATATAACTAGGATAGTTATGCTATCTAGTTAGTTGTTAGTGTTAATTCAAGATAATGGTATTAGTGTTATGTTGCATCTAGTATATTATTTATGTGCATAAAGTTTTATTCATGGTTTGGTAGATTTGTATGAGAGATCATGCCGTACTTGAGATAATTTGGATATTATGATAATATGGATATTGTACGAGGAATCATACCGTACTTGTGATAACGAGATTAGCATGCCGAATAATGGCCAAGATTCTTTTATACTGGTAGAGTCATGTTTTATTTCGTTTTTGAACGTAATACTTGAGTGAGCTATACTCTTTTAAAAACTAACGATTCGTTTCCCTTTTCAATGATAAATGACAAGGACGCGATGTCAATTTCCAATACGAATATCTATTTTCACCTAAGGCAGCTTCCTTATTTCAAAACCAACGTTTCGTTCCATTTTCAAAGATAATGGTATAGCTCATAGCAAGTAGTTACAATTAATAGTTACGCTTAGATTTACCTTACATGTTCGTGATATATTTATCGATGTTATATGTTTCCGTGAAATGAACACAATGATAGAACACTACATAACTACCAATGAGTATTATGTTGCATAAGCACATATACATATGTTACACTACACCTCATTGGTACTGCCATGTCACTGTAGGACTGTTATACTACGTGATGCGTATGTAGATGTCGATACGAGTATACTATATACACTTTTAGAACACTTACACAAATACTAATGATTGCCATGCTGCATGAGCACAGACGCGTATGCTACACCACACATCATTAGTATTGCCATGACACAGTAGAATTGATATGTTTGTTACCTGTATGTCTATATTTATGTACAGTACCATCCTTACCTGCTGAATTTTTGTGAACATCAGTAACATGGATATTCGTATTTGATTCTTATGAGTTTTCAAGATGTTTTATTTTGATGATATATATCAGTGGTATGGGACGTTGTTATATATGTGTGTGTATGTGTGTGTGTGTGTGTGTGTGTGTGTGTGTATATATATAATATATATCATCAGAAGGATCTATGAGATTATTCTTATTCTTTACTTGTTATCTTTGGATATGATGAGTTGATGTCCACCATGAGTCATTTTTATGTTTTGATTTTACTCCGAACCGAGTGGGGGGGCTATACGGTTACGGATTACTACGTTATCCAGACTAAGTGGGGGGATATACAGTCGGATACATGGTGGACCCGGTCGAGACTGAGGAGCAGGATAGCCGCAGTAGAGGCGGGGAGCCTAGCGAGGATACTCGATACCGGAGATAAAGATGAGCACGGCAGATATCCAGGGGATACTGACCGGGGCTAGATTGGACACGGCGGATATCCAGGGGATACTGACCGGGGCCAGGGATATCGGGTGGCGATCAACTGTTAAGATGGTGTCGACGACATCTGTATTTGTGTGTCGATGATGGACACGAGAGATTTGAGGATTTTCGTATCGGTGATGGACATGAGGGATTTCTGATTTTGGGTGTCGATGCTGAACATCCAAATGTTGATATGTTGCTATCATGCGAGGTATGCAGTTATGTTATGAGTTCTTGTAGCCGACCTGGACTGATCGGGGGGACAGTACCTGCATACCTTTTTACGAGTAGTTGCATATAAAAAGGAATTCAAAATCGAGCTATAGTCTCATTATTTTGACGTGTCTGGTATGACATTGGAATTTTTTAAATTTAAACCTCTTAACACTATTCATTAAAACAGCAGGATGTATATCTTAAATAAGATACCTATTATATTTCATACTATCACGTCTGCTTGTATGCCGTGACATTTGTATTCCGCGGCTATTTTAAAGAAGAGGTTTTACATATATATTTTCGGCTACTTATGGGCTTATACCTAGATACAGGTCATTTGCATTGATACATTCTATTTTGGGTTTATGTGATGGATAGAGTTACATTTATGATACATATGCATATCATATTTTATATTAGTGCAAGATATGATAGTATTATATTTATGACCTAGGTATAGTTGTGCGTTTCGATTTCTACCTTGTGATGTACTTTTATTCACTGATTTGGCAACTCATCACCGTTGTGCCATAGTTTCTTGCAGGTTTTACCGCTTGGATTATCAGCGGCTTGGGGCACACATTCCTTTCGGTGATTGCTTTGGTAGGTGGGTTACTGTTGTATCGTACTCACACTTGTATATTCTATCTTCTTGTATCTAGTAAAACTCCATCGACTTAGAACTGGTATATTGTGGACTTACAAGCGAGACTTAGAATTGTGTGTTGTGGGCGCCGTACTCATTGGAGTCGACCTTTTTATATTGTTGATTTTGTTTCACTTTTCTTTTCTTCTCCATTGTGCGTCGTATAGTGTTTTCTTGGTTTCTCCGTCATTTGGGCGTGGAAGCTAGCTCCCGTTGGGATGCTATTTTTTATTATTATATTTGTATCGGGTTTTATTCAAAATTTACAAAGGAGGCGATGTCGAAATTTGAAACGTCATAGATGTTTTTCAAACATACTTAGTTAGACTTAAATGTTTATTTTAAACTGATCCCATCTGATGACTATTTTAAACCTCACCTCCAATATTTTCAAAAAGGGTTTAGATTCTGGGTTTCGGCTTACTTGGACCGCGTCGACGTCTTTAGATGTCACGTGATTTAAGTACCGGTCACGCGCCACATTCGGGTCGTGACAAAGTTTGTATCAGAGCGTTTGGTTTAACCTTTATTCGAGTCTATGTTTGACTATATGATGTCTAGGCATACACTTTTGTTACCTAGGCTTGACCTTATAGGACTTAGACTTGACTTTGGGGTGTTATACCCGAACTTTCGTTACATAGGATGACCTTGGTTGATGGAGTAGGTACTAACTAGAGTGATGTACCGTACATATGTTCCGCGGCATATTTACGATATGATACTCCACCTAAGTTACCTTAGGATATATATCTTGAGATCTTTTTTTCTATTTCTTCCGTTGATCTATCCTCGTTGATACATGTTGATTTTTCTAGTCGCCATGTCTATGCGAGCCGAGAGGACTGCGATTAGAGACACGGTCATGGAAGACTTGTCTGGGACGAGGGCTGACCAGGATGACATTCTGGTGACATAGGGACATGTTGTTTATCTATACCTGATCCGGTTTTATTGTTAAAGCAAGAGTTCTTCGGGATCCGCCCTAGAGGGTTGGGTCATTGCTGGAGATCAGCCGAACTTAGAGGCGTGATGTTTTTCCCTCTCTAAAGATCGTGGTGTTGCCTACTGTTCAGACAGTGGTACCAGTCGTTGCTAAGATTGTCGAGGTGTTTCTTCCAGAATTCATGAAGTTAAAAGTCGCCGATATTTATGAGTATAGATGGACTAGAGGGTTCGTAGTCATTCAGATGAGTGACAGCTAGGATATTTAATCCGTTGTGATGCTCCGATGCGAGATTGGTGAAGTTGATTAGTTTCTTTTTGATGGGTCTTTCTCATACCTGATGCGAGTCACTCAAGAGAGATCGTGTAGTAAGTTTTCTTCCGACGAATTGGGACGAGTTCTTGAAGGTGAGCTTAGCCAGATTCTTCTACAGAGTATCAGAGATGCCGGATTCGTATTTTTGAGTTGTTGTGAAAGACTCTGAGCTTGGTCATAACTGTGTATGACTTGCAATTCGTGTGACTATCGCGATACGCTCCTTATTTGACTGATACTCGAGAGTAATGGAACAGGAGATTGGTACGAAGCCTCAAAACGCAGTTGTTCTTCCCCTTCAATACTGGAGGTTCGATGTGTACGCAAATGCGCCTACGACCACACTTTCAGAGGAAAAATCTTGAGGAGATTGCAGTTGTTTCGAAGTAGAAGTGGATTCAGTAATGAGTGCTAGTTCTGGACAGAATTGATAGATGCAATCGGCAGGAGACTTGATGGGTTCATTCATGGATACTATAAAAAGTAAGATTGGACCCAGGATAAGTTGTTTGGCGCACACGCAGAGGTTAGAGATCGCCGTCGTCGACATGTTGCATTATGAGAGACTGGACTATTTGGCAAGGAAGTGTCTAAGGAAATATCAGCATAAGACCGTTTGCGTCGTTGTTCCTCACCAGATGATTGTATAAAGAGGCCGTGGCATTAGTGATCTGCAGGATAAAAAAGAATTCAGAGACAGAGAACGCTAGACCGTGGCAGAAGGCAAGTAGTAATCCTTGCTATGCCAATTCCGGGTGTATAGACACCTTTCGACATTGAGGAAGATATACTTCGATGTCATTTATTTTCGATTTACATTTTTTATGATCCGAATATTTCATTTTCAAACATTGAAAAGGGGACAACTCAACGCCCGTTATTTTAACATATGTATTTTGAGGATTTGAGGGTCACACAATGTTTTGTGCACCCCAGGTGCACTTGATGAGATTTCCATGCACGGTGATTGCACTTTGATTTATGTTTTGTGCACACCAGGTGCACTTGTTTGAGATTTTCGTGCGAGGTGACTGCATTCGATTGGAGTGTCGTGTACACCAGATGCACCAGACTGATATTTTCCGTGCACATCAGTTGCACATGATTAAGAGATTTTATACACACACACACACACACACTCTCTAGGTATACTCGGTATGATTTTGTGCACACCAGTTGCACATTTTAATGTTTTTTGCATCCCGATGCACTTCAGATTTGTTTTGTGCACCTCTATGCACTTGAGATTTGTTTTGTGCACTCCGATGCACTGGATATTGATCTTGTGCATTCTAGATGCATTCTGTAATTGCTCCCTGTACATTTGATGCAGTAGATATTGTTTTTATACACACTTGTTGCACTTGACGCTGTTTTTGGTTCTCATGTACACCGTGACGTGTGGTTTGAGATTTCCATGCAAACCCGTTAGGGTTGATTTTGTTTTCATGCTTTGCACTTAAGAGAATATCTTATAGATTTGATTTATATATTTTCGCTTGGTCGTGTGCTACCGATATTGCATTACGACTATGGCATTGATTGTGTACTTGGTATACACAACGGTTTTCGTATTTGGAATTTTGAATCATAACTAGCGCAAATCTCATAGCAACTGCTAGAATTACAGTTATGTGAGTTTTATATCTTTTTGAGATTTCACGCACACTGTTGTGTTATGTTACATCTTAGCTCGTGTGGGACTTTGGAGTTCCGTTATATTGAGCGGACTATATGTTTTAAAATTTGGACCCCGGCAAATTGTTTTGAAATGAGTTGATTTGATTGAGAAAAGTGTTTTATGATGGGGTTAAATTTAAATTCGGAGACCGAATTTTTTTAAGGGGGTGATATTGTAATATTTTGGAAAATTATAAATATTAATTTATAATTTTAAATATGAATATAATAAGTTTACAAAAATGATATCGCTTATGAAATTGGGTATCGGAATTATATCCGTATAAATGCAATTATTTTGGAAAATATGAACAAAAGTGTGTGATATCATAAAAATGATATTTTTAATTAGTTTAACATGACATTGTATTTTACATTAAGATAATGATATATAAGTGTTAGAATAAGTATTTCATTCTTGTTAAACATGGATTTAGATTTTTACATGGAGGGTTTTAATTAAAGAAAAAGGGTTTTCTTTTGTCTCTTTTTATTTAAAATGAGGGTAGGTTTATGTTAGCTAGGTTTAACCCTCACCTTAAGCACACCCTCACCCATGCTCATATCCCTTCACCTCATGTTTCAAACACTTACACCTCCCCCTTCTCTCTTAACACGTCATGCACTCTCTACATAACACAACACATTCACTTAGTGATTTCTTAGGCTTCCTCAAACTGAACACAACTATTTCTCCAACTCCAACAAAAATATTCTAAGTGTTCATCAATTTTAATGAAGAAAATCCTTAATCCCTTCATCAATTTTGTTCACACCATCAATCTAGAAGCCACTACAACCCCTAAAAGCTTCCATCATACAATCCTTGAGTTGGAATTTCTTTGTTCTCATTCCATATAGGTAAATATCATCTTGCTTTTAAATTTTGAAGCAATAGTGAGTTTTACTTGTTGGCTGAATATCAGTGACATGTTAGGAGTTTTGAATTTTTTTGATGACTTTATATTGATAATTAGATAATGGTTAAAACTAAAAAGTTGTATATAAATGCCATATCATTTAGCCAAAAACATTTGGTTTGGTTTTACTGTAAAATAAATTTTACACGAATTTTTAAAGAAAGGGTTTCCAAACTGGAAATTTCATTTCGAGTGGCTGTTTTTCACTCAAGTTGTAACAATTTTCTTAATTTTTCTGTTAACAATTTGGAGAATATGAAAATTTTATGTGGTATATAATCTTGTGTAGATATCTGTAAAATTTTCATTTTACTTATTCTATTTACAAAATCTAGAGATATCAAATTTTTAGTGAAGGTGATTTTCTGGTTTCTGTAGATTATCGAGAAACATATTTTTATTTTGCAATTTATTTCATGTCCTATACATAGAAATTGGAAAAAATATTTGGGGGTATCAAAATTAACTCCTTTAACAATGTGTATAATTTTAGTTTCACTCTAAAAATTGTGTTTACGATTTCTGGTGATTTTTCGAAGCGAGCCCAAAAACTGGCGTTTTCTGAGCTAACATTTTCAAACAATATGCATCCGAGCATTATATTTTTCTCGCTACATTTTTCCAGTAAGATAATGTTATTGACGAGCATGTTCTTACATTTGAAGGAGTATTAACGGAGACGCTGAAGGTGTTGAGACGAGGAAAAGCGATTGTGGATTTTGACGAGTTCGACAAGTTGGTGAGTAGATTTACATCTACGGGAGAAGTCGGGTAGATGGTGTATAGCACTCCCACGACCATATAACTAGGATAGTTATGCTATCTAGTTAGTTGTTAGTGTTAATTCAAGATAATGGTATTAGTGTTATGTTGCATCTAGTATGTTATTTATGTGCATATAGTTTTATTCATGGTTTGGTGAATTTGTACGAGGGATCATGCCGTACTTGAGATAATTTGGATATTATGATAATGTGGATCTTGTACGAGAAATCATACCGTACTTGTGATAATGAGATTAGTATGCCGAATAACGGCCAAGTTTCCTTTATACTCGTAGAGTCATGTTTTATTTCGTTTTTGAACGTAATACTTGAGTGAGCTATACTCTTTTAAAAACTAATGATTCGTTTTCCTTTTTAATGATAAATAACAAGGACGTGATGTCAATTTTCAAAACGAATATCTATTTTCACCTAAGACTGCTTTCTTATTTCAAAACCAATGTTTCGTTCCATTTTCAAAGATAATAGTATAGCTCATAGCAAGTAGTTACAATTAATAGTTATGCTTAGATTTACCTTACATGTTCGTGATATATTTATCGATGTTATACGTTTCCGTGATACGAACACAATGATAGAACATTGCACAACTTCCAATGAGTATTATGTTGTACAAGCACATATGCATATGTTTCACTACATCTCATTGGTACTGTCATTTCACTGTAGGACTGTTATACTACGTGATGCGTATATAAATGTCGATACGAGTATGCTATATACACTTTTAGAACACTTGCACAAATACTAATGATTGCCATCCTGCATGAGCACAGACGCGTATGCTACACCACACATCATTAGTATTGCCATGACACAGTAGAATTGATACGTTTGTTGCCTGTATGTCTATATTTACGTACAATACCATCCTTACCTGCTGAATTTTTGTGAACATCAGTAACATGGATATTCGTATTTGATTCTTATGAGTTTTCAGGATGTTTTATTTTGATGATATATATCGGTGGTATGGGACGCTGTTTTATGTGTGTGTGTGTGTGTCATCATCAAATGGATCTATGAGATTATTCTTATTCTTTACTTGTTATCTTTGGATATGATGAGTTGATGTTCCACCATGAGTCGTTTTTATGTTTTGGTTTTACTCCGAACCGAGTGAGGGGGCTATACGGTTACGGATTACTACGTTATCCAGACTGAGTGGGAGGATATACAGTCGGATACATGGTATACCCGGTCGAGACCGAGGGGCAGGATAGCCGCAGTAGAGGCGGGAAGCCTAGCGAGGATACTCGATACCGGAGATAAAGATGAGCACGGCAGATATCTAGGGAATGCTGACCGGGGCTAGATTGGGCACGGCGGATATCCAGGAGATACTGACCGGGGTCAGGGATATCGGGTGGCGATCATCTTTTGAGATGGTGTCGACGATATCTGCATTTGCGTGTCGGTGATGGACATGAAAGATTTGAGGATTTGCGTGTCGGTGATGGACATGAGGGATTTCTGATTTCGGGTGTCGATGTTGGACATCCAGATGTTGATATGTTGCTATCATAGGAGATATACAGTTATGTTATGAGGTATTGTAGCCGACCAGGACTGATCCGGGGGACAGTACCTGCATACCTTTTTACGAGTAGTTGCATATAAAAAGGAATTCAAAATTGAGCTATAGTCTCATTATTTTGACGTGTCTGGTATGACATTGGAATCTTTTAAATTGTAAACCTCTTAACATTATTCATTAAAACAGCAGGACGTATATCTTAAATAAGATACCTATTATATTTCATACTATCACGTCTGCTTTTATGCCATGACATTTGAATTCCGCGGCTATTTTAAAGAAGAGGTTTTACATATATTTTTTCGGCTACTTATGGGCTTATACCTAGATACAGGTCATTTGCATTGATACATTCTATTTTGGGTTTATGTGATGGATAGAGTTACATTTATGATACATATGCATATCATATATTATATTAATGCAGGATATGATAGTATTATATTTATGACCTAGGTATCGTTGTGCGTTTCGATTTCTACCTTGTGATGTACTTTTATTCACTGATTTGGCAAATCATCACCATTGTGCCATAGTTTCTTGCAGGTTTTACCGCTTGGATTATCAGCGGCTTGGGGCACACATTCCTTTCGGTGATTGCTTTGGTAGGTGTGTTACTGTTGTATCGTACTCACACTTGTATATTCATATCTTCTTGTATCTAGTAAAACTCCATCGACTTAGAACTGGTATATTGTAGACTTATAAGCGAGATTTAGAATTGTGTGTTGTGGGCGTCGTACTCATTGGAGTCGACCTTTTTATATTGTTGATTTTGTTTCGCTTTTCTTTTCTTCGCCATTGTTCGTCTTATAGTGTTTGCTTGGTTGCTCCGCCGTTTGGGCGTGGAAGCTAGCTCCCATTAGGATGCTATTTTTTATTGTTATATTTGTATCGGGTTTTATTCAAAATTTACAAAGGAGGTGCTGTCGAAATTTAAAACGTCATAGATGCTTTTCAAACATACTTAATTATACATATATGTTTATTTTAAACTGATCTCATCTGATGACTATTTTAAACCTCACCTCCAAAATTTTGAAAAAGGGTTTAGATTCCGGGTTTTCGGCTTACTTGGACCGCGTCGACGTCTTTAGATGTCACATGATTTAAGTGCCGGTCACGTGCCACATTCGGGTCGTGACAACGGTAGTGTTACTTGCTGGATTCATGGGAGTTTGGAAAAGCTTGCTTGTTGATCTTCTAATCGCTCAATACATGGGTAGCCGTTACGTCCAGTTGGTACCTCTGACGGCTTGTTGGTAACTAATATGATCATTACCTACTGCTGGCATATTGACGAGTCTTTAGAGTCATGCACAGAGATTTCCTAGCTCAAGCGAAATGAAGTAGGGAACATATGTGATATGTGCGGGACCGAAATTAATACGTGTATGTGATACCGTATTCAAATCTCGCGATATATGATATCAGTCGGTTATATGAGATATAGCCGGATTATTGAATCAAGTGTTGATTCGATAAGTTGATATTTTTGGGTTATGCAAGCGTCCCGGCCATAAATCCGTGGCCAAATGCTGTCACAACCCGAAATATTAGCTCGCGACCAGCACTTGAATCACGCAACGTCTAAAGGCGTAACGGAATTCAAGTAAGCTGAAACCCAGAAATCTAAACCTTTTAAGAAAAATAGAAGAGGTGAGATTTTGAAATAAAGGTATAATGAAATCAAGTTTTCTTAATGCATAGAAAAGAAACATGAATGATGCAAGTGAAGTTTACTAGTTTGAAAACATGTTTCGTCTTTTAAAAAAAAATTGGCAGCACCTCCTTTGTATATTTTGATCCAAAACCACAAATACATAATAATGATAAAGGCATCCCCAAGCGAGAGCTAGCTCTTCGCCAAACGGCGGATCACAACCACGCAATACAGTATAAATAAGTATGCGATGCCCAACGGCGAAGTTCACCACAAAAAGATAAAGAAATGAGCAAGATATAACCCCAAAAGTGAATATAAAGCCCACCGCTCAAATCTCGCAACTACAAGTCTCACTAAGTCTCATCACTTATACAATTTACAACTTTTGATTGATGGAGTTAACTAGATACAATAAGAATATAGATACAAGAGCGGGTACGATACAAGTGTCCCACCTACCAACGCAAAATACCCGAATGCAACTGTGTGCCAGCGAAGCCGCTACTGATCCAAGCGGTCAACCTGCAAGAACTGTGGCACAACGGAGGTGAGTTGCCAACTCGTGAGTGGAAAAATATCAATAGATAGAAATCGAATAAACAATGACTCCTAGGTCAACTATATCATAAAGGTAATACTATGATATCTAGGGTGACCGGGTCTGTATATGTGCCAACAAGGTAGTCAATACCTATATGCAAGCGGATAACATCCAACAGTAAAAGTCAATGCATGTATATGGATCTCGTCCAACCATATAATCAATGTCTGTATGCACGTAAATATCATAAAGGAGTGTGCTTGGAAGTATGAGGATATATATCAACGGTGTCCCTCGCGACACATCAAAATCATGGAACCTGAGTGCCTAGCATCGACACTCGAAAACATCATGAAAACCGTACCCAGCATCAGCACGTAAATCCTCATATATCGGGCTCCGTCAGTCCGGATCGGCCCACGGGCTCCGTCGGTCCGGATCGGCCCATATCATCTCTCGACTCCGATTAGTATCCTCCGGATATCCGCCGAGCCCAAATACTATCACCGGTAGGTAGTAGTCCCTCTGCCAGGCTCACCGTCTACAACACAGCGATCCGTTCTCGCCCCGGGGTACTATACCGGGTCCACCATGTATCCGCAATCGGCCTCATCCGCCTCCTCGAATCGGGTTTCACATGTCGCTCTCAGAACCGAGAAAACACATGGTGGACGCACTGAAACATCATATCAAAAGGAACCGGGTTTTTAAAATAACACATAATCTCTTTTAAAATGTCCACGGTTCTCAAATCCAGAAATCTCATGAAAACAGCATATCTCAATGCGTAAAATCATAGAGCATGATGCATGCGACATATAATAGAAATGTAAGCATATCCGTATATCATGCAACATGGAATGGTGATATGACATATTAAGGGAAAACCGCTCTTTTAAAATGATTCCAGTTTTTAAAATATAACATGCGGTTCCCAATTTTATAATAAAACCAGTTATCTATATAGGTACAATATGAATATGCGCAAGTGTAGATGTACCAATGTATGTGTGCACAAATATGGATGTATCAAGGTATATGTGCACCAATATGGATATACAAATGTGTATATCCATAAGTATAGATGTATATGTCATGATGCAGCAACCCTACTGTGTAGTGACATAGCAATTATCGATGATGAAGTGAGTGAGCCGGCAATCTGTGTACATGCAACATACGCATCATCGATAATGGTGTAAGTGTACTAACACAGGTATATGCAATGCAATGATAATATCATGAATGCAGCGCAAGGTAAATCATCAGCTAAAAGCTATAAGGTATACGTAACTATCATATGTCCGAGTCGGTGAATCTATCGATCGGCATCTAGCCTCACAGCATCACGTACGGTATAATCCATCGTACGACATTCTTTAGTCAAGGGTATGGATCAACCAACAAGTCAAACTCATCACGCACGGAAAATCATCGTGCGGCGGCATTAAGCTAATAGGGATCCTATCATCCTATAAGACAAATGAGGGTACGGCCTAATATCACATACGGCCTATCATCCGTGATTCACAACATTCTATATATGTATATCTATACACCTATGTCCCAGGTCACAACCACGATAATCTCATATCAGGGGACCGGCAGGGTATAAATCATCTCGATCGACTCGCATCCGTATACCAACATATTATCATATCATCATATCCGTCTTATATTCTTTTCATCACATTTATATCTCTACTAAGTATAAGTATCTAACCTAACATACACACCCGAACCATACAATCAGATTTTTAAAGAAGCGAATCGTAGTTTTGAAAATAGGGGTTACGGTGTTTTTAAGAAAAGGATATCATTTGAAAATCCGTAACATCCCTCAAGGTATAATTTAAAAGATACATACGATTCTTCGGTTTAGAAAAAGGTGTGGTTCGGATGACACATCTACATCGACTATCTTGTCCTACAGAACCCTAAACGGCAGTATCGACAAACGTCGTCCTCGAATTCAGTCATCACATAATAGCCGAATATATCATTTCTAACTATCCTTAGCTTCTAATATAGTATCACTAACTGTCCTTTACTGTAACCCTAGTTTCCTAATCTAGGTTTCCTAACCATATTCTATAAATTAATTTTCCATCAAAAGTTTGCGGGGGTGCTATACGCCATCCACCCGACTTCCCCCGTGGATATAGATCCACTCAGCTGGTCTTCGCTTGCCGAAATCGATGACTCCATGCCCCGTCGCCTTGGAATCCATGCAAAGGTACCTACAATAATAAACAATCGCAATGCGCATTAAAATCAAGGCGGAAAAACCAAAACAGTACACGTTTTGCTCATAGGTCAAAACCTATAGCTTTGCGTGCAAAACATGACCAAAAACCCTGGTCGTGGACGTCCAAACGCCACACGACGGAAAAACAATACGAAATACCAAAATCAAGTCAAAACGAAGTCGTAAAACAATGCACCAACTCATGGAAATGGTCCCAGATTTTACCTTAAGCCAAATTGGTCAATTTTGCATATATGGAGTGCCTAATTTACATCTAAAGGGACCCCAGAACAAGTACGAATCAATTCTGAGCTACCCTGGCCACAAATTGCGGCCAAATTGAATAAATCTATGGCCTGGGTGCAGGGGATGGGGCTCAGGTCTTGGTGGTAGCTTCCTAGGTGCCTGCACGACTCCCAGTAATTGCAAAATCATTTCTAGTGTCTCCGGGTTGCTCCAGATTCCAAAATACCCTCTAAAATCACACATTTATCCGATGTCGGAGTTTCTAAATCCGTGTTTTTGGGTTTCTAAGCTCTGGTCCAGGTCATTAAACAGCCCCCAAGTCTAGTTAACAGCCACAACATCACCAATTTTCAAACAAACACTCAACCCTTTACTAGGGTTTCCCAAACTTCACTAAACCTCACAATTTCACATCTAAACACATATGAATACTAAAGTAAATGAAAAACTACCCAATTGGTGAAGGGATTACCTCATATAGCACCTATGAATCCCTAAGATCATCAAAATCTGAATTTTCTTGGTCTCATGTGTAGAGGTTGAAGAGGGGATTAATTTTTGTGAAGGGTGTGTAGGGTTTTGGGGATTATTGGGAGATAGATCTAGGGATGGAAGGGGAGGGTTGTGAGCTTGAGGAGATGAAGGAGAGAAGATAAAATGATGGGGGAAAGAAGTGGCAGCACCCCCCTCCCTCTCTCACTATAATTCACACACACTCTCTCTCTCTCTCTCTCTCCAAAAGTATACCTACCCCATCATTATGTCCCCTTGACTTTTCTTTTTCTTTTTCTCTCTACCAATAAACTATAATACATAGCCCAAATGAAATGAAACATGTAACAAAATGAAACATGTCATGGTGCACCAACCATGGAAACTGTAAAAACGCGGATTTGGCTTAATCGCGATTAGTAGTGCACTTATCGAGTTTTTATCAAAACTGAATATAATAAATTTTAAAAATGCCAAATCCTTAAAATATATTTTTAAATGAATAAATCATTTTAATTCTATTTATTTCATAATTATCGGTATATATTTATACTCTTTTTCGCAAACCCCAATTTCGTAAATCGGGCAGTTTTCGGGAAAAATATTATTTTAATATTAAATTCCAAAAATAATATTTTATATTTTATGAAATGTTACAGTCTTCCCCCCTTAAATAAATTCGGTCCCCGAATTTAAATTTAAAACCCCAAAATCTAAAACATTTCAATAATCGGCTCAAAACAACGGGGCTCTGAAATCATGGAAAACGCAGAAATAACACAACGCGCCAAGTGCGCATGAAAACGAGTACGAAACTAAAAATCGAACTCCGTCAAGCGTCACGCAAATCATCTAATTTTGCACGCATATCCTCGGAGTTACAATGGAGATACAGATCTCGAAATCCACTACCGAAATCCAATATACACAGTCAAATACTATAATACGTGTATAGTACGCATTTTAAAAACTCCAAAATCTGAATAAAATACATTGAAAATCTTTTCTAAATCGCCGCGGGAATGCGTAACTCACGGCATAACTGATGGACGCTCATTTTAAAATAATAATATATGTCCATATATGTTTTCTTAAATACGCGTTCCGTCGTTTTCAAAATATCCCAAAAGGTTTTCCTTTATAAACGTTCGTGTCGCTCACAGACACGTAGGAAATAGCGAGACTATAGCTCCTCTTGAAAACCCTTTTGGTAATCTTTTAATGCATGCAAAGTACTCAGGTACTGTCCTCAGATCAGTCATGTTTGGCTACTACACAATATAGTGCCTAACATGAAAACAAAATACTCAAAAGCAAAATTAGCCTCAAAAGGCGTATCCAATAATCACATGCGTCTGGTGCGCATGGAATCAAATCCAAATACAGGTGCCACAATACGCACAAAGCAAAACTAAGTGCAATGGGTGTGCACAAAAGCATCTGTCCACTGCAATGGTGTGCATGACAGCAATATCGGGTGCATTTGATATGCACAAGAATCCAATCTGTTGCACAAGTTGCACAAAACAATATCGAGTATCAAAATCGAATCGACGGTATACAACACATTTCAATCCGAATCAAAATCAGGTATACCGTGGTATATAATCGCACAACCATGTGCATCAACGTGCACAAAAGCAAATCGAATAATAAAATGCATGAAAACTATGCCGAAAGCATAAATCAAATCATATGCATGCCCTAGGCATGAAATCACAATAAATATCTCGAATGACATCAAAACGAAGTCAGGTGCAACTGTGGTGCACAAAATACGTATCAATGCACTACAAGGACATATAAGCTATACCGAGTGCAAAAATCAAATCATCCATATGAAATCCATGAAATCATAGACATGTGCAGCCAAGGCACAAAACCGATATCAAGTGCAATAAATATGCACAAATCAAAAACCAACACAATGGTGTATAAAAACATATCTCAAGTGCAATAACTATGCTCAAAATGTAAATACCCAGTAGGTGCAGCCATGGTGCACGAAATCAATATCAGGAAACTCGTCATCAAAACTCAAATCCAAGCGATATAAGCGTGATACTCGGATCACAAACTCAAATCGCAACAAGGGACATCGAGGTACACCTCCTACAATGTCGAAAATTAAACCGGTGTGCCTAAAACTGGCAGGGTAAGAACATCCGTTTGCTTTCTGCTCATGGCCTGGCATCTTCTGTCTCTGGGTCCTTATCTTCTCTATGGATTACCAATCTCACAATCCATCGGCTCATTGGCCCTGTCAGGTGTGCTAACGGGAACGATTCCGCTCTAGCACTTCTCTGGTCATCTCTCGGTCAATCATCACGACCACTCGTAAAGCAGCACGTTACTGGCGTCGGCCTCTGGTCCTCTGAATACACGTGACACATCTGTTCCTGGGTGAAAATCTCATTACAGCAGTGTTCTGGAAGGAATCCTGCTCAAGGTCTCTTCCGATCTCGCCTGTGCCGAACTGTACGGAGGCTGATACTCTTACATAATCTTTCCTCGTTTTCTGGACATCTGCGTGTTCCGCACACATTTCCTCAGAAACTGGCCATATCCCAACGCCTCTGTATGTATATCAGATCCTATGGCATCAACGGGGAGTAATAACATCTCATCAGCGTCCCGCACGAACCTCTGGTTCCACTCGTCTTTATTGTCGTCCACTATGACGTCACGCCATGCTATCTGCACACAGCAACTGTTCTCAGCCACGGTCAATCCAAAGTCTCTCACACGGACTCAAAGTCACAAACTCGGTATATTCATCACTCGGTAGAAGATATCTGGACGAACATGTCCTCGGGAACTCGCCCCAACCATCGGAGGAATACTCAATACTCGTCCGTTCTAGATCAACTCACAACGCCTCTGGGTGAGGTCCTCTATCCAAAGTTGGTCAGCTTATTGGTCTCTTATCACATAGTATCTAGACGACATCAAACTTTTCGATCGAGTCATCGAGGTCCCAAAATTTCCCGAAGGCTCAACACCTGAGCGCAGTCTAAAAATATCTGGTACATACCACAGCACCTCTGGACCAGCCGTAGAAGGGCAAACCCAAGCCTCACTGATGGCACCGCTAAACTGCCACAAACCCTAAGGTTCAAAGCGGTTCCATGGTCATCATGTCGAGTTAGGGTTTCATTCTTCTAGAGGGTCCACAGAATTACCTGCATGTTCCTCCGAACAATTTAAACTTGGGAAAATGGGTTTTTGACACTCGTTCAAAATTTTGAACTTCGCCTAGGCGACATGCGAATACCCTTCATCCGCACACTAAACAATGCCTCAATCCTCCAGGAAAGGCGATACATCGGCGGTCATCTCTGGATCGGTCTGCTCTAGGTCTGAGTTGTAAGTCCATATTGCGACCCCCGGTGCTTACGGGGAGGCGGAAACGGTATAAAAGACGAATTTTTATCGCAAGAGGCAACATGGACTAAACATGGTCGGGATCGTTGTCTAAACTAAAACTAGTATTCTAGCTAAAGAGAGTTAGCTACTATGGAAGATGGTTATACCTATACTTGAACTCCTTCTTCTTCAAACCTTGTAGAGGTTGATGGTTCTCTTTACGTCGCCTTCTCCCGTCGAAGATGGATCCACCTCGAAGGTTCGACTTTGGGCTCTTCCTCGATCTTTGAGTGAACTAGGGTTTCCGGTTTGCTAAACCTTCATCCTAGAATGAGTAGAGAGAGATTAGGGTTTGCTTTTCTATCAAAAGAGAATGATTCTCAACACATGAGAAGGTTTCTCTTTTCAAGAGGAAGAAGAAGATGAAAATGAGGAGAGAGAGAGGTTATGATAGAAAAATGAGCTCAATTATTTCTTTCTTGCAACCATATTGCAAAAGAAATGAATTATCTAAATGATAATAATTGAAAATGAGAATAGTTGATGGTAGTATTTTGAATGACCACAACCATGCTTCATTTAATGAAAAGTAAGCATGAATCAAGGAAGACTTTCAAGGCATGAAAGTGGTCAATGGTCAACAAGTCAACCAAGGTCAACAAGTCAACAAAAACAACCATAACATAATTCTCATTTAATTATTATTATTAATAGATAATATATAAATCCATTAGGGTTTGGAAAATGAAGACTGTCAATTGTGCATACGCACCCGTTCCGAAACCCTAATGAAAAACCTCATTCTCCGCCTCAAGCAACTGTGCATACACACCTGCATTCTCGTTCCGAAAAACAAGAATACCAAGATATAAAAGCAACCCAAAAAACATATACCAGTATCTGGCTCAAACCAGAGCCTGCCAGCATAATCCGTCCGGACTCCAAACGTGCACAAGTGCGCGGATGAGAACGAACCCTGTCGCAAAACCATGCGACCTCTACTCTGTTTTGCCCAGAGGCGAATACCCTCTGTGTGGGACTCTAAAGACTCGACACTACGCTGGCAGTGGGTTTAACCACAGACCGCAAGCGGCACTAGCTGTGCGTAACGGTCCCCAGGTAGATGCCGACAAGAAGGCTGACGAGGTGAAACCCCATCGGAACTCCTACTGAGTCTGAATGTGACATTCTCCGTACAGTCCGGTCTGTTCGTCTGATACATCGCATGGCGGGCCTAGGGGGCGGTAAACGTCAGTCCCCCAATAGCGGTACAAGTCGTGCCGGAGCGAAGCCCAAAACACCCTGAGATAACACTGGAAACCTACCAGTATATCTCGTTTGCCCTGGCCAGGGACTACTCGTGTAATGGCTCTCCTAGACACAGCGCGATGTCAACCCCCAATACCGGGAGAGACGAATCCTGTCTAACCGTCACTGCCTCCAAGTGCTTCGGGACTGCACCCAACCACCACCTGTTTGCACGACTCCTTTGAGCCGTGGTAGGGTAGTGATCAAAGTGCAGTGGGAACACACTCGAGGCGAAGTGCCAGTGTCAAGTCAGCGGACTAAGCTGTACTCATGTCACCTGGGAACTGACGACTGACGATAGGTATAATACCAACCTGTCAGTTCCCGACGAGTCCTGTCCAGTGTACTCGTAACCCAACGAGCACCCGTATACTATCTCCAGTACGACGTACTGATGGCTGTGGGACAGACCATCTCCCACACTGGGATGAGAAGCGCATATGCTAGTCTACTCCGGAGTATCGATGCCCTGTCTCGATAGTCCTGCGACTAGGGACCTGTATAAGGATGTGCTTATAGATTACCCAGCCCCCACTAGTGTGACTGCCATCACAACGCTGGTAATCAAGCAAAGATCCTAAGGGCTCCACTAATGCGTATAAGTGATATAGTAAAATAAACACAAGTACACATTGAAGTAGAGACAAACCAAGTAGCATACTACTATTTTGAGCAAGATTGTATATACAAGGTGAATATCCCAAGCATCCATTAAGTAATATACAAACTAGTATGATACAGTAATGGCCTCTAGGGCATATACACTAACAATCTCCCACTTGCACTAAGGCCATGTACTGGCGTATCGAAGACCTATCATCTCGATCAGCCGCTCGAACTGAGTCTGGGGCAGGGCCTTGGTGAATGGATCTGCAGTGTTGTCTTCTGAAGCTACTCTCCGAACCTCGATCTCCTTGCGATCCACGATCTCCCTGATCAGGTGATACCGCCTCAAGATGTGCCTGGATCTCTGATGGGACCTCGGTTCCTTCGCTAAAGCTATAGCCCCATTGTTGTCGCAATACAGAGGTATTGGATCAACAATGGACGGAACCACCTGAAGTTCTTTCAAGAACTTCCTTATCCAGACAGCTTCTTTTGCGGCATCTGATGCAGCGATGTATTCCGCTTCCATCGTCGAGTCTGCAACGGTTTCCTGTTTGGAACTCTTCCAACACACTGCCCCTCCATTGAGGGTGAAGACAAAACCCGACATGGACTTGGAATCATCCTTGTCACTCTGGAAGCTGGAGTCAGCAAAGGCCTCGATCTGGAGGTCTTTTCCGCCATACACCAAGAACATCTCCTTAGTCCTTCTCAGGTACTTGAGAATGTTCTTTACCGCTATCCAGTGTTTCTCCCCAGGGTTTGACTGATACCGGCTTACCACACTCAGTGCATAAGCTACATCCGGTCTGGTACACAACATCGCATACATTATAGAGCCTACCGCAGAAGCGTAGGGTATAATAGACATGCGATCCCTCTCCAAATCAGTCTTGGGAGACATCTCTTTAGAGAGGGTGATCCCGTGACAAGCCGGTAGATTACCGCGCTTGGAATCTTCCATAGCGAATCTTTTCACTATGGTGTCGATGTACCTGGACTGAGAAAGTCCCAATATCCTCTTGGATCTATCACGATGGATCCGGATCCCCAGGATGTATGAGGCATCACCCAGGTCTTTCATGGAGAACCTTTGTGACAAGAACCCCTTGACAGATTGTAGCATAGGAATGTCATTTCCTATTAAGAGAATGTCATCCACGTATAAAACGAGGAATACTACAGTTCTCGCTACAAATCTACTATAGATGCATGGTTCATCTGGATTTTTGATAAAGCCAAATTCCTTGACCGTCTCATCAAAACAGATGTTCCAACTCCGCGATGCCTGCTTTAGTCCATAGATGGACTTAAGCAACTTGCACACCTTTCCGCTGCTCCCACTCTGAATGAAACCCTCTGGCTGGTCCATATAGACACACTCCTCTAAATTTCCATTTAGAAAAGCTGTCTTTACGTCCATTTGCCAGATCTCATAATCGTGGAAGGCAGCAATGGCAAGAAGGATCCGAATGGATTTCAGCATGGCTACTGGAGAAAAGGTTTCGTCGTAGTCCAAGCCAGGTCTTTGACGAAAACCCTTTGCTACCAGCCTAGCTTTATAGGTCTCAACCTGTCCATCTACACCAATCTTCCTTTTGAAGATCCACTTGCATCCTACGGGTTTTACCCCGTCTGGAGCAATGTCCAACGTCCATACCTTGTTGGTGTACATGGACTCCATTTCGGTCCGCATTGCATCCAGCCATTTCACTGAGTCAACGTTCTGAACGGCCTGCTGGAAGCTAGTAGGTTCATCATAATCTATGATGCAATCTTCTCTATCCCCGTCTATGAGAAAACCGCAGTATCTCTCGGGCGGATGAGACTGCCTACTACTCCTGCGGAGCGGCGTAGGAATGTCCTGTTCTGTTGAACCCTCTGGTTCCACTAAGCTTTCAGTAACAGTCTGTGGTTCTGGAACTTCTTCCAGTTCTACTGCGCTCCCACTAATTTCCTTTTCCAAGAACTGGTGTTCTAGAAAGTGGGCATTGCGAGAAACAAGGACTTTTTGTTCCTCTGCGTAGTAGAAAAGATACCCCCTGGTGCTCTTTGGGTATCCCACAAACTTGCATAGCACTGAGCGTGCCTCGAGTTTGTCCGCATGCTGCTTTTTGACAAAAGCTGGACATCCCCAGATCTTCAGATATTGAAGATATGGTTTCTTCCCACTCCACATTTCATATGGGGTGGTAGGCACAGTCTTAGTCGGAACTCGGTTCAAAAGGTACGCAGCTGATTCTAGCGCATACCCCCAGAATGATCGCGGTAACTCAGCGTTACTCATCATGGACCTCACCATATCCAATAGGGTGCGGTTCCGTCTCTCCGATACACCGTTATGTTGCGGGGTGTAAGGAGGAGTAAGCTGAGAGAGAATTCCGTTCTCTTTTAAATAGTCCAGGAACTCGGCACTTAAGTATTCTCCACCTCGATCCGATCTTAGAATCTTAATACTTTTGCCGGTCTGTTTCTCTACTTCATTCTTATACTCCTGGAATTTTCCAAAGGCTTCGGACTTATGCTTCATTAAGAAGATATGACCGTACCTTGAGAAGTCATCCGTAAAAGTAATGAAGTAAGAATGTCCGCTTCGGGCATGTGTAGACATTGGACCGCACACGTCACTGTGTACGAGTCCCAAGAGCTCGCTCGCTCTTTTTCCATGTCCAGTAAACGGAGTCTTTGTCATCTTTCCCTTGAGACAGGATTGACAAGTGGCATACGACTGATATTCGAACGCATTCAAATACCCTTCTGTATGTAACTTAGTCAACCTTCTCTCATTGATGTGACCCAATCTACAATGCCATAAGAAAGTCTGGTTTATTTCTGGAGACTTTCTTTTGTGTGTATTCTGGACATTAAAAATCTGTGGTTGGTTCAATACGTATATACCATTACTCAAAGTACCTGACCCAATCAAAACTTGATTAAGGTGAATGTTTACAACATTACTTACAAACGCAAATTCATAACCTTCTTTAGAAACTAAAGATACAGAAATGATATTACAAGTTGCGTTGGGTACAAAAAAGCAATTACGCAAAACCAAAACATGTCCATCTGACATTCCCAGGTGATAGTCCCCCACGGCTTTAGCATCCATGCCAGCTCCGTTCGCAACTCTGAGGGTCATGTCACCTGCCTTCAAAACCCTACGGTTTCTCAACGCCTGCAAAGAATTACAGATATGAGATCCTGATCCGGTATCCAATACCCAGGAAGTAGAGTTTATAGAAAGACAGTTTTCAATAACATACACACCTGAAGCTGAAGCTGCAACCTGCTTCAATTCCTGTGTTCTGGCCTTCCAGGCCCTGCAATCATTCTTCCAGTGTCCTTTCTTATGACAAAAGAAGCATTCTTCCTTATCCACAAGCTTCCCTGCTATCTTTGTTGCTTTTCCTTTTCCCTTCGTATCCACTTTACTAACACCGCCCCTTGGTTTGGCGGGGGCTTTCTTCTTCTTTCCCTTGGCTTTCGCCTTGGACCTAGAAGAAGATGATCCTCCTACAAACAAAGTGGATGTTTCCCTACCTTTCTGTAGGGTGCCCTCTGCGCTCCTCAGCAGGTTGAGGAGTTCTGAAAGTTCAACCTCCTTTTCTTGTAGGTTGAAATTCATTATAAACTGGGCGTAAGTGGAAGGAAGGGACTGGAGAACTATATCCGTATATAGCTCACTCTCCAATGTGATCCCTAGGTCAGCGAGCTCCTCAATGTAACCGATCATCTTTAGCACGTGCTCGGCTACTGATGATCCGACGGCCATTCTTGTCGAAAACAACTTTTTCGACGCTTCGTATCTTGCGATACGTGATTGCTCTCCATACAGTTCTTTTGTATGAAGCAATATGGATTCCATGTCCATATTCTCATGCCTCTTCTGATGTTCGTTGTCCATCGAGGCAAGCAAGAGGCACTTGGCCTTCGCGCTATCAATCTCCCAAGTCTTACGGATTTCCTTATCCGCGACGCTGGAAGTTGGACCAGGGACAGGGGGAGCTTTGGTGGTAAGAAGATACCCCAGCTTGTCATAAGTGATTGCCAACTTGACATTCCTGAGCCAATCTTTGTAGTTTGGCCCTGTCAATATGTTTTTATCTAGAATCAACTTAAGTCCAGTCATTTCGATTTGGTCGCTGCAGGGGGGAGAGAAGAAACACTTTAGCACGATGCTCTTGCAAGTTTAGAATGGTTTTTAATTTGTCTAAACAGGATGGCTCCCACTGTCTCTCGAATCCCTCCTCAAACCACAAAGGAAGAATTAGCCGGGATCAATCCCACCGTACAATACTTGCTTAACCGTTCAGCCAGGCCAGTGTCGGTACTTCGAGGGAGGTTTTCCAACGCTTTCGCGAAGTTCCTTAATTTAAGAACCTCTTTTCCCTGGGGGCGTAGCCCCGCTAACACCTTTCTAGGCACCTACTAGGTTTATAGCATTGATCGTTTAGTGAGAAATTTCCCGAGGAGTAGCATATACTCACAGTAGGATCGGGATCCAAATATCATCGCGTGACGAAAATGAAGGAATCCTACCATAATCATCACACTCCAAATGGTATGCAAATCTAGCAAGTTTCAGTACTTATGAAACTCCCGATGTGGATTTTTGCCCCATGCTCTTATGACCTTGACTTTGGCCAAAATATCATAAGTCACATGTCAAGTTCTTCCCGTCACTTTCCAGGTTAATTTGGATCCATCCGTACATACCCTTGACTTTGGCCAAAATGGCAGCACGACTGTCCCAAACCAACGCATCTATCTATGCTACACATGAGCACCCAATAGCTACCAATCACTATGCCTTGACTTTGGCCAAAATACATAGCTTGAATACTACTGCCTATTCATGTGAAGCGACGGAGGGCTACGAATGGTTTTGGCGAAACCGTGAACGTAGTGAACTTGATATAATCGATGGAACGAGATAGCTTTTAGAAGGAGTGGCTCAAGCTCCGCATTTAAAAGTTAGTTTTGAAAAGAACCGAGTGGTTTTTCGAAAGTGTTCCATCGACTTAAACTTGGTTTATTATCTTGCATTAGTTCTTTTAATGCGTGATATTCTTGCATTAGTTCTTTTAATGCGTCCCATCATTTAATTCCTACCATTGCAGAAAACAACCAAAATATGACGTACGCTTATGCCATATGCATTCGCCACGGGGCCCCGTCATCACCCGTTAGGTTACTTAACTAACGACAGAGCGGTGGCTGGGCTAGCGCGGCTGTAAAACATAAGCAACGCCTAAATAGAAAGCAATGATAGACATTACAGATCACAGATGAATACATTGGATATACTAGCAATCCGCATTTCTTTCGAGCCTGAAACGAAAAGCGGATAACACGGTCGCGGTGAATAGCAAATACCCCACCCAAGACCCCTACGGGTGCGGCAAACTACCCGCCAAGTTCCCGGTAGTTTGTGCACCCCACCATGGGTCTATCCTAGGAGCAAAAACAGTAAAAAGAATTATACAATGACGGCTACAACCCCGACCCGGTTGTGCGGCCAAACAAATAATATAATTACATCAATTTACATTTACAAATGAATGAAAGAAAAACAAAAGCTCATCTCACATCCAACCCCGGCTATTCACCCGCGACAGTCCAACACATTCATATACACATTCCAGCACATTACAGATCATGTATAACCCCGACTAATCGACTTATAGCGATTAGCCGACGTTCAATACATGCAAACATCACAGATATAACCAATATAGCCAAAGTGCAGTGAAGTTCGGAAAAAATACGGAATTATAGGACCCCAAAGGGAAATTTCTTTTCTGGAAAATCTGGGTACATATAATATATTTGAAAAATCCCAAAATCCCACAACAAGAACACTGCACGAAAAACGATGCAGAGAGGAAACCAAACTGCGGCGCTTCCGCGGCACATGCCCACCTCGTGCCGCGGATGCGCGGCGGTTTAGTTGAATTGATGCATCGTTTTTCTTGTGTGTTCAAACAAAACCCTGAGACGATTTTACAAGTATAAAGTTTTTCATTTTGAGCAGAAAAAAAATCAACAGAAACTTAGGGTTTTGGAAAATACGGTTTTTGGGTTTTTTTCGGTTCCGAACTTCGTTACACTTCACTACCAAGCTAGTTTAAGTTTAGTTAGGCTCTGATACCACTGTAAGTCCATATTGCGACCCCCGGTGCTTACGGGGAGGCGGAAACGGTATAAAAGACGAATTTTTATCGCAAGAGGCAACATGGACTAAACATGGTCGGGATCGTTGTCTAAACTAAAACTAGTATTCTAGCTAAAGAGAGTTAGCTACTATGGAAGATGGTTATACCTATACTTGAACTCCTTCTTCTTCAAACCTTGTAGAGGTTGATGGTTCTCTTTACGTCGCCTTCTCCCGTCGAAGATGGATCCACCTCGAAGGTTCGACTTTGGGCTCTTCCTCGATCTTTGAGTGAACTAGGGTTTCCGGTTTGCTAAACCTTCATCCTAGAATGAGTAGAGAGAGATTAGGGTTTGCTTTTCTATCAAAAGAGAATGATTCTCAACACATGAGAAGGTTTCTCTTTTCAAGAGGAAGAAGAAGATGAAAATGAGGAGAGAGAGAGGTTATGATAGAAAAATGAGCTCAATTATTTCTTTCTTGCAACCATATTGCAAAAGAAATGAATTATCTAAATGATAATAATTGAAAATGAGAATAGTTGATGGTAGTATTTTGAATGACCACAACCATGCTTCATTTAATGAAAAGTAAGCATGAATCAAGGAAGACTTTCAAGGCATGAAAGTGGTCAATGGTCAACAAGTCAACCAAGGTCAACAAGTCAACAAAAACAACCATAACATAATTCTCATTTAATTATTATTATTAATAGATAATATATAAATCCATTAGGGTTTGGAAAATGAAGACTGTCAATTGTGCATACGCACCCGTTCCGAAACCCTAATGAAAAACCTCATTCTCCGCCTCAAGCAACTGTGCATACACACCTGCATTCTCGTTCCGAAAAACAAGAATACCAAGATATAAAAGCAACCCAAAAAACATATACCAGTATCTGGCTCAAACCAGAGCCTGCCAGCATAATCCGTCCGGACTCCAAACGTGCACAAGTGCGCGGATGAGAACGAACCCTGTCGCAAAACCATGCGACCTCTACTCTGTTTTGCCCAGAGGCGAATACCCTCTGTGTGGGACTCTAAAGACTCGACACTACGCTGGCAGTGGGTTTAACCACAGACCGCAAGCGGCACTAGCTGTGCGTAACGGTCCCCAGGTAGATGCCGACAAGAAGGCTGACGAGGTGAAACCCCATCGGAACTCCTACTGAGTCTGAATGTGACATTCTCCGTACAGTCCGGTCTGTTCGTCTGATACATCGCATGGCGGGCCTAGGGGGCGGTAAACGTCAGTCCCCCAATAGCGGTACAAGTCGTGCCGGAGCGAAGCCCAAAACACCCTGAGATAACACTGGAAACCTACCAGTATATCTCGTTTGCCCTGGCCAGGGACTACTCGTGTAATGGCTCTCCTAGACACAGCGCGATGTCAACCCCCAATACCGGGAGAGACGAATCCTGTCTAACCGTCACTGCCTCCAAGTGCTTCGGGACTGCACCCAACCACCACCTGTTTGCACGACTCCTTTGAGCCGTGGTAGGGTAGTGATCAAAGTGCAGTGGGAACACACTCGAGGCGAAGTGCCAGTGTCAAGTCAGCGGACTAAGCTGTACTCATGTCACCTGGGAACTGACGACTGACGATAGGTATAATACCAACCTGTCAGTTCCCGACGAGTCCTGTCCAGTGTACTCGTAACCCAACGAGCACCCGTATACTATCTCCAGTACGACGTACTGATGGCTGTGGGACAGACCATCTCCCACACTGGGATGAGAAGCGCATATGCTAGTCTACTCCGGAGTATCGATGCCCTGTCTCGATAGTCCTGCGACTAGGGACCTGTATAAGGATGTGCTTATAGATTACCCAGCCCCCACTAGTGTGACTGCCATCACAACGCTGGTAATCAAGCAAAGATCCTAAGGGCTCCACTAATGCGTATAAGTGATATAGTAAAATAAACACAAGTACACATTGAAGTAGAGACAAACCAAGTAGCATACTACTATTTTGAGCAAGATTGTATATACAAGGTGAATATCCCAAGCATCCATTAAGTAATATACAAACTAGTATGATACAGTAATGGCCTCTAGGGCATATACACTAACATGAGTAAGATTCTATCCTCACTAGAAATCTTCAACTCAACTGGGCCTGCATCGGCGCATCAATCTGACGAATCACCTTCGTTTCTCAAATCGGGGTAGACTAGCTATCATCGGTCGCATTTCTGCCTGGAAGCTTCAGCGATCTTAGCTCGTAAGCTCTGGAAGCAACATCCCATCATCTCAGCAACAGCTGGGTCACCTGTCTGCACGGTAGGCGACATCAAAATCTCTGAGGTATGTTGTACATCAACAGTCCTCTCGCAACTGGCAGCTCTAACAATGGCCCGATCATCCAGTGCAAAACCAAACACTCGCCTCATCAGGAGGTCACAACACAACACTACATCGAGACATTTTCATATCACCAGAAAACACAATGGTCGGCCCTCGTACCAGACGAGCTCGCCCTGACCGCAACACTAGCAGCAGCTCAAACTGCGCTCAAACTATGGTGACAGGAACCTCCATCGAGTATCGAAGAAAGCAAATCAACGGCATGAGAGGAAACGACAGATCCAGAATGGATACATGATCATAAGAAAGAACAGCATCAATGAAGGTATGATCATGAAAACAAATAGAATCAAGGATCTCAAATGGATGTATAATCATGGATACGAAGAGAATCATTGATCTCAAAATATGTACATCCTAAGGTTTCTTAAGTAGAGTATAGTATCATAAATATGCCGCGGAACATACGTACGGTACGTCACTCTACTCAAACTACCTACTCCAACAATCAGAGTCAACCTATGAAACGAAAGTTCGGGTCTAATACCCCCCCCCCCCCGTTCAAGTCTAAGTTCCGTAATGTCAAGCCTAGGTTCCGAAATACATACCCGCCCTAGACTCCACATAGTCAAACATAGACTAATACCCAGGTTAAACCTAGCGCTCTGATACCTGTAAGACTACGGTAGCGACCCGGCCGTCTTTCCGAGGTCAAAATGCGGAAACGAAAATTTTTCTTAACTTGAAAACTGGCGCTATCGTATACTTAAAACTCGGATCGAACCATTAACTTACAACTAGCTATCTAGAGAGAGGGTTGGAAAGCTATACCGATCGATCCGTGTCCTTCGGTCTTTGGCCACCATCCCAAGCTCCTCGCGGCATCTCTGGTCTCGATCTCCTCGTCGGAAAGGGCACCACATCTACGAGTCTTATTACGGGCTCCCGCTTCATCCGAAGCAACTCAGGCACGAAGTGTGCTAGCCGACGTGTCTAAGGTGTTGTAAAGAATGTTTGTGATCACTTTGTCTCTTGCATCCATTGCTTGGATGGAGGTTGAAGGTGTTGCCATTAATGGAGGTAATGAGCTAGAGGAATAAGTGGAAGAGGTTCTTTTCTTTTGTGTTTTCCTATGATAAAAGGAGAGCAAGAAGAGAATAATACAAGAGCCAACCTTGCCCTTGGCTGCCCCTCTCTCTCCTCTCATCAAATCAACTCACAAAACCATCATATAATGTGACACATGCACAAGAAAAGAGACCATAAGTCATCACTTGTGCATGTGTCACAATTAATGATCGTAATCATGATTTTGTGCTCATAATTTCCATATGTAAACATTAACCCAAATGTTTACAACAACAAAAAGATACGGCAACATCTAAAGTAAACTCGTGATGGATCACAAGGATACCCCTCACCTGTATATGTAAGTCGATGTGCAACACCTCACGAGTTGCGAGGAGGCGGAAATATGAAAAACGATCTTGTTTTATAAGCATACATCGACTAACCGAAGATCTTTGCTAAACGATAATTAACAACAACCATAGAAGTTCTTAGCTACTATGTAAAGAGATTATACCTAGTGAAACGTGTCCTTCGTCTTTACGATCTCTACGTCCTCCTCGGCCTCCTCTAAGTGATAGATGATCCACCCGAGAACCCTAATCCAAGCTTCACCTCAAAACTTGAGGTAACTAAGTTTCTCTAGTTGCTAATCAAAGGAACTTAGATCATATAGAGTTAGGTTGTGAAATGTTTAGTCTATTCTAATCCTTGTTCTCAACTCATGAGTGGTAGGATTAGAGCTTGAAGAGAGAGTGAGCTTGAGAAGAGAGAAGGTGAACTAGAATAATGAAAATGAAATTGTTTCTCACTTGATATATGAAGCATAATGAATAAATCAATAAATGAATAAAATGAGATTATTCATCATGCTACATTAATGCATTATGAGTGATTCACTATGTGAGTCATTAAGCATTTAATAATGCATTAATGACATAATGAATCACACATTATGAGTCATAATATCATTTAATGACAATGCCACCTAAACCCTCAAGTCACCATGCTTCTAGAAGCTTTCCGGAAATTACGAGAACGCCCTTCGCATCCGTGAAAACACGGAAAAACTTTAGACTGTATAAATCCAATAACCTGATACTAGAATCTGGCTTAAACCAAAGTCGTCCAGTAAAAACTGTCTGAATGTCGTACGTGCGTTTAAACACGTATTCGTCCGAACCCTTATCGTAAAACCGTACGACCTCTATATCGTTTCGCCTGGAGTTGGGAAAACTCTGTGTGGGACTCTAAAGACTCGACTACTACGCTGGCAGTGGGTTTAACCACAGACCGCAAGAGGCACTAGCTGTACGTAATGGTCCCCAGTTATATGTCGATAAGAAGGCCGATGAGGAAACCCATCCGAACTCCTACTGAGCCTGTCCGTGACAATATCCGTGCAGTCCGGTTTGTTTGTCTAAGAGTATCGCATGTATGGTCTAGGGAGATGGTAAACGTCAGACCCCTAATAACCGTACAAGTCGTGTCGGCATGGCTCAATTACCATCCGAGAATCTACTGATCAGTCTATCAGTAATTCTCTATCAGCCCTGGCCAGGGACTTATGGTAATGACCAACCGATCACCGTGCGATATCAACTCCCTATACCGGGAGAGACGAATCCCTAACAGTCACTCACTGCCTCCACGTGGTTCGGGACTGTGCCCAACTAAAACCTGTTTGCACGACTCCTTTGAACCGTGGTAGGGTAGTAATCAAAGCACAGTGGGAACTCACACAAGACAAATGATGACCTTAAGTCAACGGATTATCTGCACACATGTCACCTGAGAACTGCTATCTGACGTTAGGTATAAATACCATCCAGTCAGTTCTCTGTGAGTCCTGTCCGGTGTACTCACACCCAGTGAGCATCTGTATACAATCTTAGGTGCACTTCACCAATGGCTGCGGGACCAATCCATCGCCCCTCCTCAGGGTCTAGATATGTATACACTAGTCTACATTGGAGTATCGATGCCCAGTCTCGATACTCCTGCGACCAGGGACATCTAAGGATGTACCTATTGACTATCCAGCTCCCATAAGTATGACTGTCATCACAACACCGGTAGTCAGGCAAACACCCTATGGGCTTTATCAACATGTATATATATATATGAATACTACGCAAAATATATCATATGTTAAGATAAAGACAAACCAAATAGCGTACTATCATATTAAGCAAGACTGTTGTGTACATACATATCCCTAGCATCCTATACAATGAAGGCCTCTAGGGCATATATATCCAACAATCTCCCACTTGCACTAAGGCCTATAATTGGCGCAATAAGTACCCACTGTCTGCACTAGATCCAGTTGCTGGCGTACCGCATGCCCAACATCTCAAATAGCCTCTCGAACTGGACTTGAGGGATGGCCTTGGTGAATGGATCTACCGTGTTGTCTTTTGTGTCCACTCTCCGTACCTCGATCTCCCGACGATCCACGATCTCCCTGATCAGGTGAAACCGGCTTAAGATATGCCTGGATTTCTGATGGGACCTTGGTTCCTTCGCTAATACTACAGCCCCATTATTATCACAATATAAAGGTATTGGACTGGCAATGGACGGAACTACCTGAAGTTCAGAGATGAACTTCCTTATCCAGACAGCCTCTTTTACGGCTTCACTAGCAGCTATATACTCAGCCTCCATAGTTGAGTCTGCGATGGTATCCTGTTTGGAACTCTTCCAACATACCGCCCCTCCATTGAGGGTAAACACAAAACCCGAAATGGATTTAGAATCATCTTTGTCACTTTGGAAGCCGGAGTCGGTAAAAGCCTCTACCTGGAGGTCCCCATTACCGTAAACTAAGAACATCTCCTTAGTCCTTCTCAGGTACTTGAGAATGTTCTTTACCGCTATCCAATGTTTCTCACCTGGGTCAGATTGATACCTGCTTACTACACCAAGTGCGTAAGCTACATCTGGTCTTGTACATAACATCGCATACATTATAGATCCTACTGCCGAAGCGTAGGGTATAATGCCCATGCGAGCCCTCTCTTCATCAGTCTTTGGAGACATCTCTTTTGAGAGGGTGATCCCGTGACAAGCGGGCATATTACCGCGCTTGGAATCTTCCATACTAAATCTCTTTAGTATAGTGTCAATATACCTGGACTGTGAAAGCCCCAACATTCTATTAGATCTATCACGATAGATCTTAATGCCCAAAATGTAGGTTGCATCACCCAAGTCTTTCATGGAGAATTTCTGTGACAAGAAGAGCTTTACTGATTGTAGCATAGGGACATCATTCCCTATCAGTAGTATGTCATCGACGTACAAAATGAGGAAGACTGCTGCTCCTTCTACAATCTTCCTATAAATACACGGTTCATCTACATTTTTGATAAAGTCAAATTCTTTGACTGTCTCATCAAAGCAGATGTTCCAACTTCGCGATACTTGCTTTAATCCATAGATGGATTTAAGCAACCTGCACACTCTTCCGCTGCTCCCACTGTCTAAGAAACCTTCTGGTTGATCCATGTAAACACTCTCTTCTAAATGTCCATTTAGAAAAGCTGTTTTTACATCCATCTGCCAGATTTCATAGTCATGGAAGGCAGCAATGGCAAGCAGGATCCGAATAGATTTAAGCATAGCTACAAGTGAAAAGGTTTCATCATAGTCCAATCCTGGTCTTTGACGAAAACCTTTTGCAACGAGTCTAGCTTTGTAGGTTTCCACTTGTCCAAGTGCACCAATCTTCTTTTTGAAGATCCATTTGCATCCAACTGGTTTCACCCCATGAGGAGCAACTTCTAAAGTCTATACTTTATTGGTGTACATGGATTCCATTTCGGATCTCATAGCATCCAGCCACTTCACCTAGTCAATACTCGTGATAGCCTGCTGAAAACTAGTAGTCTCATCATCATCGATGATGCAATCCTCTCGATCCCCATCTAGAAGAAAACCATAGTATCTCTCAGGAGGATGAGAAAGCCTACTAGATCTGCGGAGTGGCGTTGGTTCGTCATGTTCTATTGAAATCTAAGGTTCTATTAAGTCCTCGGTAGCAGTTTGAGGTTCTGGAATTTCTTCCAGCTCTAACGCGCTCCCACTAATTTCTTTTGCAAGAAATTCACTCTCTAAGAAGACAATGTGGCGAGCGACAAACACCTTTTGTTCTTCAGTGTGGTAGACCATGTACCTCCTTGAATGTTTTGGGTATCCTACAAACTTGCACAAAACCGATCGTGCCTCGAGCTTTTCCGGACTATGCTTTTTAACATATGCTGGACACCCCCATATCTTGATATACTTGAGATATGGTCTCTTCCCGCTCCATATTTCATATGGAGTGGTAGGCACAGACTTATTTGGAACTCTATTCAATAAGTATGCTGCTGATTCTAGAGCAAATCCCCAGAAGGAAAGTGGCAACTCAGCACTACTCATCATTGAACGCACCATATCTAATAGCGTGCGATTCCTCCTTTCTGATACACCATTATGCTGAGATGTATAAGGCGAAGTAAGCTGAGAGAGAATTCCATTCTCTTTTAAGCATTCAAGGAAACTGGTACTTAAGTATTCTCCACCTCGATCAGATCGAAGTGTCTTGATGCTTTTACCAGTTTGTTTCTCTACTTCATTTTTATACTCTTTAAACTTCTCAAAGGCCTCGGATTTATGTTTCATTAAGAACACATGTCCATACCTAGAGAAGTCATCAGTAAAAGTGATGAAGTAGGAGTGACCGCTTCGCGCATGTGTAGACATTGGACCGCATACATCACTGTGTATAAGTCCCAAGAGTTCTGTGGCTCTTGCTCCGTGTCCGGTGAACGGAGATTTGGTCATTTTTCCTTTGATACATGATTGACAAGTTGCATATGATGAATATTCAAACGGATCCAGATATCCATCTTTATGTAACTTAGTCAACCTTGTTTCGTTTATATGACCAAGTCTACAATGCCATAGGAAGGCTTGATTTGAATATTGAGCCTTTCTTTTAAGTATGTTTTGAATATTGAAAATTCGAGGTTGATTAAGTATGTATATGCCGTTTTCCAGTGTGCCATACCCAATCAGTTCTTGATTTAGGAGAATGTTCATGACATTTCTTTCAAGCGCAAAATTATATCCTTCATTAGATAACAAAGATACTGATATAATATTACACAACATACTGGGAATACAAAAACCGTTGTACAACACCAAAATGTGCCCACTAGTCAACCATATGTGATATTCCCCTATTGCAATAGCATCTACATGCATTCTATTGCCCATCCGGAGAGTCATATCACCTGTCCCCAGTACTCTACTATTTCTCAGATCCTGCAATGAATTACAGATGTGAGAACCAGAACCGGGATCAAGTACCCATGATGCAGAGTTTACTGAAAGACAATTTTCGATTACGAACACACCTGAAGCAGAAGCAACAGCTTGCATCTTGTCCTTGGCTTTGAAGGCTATACAGTCCTTCTTCCAGTGCCCTTGCTTGTGACAATAAAAGAATTCGTTTATATCTGCTTTCACCCTTCCTGCCTTGTTCGTTCCCTGCACCTTCTTGACCCCACCCTTCTGTTTGGTGGCTTTCATCTTCTTCTTCCCTTTAGCTTTCGCTTTAGATTTAGAAGAGGATGATTGGCCAACATACAGAACGGGAGTCTTCTCCTTTTTCCAGGAGGTCTCTGCTACCCTCAACATGTTGAGGAGCTTTGGAAGATCAGCTTCCATTTCGTGCATGTTGAAGCTTAGCACGAACTGAGAGAAGGTGTGGGGAAGGGACTACAAAATCAAGTCGATATACAAATCATTCTCTAGCACGCATCCCAGGTTTGCGAGTTCCTCAATGAGGCTGATCATTTTGAGGACGTGCTCTCCTACAGGCGATCCTGGAGCTAACCTCATCTGGAAGAGTTTCCTTGAGGTCTCGTACCTCGCGATATGATTGAATGAAATTCTTGTTTGTGTATGTTGGAAATTGTATAGAAATCACAACCAAAAATTGTTTGACCGCAATCAATAACGGTGTCGAATGTAGCGCGTTAGTAAGTGCGGATCGTCCTCAGGGAAAGTGTAATCGTTCGTCTTTTGAATTAGATGAGTCGAAACTTTAAAGAAAAGAAAACAAACAATTCATGATTTATTTTTGAAGTTCAAGAATTAGAAAATCTAGATCTAATAACAAGAAAAAGATAGAATCAAGAATTGATAGTTTGATGATTTTTCCAACCAAATATCAAGAATCGAAACGAGGCTCGTAGGAATCGATCGGATCTATAGATGTGATGCAATCTCAAGATGACGTATTCTTATCCTTCGATGAATTGATACTAGATCGATGATGATCGATCAAGAATTAGGGATTTCTTATGAAACTAGGGTTTCATCTTATCCCTTGTTCTTTCGTCGATATCATTCACATTCTAGCCTCTAGTAAATTCAAGAAACGATCGTAGATCCCTAATTTCGAGCGAGAACAATCAAGAAAGTATCGCAACGAAACTAGGTCATCGATTCTTGAACTTGCTAGGGTTTACAAAACTCGTAGGACTTAAAAATCATTTTAAGATTTGTTACATCATCATTCTATTGATCGTCTCGACTCCTTTACGAGCGGAGTTTTACTCAAACATCACAACAAGAACTACAATTACAAATTGAGAACTAATCATGATGCAAGAATTAAAAGAAAGCAAGATTAAAGAATTTCACCTTTTATTTATATCAACAATTTCATTACATTCGCTCAAGAACTACAAGAGGAAGAACTCGATTGTCGATTTGTCTTCGCTCGGCTCCGTGAGTCGCGGATCGGCTTGGATCACTTTCTCGGTTGGAGATCGGCTCCGCTCCTAAAAGGTTGAAGGGTTTCTCGCTTGATTGGTACTCGGGATCTTGAATTTGGATTGGAATTAGGGTTAGGGTTTCGCACAAGCCTTGTCACTAGACTTGTTGAAGAAGATGAAGAATTAGAGGTAAAGAATGGAATGAACTAATGAACCCCTCAACCCTTAGATCTAGGCTCCTATTTATAGATCTAAAACCCCTAGATCTAGGAATTTAAATTTGAATTTCCCTCCAAAAGTTTGTTAGCAAGATTTGAATTTCCCTCCAAAAGTTTGTTGAGGAGAAGCTTCTAGATGTGATTAGTTAGGAGGGAGCTTCTAGAAATAGTTTGTTAGGAGCTTAATTAGGATTAGCTTAATGATCTTCTTTGCTGATCTGGAAGAAGCTTCGAGGGTTTTCTGGAATTTGCCATAGATTTCTGAGCTTCTGGGACTGAGATAGGAATTATGCCCTAAAATTCAACTGCTGACGTGGCAATACCGCCGCGGAACCGCGGCGCAAGCCGGCTCCCGCCGCGGTTCCGCAGCGCTTTAGAGGCTTCATGGCTTGAAACTTTTGGGCTTCTCGGGTATTGACATATGGGCCCTTTTGTGATATGTTGAATTGTGTTTTGCCCTCTAGATTGCTACCAGAACTCAAGACTTGGAGTTGGTGTATTTTTGATCAGCTTCTTTTGGCTTTAATCCTGCAATTTCCGGCACAAATCTTGAAACAAGTGTTGCGCAATACAGGGATGATGCGATGCCATGATAAACACACAATTTCCTCAGAAATGTCGGTTTTAGAGTGTAACACATGCAATCTGATATTTTACAACTGATTTGCTAATATATGTAATATGAATGCCGAACACTTCTATATGAGTGCAAATGATATGGAAATTGCCGTGTTAAAAATACATTATTTTCGACTGATCAAATTCCCCCAAACTTAATTTCGATCGTCTCGAGCGAACTGTTTTATTAAAAAGAGAAGGAGAAAATAAAGAAAGAGAAAAACTAACTAGCACACTTTCGTAGGCAACACGATTGCACTGAGCACGTGCAACAAGCCTTTAAACCTCTAGGTGTCCCTGGTAGGAGGAGTGTTGTCTCCTGAGTGTTTTCAGCGGATTGCACCCACAAAATCCAATAATAAAAGCAAGATCATGAATATTACATTTAAAGAAAAGAATTGTAAAAGAAAAGCCTTGAAAATTAGGGTTTCCAACTAAGCTAGCTTTTCGGTTGTCATGAGCCCTATCTTAATGGTCATGAAAAGATGTCAGAAATCATGTCCTCCCTCAATAAAACATCGTCGTATTCTTCATTCATATCTTTCTTCCAAACATCGATCATATAACCCTGCGTGTATGTGATAACATCCCTACACCCGGAGAATTCAATTCAAGCTATCATACTCTTGCCCATCAGCCTCAGTACTTTTTAATTAATGAATATTTAGATGAGATTGCTCACACACTTTCATGCGACCGTTAATACTTCTT
Organism: Agapanthus africanus; assembly: GCA_030015575.1. Classification (NCBI taxonomy): domain Eukaryota; kingdom Viridiplantae; phylum Streptophyta; class Magnoliopsida; order Asparagales; family Amaryllidaceae; genus Agapanthus; species Agapanthus africanus. The sequence goes on along the minus strand of JASDDO010000014.1, from coordinate 480,313,534 downwards.
GAGGTACTAACCGACCGATTACTCCTGTGCTTGCTTACTTGGTGTATTTTCCTCGTCTTGCACCACCTCAGGCATAGCAGTGACTCCCAGACCAGTTGGCCTTAGGGCACTAGGTGAAGAAGCACCCTCGCTATATATTTTTTTATTGCCCTTGGTGATAACAAAACCAGTGTCCATTTTTCTCACCACTTTATATTTTATTCATTTTTTTTTATTTCCTTCATACATCGGCTTTAAGACAAGAGCATTTCAAGGTATCCTCTACTATCCCGGGCTTCAAGACGTGTGTAAGTGCGAATAGCAGGGTATCAACGTTCAAAATGTTTGGCTTCCAGAATAGAAACTATTTTTCAGACTTATTTTTATCCTCAGATTAGTGACGTCCTTCATCTTACTAACCCTTGGGACAACGGCTCATTACTACTTATTACTAGTTCGTATAAGAAAACTTCTAATTTTCTTAGTTTTCTTAAATTTTCTAATCTCATGGATGTAATTTTTCACTATCTAATCTTTTATTATCTTATTTATGTACAAAAATATTTTTATAGTTTTGAAAATTTTTAAATTTTTATAGGTTTTCAAAAAATGTTTTGTGCTTATGCAAATGATATGAAAATGATGCGAAAATAAGCACAAACCTCCCCCAAACTTGTTTTCAACAGTGTCCTCACTGTTGCCTTCTGCTAAATCTACAAAAAACCTGTAAGCTTGGGAGGAATTTATTAGTGGGGGCAAAATATTTAAGTGAAGAACTTCCCCCAAACTTATTTTTGGCTCATAATTTTGTAAAAATTTTCTTTTCAAGAGCCCAAAAAAAAAATGCCCCCCCAAACTTGAGTTATGCAATGTTAATCTTTGAAAATCATATGAGGGGGTCAAAAATCAGTGGTCGATGCCAAGCTTTGCAAAGACCGAATGTCAACACCAACCATTCAAAAATTTTATCAATGCAGTGCTCTGGTTGGTGGAAGAAAAAGTGGGGAAAGGGTAAGGGGTGGAATAGAATGTGTGTGCGTCTCGTTTTGGAGAGACGATGCAGTGAATGTGATGGATTGCTCGCATTCTTTTTACAGTTCAGAAGAAGGGGTGGAGGTTCAATTTCATTGGTTGGGATATGATTCATCTCAACACCCGTGTCATTCAAAAATGCGAGTTCATCAGCGAAAATCTCCTCAAAAGTTCCATCTATACCCCGATGAATAATGTCATCACAAAGTGCGGGGTGATCTTCAGACTCTAAGAACGGTTCATAATCAGTGTTAATTGTTGACCCGGACAACTCAGTGGAAGAGTCCGTATGTGTATGATACATAGTTGGGTCAAACAATAACATATGAAAAGAGTCAAGATCAGTATCAGGAGGATCATCAAATTCGCTGCTGTCGACATCCATTAAGTCGACAGAACAGACCTGAGCAGTAGGTTCGGAGGGTACACTTCCCAACTTGTAAATGTTCAGCTCTATTGACCTATTCCCGAAGGATAGGGTCATAGAACCATTACGACAGTTGATTATTGCATTGGAAGTGGCCAAAAAGGGGCGACCTAAAATCACCGGAATTTGATTCCGTGGGTTCGCTACAGGCTGTGTATCAATTACAATAAAGTCCACAGGGAATATGAATTCCCCGATTTTTATTAACACATCCTCCAGTTCACCCCTAGGTTTGGTGATTGATCGGTCAGCCATCTGGAGAGTTCTGCTCGAGGGCTTTAACACTCCGATACCTAGTTGCTCATAGACTGAGTATGGAAGCAAGTTAACACTAGCGCCAAGGTCTAGTAGAGCATGGTTAATGTGTTTTCCCCCAATAGAAATGGAAATAGTAGGATATCCATGATCCTTACGTTTCCTCGGTAATTGTTGGGGGAAAGCCGTGTCTACAGTCTTTTCCATGAAAATCTTCTTGGGCACTTGAGTCTTCCTCTTCCTAGTGCACAAGTTCTTAAGAGTTTTTGCATAGGACGGAACTTGTTGGATGGCATCTAGGAGAGGGATGTTGGTGTTAACTTGCTTAAAAATGTTCATAATCTTCTCCATATGTGGACTCGATGTGTTAGCCCTTAACCGATTAAGATAAGGTGCTTTAGCAATAAGCGCTGGGTCCATCATAGGAGAAGGAAGTGTGTGTGGAACTGATCCCAAAATAGAAGTGGGGATCGTCCGTGGAGGAGTAAAAGAGGTGGGCTGAAGTGGCGAGCCTTTTGGGAAACAAAGAATAGGCTCGGAAGAAGGTGGTGGAGTAGAAGAACAAGGATCATAACTAGAAGTGTGTGTGTAAGGAAAGGTTTCAGCCGGGGTATCATTGATAGATTTTTCAGTGTCATCCAACACTTCCCCAACATGATTGTCAAGCACTCTTCCAGATCTCAACGTGATTGCATCCACATGATGTGAATAGCCAGGATTGGGTAAAGGTTGAGCTGGAAGTTTCCCTTTCTCTCGTGCACTCATTTCGGCTTTTAGTTGTGCAATTTGTGCTTCCATCGATTTGATATTCTCATTTTGAGAGACAATGATCTTCATCACATTCTCGATGGAAGATTGCAAACTTGTCGTCCCTTGGATGGATTGTTTCATGAAAGTATCCAAGGTTTGTGCTAGTGCAGAGGTATTATCTGTACCGGTCATTTGCAAAGGACTAAACGGTGCAAAAGTGTTGGCCGGATTTTGAAAGTTTTGTGCTTGGAAGGGGTGCTGACTCAATTGAAGTGGTGGCTGCTGTTGTGGTGGAGGGACCCTTTGGAAATGATTCGTGTTTGGAACCATGTTTTGAGATTGGGATTGGTTCCAAGCAAAGTTAGGGTGATTCCTCCAACCCTGATTATATGTGGAGGAAGATGGATCGTTTCTAGGTCTTTGAAATGCGGCATTGGTATGCTCATGACCTTGAAACGGACATTCTTCCGCCAAGTGAGACGGATCAGAACAACAACCACATACAGTTTTGGAGAGTGACATTTGATTTAGGGTGGCGGCTAAAAATTTATTTTCCATAGTCTCGAGTTTCTTGTGTATAGCTGCAATGTCAGCTCTAACTCCTATGGAAATATCATTGCCATCCCTAGATGATTGACTCACACCCTCCCACTGTAAATATATTTCAGCGAAATCTTCTAGAAATTTCTAGGCTTCCCCATCATCTATGGTCATGAAGTTGCCTTGACACATGGATTCAAGGATCTGTCTTGTGTTAGGATTAATGCCCTCATAAATGATTCGGCACATACCCCATCTCGGGATGCCGTGATGTGGACATTGGACTAACAGATCCTTGAAACGTTCAAGACATTTTGAAAATGTTTCATTTGGAAGCTGGGTGAATTGATAGATTTCGCTACGGACTCGAGCTGTTTTGTGATGTGGGTAAAATTTCTTAAGGAATGCTTTGACGAATTCGTCCCAATTTGAAATGGAATGTGCGGTAGTGTTATATAGCCACTTCTCGGCTAAATCGCACAAAGTGAATGGGAGAAGACGAAGATGTAAAGCATCCACAGAAAGCTGTGAAGTACCCATCATTGCGCATACATTTTCAAATTTGGTGATAAATGCATATGCGTCTTCAGACTCGAGACCGTGAAATTTTGGTAGAAGGTTGATGTATTGGTGTTTTATTTGAAAATTTTCCCCGTTGGCTGGTGGAATGGAAAGACAGGTGGAAAGGGGACCTCGTGTAGGATAGCATCTCTCTTGGAGAGAGATGCGAGGTGGATTCTGCGCACCAACGGACGGCGGCAGAGTAGTGGAAACGAAATTCGATGGAGACGGATCCATCGATGTGGGTGTGGTGGTGGGTAAAAGAGATTTAAATGTAGAAATACCGACTTTAGGGTCGATCGAAAGGATGCGGACTAAACAGGCCCTAGAATCCCGTTGTCCAGCCTATCTTGTACTAAAAAGGGTTAGTACAAGTGGCATCGTGAATTTATAATTAGGGGAAATGAATGAATGCGGTGTTTGTTTTGAAAATTAGACGGATTTTTGGAAAAAAATGATGCAACACAACAAATGCAACACACAAAACCCTAAAATCTAGGGGTCACCTAGGTCAAAACTCTAGACCGCTCCTAACTGCCAAAAGACAAGTCGCAGGATCAATCCTCCACTGCCTCTTTGTCCCCCTGTGGCCAGGTAAGTGCTAGGTAAGTGGGAAGGGACTCCACTACGTAAGTAGTGGGCCTAATTAATAACCACTAGCCTTCGACACACTTGCCTTAGACACCACAAGAAAACGCGGATAAGCAATGAATTACCCATGGCCTTCTTCTGTCCTAAGTGAGCGCGACGGTCCTTAGAGTCATCTCTAGATTTATTTTAATTAATTGGGGTAAATGCGGATGCAAGTTTGTGATTTTTGGGGCCTAGGAAGGGTAATGAACTCCCCACCTAATCTGGATTTGGTCGTGCCCCTTAATATCCGTATTAATATGCAAACAACCACAAATCAAAACACGTACAATTTATTTTTGCTTTTTGCGGCGCTGCGATTTATTTGCATAGAAACCTGCACAAAATGTTAATTGGAGCAGATTTTAGGAAGGAGATAAGAAAGATTGAGATTACCTGAGAATTTGGTGCAGTGACTCAGCAAAGGAGCCGCGAAACCGCCGCAGAAAGGGGGTCTTTGCCGCGGAATCGCGGTGGGATGGTGGGATCTCTGCACAGAAATTTAGCACAATGCTCCTGTTCCTCCCTTTAGCTCTCTAGAATATTCACAAAAATTTTATCCAAGCTCCAATGATTCCAGATTTCCTCGCAATCAAATCACAACACGTGTATTAGGGTTTGTGCAAGTTTAGATCGAACAATATAGATGGAATAAACTTTTCAACTTCAAATTTCAAAATACGAACAATTAGCGCACTATCCCCGGCAACGGCGCCATTTGATTGAATGAAATTCTTGTTTGTGTATGTTGGAAATTGTATAGAAATCACAACCAAAAATTGTTTGACCGCAATCAATAACGGTGTCGAATGTAGCGCGTTAGTAAGTGCGGATCGTCCTCAGGGAAAGTGTAATCGTTCGTCTTTTGAATTAGATGAGTCAAAACTTTAAAGAAAAGAAAACAAACAATTCATGATTTATATTTGAAGTTCAAGAATTAGAAAATCTAGATCTAATAACAAGAAAAAGATAGAATCAAGAATTGATAGTTTGATGATTTTTCCAACCAAATATCAAGAATCGAAATGAGGCTAGTAGGAATCGATCGGATCTATAGATGTGATGCAATCTCAAGATGACGTATTCTTATCCTTCGATGAATTGATACTAGATCGATGATGATCGATCGAGAATTAGGGATTTCTTATGAAACTAGGGTTTCATCTTATCCCTTGTTCTTTCGTCGATATCATTCACATTCTAGCCTCTAGTAAATTCAAGAAACGATCGTAGATCCCTAATTTCGAGCGATAACAATCAAGAAAGTATCGCAACGAAACTAGGTCATCGATTCTTGAACTTGCTGGGGTTTACAAAACTCGTAGGACTTAAAAATCGTTTTAAGATTTGTTACATCATCATTCTATTGATCGTCTCGACTCCTTTACGAGCGGATTTTTACTCAAACATCACAACAAGAACTACAATTACAAATTGAGATCTAATCATGATGCAAGAATTAAAAGAAAGCAAGATTAAAGAATTTCACATTTTATTTATATCAACAATTTCATTACATTCACTCAAGAACTACAAGAGGAAGAACTCGATTGTCGATTTGGCTTCACTCGGCTCCGTGAGTCGCGGATCGGCTTGGATCACTTGCTCGGTTGGAGATCAGCTCCGCTCCTAAAAGGTTGAAGGGCTTCTCGCTTGATTGGTACTCGGGATCTTGAATTTGGATTGGAATTAGGGTTAGGATTTCGCACAAGCCTTGTCACTAGACTTGTGGAAGAAGATGAAGAATTAGAGGTAAAGAATGGAATGAACTAATGAACTAACTAATGAACCCCTCAACCCTTAGATCTAGGCTCCTATTTATAGATCTCAAAACCCTAGATCTAGGAATTTAAATTTGAATTTCCCTCCAAAAGTTTGTTAGCAAGATTTGAATTTCCCTCCAAAAGTTTGTTGAGGAGAAGCTTCTAGATGTGATTAGTTAGGAGGGAGCTTCTAGAAATAGTTTGTTAGGAGCTTAATTAGGATTAGCTTAATGATCTTCTTTGCTGATCTGGAAGAAGCTTCGAGGGTTTTCTGGAATTTGCCATAGATTTCTGAGCTTCTGGGACTAAGATAGGAATTATGCCCTAAAATTCAACTGCTGACGTGGCAATACCGCCGCGGAACCGCGGCTCAAGCCGGCTCCCGCCGCGGTTCCGCGGCTCCTTAGAGGCTTCATGGCTTGAAACTTTTGGGATTCTCTGGTATTGACATATGGGCCCTTTTGTGATATGTTGAATTGTGTTTTGCCCTCTAGATTGCTACCAGAACTCAAGACTTGGAATTGGTGTATTTTTGATCAGCTTCTTTTGGCTTTAATACTGAAATTTCCTGCACAAATCTCGAAACAAGTGTTGCGCAATACAGGGATGATGCGATGCCATGATAAACACACAATTTCCTCAGAAATGTTGGTTTTAGAGTCTAACACATGCAATCTGATATTTTACGACTGATTTGCTAATATGTGTAATATGAATGCCGAACACTTCTATATGAGTGCAAATGATAGGGAAATTGCCGTGTTAAAAATACATTATTTTTGACTGATCATGATACGGGAGTGCTCTCCATATAATTCCTTAACATAGAGAAAGATGGATATAATATCCATACTCTCGTGCTGTTTCTGGAGTTCATTGTTCATGGACGCCAGCACGATACACTTTGCTCGCTCACAGTCTAGATCCCAGGTTTTGCGAACTTCCTTGTCCACAACTGAGGAATCTGGTCCTGGGATAAGGGGAGGAATAGCGGTGGTAACATATGCTACTTTGTCATAAGTCAGTGCAATGTTGACGTTCCTTAGCCAATCTTTATAGTTCTGCCCGGTCAGTATATTTTTTTCAAGTAGTTTTAGTCCTGTCATGGTAGCTGCTAGAGAGAGAGAAAAGAAAACACTCAGCATATGCTTCTTGCAAGTTTAGATTGGTTATTAGTTTATCTAAACAGGATGGCTCCCACTGTTCCCTCACATCCTTTTTCAAAACCTAAAAGAAGAACTAGTCAGGATTTAATCACACGTCACAATACTTGCTTAACCTTTCAGCCAGGCCGGTGTTGGTACTTCGAGGGAGGTTTTCCAACGCTTTCGCGAAGTTCCTTAATTAAATAACCTCTTTTCCCTGGAGGCGTAGCCCCTCTAACACCTTTCTGGACACCTACTTGGTTTATAGCATTGATTGTTAAGTGAGAAAATTTCCCGAGAGTAATCCTACTCATCAGTGGGATCGGGATCCAACTATCATTGCATGATGCACTAGATGGAAGCCACTCTAGTCACCACACTCCAGAAGGTATGCTAAATCTGCAAGTTTCCTTTATGTTTGAAACACCCGATGTGAGTTTTTTTTACCCCAAGCTCTTATGACCTTGACGTAGGCCAACAAATCATAAGACGCAAGTCAATTTCTACTCGTCGTTGTCCTGATTAATTTAGGTATATCATACATGCCCTTGACGTAGGCCAACAAGGCTGTACGTCTGTCCTATACTAATGCATCTATCTTTGCAACAAATAAGCAAACACACTGCTACCATCCACTATGCCTTGACGTAGGCCAACAAGCATAGCATGAATACGATGTGTTGTCTATTTGAAACGACGGAGGGTTACGGCTGGTTTTTGACAAAAAACCGTTAACGTAGTGAACTTGATATGATCGAAGGAACCATAATAGCCTTTATTAAAAGGAGTGGTTTAAGCTCCGCATTTAAAATTTGCTTTTTGAAGAAAACCGAGTGGTTTTGAAATTGTTCCAACGATTCAGTTTAGGTTTTATTTTTCTTTGCATTAAAAATAATGCGTCCCATCTTTAACCTATCATTACAGATAACAACGAAAATACAACGTCCTCTTATGCCATCCGCATTCGCCACGGGGTCCCGTCATCACCCGTTAGGTTACTTAACTAATGGCAGAGCGAGGGCTGGGCTAGCGCGGGTGTAAAACATAAGTGACGTCTAAATAGCTATCAAATATAGATATTGTACATTCGTCAGACGCAATAATAGGCATTCCAGATCATAGATAAACTTTATTGGATATGCAAGCAATCCACGTTTCTTTTGAGCCTGCAACGAAAGATGGATTACACAGTTGTGATTAATAGCCATTACCCCAGACCCCTACGGGTACGGCAAACTACCCGCCAAGTACCCGAAGTGAAGCGGTCTCTCTCAACAATGTGAGTAGGCCACTAAGCACTTCGAAATACCCGGTAGTTTGTGCACCCCACCTTGGGTCTATCCTAGGAGCAAAAACAGTAAAAAGAAATAATACAACGGTGGCAACAACCGCAACCTGGATGTTCCCCGCAAAATAATATTACAACTTATTACAATTACATCGAATGAATTAATACAATAACCCATCACAAAACCCCGGCTAATCATCACAACAATCCAATAGAGTTCATAATCACAAACAGTTAAAACATTACAGATATGTGCAACCCCTTACCAACCAACATACTAGCAGTTAGGGGAGGTTTACGAACACATAATACAGTTCATAGATATAATCAAACAAGCAAACATCGTATAATTTCGATCGATCAAACCCATTAGATTCTTCTCCAAAACTTCTCTGTAAACCTGAGACCTGAGCAAAAAATAAACATTCCAGAAAAGACAAAATATTCAAAGAAGAGTTACTGGGGAGATTTGGGGTGAATCGGGCTCAACTCGGCCGCGGATCCGCAGCGGATCGGTGGGATCGGCCGCGGTTCTGCGGTGTGTTGGCCGATTCATGCACCCAAATTTCTCCAGTGTTCTTAAGTTCCCTTGTAGGTTACTCTGGAGGTCCCTGAAAATTTTTGGACCTCAATTTAAATCGACAGAAACTATGTGAATACGATATATTTTCCGGTTCGTTTTGCGTTCGAAATTCATACGACTTTGCAAGTGAGTTAATTATTGTTTAGTGAGGCTCTGATACCACTATTAGTCGATGTGCAACACCCCACGAGTTGCGAGGAGGCGGAAATATGAAAAACGATCTTGTTTTATAAGCATACATCGACTAACGAAGATCTTTGCTAAACAATAATTAACAACAACCATAGAAGTTCTTAGATACTATGTAAAGAGATTATACCTAGTGAAAAGTGTCCTTCGTCTTTACGATCTCTACGTCCTCCTCGGCCTCCTCTAAGTGATAGATGATCCACCCGAGAACCCTAATCCAAGCTTCACCTCAAAACTTGAGGTAACTAAGTTTCTCTAGTTGCTAATCAAAGGAACTTAGATCATATAGAGTTAGGTTGTGGAATGTTTAGTCTATTCTAATCCTTGTTCTCAACTCATGAGTGGTAGGATTAGAGCTTGAAGAGAGAGTGAGCTTGAGAGAGAGAAGGTGAACTAGAATAATGAAAATGAGATTTTTTTCTCACTTGATATATGAAGCATAATGAATAAATCAATAAATGAATAAAATGAGATTATTCATCATGCTACATTAATGCATTATGAGTGATTCACTATGTGAGTCATTAAGCATTTAATAATGCATTAATGACATAATGAATCACACATTATGAGTCACAATATCATTTAATGACAATGCCACCTAAACCCTCAAGTCACCATGCTTCTAGAAGCTTTCCGGAAATTACGAGAACGCCCCTCCCATCCGTGAAAACACGGAAAAACTTTAGACTGTATAAATCCAATAACCTGATACTAGAATCTGGCTTAAACCAAAGTCGTCCAGTAAAAACTGTCTGAATGTCGTACGTGCGTTTAAACACGTATTCGTCCGAACCCTTGTCATAAAACCGTACGACCTCTATATCGTTTTGCCTGGAGTTAGGAAAACTCTGTGTGGGACTCAAAAGACTCGACTACTACGCTGGCAGTGGGTTTAACCACAAACCGCAAGCGGCACTAGCTGTACGTAACGGTCCCCAGGTAGATGTCGATAAGAAGGCCGATGAGGAAACCCATCCGAACTCCTACTGAGCCTGTCCATGACAATATCCGTGCAGTTCGGTCTGTTTGTCTAAGAGTATCGCATGTAAGGTCTAGGGAGGTGGTAAACGTCAGACCCCTAATAACCGTACAAGTCGTGTCGGCATGGCTCAATTACCATCCGAGAATCTACTGATCAGTCTATCAGTAATTCTCTATCAACCCAGGCCAAGGACTTATGGTAATGACCAACCGATCACCGTGCAATGTCAACTCCCTATACCGGGAGAGACGAATCCCTAACAGTCACTCACTGCCTCCATGTGGCTCGGGACTGTGCCCAACTAAAACCTGTTTGCACAACACCTTTGAACCGTGGTAGGGTAGTAATCAAAGCACAGTGGGAACTCACACGAGACAAATGACGACCTTGAGTCAACGGGCTATCTGCACACATGTCACCTGAGAACTGCTATCTGACGTTAGGTATAAATACCATCCAGTCAGTTCTCGGCGAGTCCTGTCCGGTGTACTCACACCCAGTGAGCATCTGTATACAATCTTAGGTGCACTCCACCAATGGCTGCGGGACCGATCCATCGCCCCTCCTCAGGGTCTAGATATGTATACACTAGTCTACTCCGGAGTATCGATGCCCAGTCTCGATACTCCTGCGACCAGGGACATCTAAGGATGTGCCTATTGACTATCCAGCTCCCACAAGTATGACTGCCATCACAACGCCGGTAGTCAGGCAAACACCCTATAGGCTTTATCAACATGTATATATATATATGAATACTACACAAAATATATCATATGTTAAGATAAAGACAAACCAAATAGCGTACTATCATATTAAGCAAGACTGTCATGTACATACATATCCCTAACATCCAATACAATGAAGGCCTCTAGGGCATATATATCCAACAGTATATACATACCTGCATCCGCATTCCGACCGAATGCTAATGCGATGAGACTAAAGTAATCCAACAAATCTAATACTAGGATCCAGCTTAAACCAAAGCCCACTAGTATGATCCGCCCGATCATGGTCCTGCACTACTGCACGTATATGATCGGACCCTGCCATATATCATACGGCCTCTACAACGTTTCTCCCGAAACTTGAGAAACTGTCTGTGGGGGACTCTAAAGACTCGGCAATACTTTGGCTGTGGATTTAACCACTAGCACGTAAGAGGTACAAGCTGTACGTAACGGGCTACCAGGTATTGACCAAAAGGGAGGTCGATGAGCGAACTTAAACTGAGCCTGTCAGTGACAATATCCGTACAGTCTGGTCCGTTCGTCTATGAGCATCGCATGTCGGGCCTAGGGGGTTGGTAAAAGTCAGACCCCCAAAAGCGGTACAAGTCTTGTCGGAGTGTATCCCAGAACACCCTGAGATACTACTGGAATACCTACCAGTAAATCTCCTGCCTTGGCCAAGGACTTTGTGTAATGGCTCTCCTAGACGCAGCGCGATCTCACCCCTAATACCGGGTGAGACGAACCCCTGCCGATCCGCTCACTGCCTCCATGTGGCTCGGGACTGCACCCAACAAAAACCTGTTTACACGACTCCTTTGAGCCGTGGTAGGGTAGTAATCAAAGCACAGTGGGAACTCACATGAGACAAATGACGATCTCAGGTCGATGAACTAACCTGTACACATGTCACCAGGGAACTGCTATCTGACGTCAGGTATAATACCAACTAGCATGCTCCCAGCGAGTCATGTCCGGTGTACTCATAACCCAATGAGCACATGTATACATCTTAGGTGAACCAATTGACACCAATGGCTTGTGAGACCGGCCCCCCTTGCCGGGGTCTCGACTGTATACACCAGTTTACTGATTAAGTATCGATGCCCAGTCTCGAAACTCCCACGACCAGGGACCACTTTAAGGATGTGCTTATAGACTGCCCAACTCTCACGTATATGATCGCCATCATACTGCTGGTAGTCAAGCAAGAATCCTATGGGCTCTATCAACGTGCAATAGTGACCTGTAAGGTCACCTAAAGCAGTACACGATGATAAAGATAAACCATGGTAGCATACTATTCTCTATCAACGTGTAATAGTGAACTACAATGTCACCTAAAGCATGTACATGATGATAAAGACAAACCAGATAGTATACAAACCTCTCGAGTAAGACTGTCCTACCGGTATAGGTCATCCTTCAATCATTGCAATCACTTGCCTGCGATCCAATAATTGACTCTGAGGGCACTATATCCAACAATCTCCCACTTGCACTCAAGGCTAATTATTGCGATGTAGCATACTCACAGACCGTGTGATACCGAACACCCAACTCCTCTACTAATCAGTCTCACAAAGCCCGTTTGCGAAACTATTGCGTTCGAGAAATAGCCTCAGTGAGTGGATCCGCCCTGATGTTTCTTTCTATGTCTCTCTTTATCTCAAGTTCGCGGAGAAAGCCATCTCCCGAAATGAGAAATACATGTCTTAGAATATGTCTGGATATCTGATGGGACCTAGTTCATAAATGAACTCCAAATCCAAACTTCTTAGACTGTATCGCCAACTGAACCTTATCAGTAACTTGTGCCATGCCTCCCTCAGTATCCGCTTGGACCACCTGTCCAAACAACTGCCCCTCGTCAGAGGGAAAACTATAACTCTGACAGTCACTCTGTCATCCAGGTCACCTTGGAAGCCTGGAATGATAACCGTCTCCCGAAGGAGGATGTCGTTATCATTTCCCCAGAACATCAACTTATGTTCTAAAATTGCTTCCGAACGTTTCTCCAGGATTGAATTAATATCAACTTATTGCATCTAATCCAAAAACAACATCTGGTGTGGTACTTGACATCTCATGATCAACTCAATTGCCTAAGCAAGTGATCTGCCAATCATGCACATCCCTCTCCCCTTTAGTCTGCAAGACACCTTTAGAGAGGGTGACTCCATCACCCGCAGGTACACCACCATGCCAGGAGTCATCCATTCTAAATACCTTTAGAATGCTGTCTAGGTACCCTGATAGGGACACTTCCCAAGTCTAGATCTAAAACCATAGATCTAGTAACCAGAATATCTGATATAATATCCATATGCTATGTAGAGAAACCACTGTGTGACAACCAAAGTATAACCGATCGTAGTATAGGAATTTCACTTCCTACTCTGTGTATGTCATCCAAATACCAGGACATCACACCCTACTACCTTCTTAACAGATCCATCCCATATTCTGATGAAGTCAAACCTATGACTGTCACATCAGAAATAGATGATCTATCTCCGCTATATTTGCTTTAGTCTTTAAATAGACATAAGCCACTTGTCCACTATGCTTCCGCTGCTCCCACTGACTACGACAACCCTCTGGCAGACTCATATACACGTGCACTTCTAAAGCTAGTTTAGAACGACGCTATACTCATCCTCCTGCCGGGACTCATAGCCTGGAACAACAGTAGTGTCTGGTCTGGGTAAACAAGAACCTCCCTGTCACCGTCTTTGAGCATACCAAAGTACCTCTCGAGTGCCTGAGGTTACCCACCATATCTGCGGAGTGGCCAATGGAACGTCAATCCAGATTGAATCTTTAGGTCCTATTAAATTTTCAGTAATTGTTTGCGGTTCTGGAATCATTTCCAGTTCTACCATACTCCCACTACTGTTTTCTCAAAAAATCCATTTTACTAAAACTGTGCCGAGTCAAGAACAATATCACTATTAATCTTCCAGATGGTAGAAAGTCAACCCTTGTCATAGCCCGGGTCAACCCACAAACAGCCATTACAAAAACGTGCCTTGAGTTATCCAGAGTCTGGTTTTAAGCATAAGCCGGAAAAATCTCCGTAGCTTAACATTGTTAAGATATGAACTATTCTATATCCAATATAGAAACAGAGGCACTGATTTAATTGGAACCAGATTCAATCATGCAGCTATCTCCAGTGCATGTCAACTAAATGGAGAGAGGCCGATCAGCATTACTCAACTTAGGAGTACTTCCAATTATGAGTAACCTGAAAGAGAAGCAAGTTCTCTTAATCATTACTATCATTTGAATACCATACTCAAGTATCTACATCTTCGATCACTTTGAAGAATCCCGATACTTGCAAGACCTGGTTCTCTACTTTACTCTTATACCTATAACTTCTCAAAACTCAGACCTTGCATTTCTACGAAACACATGTCTAAGAACAAGAGAAGTCACAAGTAAACAGAATATAGTACGAGTACCAACCCCTCTGTCCTCCTGGACACTGGACAACATACAATACTCTGTATAAGTCCCCTGAGTCTAATAACTCATTCCATGTGTGTCGTAGGTTGAAAACTGTACTTATGGTTAAGAAGAATTACACCGATGTTTAATGCTCCTTACCTAACCATCCACTGATATAGGTAAATGTCATGGACATAATTTCAAAAAGTTATATCTCACTTTATAAAAAATAAACGTACAGATATATCAATTTGAAATTGGTGCATAACAACGGATATTCAAAACCAAATATTTGCCGTCCGTTCAAACAACCCAGGCAATTTCCTCAAATATCACCAATTACAACGAATCCCGATATAATGAGGATGATCACCCAATTCCCAATAACTTACTCCCACTCATCATCTGTAAAACCATACAGATGTGAGAATCATACTTGGTAAATACATACCCTGGAGCAAGGGCTAATTGTGAAATCAGTTTTCTTTTAACAATATACAGTGAAACTGAAACATGTAAATGTTTCGAACGGGTATCCGGGTATTCCCTGTAATGCCTCTTCCATTATCTGATTCACAACTGTAACCGTATATTTCTTTGCCATCTCTCCAAATCCCTTTATATGTCTTTAGTCATTACCTTCTGTACACCAATTTAGGCCAAATGGTTTTCTTCCTTCCCTACCGTTCGGCACCAGCCTATGGTTTGGAAGAAGACTATCCAATAAGCATAATGGGTGTACTCTCCTAATCCTAGGAGTACTCGCAACGCGAGAGAAGGTAAAGATAAAAGACAACTGAATAATCCTTATTCCTATTTCTCCTGAACCAGAGTCCATACCCGAACTGGAACAAGTTCCTTCGAGTTCGTATATAACCATACGATGGAATATCCAATAAACTGTGGATCTTCGTAGTAATACGTAGTGTTCTGGAGAAATATAAAGGTGAAGTTGGAGTGGCGATGAAATACTTGGTTTGGTCGTGAATAGCAGTCGCTATTTAATTTTCCCTCTTACTAATCCCTTTATTTGTCTTTACTTAATACCTTCTGTACACCTTTTAGGCTAAATGGTTTTCTTCATTCCCTACCATTCGGCACCAGCCTATGGTTTGGAAGAAGACTATCCAATAAGCGTAATAGGTGTACCGTCCTAATCCAAGGAGCACTCGCAACCTGAGAGAAGGTAAAAGGAAAAGACAACTGAATAGTCCTATTCATTTTCTCCAGAACCAGAAACCATCCTCGAATCTGGAACAAGTTCCTTCGAGTTCGTATATAACGATACGATGGTTTTATCCAATGTAAGTGGACGTTCGTAGTAATACGGGGTGTTCTGGAGAAAAGGGTAAAAGTAGGAGTGGCAATGAGGTATGCAACTCTGAAAATCCAAAAGCCAGTGTTTTAAGAAGGTTCGGTTAACTTGGTCACTGAGTCATGGTCTAGGGTCGGGTCATGGTCGCTGCCAGAGTGAGAGAAAAGAAACACTCAGCGTGCACTCTAACCTAGATCAGAATGGTTATCAATTTATTTGATCAGGAAACCTCCCACTGTAACCTCAAACTCTCCTCCAAACCTAAAAGAAGAATTAGTCGGGATCACCCGAGGAGTAAACCAACTCATCAATGGGAATCGGGATCCAACTATCATCGCATGATAACGCGATGGAATCCACTCACGTTATCACACTCCAGAAGGTATGCGCATGCCTGGCAATTTTCAGTTTCTTTAGAAACTCCCGATGTATGTTTTTACCCCTAGGACCCAAGTGACCTTGACAATGCCAACATATCAAAGAGTCCTAGTCAAGTTCAACCCGTCATTATCTTGATTGCATTAAACCCACCCGTACGAGTCCTTGACAATGCCAACATAACCGTACGACGGTCCTAACCAATCGACATATCCATGCGGCAGAAAAGCATTACAAAGCTACCGAACACTACGCCTCGGCAATGCACGACATACGTAGCACGAATACTAAGCAATACTAATCTGAAATGACGGAGGGCTACGGCAGGTTTTTAGCGAAAACCCTTTAACGTAATGAACTTGATATCGTTGAAGGAACCGGATAGCTTTTTATAAATATAGTGGTGAAAACCTTTGCTAAAGAGGTCACTCCCGGTGAAGGGATCTCGGCTCTTTCCCCATAGAATGAGGTGCAGGATATTCCAACTGAATACCACGATGCAAAGCAAAAAGTAATCGACTATAGTGAAGTTATTACCCTGACGCAAACTTCTATCCAAGGGGTCACTCCCGGTGAAGGGATCTCGGCCCTTGCCTCGTCGACTAAGGTGCTGGATATTCATAACCGAATACCACTGTGCAAAACAAAAGAGAACGTCCTTGCAATAACAGCTTTTTGAAAAATGTTCCAACAACATCAGAATAGGTTTGTTTAGCTGGCATTGATCCGAATCAATGCAGTCCCATCAATTAATCACACCACAAAAGAACGAAAATATGATGTACGTATATGCCATCCGCATTCGCCACTGGGTCCCGTCATCACCCGTTAGGTTACTTAACTAACGACAGAGCGGGGACTGGACTAGCGCGGGTGTAAAACATATACAACATCTACTAGTATATATATCAATATATAATAATCGCTCATAGCGTGATAAAAATGCAACATCACAGAAATGTAATAAGCATCACAGAACAATACAGATAATCTGGGATCCCCGGGTTTCATAGAGCCACTACTGAAACCCGACGTTCCCCTGGATCTGTGGATAGCCTGTGCAATGAAATCCTAGACCCCTACGGGCGCGGCATGTTACCCGCCAAAACCTGAAACGAGGCAGGCCCCTTCAGCAAAGTGAATGGACCATCCAACACTTCACGGAATCCGGTAACTTGTGCACCCCTCCTTGGGTCAACCTATACCCCCTACGAGTGCGGCGAACAGCCCGCCAATTCAAGAGTAAAGCCTCCTCTGTCTCAAAGCCATGAGATGCGGGATCGTTGCCCTCTAGAACCCGGCTATCCGTGCACCCCACCGTGGGGTAATCCTAGTACAGAAAGTAAAAATATACAACGGGTACATCGACCTCAGCCCGGTCGTGCCCCAAAAGAATAATATACAAACAGGCAGTGACGGCAGTCCACACGTCGGACGCTCGCCCCGCAATAACAAATGTACAAATACAACCAAACTGTACTACCATTGCACCAGGCTATCCACCACGACAAATCCGCAACTTCACAGCACAACACAGAACATCAACGTGAATGTCACGTTCGCAAATCCATCTAAAAGAACTATAGCAATTAGAAAGGATTTACCGCTCGAATGACATTCACGGTCGCAGATATAATGTAAATACTATGAATTAACATGTTTAAAATTTTCGATCGACAAAATTTCCCGAAGTGGGCCCCAAGCACAATACCCAGTACTCAAAATAATCTGGGCCAAAAATAAAATTACCATAAACCCCATTTCCAAATCAGAGACCACCTCAGAAAATTTAGTGAATTTTTGCTACAGGACTGCGGCGGAACCGCGGCCAACGAGTGGGTACGGCCGCGGTTCCGCGGCGCTACAGTGGATTCAGCTCACCAAATTTTCTCAGTTCTCTTAAAAAACCCTGCATATTTTTCTGCAGCACACTAAATAATTTTTTGACCACAGGAAAAATTCGACAGAAACTGATGATTTGGAAATGCAGTTTTTAGAAAATTCGTTCGATCGAAGTTCTAAACACGTTAGAGCAAGCTAGTAAAGGTTAATGGCGTAACTCTGATACCATGTAAGACTACGGTAGCGCCCCGGCCGTCTATCCGAGGCCAAAATGCGGAAACAAAAATTTTTCTTAACTTGAAAACTGGCGCCATCGTATGCTTAAAACCCGGATCGAACCATTAACTTACAACTAGCTATCTAGAGAGAGGGTTGGAAAGCTATACCGATCGATCCGTGTCCTTCGGTCTTTGGCCACCATCCCAAGCTCCTCGCGGCATCTCCGGTCTCGATCTCCTCGTCGGAAAGGGCACCATATCTACGAGTCTTATTACGGTCTCCCGCTTCATCCGAAGCAACTCGGGCACGAAGTGTGCTAGCGGACGTGTCCAAGGTGTTGTAGATAATGTTTGTGATCACTTTGTCTCTTGCATCCATTGCTTGGATGGAGGTTGAAGGTGTTGCCATTAATGGAGATAATGAGCTAGAGGAAGAAGAAGAAGAAGAAGAGGTTCTTTTCTTTTGTGTTTTCCTATGATAAAAGGAGAGCAAGAAGAGAATAATACAAGAGCCAACCTTGCCCTTAGCTGTCCCTCTCTCTCCTCTCATCAAATCAACTCACAAAACCATCATATAATGTGACACATGCACAAGAAAAGAGACCATGAGTCATCACTTGTGCATGTGTCACAATTAATGATCTTAATCATGATTTTGTGCTCATAATTTCCATATGTAAACATTAACCCAAATGTTTACAACAACAAAAATATACGGCAACATCTAAAGTAAACTCGTGACGGATCACAAAGATACCCCTCACCTGTATATACGTACCTGCATCCGCATTCCGACCGAATGCGAATGCGATGAGACTAAAGTAATCCAACAAATCTAATACTAGGATCCGGCTTAAACCAAAGCCCACTAGTATGATCCGCCCGATCATGGTCAGTGCACTACTGCACGTATATGATCGGACCCTGCCATATATCATACGGCCTCTACAACGTTTCGCCCGAAACTTGAGAAACTGTCTGTGGGGGACTCTAAAGACTCGTCAATACTTTGGCTGTGGATTTAACCACTAGCACGTCAGAGGTACTAGTTGTACGTAACGGGCTACCAAGTATTGACCAAAAGGGAGGTCGATGAGCGAACTCATACTGAGCCTGTCAGTGACAATATCCGTACAGTCTGGTCCATTCGTCTATGAGCATCACATGTCGGGCCTAGGGGGTTGGTAAAAGTCAGACCCCCAAAAGCGGTACAAGTCGTGTCGGAGTGTAGCCCAGAACACCCTGTGATACTACTGGAATACCTACCAGTAAATCTTCTGCCTTGGCCAAGGACTTCGTCTAATGGCTCTCCTAAACACAGCACGATCTCACCCCCAATACCGGGAGAGACGAACCCCTGCTGATCCGCTCACTGCCTCCATGTGGCTCGGGACTGTACCCAACTAAAACCTGTTTGCACGACTCCTTTGAGCCGTGGTAGGGTAGTAATCAAA
Source organism: Agapanthus africanus (assembly GCA_030015575.1). NCBI lineage: Eukaryota > Viridiplantae > Streptophyta > Magnoliopsida > Asparagales > Amaryllidaceae > Agapanthus > Agapanthus africanus. Next base: position 480,294,010 of record JASDDO010000014.1, on the reverse strand, counting down.
GCACAGCGGGAACTCACACGAGACAAATGACGATCTCCGGTCGATGAACTAACCTGTACACATGTCACCAGGAAACTGCTATCTGACGTCAGGTATAATACCAACTGGCATGCTCCCGGCGAGTCATGTCCGGTGTACTCATAACCCAATGAGAACCTGTATATATCTTAGGTGAACCAACTGACACCAATAGCTTGTGAGACCGGCCACCGCCCCTCGTCGGGGTCTCAATTGTATACACCAGTCTACTAATGGAGTATCGATGCCCAGTCTCGAAACTCCCACGACTAGGGACCACTTTAAGGATGTGCTTATAGACTGCCCAACTCTCACGTATATGATCGCCATCATACTGCTGGTAGTCAAGCAAGAATGCTATGGGCTCTATCAACGTGCAATAGTGACCTGTAAGGTCACCTAAAGCAGTACACGATGATAAAGATAAACCATGGTAGCATACTATTCTCTATCAACGTGTAATAGTGAACTACAATGTCACCTAAAGCTTGTACACGATGATAAAGACAAACTAGATAGTATACAAACCTCTCGAGTAAGACTGTCCTACCGGTATAGGTCCTCCCTCAATCATTGCAATCACTTTCCGGCGATCCAATAATTGACTCTGAGGGTACTATATCCAACAGTACCAACTTTGTCACGACCCGAAATATTATCTCGTGACCAGCACTTGAATCACGCAACGTCTAAAGGCATAACGGAATTCAAGTAAGCTGAAACCCAGAAATCTAAACCTTTTAAGAAAAATAAAGGGGGTGAGGTTTTGAAATAAAGGTAAAATGAAATCAAGTTTTCTTAATGCATAGAAAAGAAACATGAATGATGCAAGTGAAGTTTACTAGTTTGAAAACATGTTTCGTCTTTTAAAAAAAATTTGGCAGCACCTCCTTTATATATTTTGATCCAAAATCACAAATATATAATAATGATAAAGGCATCCACAAGCAGAAGCTAGCTCTTCGCCAAACGGCGGATCACAACTACGCAATACAGTATAAATAAGTATACGACGCCCAACGGCGAAGTTTACCACAAAAAGATAAAGAAATGAGCAAGATATAACCCCAAAAGTGAATATAAAGCCCATCGCTCAAATCTCGCAACTACAAGTCGCACTAAGTCTCATCACTAATACAATTTACAACTTTTGATTGATGGAGTTAACTAGATGCAATAAGAATATAGATACAAGAGCGGGTACGATACAAGTGTCCCACCTACCAACGCAAAACACCCGAATGCAACTGTGTGCCAGCGAAGCCGCTACTGATCCAAACGGTCAACCAGCAAGAACTGTAGCACAACGGGGGTGAGCTGCCAACTCGTGAGTGGAAAAATATCAACAGATATAAATCGAATAAACAACGACACCTAGGTCAACTATATCATAAAGGTAATACTATGATATCTAGGATGACCGGGTCTATATATGTGACAACAAGGTAGTCAATACCTATATGCAAGCAGATAACATCCAACAGTAATAGTCAATGCATGTATATGGATCTCGTCCAACCATATAATCAATGTTTGTATGCACGTAAATATCATAAAGGAGTGTGCATGGAAGTATGAGGATATATATCAACGGTGTCCCTCGCGACACATCAAAATCATGGAACTTGAGTGCCTAGCATCGACACTCGAAAACATCACGAAAACCGTACCCAGCATCGGCACGTAAATCCTCATATATCGGGCTCCGTCAGTCCGGATCGGCCTATATCCTCTCTCGACACCGGTCGGTATCCTCCGGATATCCACCGAGCCCAAAAACTATCACCGGTAGGTAGTAGTCCCTCTGTCAGGCTCACCATCTACTACACAGCGATCCGTTCTCGCCCCGAGCTACCATACCGGGTCCACCATGTACCCGCAATCGGCCTCATCCGCCTCCTCGAATCGGGTTTCACATGTCGCTCTCAGAACCGAGAAAACACATGGTGGACGCACTGAAATATCATATCAAAAGGAACCGGGTTTTTAAAATAACACATAATCTCTTTTAAAATGTCCATGGTTCTCAAATCCAGAAATCTCATGAAAACAGCATATCTCAATGCGTAAAATCATAGAGCATGATGCATGCGACATATAATAGAAATGTAAGCATATCCGTGTATCGTGCAACATGGAATGGTGATATGATATATTAAGGGAAACCGCTCTTTTAAAATGATTCCAGTTTTTAAAATATAACATGCGGTTCCCAATTTTACAATAAAACCAGTTATCTATATAGGTACAATATGAATATGCGCAAGTGTAGATGTACCAATGTATGTGTGCATAAATATGGATGTATCAAGGTATATGTGCACCAATATGGATATACAAATGTGTATATCCACAAGTATAGATGTATATGTCATGATGCAGCAACCCTACTGTATAGTGACATAGCAATTATCGATGATGAAGTGAGTGAGTCGGCAATCTGTGTACGTGCAACATACGCATCATCGATAATGGTGTAAGTGTACTAACACGGGTATATGCAATGCAATGATAATATCATGAATGCAGCGCAAGGTAAATCGTCAGCTAAAAGCTATAAGGTATACGTAACTATCATATGTCCGAGTCGGTGAATCTATCGATCGGCATCTAGCCTCACAGCATCACGTACGGTATAATCCATCGTACGACATTCTTTAGTCAAGGGTATGGATCAACCATCAAGTCAAACTCATCACGCACGGAAAATCATCGTGCGGCGGCATTAAGCTAATAGGGATCCTATCATCCTATAAGACAAATGAGGGTACGACCTAATATCACATATAGCCTATCATCTGTGATTCACAACATTCTATATATGTATATCTATACACCTATGTCCCAGGTCACATCCACGATAATCTCATATCAGGGGACCGGCAGGGTATAAATCATCTCGATCGACTCACATCCGTATACCAACATATTATCATATCATCATATCCGTCTTATATTCTTTTCATCACATTTATATCTCTACTAAGTATAAGTATCTAACCTAACATACACACCCGAACCATACAATCAGATTTTTAAAGAAGCGAATCGTAGTTTTGAAAATAGGGGTTACGGTGTTTTTAAGAAAAGAATATCATTTGAAAATCCGTAACATCCCTCAAGGTATAATTTAAAAGATACATATGATTCTTCGGTTTAGAAAAAGGTGTGGTTCGGATGACACATCTACATCGACTATCTAGTCCTACAGTACCCTAAACGGCAATATCGACAAACGTCGTTCTCGAATTCACTCATTACATAATAGCCGTATATATCATTTCTAACTATCCTTAGTTTCTAATATAGTATCACTAACTGTCCTTTACTATAACCCTAGTTTCCTAATCTAGGTTTTCTAACCATATTCTATAAATCAGTTTTCCATCAAAAGTTTGCGGGGGTGCTATACGCCATCCATCCGACTTCCCCCATGGATATAGATCCACTCACCTGGTCTTCGCTTGCCGAAATCGATGACGCCATGCCCCGTTGCCTCGAAATCTACGCGAAGGTACCTACAATAATAAACAATCGCAATGCGCATTAAAATCAAGGCGGAAAAACCAAAACAGTACACGTTTTGCTCATAGGTCAAAACCTATAGCTTTGCGTGCAAAACATGACAAAAAACCCTGGTCGTGGACGTCCAAACGCCACACGACGGAAACACAATACCAAATACCAAAATCAAGTCAAAAAAAGTCGTAAAATAATGCACCAACTCATGGAAATGGTCCCAGATTTTACCCAAAGCCAAATTGGTCAATTTTGCATATATGGAGGGCCTAATTTACATCTAAAGGGACCCCAGAACAAGTAAGAATCAATTCTGAGCTACCCTGGCCACAAATTGCGGCCAGATTGAATAAATCTGCGGCCAGGGTGCAGGGGATGGGGCTCATGTCTTGGTGGTAGCTTCCTACGTGCCTGCACGACTCCCGGTAATTGCAAAATCATTTCTAGTGTCCCCGAGTTGCTCCAGATTCCAAAATACCCTCTAAAATCACACATTTATCCGATATCGGAGTTTCTAAATCCATGTTTTTGGATTTCTAAGCTCTGGTCCAGGTCATTAAACAGCCCCCAAGTCTAGTTAACAGCCACGACATCACCAATTTTCAAACAAACACTCAACCCTTTACTAGGGTTTCCCAAACTTCACTAAACCTCACAATTTCACATCTAAACACATGAATACTAAAGTAAATGAAAAACTACCCAATTGGTGAAGGGATTACCTCATATAGCACCCATGAATCCTTAAGATCATCAAAATCTGAATTTTCCTGGTCTCATGTGTAGAGGTTGAAGAGGGGATTAATTTTTGTGAAGGGTGTGTTGGGTTTTGGGGCTTATTGGGAGATAGATCTAGGGATGGAATGGGAGGGTTGTGAGCTAGAGGAGATGAAGGAGAGAAGAGAAAATGATGGGGGAAAGAAGTGGCAGCAGCCCCCCTCCCTCTCTCACTATAATTCACACCCTCTCTCTCTCTCCAAAAGTATACCTACCCCATCATTATGTCCCCTTGACTTTTCTTTTTCTTTTTCTCTCCACCAATAAACCATAATACGTAGCCCAAATGAAATGAAACATGTAACAAAATAAAACATGTCATGGTGCACCAACCATGGAAACTGTAAAATCGCGGATTTGGCTTAATCGCGATTAGCAGTGCACTAATCGAGTTTTTATCAAAACTGAATATAATAAATTTTAAAAATGCCAAATCCTTAAAATATATTTTTAAATGAATAAATTATTTTAATTCTATTTATTTCATAATTATTGGTATATATTTATACCATTTTTCGAAAACCCCAATTTCGCAAATCGGGCAGTTTTCGGGAAAAATATTATTTTAATATTAAATTCCAAAAATAATATTTTATGTTTTCTGAAATGTTACAAATATGGAACAAAAATTTTAAAAAATCGGCGCTAACACAACCCTATAACCCGGATCAACCCATAAGCCCTAGATAACAAAACATGCAAAGGAGTTAGAATGGTTATACCTAATGAACCAAGTCCTTCGGTCTTGTACCATCTCCCAAGCTCCATGGAGTCACGGATCGAATTTGGTTGCCTGTCTTCCTCCATCTATGATGATCCACCCGAGGGAAACGGCGCAAGCTTCAGCCTTGCCTAGCAAGGCAACCGACGCTCCAAGCTTGCTAGCAATGGAGAGTGGAGGTGTAGGAATGTCTCACTATAATTTTCTCTCATCATTAATGCTCAAAAGAGCAACCATAGAAGATGAAGAGGTGAGGAAAACAAGTGGCATGAGCAACCAGGGAAAAATGGCTAAGTCTCAAGAATGAGAGTGAATCAATCAAGTGAAGAAAAGAACTAGCATGGCATGTAAAGAATTGTGGCTGCCCATTTCAATCATTCAATGAAAAATATCTCTTTTCATTTATCAAATAAACTAATGTAGTGCCATACCTCTCTACATGCCATCAATCCATGCTTATGCCAACTCACCCATCCACCTCATTATAAAACAAATGATTTCCTAAAATGAAAATCATACAAATGAGGTGTCCACTTCTAGAAGTAATTCCGTATAAATATGGAATACAACCCGGTACACGTATCAAAATACATATATGCGTATTCGTACAAAAATACGAATAGCCAAGAGAGAAAATGAATAGTGAACAATAATGCTAGAATACATATATATATATATATATATACATATATAAATTATTAAATCAAAACCTGATTTAACAATCCGGCTTAATCCTAAGCCACTAGTATTATCAACCGTCCGATTAAAGTCTGTGTAGCCTGTACACATATTTAATCGGACACCTGTATGTACCAACATATGTCATCTACACCGTATCGCATGAACCGTGAAAACCCTCTATGTGGGACTCTGAAGACTCTTCAATATGCTGGCAGTGGGTTTAACCACAAGCACGTCAGCGGCACTAGCTGTACGTAACAGCTACCCAGGTATTGAGCGAAGGCCAGCGAGCAAAATCATATGTACTCTCTATTGATCCTGACAGTGACAATCTCCGTACAGTCCGGTCCGTTCATCTATGAGTATCGCATATCGAGTCTAGGGGTGGATAAAGTCAGAACCCTAATAACGCGACATTTAGTGTCGGTATGAAGCCCATCACCCACTAAGAAACTACTGATCCGAATCAGTAATTCTCGACTACCTTGGCCAAGGATTTCTAGTGATGGCCACCCGTGCACAATGCGACATCAACCCCCAATACCGGGAGAGACGAATCCCTGACGATCCGCTCACTGCCTCCATGTGGTTCGGGACTGTACCCAACTAAAACATGTTTGCATGACTCCTTTGAGCCGTGGTAGGGTAGTAATCAAAGCACAGTGGGAACTCACACGAGACAAATGACGATCTCATATCGATAGACTAACCTGTACACATGTTACCTGGGAATTGCTATCTGACAATAGGTATAATACCAACTAGCATGTTCCCGACGAGTCCGTCCGGTGTACTCAAAACCCAATGAGCACATGTATATATCTTAGGTGAACAAACTGACACCAATGGCTTGTGAGACCGGCCACCGCCCCTCGTCGGGATTTCGATCAGTATACACTAGTCTAGTCTGGAGTATCGATGCCCAGTCTCGAAACTCCCACGACTAGGGACATTTAAGGATGTGCTTATAGACCACCTTGCTCCCACGTATATGATCGCCATCATACTATTGGTAGTCAAGAAAGAATCCTATAGGCTCTATCAACATGTAATAATGATCTATAATACCACCTAATGCTGTACATGATGATAAAGACAAACCAGATAGCATACTATCATCTAGAGTAAGACTGTTCTACCAGTATAGGTCCTCTCTCAATCATCATAATCACCTGCCTGGGACTATGATAATTGCCTTGAGGGCACTATAGCCAACAGATATAAATGATATTAGTCGGTTATATGTGATATAGCCGGATTATTAAATCAAGTGTTGATTTACTGATTTAATATATAATTATATATTTGATATATTAATATATATTAACTAATATTAGCTCACTTAAGAATTTATTTTCTACTAATACATTTAAATATATATGTGATATATATTAATATATTTAATTTCGTGTCATGATTGATGATACATTGGACATGGGTGTATGAGACTCGTACCAAACTAAAGATAATTTGGGGATTTAATTATTAAGGGATAAATCAAAATTAGGTGGAAATTGGCATGGTTTAGGATACTTGTAGAAGCATGTAGAAACCTTGACTTAGTCCACTAATTTTGTTTTACTCTGGATATTTATTAACCCAACCATTATCTTTAGCCATGGTTAAGTCTCTAAAAATTGTTGGGTTATGCAAGCGCCCCGGCCATCAATCCGTGGCCAAATGCGGAACAAAAATTTTCAAAAACCGGCACTAACACAACCCTATAACCCGGATCGACCCATAAGCCCTAGATAACAAAACATGCAAAGGAGTTAGAATGCTTATACCGAATAGATCTGTGTCCTTCGGTCTTCAACCATCATCCCAAGCTCTTAGGGGCATCTTTGATCAAGCTTGATCTCCGGTCTCCCTCCATCGAAGATGATCCACCCGAGAGTCTATGCAACGAGCTCCAACCTCTTATCCGAGGTAACTAGGGTACCTAGATCGTTACACTAGATACCATAGAAGAAGTAGAGAGTGATGAAGGATTAATTTGTCTAAAGACACCCAAAGTTTCTCAACACATGAGAGGGTTTGGGTGGAGGAAGAAGAAGATGCCATGAGAATGAGGTGTTGAGAGCAACTCAAGAGAGAGAGAAAGAAAATGAATAATAGCTTGTGTTCTTTGTTTGTTGTGTGAGTGTGATAAGAAATAATGGAGCCATCACATAAATGTCCATGTCTCCAAAATATCTTAGTCAACAAAAAATATCTCAAGTCAACATAATCTCACAACAAACAAAAACCTAAACATGCTAGAATAGTAACCATGGGTCACTAATTAGCCATGCCACAAAAATGCAATAAACACCCCATCCTACACCTCAATAACCTTTTAATCCAAAAAGGTCTAAACCATGATGAGGTGTAATCTTCTAAAAGTAATCTTGTAATAAATTACAAGAATACCCCTCAACCGTATATACATACCAGCATCCGTATTCCGAAGAATACGAATACAAAGAGACGAAAATAATCCAACAAATATAATACTAGGATCCGGCTTAAACCAGAGTCTACTAGTATTATCCGTCCGAACATCATCCGTGCACAAGTACACGTATGTGATCGAATCCTGCCGTAAAACCATACGGCCTCTACATCGTTTTGCCCGAAGCAGGGAAACCCTCTGTGTGGGACTCTAAAGACTCGTCAATACGATGGAAGTGGATTCAACCACAACCACGTCAGCGGCACTAGCTGTACGTAACGGCTACTCAGGTATTGAGCGAAAGGGGGGCCGACGAGCAAACTCATCCTGAAACCCCTACTGAGCCTGACAGTGACAATATCCGTTCAGTCCAGACCGTTCGTCTATGAGTATCGCATATCGAGTCTAGGGGGTGGATAATGTCAGACCCCTAATAACACGACATTTAGTGTCGGTATGAAGCCTATCACCACCTGAGAAACTACCGATCCTAGATCAGTAATTCTCGACTACCTTGGTCAAGAATTTCTGGTGATGGCCACCCGTACACAACCGTGACATCAACCCCCAATACCGGGAGAAACGAATCCCCCGACGATCCGCTCACTGCCTCCATGTGGCTCTGTGTAAGTGCACAGCGGCGCCCCGGCCGTCAATCCGACGCCGGAATGCGGAAACGAAAACTTTTCTATAAACTAGAACCGGCACCACCGCGCACAAAAAATCCTGGATCGGGCCATTAACCTATTCCTAGCAAATACGAGAAAGGGTAGAGAAGCTATACCAAGCGATCCGTGTCCTTCGGTCTTCGCCTCCACTCCGATCTACTCGTGGAATCTCCGGTCTCCATCTCCTCGTCGGAACGGGCACCACAACGCCGGGTTCTTTTACGGGCTCCCACCTCTGGACCGAGGCAACTCGGGCGCGAAGTTGGCTAGCCGACGCGTCCAAGGAATGCTGTAGACTAGTGTAGAAACCATTGTCTCATTTGGGGTTTAAGTTGCCATGGTAATGGAGATGGAGAAAAAGAAATGAACTATCAAATGGAACTCTCTTTGTAGGATGAATGAAAAATGAGATGAACATTTTTGCCACTCCAAAATGAACCTCTTTCTCTTCCTCCCCTCTAATGTGGCCGTCCTCTCTCTAAGAATGGTGGAGGAAAAGAATCAATTATCCAACAAGAGAATAATTTATGATCATAAGAAAAAAGTCACACCAACGTCAAGTTTAAATCCAATCAACTCTCATCTTATTTAATGCTAGCAATGTGATGGAAAAAGAATCTCATGATTATGAAGCCACATAAACAAATAACCCCTCCACAAATGTTATTGCACACTTGCAAATAACCCCTCCATCTAAAATTCCGGCCGCGAAGGAACAAAGAAAAACTGGCCGGAACGAAATGCAAACTGGCAACTTCAGAAAACTGATCCCGTAATAAATAACAGGAAAACCCCGCAACTGCATATACATGCCCGCATTTGTATTCCCACTGAATACAAATGCAAAGAGACAAAATCTACACTGTACAATACTAGGATCCGGCTTAAACCAAAGCCCGCTAGTATTATCCGTCCGATCACGATCCGTGCAATACCGCACGTATCCGATCGAACCCTGCCATATCTCCATACGACCTCTACAGCGTTACGCCCGAAACTTGAGTAACTGTGTGTGGTAGACTCTAAAGACTCGTCAATACTATGGCTGTGGATTTAACCACTAGCACGTCAGAGGTATTAGCCTTACGTGACGGGCTACCAGCTATTGACCAAAAGGGACGTCGATGAGCGAACTCATCCTGACACCCTACTGAGCCTGTCAGTGACAATATCCGTACAGTCCGGTCCGTTCGTCTATGAGTATCGCATGGCGGGCCTAGGGGGTCGGTAAAAGTCAGACCCCCAAAAGCGGTACAAGTCGTGTCGGAGTGTAGCCCAGAACACCCTGAGATACGACTGGAATACCTACCAGTAAATCTCCTGCCTTGGCCAAGGAATTCGTGTAATGGCTCTCCTAGACACAGCGCGACCTCACCCCCAATACCGGGAGAGACGAACCCCTGCAGATCCGCTCACTGCCTCCATGTGGCTCGGGAATGTACCCAACTAAAACCTGTTTGCACGTCTCCTTTGAGCGTGGTAGGGTAGTAATCAAAGTACAGTGGGAACTCACACGAGACAAATGGCGATCTCAGGTCGATGAACTAACCTGTACACATGTCACCAGGGAACTGCTATCTGACGTCAGGTATAAGACCAACTAGCATGTTCCCGGCGAGTCATGTCCGGTGTACTCATAACCCAATGAGCACCTGTATACATCTTAGGTGAACCAACTGACACCAGTGGCTTGTGAGATCGGCCACCGCCCCTCGTCGGGGTCTCGACTGTATACACTAGTCTACTCTGGAGTATCGATGCCCTGTCTTGAAACTCCCACGACTAGGGACCTTTTAAGGATGTGCTTATAGACCCCAGCTCCCAGGTATATGATCGCCCTCATACTGCTGGAAGTCAAGCAAGAATCCTAGGGGCTCTATCAACGTGCAATAGTGACTTGTAAGGTCACCTGAAGCAGTACACGATGATAAAGGTAAACCAGATAGCATACTATCATCTTGAGTAAGACTGTCCTACCGGGATAGATCCTCCCTCAATCATGGCAATCACGTGCCTGTGATCCAATAATTGACTCTGAGGGCACTATCTCCAACAATCTCCCACTTGCACTCAAGGCTAATTATTGCGATGTCGCATACTCACAGCCCGTGTGATACCGAACACCCAACTCCTCTACTAGTCAGTCTCACAAAGCTCGTTTGTTAAACTATTGCGTTCGAGGAATAGCCTCAGTGAGAGGATCCGCTGTGATGTTTCTTTCTATGTCTCCCTTTATCTCAAGTTCGCGGAGAAACCCATCTCCCGAAATGAGCAATACCTATCTTAGAATATGTCTGGATGTCTGATGGGACCTAGCTCATAAAAGAACTCCAAATCCAAACTTCTTAGACTGTATCGTCAACTGAACTTAATCAGTATCCTGCGCCATCCTTCCCTCAGTATCTACCTGGACCACCTGTCCAAAATACTGCCCCTCGTCAGAGGGAAAACTATAACTCTGACATCCACTCTGCCGTCCAGGTCACCTTGGAAGCCTGGAATGATAACTGTCTCCCGAAGGAGGATGCCGTTATCAAATCCCTAGAACATCCACTTATGTTCTAAAACTGCTTCCGAATGTTTCTCCAGGATTGGATCAATATCAACTTATTGCACCTACTGCAAACACAACATCTGGTGTGGTACTTGACATCTCATGATTGACTCAATTGCCTAAGCAAGTGATCAGCCAATCATGTACATCCCTCTTCCCTTTAGTCTGTAAGACACCTTTAGAGAGGGTGACTCCATCACCTGCAGGTACACCACCATACCAGGAGTCGTCCATTCTAAATACTCTTAGAATGCTGTCAAGTACCCTGATTGGGACACTTACCAAATCAGATCTAAAACCATAGATCCAGTAACCAGAATGTCTGATATAATATCCAATTCCTATGTGGAGAAACCACTATGTGACAACCAAAATATAACCGATCGTAGTATAGGAATTTCACTTCCTACTCTGTGTATGTCATCCAAATACCAGGACATCACACCCTACTACCTTCTTAACAGATCCATCCCCATTCTGACGAAGTCAAACCTATGACTGTCACATCAGAAACAGATGATCTATCTCCGCTAAATCTACTTTAGTCTATAAATAGACATAAGCCACTTGTCCACCATGCTTCCGCTGCTCCCACTGACTACGACAACCCTCTGGCAGAGTCATATACACGTACACTTCTGAAGCCAGTTCAGAACGACGCTATACTCATCCTCCTGCTGGGTCTCATAGTCTGGAACAACAGCAATGGTAAGTCTGGGTAAACAAGAACCTCCCTGCCACCGTCCTTGAGCATACCGAAGTACCTCTCGAGTGCCTGAGGTTACCCACCTTATCTGCGGAGTGGCCAATGGAATGTCAATCCAGATTGAATCTTTAGGTTCTTATCAAATCTTCAGTAATCGTTTGCGGTTCTGGAATCACTTCCAGTTCTACCATACTCCCACTACTGTTTTCTGAAAAAATCCATTTTTATTAAAATTGTGGCGAGTCAAGAACAATATCACTATTGATCTTCCTGATGGTAGAAAGTCAACCCTCGCCATAGCCTGAGTCAACCCACAAACAGCCATTACAGAAACGTGCCTTGAGTTATCCGGAGTCTAGTTTTAAGCATAAGCCGGACGACTCCTCGTACCTTAACATCGTTAAGATATGAACTGTTCTATATCCAATACAGAAACAGAGGCACTGATTTAATTGAACCAGATTCAAATCATGCATCTGTCTCCAGTGCATGTCAACTAAATGGAAGGAGGCCGATCAGCGTTACTCAACTTAGGAATGCTTCCAATTATGAGTGACCTGAAAGAGAAGCAAATTCTCTTAATCATTACTATCAACTGAATACCACACATAAGCATCTACATCTTCGATCACCTTGAAGAATCCCGATACTTGCAACACCTGGTTCTCTACTTTACTCTTATACCTATAACTTCTCAAAACTTGGACCCTGTGTTTCTACGAAACACATGTCTAAGAATTAGAGAAGGCATAAGTAAACAGAATACAGTACGAGTACCAACCCCTCTGTCCTCATGGACACTGGACAATATAAAATACTCTGTATAAGTCCCTTGAGTCTAATAACTCATTCCCTGTATGTCGTAGGTTGAAAACTGTACTATGGTTATGAAGAATTACACCGCTGTTTAATACTCCTTACCTAACCATCCACTGATATAGGTAAATGTCATAGACATAATTTCAAAAAGGTATATCTCACTCTATAAAAATAGATGTACAGATATATCAATTTGAAATTGGTGCATAACAACGGATATTCAAAACCAAATATTTGCCGTCCGGCAAACAGCCCAGGTGATTTTCTCAAATATCACCAATTACAACGAATTCCGATATAGTGAGGATGATCACATAATTCCCAATAACTTACTCCCACTCATCATCTGTAAAACCATACAGATGTGAGAATCATACCTGGTAAATACATACCCTGGAGTAAGGACTGATTGGGAAATCAGTTTTCTTTTAACAATACATAGTGAAACTGAAACATTGAAATGTTTCGTCGGGGTATCCTGGTATTCCTAGTAATGCCTCTTCCATTATCAGATTCACAACTGTAACCGTATATCTCTTTGACATCTCTCCAAATCGCTTTATATGTCTTTAGTCATTACCTTCTGTACACCCTCTTAGGCTAAATGGTTTTCTTCCTTCCCTACCGTTCGGCACCAGCCTATGGTTTGGAAGAAGACTATCCAATAAGCATAATGGGTGTACTGTCCTAATCCTAGGAGCACTCGCAACCTGAGAGAAGGTGAAGATAAAAGACAACTGAATAAAACCTTATTCCTATTTCTCCTGAATCAGAATCCATCCCCGAACTGGAACAAGTTCCTTTCGAGTTCGTATATAACCATACGATGGAGTATCCAAATAACTGTGGATCTTCGTAGTGATACGGGGTGTCCTGGAGAAATACAAAGGTGAAGTGGGAGTGGTAATGAAATACTTGGTTTGGTCGTGAATAGCAGTCGCAGTTTACTTTTCCCTCTTACTAATCCCTTTCTTTCTCTTTACTTAATACATTCTGCACACCTTCGTTAGGCTAATTGGTTTTCTTCATTCCCTACCGTTCGGCACCAGCCTAAGGTTTGGAAGAAGACTATCCAATTTGCGTAATAGGTGTACTATCTCCTAAACCAAGGAGTACTCGCAACCTGAGAGAAGGTAAAAGGAAAAGACAACTGAATAGTCCTATCCGTTTTCTCCAGAACCGGAAACCATCCTCGAATAAATTCCTTCGAGTTCGTATATAACCATACGATGGTTTTGTCCAATGGAAGTGGACGTTCATAGTAATACGGGGTGTCCTGGAGAAAAGGGTAAAAGTAGGAGTGGCAATGAGGTATGCAACTCTGATAATCCAAAAGCCAGTGTTTAAGAAGGTTCGGTCAACTTGGTCACTGAGTCATAGTCAAGGGTCGAGTCATGGTCGCTGCCAGAGAGAGAGAGAAAAGAAACACTCAGCGTGCACTCTAACCTAGATCAGAATGGTTATCACATTATCTAATCAGGAAACCTCCCACTGTACCGTCAAATTCTCCTCCAAACCTAAAAGAAGAATTAGTCGGGATCACCCGAGGAGTAAACCAACTCATCAGTGGGAATCGGGATCCAACTTTCATCACATGATAATGTGACGGAATCCGCTCACGTTATCACACTCCAGAAGGTATGCGCATATCTGGCAAGTTTCAGTTTCTTTAGAAACTCCCGATGTGATTTTTACCCCATGCTCTTATGACCTTGACGAAGGTCAACAAATCATAAGTCACATGTCAAGTTCTACCCGTCATTGTCCAGGTTAATTTGAACCCACCCGTACAAGCCCTTGACGAAGGTTAACAAGGCTATACGACTGTCCCAAACCAACGCATCTATCTATGCAGTAGAAAGGTAACAAGCAGCTACCATACACTATGCCTTGACGAAAGTCAACAAACATAGCATGAATACTACGTGCTACCCGTCTGAAACGACGGAGGGCTACGAATGGTTTCTGGGAAAAACCTTTAATGTAATGAACTTGATATCGTTGAAGGAACCGAATAGCTTTTTTAAAAATATAGTGGCGAAAACCTTTGCTAAAGAGGTCACTCCCGGTGAAGGGATCTCGGCTCTTTCCCCGTAGAATGAGGTGCAGGATATTCCAACTGAATACCACGATGCAAAGCAAAAGTAATCGGCTATAGTGAAGTTATTGCCCTGACGCAAACTTCTGTCCAAGGAGTCACTCTCGGTGAAGGGGTCTCGGCCCTTGCCTCGTCGACTGAGGAACAGGATATTCCAACTGAATACCACTGTGCAAAACAAAAGTGAACGTCCTTGCAATAACAGCTTTTTGAAAAGTGTTCCAACAACATCAGAATAGGTTTGTTTAGCTTGCATTGATCCAAATCAATGCAGTCCCATCAATTGATCACACCAATAAAAAACGAAAATAATGATGTACGTATATGCCATCCGCATTCGCCACTGTGTCCCGTCATCACCCGTTAGGTTACTTAACAAACGACAGAGCGGGGACTGGACTAGCGCGGATGCAAAACATATACAACATCTACTAGTATATATATCAATATATAATATTCGCTCAAGGCGTGATAAAATGCAACATCACAGAAATGTAATAAGCATCACAGAACAATACAGATATCTGGGATCCCCGGGTTTCATAGAGCCACAACTGAAACCCGACGTTCCCCTGGTCGTGTGGATAGCCTGTGCAACGAAATCCTAGACCCCTACGGGCGCGGCAAGTTACCCGCCAAAACCTGAAGCGAGGCAGCCCCCTTCAGCAACGTAAATGGACCACCCAGCACTTCACGGAATCCGGTAACTTGGGCACCCCTCCTGGGTCAACCTATACCCCCTACGAGTGCGGCGAATAGCCCGCCAATTCTAGAGTAAAGCCCCCTCCGTCTCAATGCCATGAGATGCGGGCCCGTTGCCCTCTAGAACCCGGCTATCCGTGCACCCCACCGCGGGGTAATCCTAGTACAGAAAGTAAAATGCACATACAACGGGTACATCGACCTCACCCCGGTCGTGCCCCAAAAGAATAATATACAAACAGGCAGTAACGGCAGTTCACATGTCGGACGCTCGCCCCGCAATATCAAATGTACATATAAAACAAAACTGTACTAACATTACTCCCAGGCTATCCCCCACGACCAATCCGCAACATCACAGCACAACACAGAACATCAACGTGAATGTTACGTTCGCAAATCCGTCTAAAAGGGCTATAGCAGTTAGACAGGATTTACCGATCAAATGACATTCACGGTCGCAGATATAATGTAAATACTGTGAACTAACATGTTTAAAATTTTCGATCGATCAAATTTACCGAAGTGGGCCCCAAGCACTACTGTAGCACTCACAGAAAATCTGGGCCCAAAAAGAATGTTCCAAAAACCCCATTTTCAACTCATAAGCCCACTGAAAAAATTTGGTCAAATGAACAGTCTACCTTGCGGTGGAACCGGGGCCAATGCGTGGGTTTGGCCGCGGTTCCGCGGTGTAAAGGTGACGTCACGCGACGAAATTTTCTCAGATTGCTTAGAATTACCTGCACGTGTTTCTGCAACAACCTGAAAAAATTTTAGAGCCCAAAAAAATTTCGACAGAAACATGTGCAATGAAAATGCGGTTTTTGGATAAATGTTCGATCGAAGTTTTAAACTCGCTAGAGCAAGCTAGACTAGCTTAATGGCGTGGCTCTGATACCAATGTAAGTGCAGGGCGGCGCCCCGGCCGTCAATCCGACGCCAGAATACGGAAACGAAAACTTTTCTATAAACTAGAACCGGCACCACCGCGCACAAAAAATCCCGGATCGGGCCATTAACCTATTCCTAGCAAATACGAGAAAGGGTAGAGAAGCTATACCAAGCGATCTGTGTCCTTCGGTCTTCGCCTCCACTCCGATCTCCTCGCGGAATCTCCGGTCTCTATCTCCTCGTCGGAACAGGCACCACAACGCCGGGTTCTTTTACGGGCTCCCACCTCTGGACCGAGGCAACTCGGGCGCGAAGTTGGCTAGCCGACGCGTCCAAGGAATGCTGTAGACTAGTGTAGAAACCATTGTCTCATTTGGGGTTTAAGTTGCCATGGTAATGGAGGTGGAGAAAAAGAAATGAACTATCAAATGGAACTCTCTTTGTAGGATGAATGAAAAATGAGATGAACATTTTTGCCACTCCAAAATGAACCTCTCTCTCTCCCTCCCCTCTAATGTGGCCGGCCTCTCTCTAAGAATGGTGGAGGAAAAGAATCAATTATCCAACAAAAGAATAATGTGTGATCATAAGAAAAAAGTCACACCAAGGTCAAGTTTAAATCCAATCAACTCTCATCTTATTTAATGCTAGCAATGTGATGGAAAAAGAATCTCATGATTATGAAGCCACATAAACAAATGACCCCTCCACAAATGTTATTTGCACACTTGCAAATAACCCCTCCATCTAAAAGTCCGGCCGCGAAGGAATAAAGAAAAACTGGCCGGAACGAAATGCAAACTGGAAACTTCAGAAAACTGATCCCGTAATAAATAACAGGAAAACCCCGCGACTGCATATACATGCCCGCATTTGTATTCCCACTGAATACAAATGCAAAGAGACAAAATCTACACTGTACAGTACTAGGATCCGGCTTAAACCAAAACCCGCTAGTATTATCCGTCCGATCACGATCCGTGCAATATCGCACGTATCCGATCGAACCCTGCCATATCTCCATACGGCCTCTACAGCGTTTCGCCCAAAACTTGAGTAACTGTGTGTGGTGGACTCTAAAGACTCGTCAATACTATGGCTGTGGATTTAACCACTAGCACGTCAGAGTTATTAGCCATACGTGATGGGCTACCAGCTATTGACCAAAAGGGACGTCGATGAGCAAACTCATCGTGACACCCTACTGAGCCTGTCAATGACAATATTCATACAGTCCGGTCCGTTCGTCTATGAGCATCGCAAGGCGGGCCTAGGGGGTCGGTAAAAGTCAGACCCCCAAAAGCGGTACAAGTCGTGTCGGAGTGTAGCCCAGAACACCCTGAGATACTACTGGAATACCTACCAGTAAATCTCCTGCCTTGGCCAAGGAATTCGTGTAATGGCTCTCCTAGACACAGCGCGACCTCACCCCCAATATCGGGAGAGACGAACCCTTGTAGATCCGTTCACTGCCTCTATGTGGCTCGGGACTGTACCCAACTAAAACCTGTTTCCACGTCTCCTTTGAGCGTGGTAGAGTAGTAATCAAAGTACAGTGGGAACTCACACGAGAAAAATGACGATCTCAGGTCGATGAACTAACCTGTACACATGTCACCAAGGAACTGCTATCTGACGTCAGGTATAAGACCAACTAGCATGTTCCCGGTAAGTCCTGTCCGGTGTACTCATAACCCAATGAGCACCTGTATATATCTTAGGTGAACCAACTGACACCAGTGGTTTGTGAGACCGGCCACCGCCCCTCGTCGGGGTCTCGACTGTATACACTAGTCTACTCTGGAGTATCGATGCCCTGTCTCGAAACTCCCACGACTAGGGACCTTTTAAGGATGTGCTTATAGACCCAGCTCCTACGTATACGATCGCCCTCATACTGCTGGCAGTCAAGCAAGAATCCTAGGGGCTCTATCAACGTGCAATAGTGACCTGTAAGGTCACCTGAAGCAGTACACGATGATAAAGGTAAACCAGATAGTATACTATCATCTTGAGTAAGACTGTCCTACCGGGATAGGTCCTCCCTCAATCATCGCAATCACGTGCCTGTGATCCAATAATTGACTCTGAGGGCACTATCTCCAACACTCGGGACTGTACCAAACTAAAACCTGTTTTCATGACTCCTTTGAGCCATGGTAGGGTAGTAATCAAAGTACAGTGGGAACTCACACGAGACCAATGACGATCTCATTTCGATAGATTAACCTGTACACATGTCTCCAGGGAACTGCTATCTGGCAATAGGTATAATACCAACTAGCATGTTCCCACCGAGTCCGTCCGGTGTACTCATAACCCAATGAGCACCTGTATACATCTTAGATGAACAAACTAACACCAATGGTTTGTGAGATCGGCCACCGCCCCTTGTCGGGGTCTCGATCAGTATACACTAGTCTACTCTGGAGTATCGATGCCCAGTCTCTAAACTCCCACGACTAGGGACATTTAAGAATGTACCTATAGACCTCCCAGCTCCTACGTATATGATCGCCGTCATAATGCAGGTAGCCAAGCAAGAATCCTATGGGCTCTATCAACATGTAATAGTGATCAGTAAAGCCACCTAAAGCAGATACATGATAATAAAGAAAAACCATATAGCATACTATCATCTCGAGTAAGACTGTTCTACCAGTATAGGTCCTTCTTCAATCATCGCAATCGCGTGCCTGCGATCCAATAATTGACTTGAGGGCACTATAGCCAACACAAATATCATTTGTGATATTTTCTCATCCATGATTGAGATGGTTCACAACTTTATCTTCTTCTTCATCTCATTTTCTTTACTAGTTTTTGGAGTGAGGTGAAAAAGAAAAAGAGAAAAATAATTCTAAAGTGAGCAAAATTCCTACTTCATCAACCTATACCAAACTAGCTATTTCGTATAGGTTGTTTAATTCACTAATCTCTCAATTAGTGAAGAGGTAGCTTGAGTTAGAGATTCTTCGACATAGATTATTTTCGGCCTCGAAGATCCTTGAGCAAGCTCGTTCCTTTCACCTAGTGGAGCCTAGGAAGAGTTCGGGGGCCACTACTTGGAGCAAAGGGACTACTACACGGAGTTTTAGAAGTGAAGGACCAGTCTACAAATGTTGTATTTCTATTTCATTTAGTGTAAAGTTTGTTTACATGCATATAAAACCCTAATTCTCTAGTTTAATTCTTGGATGGTGTTACTTAGCACTCTAGAATTTTTAGTATTGCATACTTGATACTTGCTAAAACCTAGTGGTGGTGCTAAGCGAACCCAACAATGACTAGTTCACACAGACTAAAAGGGTATGAGGATGCAATGTGATATGATATCAATCCTAAGAGATTGAGTCTCTCTCTCTCTCTCTCTCTCTCTCTATATATATATATATATATATATATATATATATATATGGAAATAATATGAGGTAAGGAGACACGGGATGTCGCCCAATTATATATTTGTGATCAATCCATGAGAGATTGAGAGTAGTTGATACAGGATGTTTCTATGGATATATTTGTGATCAATTCATGAGAGATTGAGAGTAGTTGACACAAAATGTTTCTACGGATATATATGAGGGATCGATATAGATGCCTTGCACTGAGATAGATATATTATATATATGTGTGTATGTGTGTGTGTGTGTGTGTGTGTGTGAGGGACCGAGATAGATACCCTGAACCGATGAGATATATTATACTGTATCCATAATAGCCGAACATGACCGGTCCACGAGACAGTACCTGAATAGTATTTTCATATATCGATGTATATTGAAGAGAGTTTTATACAGAGTTATATTCTTAAATTTTCCACGTGCCTATGATCAGCATGTAAACTTTCAAAAGAAAACCCCTTCTACATCATTTTCAAATATACAAGAGCGGGACATATATTTAAATGAAACACTTATTTTCTTCTTACATCAACGTCCGCTACTGAGTGTCATGATATAGATATCATATGGCTATTTTGAAAAGATTTAACATACATATATTTTTCGGCTACTTTTATTGGATTGCATAAGGATGTGTGCCATACGTATTATAGTTTTGATTCTATTTCGGTTTGGTCGTGTACTATAGATATTGCACTACGGCTACGGTGATCATGATTTGATACCGGTATATTTGTATGCAGTGAGTTATCGTTTATTGTTGATAGATCATCATTACGTTGCATAGTATTGCGTTTATTTCCATGACTCACATACTTTTAGATGCTTGTGGTTATGTTATGTTTGTACCAGGCTTTATACTGTTTAGTTGATGTTGACTTAATAACCACACATAGATTCACATATGGGATAGCAGCACACAGGTTGTATATGAGAGCTTATTATCATATATTTCATTGCTCGAACTCTAGTTTCGATACATGCTATTTTACCCTTCTTGATATACACATTTATATTGTTTTAGATGTTTCACCGCTTATCCATGCAATTTTTAGCTTGTTATATAATACTATTCACGATTTGGCAACTCATCCCCGTTGTGCCGTAGTTCTATGCAGGTTTGACCGCTTAGATCAGTAGCGGCTAGTTTGGACACATCTTCTATTTTGTGGGCGTAGTTGCATATGTACATGAGTGGTGGGTTATTTCTTTATCGGCATTTTCCTTGTACCTATTGTATCTAGAAGTACTCCATCAAATACCAAGTTTAGCTATTCGTTGCGACCTTAATGCTGTTGTGACTTGATATATATTTATTTTATTTACTTTCCGCATTTGATCCTTCGCCGAGGCGTTGTATATATATCTTGTGTGGTTGCTGATCCGCCGTTGGGCGTTGATTTTGTTCCCGTGTTAGTAATGCTTTATTATTATGTCTATTGTACTTGTTTTTATCAAAATTTATAAAGGAGGCGATGCCCGATTTTTAAACGATAGTAGTATTTTCAAATTAAACTTGATTTCATGTTAGTAAAACCTTTTCAAAATTTCGCCTCAACTATTTCTTGTAAAAATGATCTAGATTCCTGATTTTGGCTTATTTGAGTTAATGTGAGGTCCTATAGATTTCACGTGATTCAAGTGCCGATCACGTGTCGTTTCCAGGTCGTGACATAAGCGCTATACTTAGTATATAACTGTTACATTTATCAGATGTGGTGGTTATCTAATAAGTGTAGCAGTTATATGCTAAATATAGCAGTTATCTGCCAGAAATTAATACATATGATAATATTAAAAGGTAAAAAATGATTGGTTGTAATTTAACCACTAAAGACTATTATTTTTTAGGGCCATCGAGTTTTTAACTAGGGTTTTTTTGGTCCAATGAGAATTTTTATTGCTTTTTAATACCACAAAGCAAGCATGAGTTTTCCCAAAATATTATTCGTTTGGAAATAAGTTACTAGGTTCCACCCCAAAGCAATGAACTGACGTTTGTAACTTTTACAGTGTGCATAAACCTGAAAAAAAAATAGTGTGAAGAATGAGAATCATTTGAATGCAAAGTGAGTCATCATTTGTAGCATTCAGTAATGCGTTAATGATGGTATGATCCAGTTGGAAATGATAGTTGGGTGATGGTTATAAAAGAAACAGGTAGGAACGTCCAAACAACCATGACTTGGCATAGGGTTAAGGCGCATTAAAAGTTCTCCAACTTTTCTTTGCGCGTCCCTGTTTTGTCTTTTGGCGGGCCCAGCCTCTTTAACCGCCGGTCCAGCAAAGCTACTTGTTTTCAAACAACCGTGAGACTTCGATTGTTGACCATTCAGAATCAAGATGACGTCAGACCTTGTTGAGTCTACTCATCTTTTTGTATTTTTACAGTGAATTATTTATCCCCATCATGCATGTACCTGTTAGTTATGCGGTTTTTTTTTTGAAATAGCTTATTTTGATTTATAAATTATAAAAATAGGGTAGTTAGATTTATATTTATAAAAATAGGACGGTTTGATGGACCCCCTCCCCCTCTCCAGTTTAGAGGACGGGTTCCTAGAACCTGCCCTCTACCTATTATAGGGGAGGGCGGGTTCTACCCGCCCTCCCCTCATTTTTCCCTCCCCTCATTTTTGAAGAGGGCGGGTTCTGAGCCCTCTCCTTTTTAAAGGAGAGGGCGGGGCCCGTCCTGTGTTATAAAAAAAATTAAATTACGGAGGGCCCACAAACCATCCTATTTTCACAAAATTAAATCTAACTATCCTATTTTTATAATTTAAAAATCAAAATAACCTATTTCAAAAAAAAAAATCTAGTTATGCAGCAGTTTAACTTATCTATTTACGGCTTGGGACCTAAGGCCACTCTTTTTGTTAGTACTGGTGGTTAATATGACTGATGGAGGTCCTTTTCAGGTCTCCGTCAGATGTTGTCTTCCGTTGATCTCCCGGTGGATTTTGAGGGTGATCTTCTGTTGCGTGTGGATCTCAATGGGTTTTGATGAGATTGGTGATTTGAGGAGTTTAGCGCCGAGTACCTGCAAAGAAGTCCCGGGGTGGTTAGGTACCACCGAGGACCCTCCGATGATCAAGTTAGTGCTAGATCCGAGCAGAGTAACGGCTAAGTGGAGTAAAAATGGCTTACTTGACCCCTCTGTGATGGGGGTTTATATAGCGGCGGCGGCACGCAGCGATAGGCGCGAGAGTCTCGCCGGCCGTTACGCTCCCGACGTCACGCCCGCGTGAAGAGCGGATCGTCCATTAATCTGTAGGGTTCCTAGGCACACTAATGAGGTCTCACAAGGCATCAACCATGCCAAATTCAAAAATTTCAGGTGCCGAGAAACCCTAATGCGATCGTTGACTAGAGAATAGGTGAAACTACAAGCTAGTAAACAACTTTACTCTAAAGTGAATGGAAATACAACCTTTGTAGATCTGGTCCTCCACTTCCTTAGCTCCGTGATGATGTCCCTCCGCTGCGATCATCGCATCCCGGACTCTCGCGGTGGTTTCATCGAAAAATGATCGGGCTAGGTCGATAACTTCGATGCCGAAGATGATCTACGTCGAGGCGACTGTAACTCGAGCTCCAACTTCACCAAGTCATGAAACTTGTGAAGAAAACACCCTATACTACATGGCAAGTGGTAGAGGATGAAGAAATAGGAAGTGGGTTCACTTTGGATTTGGATTTCTCACTTGATTTCATCACTTAAGAATTTTCAAGAATGGTTTTCTTTTTCTTCATGAAGAAGAAGAAGAAGAGAATGAAAAAGAATTATCAATTAAAATTAAATCAAGTGATGGTTATCATATTTGCAACCATGGGTGAGTGTTAACTCATGTAGAGAATGAACTAGGGTTTAGGCAAATGGTTAGGTTAAGCAAAAGAAACAAAATGGTTGAACTTTTCAAAGCTTCATGAAGCTTCAAAGAAAGTCCAAAGAAAGCCACCATTTTATTTCTTGCTTAAAAGAATAAATAAATGAATAAATAAATAAGAAAAGAAGAAACCCTAACCATTTACTAAACATGGTTTAAGTCAAACATACACCCAAGTTTGCATGTATCATCAAACATGATACAATCTTGTGCACAAAAAATATATCACATATACAATGTGCACAAACAAGTGAGAAAAACATCTTAAGTGAACCAATATTAGTTAATGTAAAGTGATATATCAAATATATAATTATACATTAAATCATTAAATCAACACTTGACTTAATGATCCGGTCATATCACATATAACCGACTAATATCAAATGTATCGACTTATCGAATCAATCATCGATTCGATAACTAGGTTATATCGCATACAACCAATCGATACATTCATCGCGAGAATAGAATACGGTATCATATACACGCATTATTCTCGGTCCCGCACATATCTCATATGCGCTCCTATTTCGTTTCGCTTGAGCCAGGAAACCTCTGTGTAGGACTCTAAAGACTCGTCAATACGCCGGCAGCAGGTGATGATCATATCAAACACCCACAAGCCGCAAGCGGTCTGCTAAACGTAACGGCCACCCGGGTATTGAGCGATCAGAAGATCAACGAGCAAGCCCGCTTACACTCCTGTGAATCCAACCAGTAACACTAACCGTACAGTCCGGTCTCGTCGTCTGATATGTCGCATATGTTGCCTAGGGGTGGTAAACGTCAGACCCCAATAGCTCGATAAGTCGTGTCGATATGAGGTCTATAACAGTTCGTGTCACGCCCCGCTTCCCAGAGTACGCAAGATTGGGCACGTGACATAGCCAACCATGCTACCTGTGGGTAGGAAGCATCCATCCACAGTCACATTACGGCTGTAGAGATATCAAGAACAAGATAAAACTATCTAACACATGTCCAAATCTAGAATAACAACAGTCAATGATAAATAAGTGCGGAAGCAAATGATCCAATACAATGATAGAAAAGTATGTCCCATAATGCGGGCTCACATCTGGAAATAAGAATGCAGGAAATAAAACTAATCACTACAGAACTCACAAATCAGCCTGCTGGCTGAAGTACTCCTGCTCGGTCAGCGACAGTGGTAAAGAATCTGGGCCATGCAAAACCCAGACTTCAGCGCGTCATGTCAACCAATAATATAATATGAACAGTGTAATAAGCAATGCAGAAATAAACATGAATAAAGCAATAGTATGAAACAAGCAGTGCAGGGTAGTGTGCAGTGGGTAACTAAACTGTTCTATCGGGTTTTCTATTCTAAAGTCTTTGAAATCAATTCGAGTAATCCTCCATGTAACTCAAAGAATATGTCCCGTTACCCCCCGGGACCACGGATCAGGAAGATGGGAACCAATAATGGTTCTGTCCCGTTGCCCCCCGGGACCACGGATCAGGAAATGTAAGAGTCACGAATGGCTCTGTCCCGTTACCCCCCGGGACCACGGATCAAGTAATACCCTTTTAAGTTACATTTTAGATTACCCTTTTGATTTCCCCATACCCCCAGGTTATATGTGTCAGGTCAGGTATTCAGTAGTCAATGACTAATGCAAACACAGGATCAGGTAACAGGTCAGGTTTGTCTGGATAGACAACAGGAATGGTCCATGAGGACTCCATGTCAGGTTTGTTGGCATTAGGCATGAGATCAGGTAACAAGTCAGGTCATGGTACATCAGGTTAAGTCGATAGTAAAGGGTACCATGTTCGGTGCATCGGTATGTATACATGTCATGTGTAGCAAGGTCAGGTCAAGATGTAACACAATCGAGGGTGTGCTCACAACAGGTATATAATCGAACTAGGATTAACAGCAGGAAGTAAGCAATAAAGTAACAACAATAAGCAGTTCATTTAATCACAATGGTGCATTAATATAGTGCAGTCGTATTATCATATTAACAGGTTTGAGCACCCCTTGCGGTGCAATAGATCACATGGTGGTGCAATACCGTTATATCAATATCAGAATGTAATAGAGCTACATGTGTACGGCTATCGTCCTTTAGACGGTAAAATGTGATTAACGGGTAACTTCGTTATTAGGGTTAAAGTGGCAAAATGTGATTTTAGGTTAACTGTATCATGATATATGTCATATTGCGTCAAAATGATAAAATAGCTATACCTAGTTAAGTTTGCAAGTTTAATGAGTCAAAACACATTTAATTGTATACTATAGCATGTAGCAAGTGATACTTGCCTCGACGGTTCGCGAACCGGGAAAAACGGACGTAACGTCGGCGGAAAAACACGCGACGGACGCACGGTTCACAGATCGAATCCAAACAACGAACAGTGGGACCACGCGGACCGGAGTACCTCGCTGGAGCGTCGGGTCAAGTCGTCGGCACGGCCGGATTCCGGCGAGATGCCAAAACAGCGACAAAAGTTTAGAAATACTACGTACGGACAAAGA
Organism: Agapanthus africanus; assembly: GCA_030015575.1. Lineage (NCBI taxonomy): Eukaryota > Viridiplantae > Streptophyta > Magnoliopsida > Asparagales > Amaryllidaceae > Agapanthus > Agapanthus africanus. The sequence goes on along the minus strand of JASDDO010000014.1, from coordinate 480,267,613 downwards.
TCAACCAGAGGGGGAAAAGGAAGGGGGGAAGGTAAAGGGAAGCTTACTGGGATTGCAAGGGTTGCGACAGCGACGGGGTCGACGGCGATGGGGCGCCGGCGAGGACGCTGCAAGCGGCAGACTCGGCTGCGGGTGCTGGAGGAGGAGAGACGGTGAGGAGGGAGAGGAAGTGGCCGGGTCTGGGGTGCAGGTGAAGAGGAGGTGGTCGGCGGTGGCGCAGGTGACGACGACGAGGGTCGACGGCGGCGTTTCCGGCCAACCGGAGAAGGTGCTAGGGTTGCTGTTGGGTCCCTGTTGCGGCGTCGGGCACTCGGGAGGAGGAGGAGGGTGTCGAGGTTGGAAAGAGGGGCGAAGGGGAAGGTGCTGGTGTCGTCGGCGACGAGTTGCGGCGGCGACGGCGAGCAGCGATGGGTGCAGGTGGCTACGGCGTAGGTGCACGGGGACGTGGGGAGAGGAGGAAGGAGGGTTGTGGTTGCGACGAGGATGATGGTGGTGGTGGCGTCGGCGTTGGGCTGCGGCGGCGATGGGCACGGTGGCTGGGCAAGGGTTGCGATGGGGGTTCTCATGAAAATATGGTGGAGACGAGGCTGTAAATATAGGGGAGAGAGAGAGAGAGAGAGAGGGTTAGAGAGAGAGAGAGACAGAGAAAGAGAGAGGAGAGATAGAGAGAGGGATAGAGGTGGGGCCCGCGGGGGTTTAAACCCTCGTGATTGGCCAGGTTTGAGAAGGAAAATTTTTAAAAGATTTCTTAGATTTAAATTAACAGTAGGATATACGTATAACTAAAATATATTATATGGTTTAAATATTTTATTAATTTAGGATTTTGGCGCTAAATGAAACATTTCCAAATCGCGCCCGGGTTGGGTCCAAACATTTGAAATTCAATTAATAGGATTTTAAGCGGGTTCCAAATTTTAAAATGAAATGTTTTATGATTAAAAAGCATGCCCCCAAGTCGGATACCTGTACGCGCGCGTAGTCGTCCAAACTCGTCCGTTTCACCGAACGGGATGAGAACTCGACGCACGGACGCTACCACGCGGCTAGGGGTGACGAGTAGGCCAAGATAGATATCTTTAATTTTACTTTAGGTGCTAAAATTTGTTATATGCAAGATGACTTAGCCAGTTAAAATTTTGCAGTAAGACCCAAACAAGCAAGATAAATGAAATGAGCAATATCTAACACTCAACCAGTAACAGAAATAGTAGTATTGGGCTCGGGTGTTACATTATACCCAACTACAAAAGAATTTCGTCCTCGAAATTCCAAGAATACAAGATAGAAAACTATGGGAAATGGTGAGGGAACTTTTGTCGGATCTCATCTTCTCGCTCCCACGTGGACTCCCCATGCGATCGATTACCCCAGGAAATTAGCACGAGGGGGATAACCTTGTTCTTAAGACCCTTTTCCCTTCGATTCTTGATTTCAACCGGTCGCTCCTCAAAAGTTAGGTCTTCTCGTACTGTTAACTCCGAATGATCCAAGACGTGTGTTTCATCTCGAACATACCTTCGTTGTTGAGATACATGAAACACATCGTACGCCAAACGATACGCTACCTCCAACACGCTCCAATATCTCGAAGGGTCCAACGAATCAAGGACTAAGCTTTCCCCGACTCCTAAAATGAATCACTCCTCTAGTCGGTGATATCTTCAAGAATACCAAATCACCCACGGCGAACTCTAGATATCTTCTTGACGTGTCAGCCCAACTTTCTGTCTGTCTTGAGCTGCCTTCATATGCTTTCTGATGGCGTTAACCTTCTCAACGGTCTGTACTAACAAATCTGGTCCCAATAATCTTCGTTCACCAACATCATCCCAACAAACGGGTGGACGGCACTTACGACCATACAAAGCTTCAAACGGGGCCATCTGGATAGTTGCTTGGAAACTATTGTTGTAAGAAAACTCCACCAAGTGTAGATGATCCTCCCCTGAACCCTTGAAGTCCATCATGCATGCTCTCAACATGTCTTCAAGAGTTTGGATCGTTCTCTCCGACTGACCATCGGTTTGAGGATGATAAGCTGTGCTAAACTTCAATCGAGTCCCCAAACTTTCCTGTAAACTCCTCCAGAAGTGTGATAAGAACTGAGTGTCCCGATCGGACACGATGCTCACCGGTACTCCATGCAATCTTACAATCTCCTGCATGTACCGCTCTGCCAAAGTCTCTGTTGATTGACCAACCCGAAAAGGAATAAAGTGAGTTGCTTTGGTCAACCGATCGACAATCACCCATACTGCATTGTTGCCCTTTGGACTCCGCGGTAAAGCCGTCACGAAATCCATGGTTATATGTTCCCACTTCCACTGAGGAATCGGAAGTGGTTGCAACAAACCAGCACCCCTTTGGTGTTCAGCCTTGACTTGCTGACATACCAAGCACTCAGCCACGAAGCGAGCAATCTCTCGTTTCATGCCTTCCCACCAGAAATGCTGTCGAATATCTCGGTACATCTTTGTACCTCCTGGATGTACAGAGTAAGTTGAACTGTGTGCCTCCTTCATAAGCTCTTCATGCACATCCCCCTTTGGCACACACACACGGCTACCATACCTCAACGAACCATCTTCGTGGACCAGTAAATCTGTTCGTAGTCCAGCTTCAACCTGCTCTCGAAATCTTTGCAGTCTAGGATCCTGCGATTGTGCCGCTTTAATCTTCTCAACTAAGGACGACTGTACTTGTAACTGCATCAACTGTCCCGTAGAATGTGGTAGCACAACCTCCAAGTCAAATCTTCGAAAATCCGCAATGATCTCCCTCTGCGTAGTCAATACCTGAATCGTTGGTAACCAACTAAGCGCATCCGGCACGACGTTAACCTTTCCCGGATGGTACTTAAGATCAAGGTCGTAGTCGGCCATCAGCTCCAACCATCTGCGTTGCCTCATGTTCAACTCCTTCTGAGTGAACACATACTTCAAGCTCTTGTGATCTGTAAAAACTTCGACTCTCTCACCCAAAAGGTAGTGTCTCCAAATCTTCAAGGCGAAGATCACAGCCGCAAGCTCCAAGTCATGAGTCGGATAATTCTTCTCATGGGTCTTCAGTTGTCTTGATGCGTAAGCTACGACCTTCCCATTCTGCATCAAAACACATCCCAATCCTTTTCCAGATGCGTCGCTGTGAATCACCAGTCCTCCGAAATTGTCTGGTACGGTCAGGATAGGGGCGGTTATCAACTTCTGCTTCAACGTCTCGAAAGCCAATGCACATTTATCCGTCCAAACAAAAGGTACTTCCTTGCGCGTAAGCTTGGTCAACGGTTCTGCCAAACGAGCGAAGTTCTCCACAAATCTCATGTAGTATCCGGCTAAACCAAGGAAACTTCTTACCTCAACCACATTTCTTGGAATAGGCCAATCTCGAACTGCTGCAATCTTTTCGGGATCGACGGCGATTCCATTGCCCGACACAACATGCCCCAGAAACTTCACTTCTTCCAGCCAAAATTCGCACTTACTCATCTTCGCATACAATTTCTCCTGTCTCAATGTCTGCAGTGCGATCTTCAAATGCTCAGCATGCTCTTCCGAACTCTTCGAGTAAACCAGAATGTCGTCAATGAATACCACAATAAACTGGTCCAAGAATGGTGAAAAGATTCTGTTCATCAAATCCATGAATATTGCCGGCGCATTCGTTACTCCGAAGGGCATCACTTGATACTCGAAATGCCCATACCGAGTTCGAAATGCCGTCTTGCAAATGTCTTCTGCTTTTACTCGGACCTGATGATATACGGATCGCAAATCCAGTTTCGAGAATACCCTCGCGCCACTAAGCTGCTCAAAAAGTTCTCCAGTGCGAGGGATCGGGTACTTGTTCTTGATAGTCACCCAGTTTAATTCTCTATAATCAATGCACATCCTTCTCGTGCCATCCTTCTTCTTTACTAGAAGAACTGGAGCTCCCCAAGGCGAGTTGCTGCTTCGAATCCAACCCTTCTCAAGCAATTCACCAACTTGCTTCTTAACTTCTTCCAATTCCACTGGTGCCATTGGATAATAAGCTTTAGATACTGGCGCTGCACCAGGAATAAGGTCAAACGCGAACTCCACGTCTTGCTTCGGCGGTAAGCCCGATATATCTTCAAATACGTCCATGAAAACGCGAACCACCACCGGTTCTTCACAACCATCAACTTCCATAGCTGCAAGAACATTGTTTGTCGGCCTAGCCCTAAACTCAACTGGCTCGACAGAACTGCTTACTTACCGCAACTGTTGTCTGCATCGTTGGCAGCGAAAGGTCCAGCGAAACTACTGAGTCTCGTCCATTCTGCTGCATGCACGTCCACGGGTGCTCCATTCTGCCTTAGTCCGATGAACTTCTCTTCCATTTCTTCCCGTGCAGTCCGCGGGAAGAACTCTTCCAGGAAACTCTTAGAAAAAAAAAATCTGCCCACTTGATCAGCTTGGGCAAGTGGGTCTCCTCGACAAGCCACCACTCTCGGGCGTAGTCCACTAGCTGAAAGCGTACCACAACAACTTTTTGGTCGTCTGGAATCTGTCACGGTCCCTACTCGGTCAACTGGTTAGCTCCAACGTTGTTTACAGACTGCTGAACGATCTGCAAACCTTCCTGGAACGAGTCTGGTTGCTGCTGGATCAGCTCGGTCTATTTCTTTGATTCTCCAGCATTCCTCTTATTACTCCAAGCATGGCGGCTTCATCCACACGCCTCTGGTACGTCTTCAAATTCTTACCTGCCATAATCCTGAACTCATAACACCCAACATTAGCATGATGATAGACACAATATTTAAATCAAGGCTAGAACTCCAAGATACTTAAATAGAGTACCACATTGTAACTATGCCGCGGTATCATAGCCACAATTACTTAACTCCACCCAAGTCGCCTAAGTCCTAGAGATAACAAGAAATCAGGTTTTCGAGTCGACATGCAAAGTAAGTTTGCACGTCGATATAATCAGGAAGAATGTGATTCAAGAATGGTAAAACGGTCAAGGTGGTAGGACATGTTTCCTAAGAACGGGTATTCTGATTCGCGTATTGGGTACAATACCCAACTACAAAAGAATCAACACAACTAACCTATGGCTCTGATACCAAAAGAACCATGTCACTCCCCGCTTCCCAAAGTACGCAAGATTGGGCACGTGACATAGCCAACCATGCAACCTGTGGGTAGGAAGCATCCATCCACAGTCACATTACGGCTGTAGAGATATCAAGAACAAGATAAAACTATCTAACACATGTCCAAATCCAGAATAACAAGAGTCAATGATAAATAAGTGCGGAAGCAAATGATCCAATACAATGATAGAAAAGTATGTCCCATAATGCGGGCTCACATCTGGAAATAAGAATGCAGGAAATAAAACTAATCACTACAGAACTCACAAATCAGCCTGCTGGCTGAAGTACTCCTGCTCGGTCAGCGACAGTGGTAAAGAATCTGGGCCATGCAAAACCCAGACGTCAGCGCGTCATGTCAACCAATAATATAATATGAACAGTGTAATAAGTAATGCAGAAATAAACATGAATAAAGCAATAGTATGAAACAAGCAGTGCAGGGTAGTGTGCAATGGGTAACTAAACTGTTCTATCGGGTTTTCTATTCTAAAGTCTTTGAAATCAATTCGAGTAATCCTCCATGTAACTCAAAGGATATGTCCCGTTACCCCCCGGGACCACGGATCAGGAAGATGGGAACCAATAATGGTTCTGTCCTGTTGCCCCCCGGGACCACGGATCAGGAAATGTAAGAGTCATGAATGGCTCTGTCCCGTTACCCCCCGGGACCACGGATCAAGTAATACCCTTTTAAGTTACATTTTAGATTACCCTTTTGATTTCCCCATACCCCCAGGTTATATGTGTCAGGTCAGGTATTCAGTAGTCAAGGACTAATGCCAACACAGGATCAGGTAACAGGTCAGGTTTGTCTGGATTGACAACAGGAATGGTCCATGAGGACTCCATGTCAGGTTTGTTGGCATTAGGCATGAGATCAGGTAACAGGTCAGGTCATGGTACATCAGGTTAAGTCGATAGTAAAGGGTACCATGTCCGGTGCATCGGTATGTATACATGTCATGTGTAGCAAGGTCAGGTCAAGATGTAACACAATCGAGGGTGTGCTCACAACAGGTATATAATCGAACTCGGATTAACAGCAGGAAGTAAGCAATAAAGTAACAACAATAAGCAGTTCATTTAATCACAATGGTGCATTAATATAGTGCAGTCGTATTATCATATTAACAGGTTTGAGCACCCCTTGCGGTGCAATAGATCACATGGTGGTGCAATACCGTTATATCAATATCAGAATGTAATAGAGCTACATGTGTACGGCTATCGTCCTTTAGACGGTAAAATGTGATTAACGGGTAACTTCGTTATTAGGGTTAAAGTGGCAAAATGTGATTTTAGGTTAACTGTATCATGATATATGTCATATTGCGTCAAAATGATAAAATAGCTATACCTAGTTAAGTTTGCAAGTTTAATGAGTCAAAACACATTTAATTGTATACTATAGCATGTAGCAAGTGATACTTGCCTCGACGGTTCGCGAACCGGGAAAAACGGACGTAACGTCGGCGGAAAAACACGCGACGGACGCACGGTTCACAGATCGAATCCAAACAACGAACAGTGGGACCACGCGGACCGGAGTACCTCGCTGGAGCGTCGGGTCAAGTCGTCGGCACGGCCGGATTCCGGCGAGATGCCAAAACAGCGACAAAAGTTTAGAAATACTACGTACGGACAAAGATCAACCAGAGGGGGAAAAGGAAGGGGGGAAGGTAAAGGGAAGCTTACTGGGATTGCAAGGGTTGCGACAGCGACGGGGTCGACGGCGATGGGGCGCCGGCGAGGACGCTGCAAGCGGCAGACTCGGCTGCGGGTGCTGGAAGAGGAGAGACGGTGAGGAGGGAGAGGAAGTGGCCGGGTCTGGGGTGCAGGTGAAGAGGAGGTGGTCGGCGGTGGCGGAGGTGACGACGACGAGGGTCGACGGCGGCGTTTCCGGCCAACCGGAGAAGGTGCTAGGGTTGCTGTTGGGTCCCTGTTGCGGCGTCGGGCACTCGGGAGGAGGAGGAGGGTGTCGAGGTCGGAAAGAGGGGCGAAGGGGAAGGTGCTGGCGTCGTCGGCGACGAGTTGCGGCGGCGACGGCGAGCAGCGATGGGTGCAGGTGGCTACGGCGTAGGTGCACGGGGACGTGGGGAGAGGAGGAAGGAGGGTTGTGGTTGCGACGAGGATGATGGTGGTGGTGGCGTCGGCGTTGGGCTGAGGCGGCGATGGGCACGGTGGCTGGGCTAGGGTTGCGATGGGGGTTCTCGTGAAAATATGGTGGAGACGAGGCTGTAAATATAGGGGATAGAGAGAGAGAGAGAGGGTTAGAGAGAGAGAGAGAAAAGTAGAGAGAGAGAGACAGAGAAAGAGAGAGGAGAGATAGAGAGAGGGATAGAGGTGGGGCCCACGAGGGTTTAAACCCTCGTGATTGGCCAGGTTTGAGAAGGAAAATTTTTAAAAGATTTCTTAGATTTAAATTAACAGTAGGATATACGTATAACTAAAATATATTATAAGGTTTAAATATTTTATTAATTTAGGATTTTGGCGCTAAATGAAACATTTCCAAATCGCGCCCGGGTTGGGTCCAAACATTTGAAATTCAATTAATAGGATTTTAAGCGGGTTCCAAATTTTAAAATGAAATGTTTTATGATTAAAAATCATGCCCCCAAGTCGGATACCTGTACGCGCGCGTAGTCGTCCAAACTCGCCCGTTTCACCGAACGGGATGAGAACTCGACGCACGGACGCTACCACGCGGCTAGGGTTGACGAGTAGGCCAAGATAGATATCTTTAATTTTACTTTAGATGCTAAAATTTGTTATATGCAAGATGACTTAGCCAGTTAAAATTTTGCAGTAAGACCAAACAAGCAAGATAAATGAAATGAGCAATATCTAACACTCAACCAGTAACAGAAATAGTAGTATTGGGCTCGGGTGTTACAGTTCGATAAACTACTGGTAACACTTACTAGTAAATCTCAGCAACCCTGGCCAGGGATTTCCGGTTATAGCCAATCGGACACAGTGCAACATCAACTCCCTATACCGGGAGAGACGAATCCCCTCCTATCGCTCATTGCCTCCATGTAATTCGGGACTGTACCTAAAAGCCACCGTTTTGCATGCCCTCTTGGACGTGGTAAGGTGGAAATCAAAGCACAGTGGGAATCACACAAGACTCTATGACGATCTCGGGTCTACAGACTAACATGTACCAGTGTCACCAGAGAACTGCCATCTGACGTAAGGTATAATACCATCTGGAAGTTCTCAGCGAGTCCGTCCAGTGTACCCAGTCTCCACTGAGCACCCATATATCATCTCTGATGTCAAACACCAATGGATATGGGATCATCCATCGCCCATCTGTATGGGTCGAGAAGGTATACGCTAGTCTACTCTGGTATATCGATGCCCCGTCTCGATACACCCACGACTAGGGGCCTTAAAGGATGTACTTATAGACTACCAAGTCCCCACTAGTATAATCTGCATCATAGTCCAGGTAGTCAAGTAAACATCCTAAGGGCTTTACCAACATGTAACAGAGAGACAATCAGTATACACGTTAAGGCAAAGAGTAACCAGATAGCATACTATCATGTCGAGCAAGAAAGTCCTCCCTATATATGTCCCAGCATCCACTACAATATACATCCTGTTGGAGATAGTGCCCTCATAGTCAATTATTGGATCGCAGGTACGTGATTGCAATGATTGCGGAGGACCTATCCCGGTAGCACAGTCTTACTCGAGATGATAGTATGCTATCTAGTTTGCCTTTATCCGTCGTGTACATGTTCAGGTGACTGATTGCATGTTACACTTTGATAGAGCCCTTAGGATCTTGCTTTACTACCAACAGTATGATGGCGATCATATACGTGAGAGTTGGGTAGTTTATATGCATATCCTTAATTGTGGTCCCTAGTCGTGGGAGTTTCGAGACAGGGCATCGATACTCCGGAGTAGACTAGTGTGTACAGTCGAGACCCCGACGAGGGGCGGTGGCCGGTCTCACAAGCCACTGGTGTCAGTTGGATCACCTAAGATGTATACAGGTGCTCATTGGGTTATGAGTACACCGGACAGGACTCGCCGGGAATCTGCTAGTTAGTACTATACCTATCGTCAGATAGCAGTTCCCTGGTGACATGTGTACAGGTTAGTTCATCGACCTGAGGTCGTCATTTGTCTCGTGTGAGTTCCCACTATGCTTTGATTTCTACCCTACCACGGCTCAAAGGAGTCGTGCAAACAGGTAGCTTTTGGGTACAGTCCCGAGCCATATGGAGGCACGTGAGCGGATCGGCAGGGGATTCGTCTCTCCCGGTATTAGGGGAGAGGTCGTGCTGTGTCTAGGAGAGCCATTACACAAAGTCCATGGCCATGGCAGGAGATTTACTGGTAGGTACTCCAGTAGTATCTCAGGGTGTTATTGGGCTATACTCCGACACGACTTATACTGCTATTGGGGGTCTGACGTTACTAGCCCCCTAGACAGATATGCGATACTCATAGACGAACGGACCGGACTGTATATACATTGTCACTGTTAGGCTCAGTAGGGTTTTCCGGATGAGTGCGCTCATCGGCATCCCTTGAGGTCAGTCCATGGGCAGCCGTTACGCATTGCTAGTGCCGCTGACGGTTTGTGGTTAAACCCACTGCCAGGGTGCTGACGAGTCATTAGAGTCCCCCACAGACAGTTTCCCAAGTTCGGGCGAAACGTTGTAGAGGCCGTATGGTTTTATGGCAGGGTTCGGAAAATGCACGTGCGTTTACGCACGTGTTATTTTTCGGGCAGATAATACTGGTCGGCTTTGGTTTAAGCCGGATCCGAGTATTATATTGAGTAGGTATAATATCTTTGTCTCAGTTGCATTTGTATTCGGTCGTAATACAAATGCGGGTATATTTATACAGTTTCGGGGTTGTCCTGAAATTCGTTTCAGGATCACTTTTGGAAGTTGCCAGTTTCCAGTTTTCTATCTGCCGTCTTTTAACATTTGGTTAAAGGCGGATTTATCTTTTCTTGGATGAGAGTGAGTCGTGCTTCTAGAAGGTTCTAGAAGGTTCTAGATTGGGTGAGGTGTCGAGTGACTCATGCTTTGATATCAACCATTTCTTGTTTAGCTAAAGATCTTTATGCTTGATATTTGTTGATAATATCTTTTGGGTTATGATAAGGTTGCATCCTATGGTCACCCCCCTCTCCTACGGTCACCTCCCTCATTCTATAAAGAGGCCGGCCCCCTCTCTCTCTCTTATGGTTGTTGATTTCATTCGGGAAAAAGATATGATAGATTTTGGGGTGTATGGAATTTTACAGTTCATTTCATTCCATCACCCAATTCCCTCGGCAACTTCATTAACCGATCGTCCATGGATTTGGACGAAGTGAGACAAAGTCATCTACTCATTCTCTACATCAATCTTGGTCGTCTCTTTTAGCAAACTTGACGATCGAGTTGCCTCGAGTCAGAGGCGGGAGCCCGTTTAAAGAACCGATCATGTGGTGCCACCTCGACGGAGGAGATCGGAGATCGATGAGATCGGAGCAGCCGCAACGGAGCGTGGGATGATGGTTGAAGAACGAAGGACTCGGATCGTTCGGTATAACCATTCTACACTCTTTACAGTTTGTTAGTTTAGCAATAATGGCAGATCCGGGTTAAAGTATACGATAGCGCCAGTTTAAAAGTTTTGTTCCGCATTTTGGCGTCTGTAGACTGCCGGGGCGCTAACGTAGACTTACAGTGGTATCAGAGCCTCACCATTTTGCTATACTAACTTGTGCTAACGCGTTTAAAACATCGATCCGACCGGAAATCGAAAATTGCAAAATCCATGCCCGACAGTTTCTGTTGTTTTTAAACGGTCTGATAAAATTATTCTACACATCTCAGAATACTGTGCAGGCTTTTATTAGAACGACGTAGAAATTTGGACACGTGATTCGATGGGACAGCCGCGGAAACGCGGTCAAACCTATGGTTTGACCGCGCATCCGCGGCCACACAGTGAGCTCGTGGCCCCAAATTTTCACAGTGGGTTCTTGGTTTGATTTTGGGGTTTTTGGTATATATATTTTTGGCCCAGGTTTTGTTACTGTTCACCAGTAAGCAGTGGGGCCCACTTTTTGATATTTGGTCTTTGGTCGATCGAAATTTAAACACGTTAGTTTACAGTGCTTACATTATATCTCCGACCGGGAATGTCATTTGATCGGTAAACCGCGTTTAACTGCTATAGTTCTTTTAGACGGGTTTGCGAACGTGACATTCGCGTTGATGTTTTGTGTTGTGCTGTGATGTTGCGGATTTGTCGTGGTGGATAGCAGTGTGCAATGGTAGTACATGATGAGTTTATTTGTACATTTGATATTGCGGGGCGAGCGTCCAACTTGTGGACAGCCGTCACTGCCTGTTGTATAATATTCTTTTTGGGGCACGACCAGGTTGCGGTCGATGTACCTATTGTACTATTTTTCATTACTGTACTAGGTTTTACCCCGCGACGGAGTGCACGGATAGCCGGGTTCGGGAAAGCAACGGGTCCGCATCTCATGGCTTTGAGAGGCAGAGGGACCCCACTTCAGAATTGGCAGACTATTCGCCGCACTCGTAGGGGGTACAGGTTGACCCAAGGAGGGGTGCTCAATTTACCGGATTCCGTGAAGTGCCGGGTGTTCCATTCACTATGCTGTGGGGACTACCTCGCTTCAGGTTTTGGCGGGTAACTTGCCGCACCCGTAGGGGTCTAGGTTTCATTGCACAGGCTATCCACACGACAGGGGAACGTCGAGTTTCAGCAGCGGCTCTGTGAAACTCGGGGATCCCAGATATCTGTATTGTTCAGTGATGCTTATTACTTTTCTGTAATGTTGCATATTATCACGCCTGAAGCGATTATGTATATTGGCTTATATACTATTAGATGTTGTATATGTTTTACACCCGCGCTAGTCCAGTCCCCGCTCTGTCGTTAGTTAAGTAACCTAACGGGTGATGACGGGACCCAGTGACGAATGCGGATGGCATATACGTACATTTTATTTTCGTTCTTTTCTGGTGTGATTGATTGATGGGACTGCGTTGATTCTGATCAACGCAAAGTAAAAACAAACCTGTATACAGTTGTTGGAACAATTTAAAAAGTGTTATTGCAAAGACATTTCCTTTTGTTATGCATAGCGGTATTCAGTGGAATATCCTGCACCTCATTCGACGGGGCAAGGGCTGATATCCCTTCACCGGGAAAGACCCCTTGGACAGAAGTTTGCGTCAGAGTAATAACTTCACTATAGTCGATTACAAGTTGCTTTGCATAGCGGTATTCAGTGGAATATCCTGCACCTCATTCCACGAGGAAAGAGCCGAGATCCCTTTACCGGGAGTGACCTCTTTAGCAAAAGGTTTTCGCCACTATATTTTAAAAAGCTATCAAGTTTCTTCAGCGATATCAAGTTCACTACGCTAAAGGTTTTTCGCCAAAAACCAGCCGTAGCCCTCCGTCACTTCTTTTGGGTATTCAGTAGTATTCAAGCTATGTATTTTGACCTAACGCCAAGGCATAGTGTTTGGTAGCTGCTGGGTATTCAATTGTTGCATAGATAGATGAGTTGGTTTGGGACAGCCGTTCTGCCATTTTGACCTAACGCCAAGGGCATGTGCGGGTGGGTTCAAATTAACAAGATAGTGATGGGTAGAACTTGGCATGTGACTTATGACATTTTGACCTAACGCCAAGGTTATAAGAGCATGGGGCAAAAATAATATCAGGAGTTTCTAAAGAAACTGAAACTTGCCGAGTATGCGCATACCTTCTGGAGTATGAGTAACGTGGATGCATTCCATCACGTTATCATGCGATGAGAGTTGGATCCTGATTCCCACTGATGAGTTGGTTTACTCTTCGGGTGATCCCGATTGATTCTTCTTTAGGTTTGGAGGAGAATTTGACAGGACAGTGGGAGGTTTCCGGATTAGATAAAATGATGACCATTCTGATCTAGGTTAGAGTGCACGCAGAGTGTTTCTTTTCTCTCTCTCTCTTTGGCAGCGACCTTTGACCGACCTTAGACTATGACTCAGTGACCAGGTTGACCGAACCTTCTTAAAATACTGGCTTTTGGATTGTCTGAGTTGCATAAGTCATTGCCACTCCTTCTTTTACCCTTTGAATTTCTCAGAACACCCGTATTACTACGGATATCCACTTCCATTGGATAGATCCATCGTATGGTTATATACGAACTCGAAGGGACTTCTTCGGGGATGGATCCAGGTTCAGGAGAAATAGAATTGGTTTATTCAGTTGTCTTTTATTATCACCTTCTCTCAGGTTGCGAGAGCTCCTTGGTTTAGGAGAGTACACCTATTACGCTTATTGGATAGTCTTATTCCAAACCATAGGCTGGTGCCGAACGGTAGGGAAGGAAGATAACTATTTAGCCTAACCATGGTGTACAGAAGGTAACGACTAAAGACAAATAAAGGGATTTGGAGAGACGGCAATAAAATATACGGTTGAAGTCATGAATTGGATTATGGAAGAGGCATTGCTATGAATACCAGGATACCCCTACGAAACATTTTCATGTTTCAGTGCATTGTTAAAAGAAAAACTGTTTTTCCCGATTAGACACTTACTCCAAGGGTATGTATTTACCAGGTTTCATTCTCATATCTGTATGGTTTTACAGATGATGAGTGGGAGTAAGATATTGGGAATTAGATGATCATCCTCATTATATCGGAATTCGTTGTAATTGGTGATATTTGAGGAAATCGCCAGGGTACAGTTTTCCACCTACAACGCACAGGTTTTGAGTTGTTTAACTCAGCGGACTTATACAGAATATTGTATGTTGTCCAGTGTCCATCAGGACAAAGGGGTAGGTCCTCGTACTATGTTCTGTTTACTTATAACTTCTCTAGTATTTAGACGAGTGTTTCGTAGAAATACAAGGTCTAAGTTTTGAGAAGTTGTGGGTATAAGAATAAAGTAGAGAACCAAGTGTCACAAGTATCGGGATTCTTCAAAGAGATCGAAGATGTAGATTCTTGTGATTGGTATTCAGATGATAGTGATGGTTTTGAGAAACGAGTTTTCTTTTTCAGGTTACTCATAATTGGATGGATTCCTAAGTTGAGCAATGCTGATTAGCCTCTTTCCATTAAGTTGAAATGCACTGGAGACAGCTGCATAGTTTGAATATGGTTCCAATTAAATCAGTGCCAAAGTTTCTATATTGGATATAGAATAGATCGTACCTTAAAAGAAATTAAGGTACGGGGAGTTGTCCAGCTTATGATTAAAACCAGATACTGGATAACTCAGGGCACGTTTCTGTAATGGCTGTTTGTGGGTTGACCCTGGCTTTGACGATGGTTGATATTCTACCATTTCGAAGATCAATAGTGATATTGTTCTTGACTCGCCACAGTTTTAGAAAAATGGATCTTTTTAAGAAAACAGTAGTGGGAGTATGGTAGAACTGGAAGTGATTCCAGAACCGCAAACGATTACGGAAAATTTAATAGGACCTATACATTCAATCAGGTTTGACATTCCAATAGCCACTCCGCAGATATGGTAGGTAACCTCAGACACCCGAGAGGTACTTCGGTAGGCTCAAGGACGGTGACAGGGAGGTTCTTATCTACCAAGACTTGACACTACTGTTGTTCCAGGATATGAGACCCGGTAGGAGGGTTGTCGTAGTCAGTGGGAGCAGCAGAAGCATGGTGGGCAAGTAGCTTATGTCTATTTATAGACTTGAGCAGTTATAGCGGAGATAGATCATCTAATTTTGATGTGACAGTCATGGGTTTGACTTCAATCAGAATAGGGGATGGATCAGTTAAGGAGGTAGTAGGGTGTGATGTCATAGTATCTGGATGACATACACAGAGTAGGAAGTAAAATTCCTATACTACGATCGGTTGTACTGTGGTCGTCACACAGTTGTTTCTCCAGACAGGACATGGATATAATATTAGACATTCTGGTTTCTAGATCTATGGTTTTAGATCTGGATTTGGGCAGTTTCCCAATGTGGGTACTTTGACAGATATTCTAATGGTTTTTGGAATAGTTGACTCCTAGCATGGTGGTGTACCTGCAGGTGATGGAGTCACCCTCTCTAAAGGTGTCGTATAGACTAAAGGGGAGAGGGATGTGCATGATTGGCAGATCACTTGCTTAGGCAATTGAGTCAATCATGAGATGTCAAGTACCACACCAAATGTTGGTTTTGCACTAGATGCAATAAGTTTGTATTAATCCAATCCTGGAGAAACATAAGGAAGCGGTTTTAGAACATTAGTACATGTTCTACGGATTTGATAACGGCAGCCTCTTTCGGGAGACGATTATCATTCCAGGCTTCAAAGGTGACATGGATGACAGAGTGATTGTCAGAGTTTTAGTTTTCCCTCTGACGAGGGACAGTATTATGGACAGGTGGTTCCAGAGGATACTGCGGGTGGCATGGTGCCCGATACTGATTAGGTTCAGTGATGGATTCAGTCTAAGAAGTTTGGATATGGAGTTCATTTATGAACTAAGGTCCCATCAGATATCCAGACATTCTAAGACAGGTACTACTCAATTCGGGAGATGGCTTTCTCCGCGAACTTGAGATTAAGAGAGATACAGAAAGAAACTTCTAGGCGGATCCACTCACCGAGGCTATTTCTCGAACACATTAGTTTTACAAACGGGCTTTGTGAAACTGATTAGTAGAGGAGTTGGGTGTTGGTTTCACACGGGCTGTGAGTACGCAACATCGCAATATGAGCCTTGAGTGCAAGTGGGAGATTGTTGGAGATAGTGCCCTCATAGTCAATTATTGGATCGCAGGTACGTGATTGCAATGATTGCGGAGGACCTATCCCGGTAGCACAGTCTTACTCGAGATGATAGTATGCTATCTGGTTTGCCTTTATCAGTCGTGTACATGTTCAGGTGACTGATTGCATGTTACACTTTGATAGAGCCCTTAGGATCTTGCTTTACTACCAACAGTATGATGGCGATCATATACGTGAGAGTTGGGTAGTTTATATGCATATCCTTAATTGTGGTCCCTAGTCGTGGGAGTTTCGAGACAGGTCATCGATACTCCGGAGTAGACTAGTGTGTACAGTCGAGACCCCGACGAGGGGCGGTGGCCGGTCTCACAAGCCACTGGTGTCAGTTGGATCACCTAAGATGTATACAGGTGCTCATTGGGTTATGAGTACACCGGACAGGACTCGCCGGGAATCTGCTAGTTAGTACTATACCTATCGTCAGATAGCAGTTCCCTGGTGACATGTGTACAGGTTAGTTCATCGACCTGAGGTCGTCATTTCTCTCGTGTGAGTTCCCACTGTGCTTTGATTTCTACCCTACCACGGCTCAAAGGAGTCGTGCAAACAGGTAGCTTTTGGGTACAGTCCCGAGCCATATGGAGGCACGTGAGCGGATCGGCAGGGGATTCGTCTCTCCCGGTATTAGGGGCGAGGTCGTGCTGTGTCTAGGAGAGCCATTACACAAAGTCCATGGCCATGGCAGGAGATTTACTGGTAGGTACTCCAGTAGTATCTCAGGGTGTTATTGGGCTATACTCCGACACGACTTATACTGCTATTGGGGGTCTGACGTTACTAGCCCCCTAGGCAGATATGCGATACTCATAGACGAACGGACCGGACTGTATATACATTGTCACTGTTAGGCTCAGTAGGGTTTTCCGGATGAGTGCGCTCATCGGCATCCCTTGAGGTCAGTCCATGGGCAGCCGTTACGCATTGCTAGTGCCGCTGACGGTTTGTGGTTAAACCCACTGCCAGGGTGCTGACGAGTCATTAGAGTCCCCCACAGACAGTTTCCCAAGTTCGGGCGAAACGTTGTAGAGGCCGTATGGTTTTATGGCAGGGTTCGGAAAATGCACGTGCGTTTACGCACGTGTTATTTTTCGGGCAGATAATACTGGTCGGCTTTGGTTTAAGCCGGATCCGAGTATTATATTGAGTAGGTATAATATCTTTGTCTCAGTTGCATTTGTATTCGGTCGTAATACAAATGCGGGTATATTTATACAGTTTCGGGGTTGTCCTGAAATTCGTTTCAGGATCACTTTTGGAAGTTGCCAGTTTTCTATCTGCCGTCTTTTAACATTTGGTTAAAGGCGGATTTATCTTTTCTTGGATGAGAGTGAGTCGTGCTTCTAGAAGGTTCTAGAAGGTTCTAGATTGGGTGAGGTGTCGAGTGACTCATGCTTTGATATCAACCATTTCTTGTTTAGCTAAAGATCTTTATGCTTGATATTTGTTGATAATATCTTTTGGGTTATGATAAGGTTGCATCCTATGGTCACCCCCCTCTCCTACGGTCACCTCCCTCATTCTATAAAGAGGCCGGCCCCCTCTCTCTCTCTTATGGTTGTTGATTTCATTCGGGAAAAAGATATGATAGATTTTGGGGTGTATGGAATTTTACAGTTCATTTCATTCCATCACCCAATTCCCTCGGCAACTTCATTAACCGATCGTCCATGGATTTGGACGAAGTGAGACAAAGTCATCTACTCATTCTCTACATCAATCTTGGTCGTCTCTTTTAGCAAACTTGACGATCGAGTTGCCTCGAGTCAGAGGCGGGAGCCCGTTTAAAGAACCGATCATGTGGTGCCACCTCGACGGAGGAGATCGGAGATCGACGAGATCGGAGCAGCCGCAACGGAGCGTGGGATGATGGTTGAAGAACGAAGGACTCGGATCGTTCGGTATAACCATTCTACACTCTTTACAGTTTGTTAGTTTAGCAATAATGGCAGATCCGGGTTAAAGTATACGATAGCGCCAGTTTAAAAGTTTTGTTCCGCATTTTGGCGTCTGTAGACTGCCGGGGCGCTAACGTAGACTTACACATCCTATGTACAGTAATGGCCTCTAGGGCATACATATAACTAACAATCTCCCACTTGCACTAGGGCCATCTGTAGCAGTGGTTGCAGTATCTCATACTCAACCATCCCATATAAGTCTCTCTCTGGGAAAAGGCCTTTATGAGTGGATCCGCCGTGTCGTCCTCTGCGTCTACTCTCCTTACCTCGATCCCCTAGAGATCAACCATCTCCACGATCAGGTGATACTACCTAAGAATATGTCTGGATCACTGATGGGACGGGCGTTCCTTGGCATAAGCCACAACTCCATTGTCACACAATGGTAGGAACAAAGTTCATCTCATGAACAAATATACATCCAGACTGCCTCTTTGGTAGCATCTTAAGTAGCGATGTATCCAGTCTTTATCGTCTAGTATGCCACGGTATCTAGCTTGGAACTCTTCCAACATACCGTCCCTTTACTGAGGGTAAAGACAATGCCTGTGACTGACATTCAATAGTCTTTATCACCCTGAAACCTTTCCAGTGATTCTCCCCAGGATCAATTGATACCATCTCACTACAACTAGTGAGTGTCCCAATATCCAATTAGATCTATCTCATAGATCCAAAACCTAGGATTTAGTAGGTATTATTTTGATCCTGTATGGAGAATCATTGTGATAAGCGGAGATTGACCGAGCGTAGCATAGGAAACTCTTTCCCTATCAAGAGTATGTCATCCACGTACTCTACGAGGATCACCACCATACTCCCTACTACCTTTTTTGTATATACAAGGTTCATCTACCATTTTGATGATGTCAAACTCTTTGATTAACACATCAAAACAGACGTTCCAACTCCGCGATGCCTGCTTTATCACATAAAATATCTTGCACACATTTCCGCCGCTCCCACTGTTTACGAAGCCCTCTGGCTGTGTACTTATAGACGTTCTCTTCTAAAACATCATTTAGAAAAGTAGTCATGGCACCCAAACGCCAGATATCGTAGTCATGGTATGTAGCCATGGCAAGTAGGATCTGGATGGACTTAAGCATAGCCGCTGGAAAAAGGTTTCATCATTATCCACGCCTGGTCAATGACGAAAACCTTTAACAAGTCTAGCTTTGAAAGTCTCAACTTTTCCATCTACACCAAGTAATCTTCTCAAGATATACTTGCTCCTGATGGGGATTTAACCCTTCAGATAAAGCAACCAAAGTCCATACTTTGTTGGTGTATAAAGATTCCATCTCAGATCGCTAAGCATCCAGCCATTCTTACAGAGTCCCACTCTTGATGGCCAGCTCGAAACTAGTTGGGTCATCATCTCATGATGCATTCCTCGCTCTAACTGT
Organism: Agapanthus africanus; assembly: GCA_030015575.1. Classification (NCBI taxonomy): domain Eukaryota; kingdom Viridiplantae; phylum Streptophyta; class Magnoliopsida; order Asparagales; family Amaryllidaceae; genus Agapanthus; species Agapanthus africanus. The sequence goes on along the minus strand of JASDDO010000014.1, from coordinate 480,248,283 downwards.
CATAAAGAAACAGAAGTATCTCTCAGGTGGGTGAGGAACCCTACTAGATCAGCGGAGAGGCTGAGGTTCGTTGGAAACTATTGAATCCTTTGGTTCTTCCAAATCATCAGCTGCGGTTTGTATAGCTGGAACCTTTCCAGTTCTACATAACTGACCTTGCCTCGAGCTCGTCCGGATTTTGCTTTTAGACATAGGCCGGACAACCCTAAATCTTAACAAACTTAAGATATGGACTCTTCCCTTTCCATATCATATATGAAATGGTAGGCAACTGATTTGATTTGAACCCTATTCAATAGGTATGCAGCTTCTTAAGTGCATAACTCCCAAAAGGAAATAGGTAACTCGGTAGTACTCATCATAGAGCATACCTTATCATATAGGGTGTGATTGCTCCACCCCTGATACACCGACGTGCTGTGGTGTATACGGAGGAGTAATGCTGAGAGAGAATCTCATTCTCCTTTAGAATAGACTAGGAATTCCGTGCTCAAGTATTCTCCTCCTTGATCACATCAAAGGACATAATGCTTATAGCCGTTTTTGGTTCTCTACTTCTAACTTATATTCTGTCAATATCTCAAAAGGTTCGGACTTGTGTTTCAACAGGAACATATGTCTGAATCTTGAGAGATCATCAGAGAATGTAATGAAGTACAAAGAACCGGTCTTGGCATGTGTAGACAGGGGACCTACATACATCAACATGTATCATCCCAAGAGTACACTAACTCTTTCTCTGCTTCGAATAAAACAGAGCTGTGGTCATCTAATCTTTGGGACATGACTGGCAAGTTTCACAAGATGTAAATTCAAACTAATTTAAATATACATCTAAATGTAACTTCAGCTAGTCGGGTTGCATTGATATGACCTAGTCTACAATGCCTCAAGAAAGATTCGTTCATTTCTGAACTCTTCCTCTTGTGTGTGTTCCGTATACTAAGAACTGTAGTTTGATTTAGAACATCAATGCTTTTAGATAACGTGCCTGAACTGATCAACTTTTGATATAGGAAATGTTCAAAACATTATCCAACAGTACAAAATTTTATCATTTCTTTACAAATAAAGAAACTGATATGAATTTGTATATCAGGTTCGGTATCTAATAACATTCGTTCAAAATTAATGTATTTGGAATACAGGGTGACAGTGACCAACAGACTTGGCTACAACACTTGTACCGTTTTCTGTCTCATGAAACTTATCACTCGTTCTCAGTTCTCTACCTTTCTGTAGCCCTATGTAACAGATTACATATCTGGGATCCTGATCCGGTATCATATACCCAGAACGTAGAGGATACAGAGAAATAGTTCTTTGTAACGAATACACCCGAAGGAGATGCATCATATGCTCTTTCCTCGTTTGGGCGGCACGGGAATTCTGGTAATCCCCTAATTCCTGCTATGTCTTATAACAATTATAAGTTGGAGCGGGACCAACGTTCCCCAGCTCAGTATAACAAGCGGGTTCGGTCAATATATCCGTTTTATTATCTTGATTAAGGCGTGACATGGTCGCTACCTGGAGAGAGAGAAGAAAACACTCTGCGTGCGCTCTTGCAAGATCAGATTGGTTATTATTATATCTAATCAGGATGGCTCCCACTGTTTTTATCAAATCTTCCTTCAAACCCTAAAAGGAAAGACTAGCCGGGATTAATTACACGCTACAAGTTCTCCAATCTTTCAGCCAGGCCAGTGTCGTTACTTTGAGGGAGGATCCCCATGCTTTCGCACGGACCTAATTACAGCAAACCTCGTTTTCCCAGAGGCGTAACCCCGTTGCACCTTTCTAGACACCTACTAGATCGGCTAATTGTAATGTGTAAAACTCTCCCAGGAGTAACAATTACTCGCAGTGGGTATCGGGATCCAACTATCTCATAGAAGGTATGCAATCTCATTGCAAATTTCAACACTTGAAACTCCCGATAATATTTTGCCCCTAACGTGCTATGACCTTGACGAAATCCAACAAACCATAGCCCGCTAGTCAAGTTCAACCCGTACATTTCTTGATTGAATCAAACCCACCCGCACGACCCTTGACGAAAGCCAACAAAGCCGTACGACTACCCTAATCCAATCGCATCGTATGCAGCAGATAAGCAGCATATAGCTACCGCACACTACACCTTGATGAAGCCAACAAATGTAGCACGAATACTATATACAACTTATCTGAAATGACGGAGGGCTACGACAGGTTTTTCTGAAAACCTATTGCGTAATGAACTTGATATCGTTGTAGAATCAAATGATTTTAAAATGGAGTGTTTCTGAGGTTTTTCTAGTTTTGCTAAAGGGGTCACTCCCGGTGAAGGGATCGTCGGTCCTTTCCTCATCGAATAAGGTGCAGGATATATCATATATACCGCTGTGCAAAGCAAAAACTATAGAAGCATTCAAAAGACAAACCGAGGGATGTAGCATCTGCCAGTTATTGCTAAAGGAGTCACTCCCGGTGAAGGGATCTCGGTCCTTTCCTTATCGAATAAGGTGCAGGATGTTCTGCAAGGAACACCGCGATGCAAAGCAAGAACTGTAGCTACCTGTTTTTGAAAATTCGATTCCACAACATCTTAGGTTTCTTTTCTTTCATTAATCACATTAATGAAGTCCCATCATTTAAGTTACCTAAACATCACAGATAAATACGACGTACACTTATGCCATCCGCATTCGCCTTGATGTCCCCTCGTGCACCGTTAGGTTAGGTAACTAACGGCAGAGCGGGGCAGGGCTAGCGCGGGTGTAAAACATAAGTAACGCCTATATAATATATCATATATACTATATACAGTATTTATCATAGAACATATCAAATGATCACATCACAGATATCGCAGCAGAAGAAACATATGAAACATTGGATATACTAGGACGTCCGTGTTTTCAATACGAGCCAGTATAAAACACGGATTCTACGGTCGCGATGAATAGCCAAACCCACACCCCTAGACCCCTACGAGAACGGCAAGCAACCCTACCAATTCTAGAGTTAGGAGACCCGGACTCGACTCCTCGAGTTGGTCTCCCACTGGACTCCAGAACCCGGTTACTTGTGCTCTCCTCCTTGGGTCTATCCTAGTGCGGAAAAGTAAATAATATACAAATGGTGACATCTTCCGCAACCTGGAAGTGCCCCAATAAAAGAATATTACATACAAGTTTTTACATGAATGAAAATGAAAAAACACTCATCTCACATAAAAAACCCCGGCTATTCAAACACGACGATCCAATATAACATATCCGCAACACATAACATCACATGTCATCAACGTAAGTAAATATGCGCATCCCAATTATCATTGACATATAGCAACGAAACCGGCGATATCACATATTACACTTACGGTCACAGAAAAGAAAGTGTAAAACTACAACAGTTGGAATCCGCAACCTCCTCAGATATCGCATGCCTGACCAAATGAATTCCTTAGACATCACATGCCTAACAATTATAAACCCCGCATTTTAGTCTCTATATCGAAAACACTTTTCAATATCTAGTCGGGCAATTCAACAAGATTCCCGAAAAACTGATCGAATGCTCGTCGCAAACTTTAGTAGGCGGCCGCACACCCGATACCGTCGACGAAGTGCACTAAGGAGGAACACCGCTGCCGCGAGCACCCGAACGGATGCTTTCGGCGACGGGGTTCTCCTACAGTCACTTGGTCGGGACTATGGGGTGAGGCTGTCTATTAAGTTTACCCGGCGAGTATCCAAGTACGCTACGTGATTGCGATGGACTTTTGATCGCATCAAAATTCCGTGGCAACCGATCAAGTGAGACTAAAGTGCTAGATTTATAACATTCATTCAGTTATCTCATAACTACTTGTGAATTCCAATTATTGTATCCCATTCTAGATAAATAGAAAATGTTAAACTTTCCGATCGAACATTCAAACACCCAAGTTTTCCGGAAACAGCTCAACACATGAAATAAGTTTAAAAACATCTAGTTCATGCCTCAGTACCAACGGTCCAGCCGTAGAAGGGTCAAGCCAACGCCTCACATGTGGCACGCCGTACTGCCCCAAACCCTAAGGTTCAAAGGGCAGTTCAAGACGGTCACATAATCGAGTTAAGGTTTGTTGTCTTCTAGAGGGACCATCACGTTACTTGCACTACTTAGAACGTCATTAAACTACGGAAAGATCCAACACTTGGAAATTTCCCAACAGGGGAAAAATTAGGTATTTATATCCGGTCGAACTTTTCAACATATTCAAAAATTATCCGGAAAACAGATAGACAAAATTAGACATCCCGATCGAAACACTGAGTCCCCAATACAACCCAGAAAACTCAACTCTTGAGTAAACATTAAAAATTCCAGAAAAGTCAGGAAACTATAATGGACATTACTGTGCAAAATTGGATGACAGAGGCGACCGTACGGCCGCGGAACCGCCGCAATAGCCATGCTTTTGCCGCGGTTCCGCGGCTACTTGGTCGATTTAGAAGCTCGTTTTGCACAGTAACTCCTAGAAAACCCTGCTGATTTTTCTGCATATTTTTAATATAGAAAAATCCACATTTTCAAAAATTGGACAGAGAGGGGTATGAATTAGGGTTTCGTGTTTCGTTCGGATTTCTAACATCGTCTACACTTCGCCTAAGGCTCTAGCTAGGCTCTGATACCACTGTAGGGTTCCTAGGCACACTAATGAGGTCTCACAAGGCATCAACCATGCCAAATTCAAAAATTTCCGGTGCCGAGAAACCCTAATGCGATCGTTGACTAGAGAATAGGTGAAACTACAAGCTAGTAAACAACTTTACTCTAAAGTGAATGGAAATACAACCTTTGTAGATCCGGTCCTCCACTTCCTTAGCGCCGTGATGATGTCCCTCCGCTGCGATCATCGCATCCCGGACTCTCGCGGTGGTTTCATCGAAGAAATGATCGGGCTAGGTCGATGACTTCGATGCCGAAGATGATCTACGTCGAGGCGACTCTAACTCGAGCTCCAACTTCACCAAGTCATGAAACTTGTGAAGAAAACACCCTATACTACATGGCAAGTGGTAGAGGATGAAGAAATATGAAGTGGGTTCACTTTGGATTTGGATTTCTCACTTGATTTCATCACTTAAGAATTTTCAAGAATGGTTTTCTTTTTCTTCATGAAGAAGAAAAAGAAGAGAATGAAAAAGAATTATCAATTAAAATTAAATCAAGTGATGGTTATCATATTTGCAACCATGGGTGAGTGTTAACTCATGTAGAGAAGAACTAGGGTTTAGGCAAATGGTTAGGTTAAGCAAAAGAAACAAAATGGTTGAACTTTTCAAAGCTTCATGAAGCTTCAAAGAAAGTCCAAAGAAAGCCACCATTTTATTTCTTGCTTAAAAGAATAAATAAATAAGAAAAGAAGAAACCCTAACCATTTACTAAACATGGTTTAAGTCAAACATACACCCAAGTTTGCATGTATCATCAAACATGATACAATCTTGTGCACAAAAAATATATCACATATACAATGTGCACAAACAAGTGAGAAAAACATCTTAAGTGAACCAATATTAGTTAATGTAAAGTGATATATCAAATATATAATTATACATTAAATCATTAAATCAACACTTGACTTAATAATCCGGTCATATCACATATAACCGACTAATATCAAATGTATCGACTTATCGAATCAATCCTTGATTCGATAACTAGGTTATATCGCATACAACCAATCGATACATTCATCGCGAGAATAGAATACGGTATCACATACACGCATTATTCTCGGTCCCGCGCATATCTCATATGCGCTCCTATTTCGTTTCGCTTGAGCCAGGAAACCTCTGTGTAGGACTCTAAAGACTCGTCAATACGCCGGCAGCAGGTGATGATCATATCAAACACCCACAAGCCGTAAGCGGTCTGCCAAACGTAATGACCACCCGGGTATTAAGCGATCAGAAGATCAACGAGCAAGCCCGCTCACACTCCTATGAATCCAACCAGTAACACTAACCGTACAGTCCGGTCTCGTCGTCTGATATGTCGCATATCTTGCCTAGGGGTGGTAAACGTCAGACCCCAATAGCTCGATAAGTCGTGTCGATATGAGGTCTATAACAGTTCGAGAAACTACTGGTAACACTTACCAGTAAATCTCAGCAACCCTGGCCAGGGATTTCCGGTTATAGCCAATCGAACACAGTGCAACATCAACTCCCTATACCGGGAGAGACGAATCCCCTCCTATCGCTCATTGCCTCCATGTGATTCGGGACTGTACCCAAAAGCCACCGTTTTGCACGCCCTCTTGGACGTGGTAAGGTGGAAATCAAAGCACAGTGGGAATCACACAAGACTCTATGACGATCTCGGGTCTACAGACTAACCTGTACCAGTGTCACCAGAGAACTGCCATCTGACGTAAGGTATAATACCATCTGGGAGTTCTCAGCGAGTCCGTCCAGTGTACCCAGTCTCCACTGAGCACCCGTATATCATCTCTGATGTCAAACACCAATGGATATGGGATCATCCATCGCCCATCTGTATGGGTCGAGAAGGTATACGCTAGTCTACTCTGGTAATATCGATGCCCCGTCTCGATACACCCACGATTAGGGACCTTGAAGGATGTACTATAGACTACCATGTCCCCACTAGTATGATCCGCATCATAGTCCAGATAGTCAAGTACACATCCTAAGGGCTTTACCAACATGTAACAGAGAGACAATCAGTATACACGTTAAGGCAAAGAGTAACCAGATAGCATACTATCATGTAGAGCAAGAAAGTCCTCCCTATATATGTCCCAGCATCCACTACAATATACATCCTATGTACAGTAATGGCCTATAGGGCATACATATAACTAACATAATGGGGATCGTGATGGCATGAAATATGGGACGTTGCTGGCGGAGAATCTGCGCGTGGCGAGATTTGCGGAGCGGCGGTTACGCCTGCGAGTGGTGGAGTTGGTCGGTCGGAGGGGCCGAGGAAGAAGGCCTCGGCTGGGGAGCTCGGAACCGAGCAAGAGGGTTGAGGAGTCAAATTTGCAGCGGGCCCCGAGGAGGGCCAGCTTATGCTTGCAGGTCGGGTATAAGGGTGGCATGGTCGGCCTCTGTAGGCCCTTCCTTCCGGGTCTTGGGACATGTCATCCGCCACATGTACTGATCTCGTATCGCCAATATTGAGCATCATCATTAGCCCCCCCACTCTTGTCCCGACCAGCTAGCGAGTCGGGTCAGGAGTGGACTGCCAGGCCTCCCGAGGTGAGCTCCTTCCTAAGGCTTTGTCGGGATGAGTCCTCGGGCTGTCAGTTGTCTTTTCTGCTAGCGAATCAGGGCGAGATCTCTGCATTTAAAGAAGGTGCGCCGGTTCGTGCACTCTGCCATTGAAAGCGACGGTCCATACGTCAAGCGTCGATTGGCCGACGCTACGTATGCAGGCCTGCGGCGTCTGATGGGATGCGGTCCACTGCAGGATCGACACGTGAAGTGATCGGAGCCGCTGGACGCGACGAGTCGTTTCGGTGGGAGATGACGGGCGTCGTTGGATGAGGCCACTTGCAGCAATAAACAGGGGTGGGGCCCGTTCTTAGGCCCCTACTCCTTCATATTTCCCTCTTCTAAGTCCCGGTTGCTCAGCGCTCGTCTTCTTTCTCCCGCTTTCGGCTCCCGAAGGTTCCCTTTTTCAAGGTTAGATGTCTTCCTTTGTAGAGTCAGTAGATGTTGTAAGGGTAGGTTCTAGGGACCCTTTTAGTTGTGTCCGAGTCCCCCCGGGGAGCAGGGGTCGGATCCTCTCCCCGGGATAGTACGGCAGGGGCAGCCCCAGGGAGGAGGCGGCAGATGCGGCCCCCGGCTCCTCGTGTTGGGTGAGGCATGAGGACGAGCTCGCCAATGCTCGGGCTCGCTTCCACATCCCCTCGTGTTGCACGCTCCGACTGGCCAAGGAGGGAGAGAGGGCGGATCAAGTACGGGACAGGGAGATCGCCTTGTATTTGGAAGCTTTTTGGGGCGGAATGCGCCTGCCTTCTCTCCCGAGGTCGTCGCAGCGCTGAATTTTTTTGGTTTGGCCCCCGGCCAGTTAGTGCCGAACTATTGGAGGATCCTCCTCGGGTTCTTGATCCGCTGGAAGTTACAGGCGGTTCCCTTCAGCCTCTCCCTTCTCGATTCTTCTCTCGTCTTCAAAAGTCACCCTGGTGGTCGAGCGGGCGACCCTAGATGGGTCTATCTCTCTTTCAGAAAGCGGTTGGGGGGCGCTGCCGGGACCGGGGTCGTAGCCTTGCCCTCTTCTATTCATGATTGGAAGAAGAAATTTTTCTTCGTTTCCCCTCCCGAGGGCGAGGACTGGCCCGTGCCTACCAAGTGGTCGAGGGAGAAATGTTTGCCGGGGAACCAGTCCAATGACCCCGCCGCGGTGAGAGTGGCGTCGTGGGAGCCCATCCCCCGACCTGACGTGCTGCTGTCTGAGAGGGTCCTGACTTGGGATGGGCTCAGCCCCGTTGAGTTCGTCGGTAAGTTAGGCTTGGCTTTTGGCTTGTGTTTTGCTTGTGTCGCTGACTTGTTGGGTACTTGCTTTGTGCAGTATCCATGGACTTCGACTCGCTTAAAGCCTCCATAAGCCAGCCGAGGAAGGTTACGAAGGCTGGGGGCGCCAGCTCTTCTCGCGCGAAGCTCATCCCGGCTCCTACTGCTCTGGTGGTGGTGTCCCGCGAGCGTTCGGGGCGGATCCCGCCCCAGGTCCCAGCAATGTGTCTGTTAATGTATATGCCCTAGAGGCCATTACTGTATCATACTAGTTTGTGTATTATTTAATGGAAGCTTGGGATATTCACAGTTGTATAGACAATCTTGCTCAAAATGGTAGTATGCTACTTGGTTTGTTTCTACTTCAATATGTGCATGTGTTTCTTTTAGCATATCGCTTATACATATTAGTGGAGCCCTTAGGAGCTTTGCTTGATTACCAGCGTTGTGATGGCAGTCACACTAGTGGGGGCTGGGTAATCTACAAGCACATCCTTACACAGGACCCTAGTCGTAGGATTATCGAGACGGGGCATCGATACTCCGGAGTAGACTAGCGTATACGCTTATCATCCAAGCAGGGGAGATGGTCTGTCCCACAGCCATTAGTACGTCGTACTGGAGATAGTATGCGGGTGCTCGTTAGGTTACGAGTACACTGGACATGACTCGTCGGGAACTGTTGGTTGGTAGTATACCTATCGTCAGGTAACAGTTCCCAGGTGATAGGAGTACAGCTTAGTCCGTCGACTTGACACGGCTACTTCGCCTCGAGTGTGTTCCCACTGTACTTTGATTACTACCCTACCACGACTCAAAGGAGTCGTGCAAACAGGTAGTAGTTGGGTGCAGTCCCGAAGAACTTGGAGGCAGTAGTGGTTAGATAGGATTCGTCTCTCCCGGTATTGGGGGTTGATATCGCGTTGTGTCTAGGAGAGCCATTACACAAAGTCCCTGGCCAGGACATGCGAGAATTACTTGTAGTGTTTCCAGTAGTTTCTTAGGGTGTTCTGGGCTACACTCCGGCACGACTTGTACCGCTATTAGGGGTCTGACGTTTACCGCCCCTAGTCCCTGTTAGTTATATGTATGCCCTAGAGGCCATTACTGTACATGGGATGTATATTGTAGTGGATGCTGGGACATATATAGGGAGGACTTTCTTGCTCGACATGATAGTATGCTATCTGGTTACTCTTTACCTTAACGTGTACTCAGATTGTCTCTCTATTACATGTTGGTAAAGCCTTTAGGATGTGTACTTGACTACCTGGACTATGATGCGGATCATACTAGTGGGGACATGGTAGTCCATAAGTACATCCTTCAAAGTCCCTAGTTGTGGGTATATCGAGACGGGGCATCGATATACCAGAGTAGACTAGCGTATACCTTCTCGACCCATACAGATGGGCGATGGATGATCCCATATCCATTGGTGTTTGACATCAGAGATGATGTACGGGTGCTCAGTAGAGACTGGGTACACTGGACGGACTCGCCGAGAACTCCCAGATGGTATTATACCTCACGTCAGATGGCAGTTCTCTGGTGACACTGGTACAGAGTAGTCTGTTGACCCGAGATCGTCATAGAGTCTTGTGTGGTTCCCACTGTGCTTTGATTTCCATCTTACCACGTCCAAGAGGGCGTGCAAAACGGTGGTTTTTGGGTACAGTCCCGAGTCACATGGAGGCAATGAGCGATAGGAGGGGATTCGTCTCTCCCGGTATAGGGGGTTGATGTTGCACTGTGTTCGATTGGCTATAACAGGAAGTCCCTGGCCAGGGCTGATCAGAGAATTGCTGGTAAGTGTTACCAGTATTTTCTCGACCCGTTATGAGCCTCATATCGACACGACTTATCGAGCTATTGGGGTCTGACGTTTACCACCCCTAGGCAAGATATGCGACATATCAGACGATCAGACCGGACTATACGGTAGTGTTACTGGTTGGATTCACTGGAGTGTGAGCGGGCTTGCTCGTCGATCTTCTGATCGCTCAATACCCGGGTGGCCGTTACGTTTAGCAGACCGCTTGCGGCTTGTGGGTGTTTGATATGATCATCATCTGCTGCCGGCGTATTGACGAGTCTTTAGAGTCCTACACAGGGGTTTCCTGGCTCAAGCGAAACGAAATAGGAGCGCATATGAGATATGTGCGGGACTGAGAATAATGCGTGTATGTGATACCGTATTCCATTCTCGCGATGAATGTGTCGAATGGTTGTATGCGATATAACCTAGTTATCGAATCAAGGATTGATTCGATAAACCGATACATTGGATATTAGTCGGTTGTATGCGATATGACCGGATCGTTAAATCAAGTGTTGATTTAATGATTTAATGCATAATTATATATTTGATATATTACTTTGCATTAACTAGTATTGGTTCACTTTAAATGGATTTTCTCACTTGGATTGTGCACATTGTATATGTGATATACTTTTGTACACAAGATTGTATCATGTTTGATGATACATGCTTTTTAGGTTAAGTGTAAAGAATTAACCTTGGTTAAGTTGTTGATTAGGGTTTTTACTTATTCATTTATCTTATTTATTTATTCATTTTGAATAAATTGAAAGATAAATGAATGGTGGCTTCATTTGTTTTTAGTTGAAGCTTCATGAAGCTTTGACTAATTGACCTTTTTGTTCTCATCCTTAACCCTAACCATTCAACCCAACCTTAGTCAATTCTCTACACTTAACTAAGGTTAAGATTATGATAAGTGTTCATTTTATTATCTATTTTAAATAACTTATCATAAGATTATCTTCTTCTTCTTCTTCTTCTTCATCACTTGAAGAAAGCTTACTTCATCAATGGTGGATTGATGAAACAAGTGAGAAATCCAATTCTAAAGTCTACCCACTTCCTATTTCTTCATCCTTTACCTCTTGCCAAGTAGTAGAGTGTGTTTTCTTCACAAGTTTCATGACTTGGTGAAGTGAGAGCTTGATCTTGCGATGCTTCGACGTAGATCATCTTCGGCATGGACATCGACGACCTAGCTCGCCATTTCTCCGATGAAGCCGACGCAAGAGCCCGGATTTAGTTTTGGACAGCAAGGACACTTCATCATGGAGCTATGGAGGTGGAGAACCGGATCTACAAAGGTTGTATTTCCGTTACTCTTAGTTAAGTAGTTAACTAGTTTCTATTTCGCCTAGTTTTCTAGCCAACGATCCGTAGTCGGGTTTCTCGGCACCTAGATTTTTTTCAAATTGGCATGGTTGATGCCTTGTGAGACCTCACTAGAGTGCCTAGGAACCCTACAGTGGTATCAGAGCCTAGCTAGAGCCTTAGGCGAAGTCTAGACGGAATTTGAACTCCGATCGAATCAAAACCAAAACCCCAAAATAGCTCTCTGGACTTTTTCTAAAATCGTGGATTTTTCCAAATTAAAAATATGCAGAAAACTCAGAAGGGAATTCTAAGAATTACGGCGCAAAAATTATTGCATGGACAGTGTAATCGGCGGCGGAACCGCGGCATTAACCTACCTTATGCGGCGGTTCCGCAGCCTAAGTGTGACGTCAGCAGTAACTGTTTGCACAGTAATTCATTGTTTCAGGTGCTGAGTTCTCTGGGTATTTTTAAAATTTATTCAAGAGTTGAATTTTCTGGAGTTGTTTTGGGGATTCGGTGTTTTGATCGGAGCATCAGATTTTGTCTAAGTGGCTTTCTGGATAAATTTTTAGAATATGTTAAAAAGTTCGACCAGATATAAATACCCAATTTTTCCCCTGCCGGGAAATTTCTAAGTGTTGGATTTTTCCGTAGTTTAAAGACGTTCTAAGTAGTGCAAGTAACTCGATGGACCCTCTAGAAGACAACAAACCTTAAATCGATTATGTGACCGTCTTGAACTGTCCTTTGAACCTTCGGGTTTGGGGCAGTACGGCGTGCCACATGTGAGGTGTTGGCTTGACCCTTCTACGGCTGGACCGTTGGTACTGAGGCACGAACTGAATGTTTTTAGACTTGTTTCATGTGTTGATCTGTATCGGGAAAACTTGGGTGTTCGATTGTTCGATCGGAAAGTTTAACATTTTCTATTTATCCGGAATGCGATACAACAATTGGAATTCACAAAAGTTATGTGATAACTGAATGAATGTTATAAACATAGCAGTTTAGTCTCACTTGATCGGTTGCCACGGAATTTTGATGTGATCAAAAGTCCGTCGCAATCACGTAGCGTACGCGGATACTCGCCGGGTAAACTTAATAGACAGCTACACCCCATAGCCCCGACCAAGTGACTGTAGGAGAACCCCCTCGCCGAAAGCATCCGTTCGGGTGCTCGCGGTGGCGGTGTTCCGCCTTGGTGCACTTCGTCGTCGGTATCGGGGGTGCGACCGCCTACTAAAGTTTGCGACGAGCATTCGATCAGGATGTCGGGAATCTTGTTGAATTGCCCGACTTGATATTGAAAAGTGTTTTCGATTTTGAGACTAAAATGCGGGGTTTATAATTGTTAGGCATGCGATGTCTAAGTAATTCATTTGGTCAGGCATGCGATGTCTGATGTGGTTGCGGATTCCAACTGTTGTAGTTTTACACTTTCTTTTCTGTGACCGTAAGTGTAATATGTGATATCGCCGGTTTCGTTGCTATATGTCAACGACAATTGGGATGCGCATATTTACTTACGTTGATGACATGTGATGTTATGTGTTGCTGGATATGTTATATTGGATCGTCGTGTTCGAATAGCCGGGGGTTTTTATGTGAGATGAGTGTTTTTTCATTTTCATTCATGTAAAAACTTGTATGTAATATTCTTTTATTGGGGCACTTCCAGGTTGCGGAAGTAGTCACCTTTTGTTTATTATTTACTTTTCCGCACTAGGATAGACCCAAGGAGGAGGGCACAAGTAACCGGGTTCTGGAGTCCAGTGGGAGACCAACTCGAGGAGTCGAGTCCGGGTCTCCTAACTCTAGAATTGGTAGGGTTGCTTACTGCTCTCGTAGGGGTCTAGGGGTGTGGGTTTGGCTATTCATCACGACCGTGGAATCCGTGTTTTATACTGGCTCGTATTGAAAACACGGACGTCCTAGTATATCCAATATTTCATATGTTTCTTCTGCTGCGATATATGTGATGTGATCATGTGATGTTCTTTGATAGATACAGTATATAGTATATATGATATATTATATAGACGTTACTTATGTTTTACACCCGCGCTAGCCCTGCCCCGCTCTGTCGTTAGTTACCTAACCTAACGGTAAATGAGGGGACATCGAGGCGAATGCGGATGGCATAAGTGTACGTCGTATTTATCTGTGATGTTTAGGTAACTTAAATGATGGGACTTCATTAATGAGATTAATGAAATAAAAGAAACCTAAGATGTTGTAGAATCGAATTTCAAAATAAAACAGGTAGCTACAGTTCTTGCTTTGCACAGCGGTATATATGATATATCCTGCACCTTATTCGATAAGGAAAGGACCGAGATCCCTTCACCGGGAGTGACTCCTTTAGCAATAACTGGCAGATGCTACACACTCGGTTTGTCTTTTGATAGCTTTTAAGTGTTTTTGCTTTGCACAGTGATATATATGATATATCCCGCACCTCATTCGACGAGGAAAGGACCGACGATCCCTTCACCGGGAGTGACTCCTTTAGAAAAACTAGAAAATCCTCAAAAACATTCCATTTTAAAATTCATTCGATCCTACAACGATATCAAGTTCATTACGCAATAGGTTTTCAGAAAAACCTGTCGTAGCCCTCCGTCATTTCAGATAAGTCCTGTTTAGTATTCGTGCTGCGTTTGTTGACCTTGTCAAGGCGCAGTGTGCGGTAGCTAACCAGTATTTATCTGCTTATGCATATGATGCAGATTGGGTTAGGGTAGTCGTGCGACCTTGTTGGCCTTTGTCAAGGGCCGTGTGGGTGGGTTTAATTCAATCAGGAAATGACGGGTTGAACTTGACTAGCATCCTATGGTTTGTTGGCCTTTGTCAAGGTCATAGGAGGTTAGGGGCAAAATATTATCGGGAATTTCAAGTCTTGAAATTTGCAATGAGATTGCATACCTTCTATGAGATAGTTGGATCCCGATACCCGCTGCGAGTAATTGTTACCCCTGGGAGAGTTTTACACATTACAATTAGCCGATCAAGTAGGTGTCTAGAAAGGTGTTAACGAGGTTACGCCTCTGGGAAAACGAGGTTTACATTAATTAGGTTCGTGCGAAAGCACGGGGGACCTCCCTCAAAGTACCGACACTGGCCTGGCTGAAAGATTGGCGAACTTGTAGTGTGTAATTAATCCCAGCTAGTCTTTCCTTTTAGGGTTTGAAGGAAGATTTGATAAAAAGCAGTGGGAGCCATCCTGATTAGATAAAATAATAACCAATCTATTCTTGCAAGAGCGCACGCTGAGTGTTTTCTTCTCTCTCTCTCCAGGCAGCGACCATATCACGCCTTAATCAAGATAATAAAATGGATTATTGACCGAACCCGCTTGTTATACTGAGCTGGGGAACGTTGGTCCCGCTCCAACTTATAATTGTTATAAGACAGAGCAGGAAATTGGGGAATACCAGATTTCCCGTGCCGCCCAAACGAAGAGAGTGCATGCTGATGCATCATCTTCGGGTGTGTTCATTATACATAACTGTTTCTCAGTATCCTCCGCATCCTGGGTATATGATACCGGATCAGGATCCCAGATATGTAATCTGTTACATAGGGCTACAAAAGGGTAGAAAAACTGAGAACGGGTGATAAGTTTCATGAGGCAGAAAACGGGGCAAGTGTTGCAGCCAAGTCTGTTGGTCACTGTCACCCTGTATTGTAATACATTGATTCTGAACGAATGTTATTAGATACCGAACCTGATATACAAAATCATATCACTATCTTTATTAGTAAAGAAATGATAAAATTTTGTATTGTTGGATAATGTTTTGAACATTTCCTATATCAAAAGTTGATCGGTTCAGGCACGTTATCTAAAAGCATTGAAGTTCTAAATCAAACTACAGTTCTTAGTATATGGAACACACACAAGAGAAAGAGTTCAGAAATGAACGGATTCTTCTTGAGGTATTGTAGACTAGGTCAGATCAATGTGACCCGACTAGCTAGAGTTACATATAGATGCATATTTAAATCAGTTTGAATTTATATCTTGTGAAACTCGCCAGTCATGTCACAAAGATAAGGTGACCATAGCTCTGTTTATTGGAAACAGAGAAAGAGTTAATGAACTCTTGGGACTGATACATGATGATGTATGTAAGGTCTCCTGTCTACACATGCCAGGACTGATTCTTTATACTTCATTATATTCTCTGATAATCTCTCAAGATTCTGTCATATGTTCCTGTTGAAACATGAGTCCGAACCTTTTGAGATATTCACAGAATATAAGAAAGAAGTAGAGAACCAAAATACGGGTATAAGTATTATGTCCTTTGATGTGATCAAGGAGGAGAATACTTGGGCACGGAAATCCTGGACTATTCTAAAGGAGAATGAGATTCTCTCTCAGCATTACTCCTCCGTATACACCATAGCACGATGGTATATCGGGGCGGAGCAATCACACCCTATATGATAAGGTGTGCTCTATGATGAGTACTACTGAGTTACCTATTTCCTTTTGGGAGTTATGCGCTTGAGAAGCTGCATACCTATTGAATAGGGTCCCGATCAAATCAGTAGCCTACCACTTCATATGTGATATGGAAAGGGAAGAGCCCATCTCTTAAGTCAGTTAAGATTTAGGGTTGTCCGGCCAATGTCTAAAAGCAAAATCCGGACAAGCTCGAGGCAACGTCTGTTATGTACAACTGGAAATGTTCCAGCTATACAAACTGCAGCTGATGATTTGACAGAACCAAAGGATTCAGTAGATTCCAATGAACCTCAGCCTCTCCGCCGATCTAGTAGGGTTCCTCACCCACCTGAGAGATACTTCGGTTTCTATATGACAGTGGGAGAGAGGATTACATCATGAGATGATGACCCAACTAGTTTCGAGCTGGCCATCAGGAGTGAGACTCTGTAAGAATGGCTGGATGCTTATCGATCTGAGATGGAATCCTTATACCCCAACAAACTATGGACTTTGGTTGCTATATCTGAAGGGTTAAATCCCCATCAGGAGAAAGTATATCTTGAGAAGATTACTTGGTGTAAATGGAAAAGTTGAGACTTTCAAAGCTAGACTTGTTAAAGGTTTTCGTCATTGACCAGGCATGGATAATGATGAAACCTTTTCCAGTACCTATGCTTAAGTCCATCCAGATCCTACTTGTCACGGCTACATACCATGACTATGATATCTGGCGGTTGGGTGCCATGACTCCTTTTCTAAATGATATTTTAGAAGAGTGTGTCTATAAGTACACAGCCAGAGGGCCTCGTAGACAGTGGGAGCAGCGGAAACGTGAGCAAGATGCTTTATCTGATAAAGCAGGCATCGCGGAGTTGGAACGTCTGTTTTGATGTGTCATCAAAATGGTAGATGAACCTTGTATAAACAAAAAGGTAGTAGGGAGTATGGTAATGATCCTCGTAGAGTATGTGGATGACATACTCTTGATAGGGAAGGAGTTTCCTATGCTACGCTCAGTCAATCTCCGCTTATCACAATGATTCTCCATATAGGATCAAAATGATACCTACTAAATCCTGGGTTTCGGATCTATGAGATAGATCTAATTGGATGTTAGGATACTCACTAGCAGTAGTGTGATGGTATCAATCGATCCTGGGGAGAATCACTGGAAGTGTTCCAGGGTGATAAAGACGACTGAATGTCAGTCGCAGGCATTGTCTTTACCCTCAGTAAAGGGACGGTATGTTGGAAGAGTTCCAAGCTAGATACCGTGACATACTAGACGATAAAGGCAGGATACATCGCTACTTAGGATGCTACCAAAGAGGCTGTTTGGATGTATAATAGTTCATGAGATGAACTTAGTTCCTACCATTGTGTGACAATGGAGTTGTGGCTTATGCCAGGAACCCCCGTCCCATCAGTGATCCAGACATATTCTAAGGCAGTATCACTTGATCATGGAGATGGTTGATCTCTAAAGGATCGAGGTTAGAAGAGTAGACTCAGAGGACAACACGGCGGATCCACTCACGAAGGCCTATTCCCAGAGAGAGACTTTTATGGGATGGTTGAGTATGAGATACTACAACCACTGCTACAGATGGCCCTAGTGCAAGTGGGAGATTGTTAGTTATATGTATGCCCTAGAGGCCATTACTGTACATGGGATGTATATTGTAGTGGATGCTGGGATATATATAGGGAGGACTTTCTTGCTCGACATGATAGTATGCTATCTGGTTACTCTTTACCTTAACGTGTACTCAGATTGTCTCTCTATTACATGTTGGTAAAGCCCTTAGGATGTGTACTTGACTACCTGGACTATGATGCGGATCATACTAGTGGGGACATGGTAGTCCATAAGTACATCCTTCAAAGTCCCTAGTCATGGGTATATCGAGACGGGGCATCGATATACCAGAGTAGACTAGCGTATACCTTCTCGACCCATACAGATGGGCGATGGATGATCCCATATCCATTGGTGTTTGACATCAGAGATGATGTACGGGTGCTCAGTAGAGACTGGGTACACTGGACGGACTCGCCGAGAACTCCCAGATGGTATTATACCTCACGTCAAATGGCAGTTCTCTGGTGACACTGGTACAGAGTAGTCTGTTGACCCGAGATCGTCATAGAGTCTTGTGTGGTTCCCACTGTGCTTTGATTTCCATCTTACCACGTCCAAGAGGGCGTGCAAAACGGTGGTTTTTGGGTACAGTCTCGAGTCACATGGAGGCAATGAGCGATAGGAGGGGATTCGTCTCTCCCGGTATAGGGGGTTGATGTTGCACTGTGTTCGATTGGCTATAACAGGAAGTCCCTGGCCAGGGCTGATCAGAGAATTGCTGGTAAGTGTTACCAATAGTTTCTCGACCCGTTATGAGCCTCATATCGACACGACTTATCGATCTATTGGGGTCTGACGTTTACCACCCCTAGGTAAGATATGCGACATATCAGACGATCAGACCGGACTGTACGGTAGTGTTACTGGTTGGATTCACTGGAGTGTGAGCGGGCTTGCTCGTCGATCTTCTGATCGCTCAATACCCGGGTGGCCTTTACGTTTAGAAGACCGCTTGCGGCTTGTGGGTGTTTGATATGATCATCATCTGCTGCAGGCGTATTGACGAGTCTTTAGAGTCCTACACAGGGGTTTCCTGGCTCAAGCGAAACGAAATAGGAGCGCATATGAGATATGTGCGGGACCGAGAATAATGCGTGTATGTGATACCGTATTCCATTCTCGCGATGAATGTGTCGAATGGTTGTATGCGATATAACCTAGTTATCGAATCAAGGATTGATTCGATAAACCGATACATTGGATATTAGTCGGTTGTATGCGATATGACCGGATCGTTAAATCAAGTGTTGATTTAATGATTTAATGCATAATTATATATTTGATATATTACTTTGCATTAACTAGTATTGGTTCACTTTAAATGGATTTTCTCACTTGGATTGTGCACATTGTATATGTGATATACTTTTGTACACAAGGTTGTATCATGTTTGATGATACATGCTTTTTAGGTTAAGTGTAAAGAATTAACCATGGTTAAGTTGTTGATTAGGGTTTTTACTTATTCATTTATCTTATTTATTTATTCATTTTGAATAAATTGAAAGATAAATGAATGGTGGCTTCATTTGTTTTTAGTTGAAGCTTCATGAAGCTTTGACTAATTGACCTTTTTGTTCTCATCCTTAACCCTAACCATTCAACCCAACCTTAGTCAATTCTCTACACTTAACTAAGGTTAAGATTATGATAAGTGTTCATTTTATTATCTATTTTAAATAACTTATCATAAGATTATCTTCTTCTTCTTCTTCATCACTTGAAGAAAGCTTACTTCATCAATGGTGGATTGATGAAACAAGTGAGAAATCCAATTCTAAAGTCTACCCACTTCCTATTTCTTCATCATCTACCTCTTGCCAAGTAGTAGAGTGTGTTTTCTTCACAAGTTTCATGACTTGGTGAAGTGAGAGCTTGATCTTGCGATGCTTCGACGTAGATCATCTTCGGCATGGACATCGACGACCTAGCTCGCCATTTCTCCGATGAAGCCGACGCAAGAGCCCGGATTTCGTTTTGGACAGCGAGGACACTTCATCATGGAGCTATGGAGGTGGAGAACCGGATCTACAAAGGTTGTATTTCCGTTACTCTTAGTTAAGTAGTTAACTAGTTTCTATTTCGCCTAGTTTTCTAGCCAACGATCCGTAGTCGGGTTTCTCGGCACCTATATTTTTTTCAAATTGGCATGGTTGATGCCTTGTGAGACCTCACTAGAGTGCCTAGGAACCCTACAGTCCCGACATGCGATACTCATAGACGAACATACCGGACTGTATGGAGATTGTCACATTCAGGCTCAGTAGGAGTTCGGATGGGTTTACCTCATCGGCCTTCTTATCGACATCTACCTGGGGACCATTACATACAGCTAGAGCCGCTTCCTGTCTGCGGTTAAACCCACTGCCAGCGTAGTGTCGAGTCTTTAGAGTCCCACACAGAGAGTTTCCCTGCACTGGGCAAAAGGTGTAGAGGCCGTATGGTTTTACGACAAGGCTACGATCACTTACGTGCACTTGTGCGCATATGATGTTCGGGCAGACGATACTAGTGGGCTTTGGTTTAAGCCGGATCCTAGTATTGTTCAGATGGGTTACTTTTGTCTTCTGTGCATTCGCATTCTATGGAATGCGGATGCGGGTGTGTATGCACGGTTGTGAGGAGCGAAGAAGGAAGTACCTCATTGGGGTTTTGACCGTTGATTCGATCAAAACCATTATGAGGTGAGGAAATTATTTACTAATCTTTTCTAATAATAATTGTGTTATGGATAATTGCTTTGACCATTTGACCATGTTGACCATTTGACCTAGTTGGCCATGGTTGACGTGGACATTTCTTGAGAGCACTAGATCCTTCTTATTCTTTTGGATTTATTTTTGAGATGATAAGGGTCAAATCAAGTAGCCATCACACTTTATCATGATAAGAGATTAGTAAATGGTTTTTCTTATGCATCATTATCTCTTGTTCATTCTCTCTCATCCAAAAAAGAGCTCCCATGGTTCCTCCTTCTTTCTCCTATCTAGATTTTTCTATAGCTCTCATGTGTTGAGAAAAATAGAAACTAAATAGACAAACAAATCCATCTTCTTCTATACCACCTAGGACATCAAGAATAGCAAACTTGTTGCCCTAGTTACCTCGGCTTGAGGTGGAGCTCGGACTACAGACTCTCGGGTGGATATTGATTCTGCGTAACTGTTTGTATATACTTAGTGTGGCTTGTAATATCATATCTGTTTCCTTACTTTCTAAGGAAGGATATGATTTTACTTTTGTAAGCGATGTGGTCCACATCCACCTAAATCAAGTTCTGATTGGGTCAGGTACATTAGAAAACGGAATATACGAACTGAATCAAGCTCAGGTTTTCAGTGTCCAGAACACACTTAAAAGAATGTCTCCGGAAACAAATCAGGCTTTCTTATGGCATTGTAGACTGGGTCACATTAATGAGACACGGTTAACAAAGTTACATAAAGAGGGATACTTGAATTCGTTCGAATATCAGTCTTATGCTACTTGTGAATCTTGTTTCATGGGAAAGATGACAAAGACTCCATTCACTGGACACGGAGTAAGAGCGAGTGAGCTCTTGGAACTCATACACAGTGACGTGTGTGGTCCAATGTCTACACATACGCGAAGTGGTTATTCATACTTCATTACTTTTACGGATGATTTCTCTAGGTATGGACATGTCTTCCTGATGAAGCATAAATCCGAGGCCTTTGAGAAATTTCGGGAATACAAGAATGAAGTTGAAAAACAAACAGGAAAAAGTATCAAGTCACTGAGATCTGATCGAGGTGGTGAATACTTAAGTGCCGAGTTTCTGGACTACTTAAAAGAGAATGAAATTCTCTCTCAGCTTACTCCTCCATGCACACCACAACACAACGTCGTATCGGAAAGGCGAAATCGAACTCTATTGGATATGGTTCGTTCCATGATGAGTAAGGCTGAATTACCGCGATCTTTCTAGGGTTATGCACTAGAAACAGCTGCATATCTTTTGAACAAGGTTCCAACCAAGACTGTGCCTACCACTCCATATCAGATGTGGAGTGGGAAGAAACCCTGTCTTAAGTATCTTAAGACATGGGGATGTCCAGCTTTTGTAAAGAAGCAGCATGCGAACAAGCTCGAGGCACGCTCAGTACTGTGTAAGTTTGTGGGATGCCCCAAGAACTCCAGGGGGTATCTTTTCTATTCCGCAGAGGAACAAAAGGTTTTTGTTTCTCAGTATGCCCACTTCTTGGAAACTGAATTTTTAGAAAATCAGATAAGTGGGAGCGTAATAGAACTGGAAGAAATTCCAGAACCACAAGGTATTACTGAAAGTTTGGTGGAACCAAAAGTTTTAGGAGAACCGGACATCCCAGCGCCACTCCGCAGGAGTAGTAGGCAGTCTCATCCGACCGAGAGATACTACGGTTTTCTCATAGACGGGGATCGAGAGGATTGCATCATTGAAAATAATGAGCCTACTGGCTTCCAGCAAGCCATTCAGAACGGTGACTCAGTAAAATGGCTGGATGCAATGCGGAGCGAGATGGAGTCCATGTACACCAACAAAGTTTGGACTTTGGACATTGCTCCAGAAGGGGTAAAACCTGTAGGATGCAAATGGATCTTCAGAAAGAAGATTGGTGTATATGGCCAGGTTGAAACCTATAAAGCTAGACTTGTTGCAAAGGGTTTTCGTCAAAGACCTGGTTTGGACTATGACGAAACCTTTTCTCCAGTGGCTATGCTTAAATCCATTCGGATCCTTCTTGCCATTGCTGCCTTCTACGATTATGAGATCTGGCAGATGGACGTAAAGACGGCTTTTCTAAATGGAAATTTGGAAGAGTGCTGATCGCACGCCAAAAGCGTGTCGGATATTTAAAAGTTCTAAAGTTAAACCGCGATCAGGACGGTGTCGCTTTTCAGCTAGCCGCGATGAGCACGGGTCGATCCACAGGGAGACGGAGCGTTTTATATTCTTGATCTTACGAGTTAACGCGCATGGCGGATTTGTTTGTGATCTAACTTATGTGTTATATTCAAGTATAAAGCTTGTTAGGAAACGATAGGATAGTGTAAGTTAATGGATTCCGTATTCAAGTACTTTGAGCTGAACTTAACCAATGAAGTTAGAACAATTGGCAACAACGTGGATTAGGGGACTTAAGCACGGTATTCATGGAATCCGGCTTATTGACCCTTGTTCATCCGTTCTTTTCTCTTGCTTTCGCCTCCGGCCAAACCGAATGCAACCGGTCACGGTTAGGAATCACCTTTACCTTGGTAGGGTAGGGTGCCTAATGGAGCGTTTGCGTAAGATTTAGGCGGAGTTTCAAATGGAAAAATATGGGAAAAGGAAATGAGGAGCGAAATGTTAAGTTACAAAATCTTTCTCTTTTCCTAACAACAATATTCACACCATTCACAAAACAAACCAAAAAGAGATAACAAAAGAGAAGAACAAAGAAAAGAAAAGACTACAAACAAGTAATTAAATGACATGGTAATAAATTGCAAGTAATAAAAGACAAGAATGAAAATGCATGTAAGTAAAATAGCGAGTAAGAAAGACTAAGAACCATAGAACCCAAAACAAGATATGGGTTCAATAACCAAATCTTAAACTTGCAAGCTCAATGAAGAGGTTGCAAGATCAAGAAGAGGCAAAGAACTCATGGTGAATGAAGGCACAAAAAAAGATCTTTATCAATCATCAAGAATGATACAACCCCTTGAGATCAATAACCAACCCTTAAACTTTCAAACTCAATGAAGAGGTTGAAGGATCAAGAGAAGGTTAAGAACTCAAGGGGACTAAGCTATTTACAAGAAAGGAGAATAGAAAAACTTGGACAAAGAATGACAATCCAAGACTAAAAGAATTACTAAAGAATGATCTTTGAACCTTTGCCACATGGTCTGTATTTATAGGCTCCAAAGAATGGAGGGAAATTCGAATTTTTAAATCAACACAAAATCTTTAGCATTGAATGCTCATTACTTCATGTCCATTTGTGACTTGATTCTTGTCTTCCCCATCATGGTATATGCTGATTTGTCTATTTGAATTTGATTTGCACTCAGTTTTGGAAGGAAATTTGAATCTTTAAATCACACACATAATCTTCACCATTAAATGCTCATTACTCCATTCCCACATGTGGCTTGATTCATGGCTACCCCATTATGGCTCATGCTGATTTGTTTGATTGACTTTGATTTGATTTCAGTTTTGGAAGGAAAGAATCAACACATGATGTTTATTTTTGAATGCATATAATATTTTGCCTTGAATGCATATCCACATGTGCCTAAAAGTCTTGTGTACACATTTGTTGTGTTGGACCATTTAGATAGAAAAATGTGTACACAAACTTGTTGCAAAAAGGGACTCCTGAAGTATCGGTTGGATTGCGGTTCTGGTTTCAGTGTCGGCTCTCAATTGATATATCCATGCTTTTAAATGTATTTCCAGTATTTTATCACGGATACCTGTAATCTGTATTACTGAGCAGACATTGGTTAATAGTACCGATAAATACAACAAATAGATAATGAATGGGCGGTATTAGAATACAGTTTTCTGATATGAACAAATACCCCCAAACTTATCTTTTGCTCCTCCCGAGCAAAACCATTTATTCACAAAAGAAAATCCTAACCGCACTTTCGCAGGGAACGCGATTGCACTGAGCGTGTGCAACAAGCCGTTAAATCTCTAGGTGTCCCTAGTAGGAGGAGTGTTGTATCCTGAGGGTTTTCAGCGGATACTACCCACAAAATCCTGTCAAGCTAGTTTTGCGAAATAACTATGATTCAAACCCTAAGGTTTTGTTTAAAAGATAGCAATTCTATTATCCTAAATTTAGAACTATCGAACCTTTATTTTTCACACCTCGCTTCTCATTTAACTTAAGATTTTATATGTCTTTACGTGCAGTGCAAATAGTGTCGTTAAGTTTCAGAAGGATCAATTAAAGTCGTCATGTCACAAAATAAAGCCCAGATAAAAATTTTAAAAGGATCTCATAAGTTTTTAAAGAGTTAAGTATTTCTCAAGTTTTGTTTTCCAGTTAGGTTTCAAATTCAGAATTTCTATCTTTCTTAACAGGAAACTAGGTCTTATTTTTCACTCCACATTTTTCTTGTTTTCATGTCATACACACATTTGTGAACGTGCAACAGTCTTTATCATAGAATGAAACCTTCATATCTCCGCTAGAAATACTTTTTTATAAAAATCTATCTTTTGTCAAGATTATTCTCACACAAAGAACCGTTAAGAATTTTAACTCGGAGAGAACACTTGCTTGACTTTGTTTTAATTTGGACTTTCTAGGCTTCTTACCGAGCTTTGGGCCAATGCTCCCAAACCAGTTGGTTTTAGGGCATTAGGTGTAGAGACACCCCAGCGGACTTAATTACTCAAGTTACCTAGGCCCAAAAACAAAAGACAATGATGATTTAATGTGAACGGAGATATAACCGGTAGTTCAATTATTTTTGGATATAAGACGTGTTTAGTGGGTTAGGTGTGTAATCATTCCAATCAAGATTCAGATGGGTTATTCTTTAGAATTAGTTCCAATTAAGGCGTCAATAATATCCCTTCATATCCGCTTCACTTCATAAACTATTCTAGATATTACTTATTTCAGAACAAACCTATTTGATCCTCAGAAAATAATTTATCCATTTAAAAGTTTTCAGACATAATAGACTTGTCATCTAATTTTCAAAACTCACGACACGTGTAGTGTGATGTAAAAACGTATATCAGCTATAGTTAACTTCAAAGGAGAGTTATCTTTCAGGTTTTCAAAATCTAAAAATAAGATTTAGTTATTCTTATCTTATCAAACAAACCGTCGAAATATTGAATCTAAGTTCTCCCACTAGCTAACTTGACGACAAAGTTTTTATATTTTTTAGAAAATTTTCTGATTTTTATGGGTTTTTAAGTAAGTATGCAAATGCAGAATATACAAATGAATGCGAAGGTAGAAAGCTTACCGAGCACACCCCCAAACTTAAACTTGACAGTGCCCTCACTGTCAGGCTACACTAAGAGGGTCAAAATTGTCGGTGCCTCCCCAAAAACAATTTATATACAAAAATAAAGACCAAAAAATATGTACACCAAAAGGTTCCCCTCCAAACTTAAGTAAAACAGTGTTTCCACCGTTAAGCATTGAAGTTCGGGATTAGGGGGGAAAGAGAACAGTATCAATCTATACAAGGCCTTACACAGGCCAAAAGTGAGCACCAACCATTCAAAAATTCTATCATGATAATATGCAGGTTGGTGAAAGAAGATGAAGAGAAAAGAAATGGAGAATATGCGAGACCGTATGGAGATAGAATCGGGATACGGTCTCGGTATATGAGAGGAAGAACGGCGGAAGGGGAAAAGAAATGGTGTACGAACTTGAGGGTGAAAATGGAGTGAATAAATTCGCACAATATTTAATGACCGATGTGTAAAAAGCGATTGTGCTAATCTATCAACCCGTCGGGAGATTGGGTCAAATCCCTCAAGATTCGTCAGAAAACGTGGGTATCCCGAACTTGGTAAACCAGACACTGGAAATGAAAGTGGTACAGTTTCTTGCAAGGTCGGAACGATGGAAGGGACGAAGGGAAGTGATTTAGGGATAGTCTTATTCTCACCTAAGTAAACTGTCTCGAACTCGAAAGATTCCATCAATGGTTCGAAATGACTGTGAGCAACCGAGTTTGATGGTTCAACTAACTCATTTGAAAATTCAAAGGACTCAAACTCGGCCAGTGAGCCTTCAACATCGTCCGAAAAAGTGAAACACTCGTAATCGTTATCGGCTGTGAGAAGAGTGTCAGATTCAAGGAGGAACGCACTAGTGGCGTCAAATGTGCTGTGATTGAACAGAAATTTTTCAAACTCACAGTCCTCCTGCATGATCTTTTGCGTGGTCGGAACGATGGAAAGGATGGAGGGTGATTTAGGAAGTATAACAGTTAAAGGTTCAGGAGGATGAATTGGAAAATCCGACACATCAAACAAAAATGGTTCATCCTTAATACTATCCTCAATACTCTCCTCAATACTATCCTCATAATTCTCCTCAAAAATTATCTCTTCCATGCAGATCTCATCAAAATCAAGACGCATATGAAGTTCGGGAGAAACATTTAATGACTCGGGATGATGAATTGGAGAGAAAATTTCAGTCAAATCTACGGGTTCATCATCCAAAATACTCCCTGCGTCAATATCCTCAATCAAGTGAAAATTAATATTCTCAGACTCCTTATCAAAAGCATGGATTTCAATTGATTCTGGTTCTAAGATGGAGGTGCAGAGGTCAAAAGGTTTAGGACTGGTTTCACTTGGAAAGGACCCTTCACAATCGGGTAAATCAAACACTACAAAATCGCACAACTCATTAAACGTTCTATCTTTAATCGGTAAATCTTTTGGGACACTAGATAGACATTCAAAACTGGAGTTGTGTGATTCAATTTGCAATGGGTAGGTTTGATTAGAAAGGGTGTACAGCTCACTTTCACTACTCAAATTCTCAACCTGTCCAACCGCCTCTTCATACATTTGAAAATTTGGAGCTAGTTGGAAACTAGCTACCGGGTCACTAGGTTGTATGAGGGCGGCCATGGACGCATTCAAATCCATCATCTGTTAGCATGACACTACCCTAAAGTCTTCCAACATTTGTTCCAGACTAGACATGGGTTGGGAAGGGGTTTCAGTAAAAGATTCAAAGTTGTTTGGATACTGGAAACTCCCAAAAGGTTGTTCAGAAGCAGTGTCTAGAGCAGGTGAAAAAGTTGGGTAGGACTGGTAGGAGTTGAATGGTTGGAGGGGTAGGATCAACATACGAATAAGAAGGTGAATGGAATTGTTGATCCAAAGAATTTGTAGTGGTGAAAGGATTGAAAGATCGACTACGGGATGGTTCAATATGTTCAGCGATGGACAAAGGACGACTTGCAAAAGAGGTATCAACATAAGAGGGTGGTGAAGGTTGAAACGGTTGATACAAAGTGGATTGCGGAGTGCAAGTGTTTGTCCTAGACGCGTTTATGCGATCTTTCAATGAAATTTTTGGCATGGATGAATCGTTCGACGTTCTGCCAAAGCAAGAACCGTAGGAACTTATGTCTGGTTGTGGGTACCAAAGTTCGGCAAGGGTTTTTCGAGGTGGGGTACCCATGATATGAAGAGAGAAAGAAAGAAAGAAAGAAAGGATAAGAAAAGGAAGGGAAAAAAGAATGTGATTTTTTAATTTTTTTTGTTAGTTATTAACAAAAGAATGAAATATACACACAAAAAGAATCTGGACCAATAACAATCACGACACAAAAATACCACACACCTAATCGTTCTAGGGTTCACCTAGGTCAACTAGACCTGCTCAAGAACTTGATTGTCGAAGTAAAACTGTGTCGAGAAACGGGCTCAAAATATACTGATCACGAGGCCAGGTAAGTGGAAAGATAAGGGGAGATTTTCCGACGCTTTCGCGAAGGTCCTTAATTAAATAACCCTTTCTCTTTTGGCGGTTTCGCCATGAACACTTTTCTAGACACCCCGTAAACAATATACCGTTAAGCGGTGTTCTAAACACAATTAACCTCTCCTAGTGAGCGCGAAGTCCTTAAGGCTTAAAGTCTAATTTCTTTTAAAATTTGTGCGGGTAAATGTTATGCTCAAGTTCGTGATTTGTGGGCCACGGAAAAGGTGATGAAATCCTTTACCGTATGTTGTGGGGTTCGCTTGCCCTTAAGTCCGTATTAATGTATGCAATGCACAATTCAATGAAAAAATTTGTTCAAAATTTCAAACAATCTTTTTTTTAAGCGCGGCACTGCAACAAATACGGGTTAGTCAATTTTTTTTTGGCGTTTTCTAGCGAACTTACAAAGAATCCTGCAAAGATATTATATTGGAAGCATCGGATTTGAGAAGAAGATGTTAGTAAAGTTCGTACCGTTAAGTTGTGGGTTAAGAAACCCCCGTTAAATCAAATTCGGTAAGCTTGAAAAGTTCGCTTGCGCAGGTCAAACTACCCGGATCTTTGATACTGTTCTTCGTAACCATCTTGATTTTGAATGTGCACTTTGCTCCCCACGCCCGCTGTTCGCAAATCCGCAAAATCTGAAATGTCGGAAAAAATGGATATTAGTGCGGAAAAACGATACGAATGCCCAAATACCTGCACAATAAAAATTATAAAAAAACAAACAATAAAAATGGGACAAAAACAGAACACTGAAGCACAGAGAAAAATATTGGAGCCAAAGGGAAAGCTCTGGCCGGCGACGCCGGATTTGGAGGGTGTTTCGCCGGTTCTCTTGTGGCAAATGGGCTTCAATTTTTTTTTGGTGTCTCAATGTTCTATTAGTGACTCACTGGTATTGTTTATGTTTTCTGTTTCGTTACAGAGTGCAAGCAGGTACGAAATCCAGAGAATAAAATGAGTTAGCAAAGTTAATTTTTTGTTTGGTTTTGAAATTTTGAATTTTTTAGTTTGTTTTAGAAAATAGGGTTAGATGGATATTAACAAGATTAACCCGAAATAACAAAAACAAAAACGTTACCGTCTCCCCGGGAACGGCGCCATTTGATCGCACGCCAAAAGCGTGTCGGATATTTAAAAGTTCTAAAGTTTAACCGCGATCAGGACGGTATCGCTTTGCAGCTAGCCGCGATGAGCACGGGTCGATCCACAGGGAGACGGAGCGTTTTATGTTCTTGTTCTTACGAGTTAACGCGCGTGGCGGATTTGTTTGTTATCTAACCTATGTGTTATATTCAAGTATAAAGCTTGTTAGGAAACGATAGGATAGTGTAAGTTAATGGATTCCGTATTCAAGTACTTTGAGCCGAACTTAACCAATGAAGCTAGAACAATTGGCAACAACGTTGATTAGGGGACTTAAGCACGGTATTCATGGAATCCGGCTTATTGACCCTTGTCCGTCTGTTCTTGTCTCTTGCTTTCGCCTCCGGCCAAACCGAATGCAACCGGTCACGGTTAGGAATCACCTTTACCTTGGTAGGGTAGGGTGCCTAACGGAGCGTTTGCGTAAGATTTGGGCGGAGTTTCAAATGGGAAAAGACGGGAAAAGGAAATGAGGAGCGAAATGTTAACTTACAAAATCTTTCTCTTTTCCTAACAACAATATTTACACCATTCACAAAACAAACCAAAAAGAGATAACAAAAGAGAAGAACAAAGAAAAGAAAAGACTACAAACAAGTAATTAAATGACATGGTAATAAATTGCAAGTAATAAAAGACAAGAATGAAAATGCATGTAAGTAAAATAGCGAGTAAGAAAGACTAAGAACCATAGAACCCAAAACAAGACATGGGTTCAATAACCAAATCTTAAACTTGCAAGATCAATGAAGAGGTTGCAAGATTAAGAAGAGGCAAAGAACTCATGGTGAATGAAGGCACAAAAAAAGATCTTTATTAATCATAAAGAATGATACAACCTCTTGAGATCAATAACCAACCCTTAAACTTTCAAGCTCAATGAAGAGGTTGAAGGATCAAGAGAAGGTTAAAAACTCAAGGGGACTAAGCTATTTACAAGAAAGGAGAATAGAAAAACTTGGACAAAGAATGACAATCAAAGACTAAAAGAATTACTAATGAATGATCTTTGAACCTTTGCCCCATGGTCTGTATTTATAGGCTCCAAAGAATGGAGGGAAATTCGAATTTTTAAATCAACACAAAATCTTTAGCATTGAATGCTCATTACTTCATGTCCATTTGTGACTTGATTCTTGTCTTCCCCATCATGGTATATGCTGATTTGTTTATTTGAATTTGATTTGCACTCAGTTTTGGAAGAAAATTTGAATCTTTAAATCACACACATAATCTTCACCATTAAATGTTCATTACTCCATTCCCACATGTGGCTTGATTCATGGCTGCCCCATTATGGCTCATGCTGATTTGTTTGATTGACTTTGATTTGATTTCAGTTTTGGAAGGAAAAAATCAACACATGATGTTTAGCCTTGAATGCATATAATATTTTGCCTTGAATGCATATCCACATGTGCCTAAAAGTCTTGTGTACACATTTGTTGTGTTGGACCATTTAGATAGAAAAATGTGTACACAAACTTGTTGCAAAAAGGGACTCCTGAAGTATCGGTCGGATTGCGGTTCTGGTTTCAGTGTCGGCTCTCGATTGATATATCCATGTTTTTAAATGTATTTTCAGTATTACCGCCGAGGCCAAATACTATCACCGGTAGGTAGTGCTCTCCTGCCAGGCTCACCGTCTAATATATACGAGTCTTCTTGCCCCGGGGTACTTTACCGGGTCCACCATGTACCCGCAGACGGTGCCTACCACTCCTCGAATCGGGTTTCATATGCCACTCTCAGAACCGAGAAAACACATGGTGGACACACTGAAATATCATATCAAGGGAAACCGGGTTTTAAAGACAATACATATTCTCAGTTGAAATGGCCACGGTTCCCAAATCCAGAAATATCATGGAAACAACATATCTCAATGCGTATAATCAGAAAGCATGATGTATGCAACATATAAAAGAATGTAAGCATATCAATATATCATGCAACAAGGAATAGTGATATCCACATATTGGGGAAAGCCGCTCTTTTTAAATGAATCAGTTTTAAAAAGTATCTTGCGGTTCCCAAGTCTAGAAATATCATCTATGTATGTGCAAACATGTATGTGTACAAGTATGAGTATACAGTAAGTATGTGCACAAATATAAGTGTACAATGAGTATGTGTACAAGTATGTCATGCAAGAATCGTATCCTGAATGCAACAGTACTACAGTGTAGTGACATGGCAATTATCGATGATGAAGTGTGTGAGCCGGTAAATAGTGTACGTGGAACATACGCATCATCGATAATGGTGCTGGTGTCCTAACAACATGATAATAATATAGCAATAAACATATGCAAAGCAAAGTGAATAGCATGAATATGCGGGAGTCAAATAATCAACACCACAGTGAAGAATCTACTATACAAACTACAGATCTAAGTATCAAGTCAATCGGGAGGGGTATGGAAACCACCTAAATCTGAGTCGATATATAGATATAATAGTCGGCGATCCCGCCTCAATAGTATCGCGTACTATACACTATATCCTATGACATCCTCAAGTCATGAATGCAGATCTATCATCAATGTAAAGCTTGTACGGTAAATCGTCATACGGCATCCCAATAGCTGGGTACGGGTCAATATCATAATCAGCTCATCAATTATTTAGTATCCTCATCGTCATATCACATAATCTGGGGTACTGATCTAAGTTTAGTACAACTGATACCATCTATAAACTGCGTGTGTAAGCACACGTCCAAAGGCCCGCTAGAGATCACATATCGTATCCCAAATACGAATCACATAAAATCACCGATCTCGCGGCACAATGCCCAAAATCATCGACTCATCTCCAATATCATCAAACACAGTGCAAGTATAATGAATATGCAAGGGTGTGCATGTAGGTGTAAATCTATTCTAGGGTTCGCGGCTATAAACTACACTAGTTAATTCTAACCCTAATGTAGGGTTCCTAGGCACTCTTGTGAAGGTTCATAAAGCATCAAACATGCCCGGATAAAAATTTAGACGTGCCGAACAACCCAAAGCCGGGATCTTTGCTAGATTATTAGGGTTAAGCATACAAGATTACATCTTTTAAGCTAAGTGTGAGGGATTACAACCTTTGTAGTCCGCTCCTTCGCTTCACAAGCTCCGAGTCGAAGTCCCTTCGCCGCGATCCACGATCTCCCGGACTCAAGAGAGGCTCCACGACTCGAACGATCCATGCTAGCTTGAAGTGTTCCAAATCTCCGATGATCTACGTCGAAGTTTCAATAACTCAAGCTTTCTCACTCTAAAGAGATGAACACACTAATCTCATGGGCTAGATGAGATGAGGATGAGAGAGTAGTATTTATGCTATCTTTTTAAATCATTTTCTCATAATTTATCATCACAAAATGAATATCTAGTGAGCTCAAAATCAAGAGAGAAGAAGATGATAATGGAAAATGATAATGATAATTCCTTTTGTGATGAATAGAAAGAAATGTATATGATTGATATATAAACCATGGTCAAGGATGAGTGGCTAATAATGTGTAGAGAATAAACTAGAGTTAGGGTTTGGTTGGGTTAGATAATGTGTCATCAACAAATATCTTAACCATGACAAAAGAAATTGCTTCTAGAAGGTGCATGAAGCAACTAGCCCTAATCAAACCCTAACCTCATTTAATCATCCTTAAACATGTTTAACAATAAATCATATCATGTCACAATAATATATATCACATATATATTATATATTTGCAACAAAAGAAAATAATACATTTAACATATATCGCATATATATCAATGTATCATCCAGTGAGAAAATGAAATAATAAAGCGAGCCAATATTAGATAATGTAATACAATATATCATATATATTATTATACATTAAATCATCGAATCAACACTTGATCCGACGATCCGGCTATATCGAATATTACCGACTAATATATCATGTACCGATTCATCGAATCAACACTTGATCCGATGACCCGGTTCATATCTAAATATCGCGAGAATATAATACGGTATCTCATATCGCATTATTCTCGGTCCTGCACATATCACATATGTGCCTCTACTCCGTTTCGCCTGAGCCAAGAAACCTCTGTGTAGGACTCTAAAGAATCGTCAATACGCCGGTAGCAGGTGATGATCATATCAAACACCCACAAGCTGCAAGCGTTCAGCTAAACGTAACAGCCACCCAGGTATTGAGCGATCAGAAGATAAACAAGCTAGCCTGTGCGTTCTCCTGTGAATCCAATCAGTAACACTCCCGTACAGTCCGGTCTGTTCGTCTGATATGTTGCATATCAAGTCTAGGGGTGGTATACGTCAGACCCCAGTAACCGATAAGTCGTGTCAATGTATGGCTCATAACGGGTCGAGAAACGACTAGTAACACTTACCAGTAAATCTCTATATCAGCCCTGGCCAGGGACTTCCAGTTATAGCCAATCGAACACAGCACAACATCAACTCCCTATACCGGGAGAGACGAATCCCCTCCTATCGCTCATTGCCTCCATGTGATTCGGGACTATACCCAAAAGCCACCGTTTTGCACGCCCTCTTGGACGTGGTAAGGTGGAAATCAAAGCACAGTGGGAATCACACAAGACTCTATGACGATCTCGGGTCTACAGACTACCCTGTACCAGTGTCACTAGAGAACTGCCATCTGACGTATGGTATATCACCATCTGGGAGTTCTCGGCGAGTCCGTCCAGTGTACCCAGTCTCTACTGAGCACCCGTACACCATCTTTAATGTCAAACACCGATGGATATGGGATCATCCATCGCCCATCATATGGGTCAAGATGCGTATACGCTAGTCTACTCTGGTGTATCGATGCCCTGTCTCGATATACCCTCGACTAGGAACAGTTATAGGATGTACTCATCGACTACCATGGCCCCACTAGTATGATCTCATCATAGTCCCAGTAGTCGAGTACAGATCCTAAGGGCTTTATCAACATGTGAGAGAAAAACAGTAAACCAATACAAGTCAACATGTTAAGATAAAGTGAAACCAAATAGCATACTATCATGACGAGCAAGAAAGTCCTCTCTGTATACATAAGCATCCATCATAATATACATCATATGTACAACAATGGCCTCTAGGGCATATACATAACTAACAATCTCCCACTTGCACTAAGGCCGGCTGCTGTAGTATCTCATACCTAGCATCCCGAATAATCTCTCAAACTGTATCTTGGGAATAGCCTTCGTGAATGGATCCGCAGTGTTGTCGTTCGTATCTACTCTCCTGACCTCGATCTCCCGGCGATCAACTATCTCCCTGATCAGGTGATACCGCCTCAGAATATGTCTGGACTTTTGATAGGATCTGGGTTCCTTGGCCAAAGCCACGGCTCCATTGTTATCGCAATACAGAGGTATTGGATGCTCAATGGATGGAACCACACCAAGTTCACTAATGAACTTCTTGATCCAGACAGCCTCTTTGGCAGCATCGTTGGCAGCGATGTATTCAGCCTCCATCGTCGAGTCTGCAACAGTATCCTGTTTGGAACTCTTCCAACATACCGCCCCTCCATTGAGGGTAAAGACAAATCCCGAGTGCGACTTAGAGTCGTCCTTATCACTTTGGAAGCTGGAATCGGTAAAGGACTCCACCTGGAGTTCTCCGTTACCATACACCAAGAACATCTCCTTAGTCCTTCGTAAGTACTTGAGAATGTTCTTTACAGCTGTCCAATGACTCTCTCCAGGATCTGCTTGATACCGACTCACTACACTTAGTGAGTATACTACATCGGGTCTGGTACATAGCATCGCATACATGATAGAGCCTACTGTCGAAGCATAGGGTATCCCTTGCATGCGAGCTCTCTCCAAATCAGTCTTGGGAGACATCTCTTTGGAGAGAGTGAGTCCAGAGATCGTGGGTTGGGTCCCACGCTTGGATTCTTCCATACTAAACCTCTTTAGTATGGTGTCAATGTACCTGGATTGGGACAATCCCAGTATCCGTTTAGATCTATCTCTATAGATCATGATTCCCAATATGCTGGAGGCATCACCTAGATCTTTCATTGAGAATCTCTGTGATAAGAAGAGCTTGACTGATTGTAGCATAGGAATATCATTTCCTATCAAGAGTATATCATCCACGTACAATACGAGGAAGACTACCTTACCCTCTGCTACCTTCTTATAAATACAAGGTTCATCTATATTTTTGATGAAGTCAAACTCTTTGACTACAACATCAAAACAGATGTTCCAACTCCGCGATGCTTGCTTTAACCCATAAATGGATTTAAGCAGCTTGCACACCTTTCCGCTGCTCCCACTATCTACGAAGCCCTATGGCTGAGTCATGTACACGCTCTCTTCTAAATCACCGTTTAGAAAGGCGGTCTTAACATCCATTTGCCAGATTTCGTAGTCATGGTATGCAGCAATGGCAAGTAAGATCCGGATGGACTTAAGCATAGCCACTGGAGAAAAGGTTTCGTCATAATCCACACCTGGTCGTTGATGAAAACCCTTTGCTACAAGTCTAGCTTTGAAAGTCTCAACTTTTCCATCTACACCAAATTTCTTTTTAAAAATCCACTTGCTCCCAATGGGTTTTACCCCTTCAGGAGCATTTTCCAAAATCCATACTTTATTGGTGTACATGGATTCCATCTCAGATCCGCATTGCATCCAGCCATTTCACAGAGTCACCACTTGTGATGGCCTGCTCAAAACTAGTTGGGTCATCATCTTCCATGATGCAATCCTCGCTTCCACCATCAATGAGAAAACCATAGTATCTCTCAGGTGGATGAGAAACCCTACTAGATCGGCGGAGTGGCTGGGGTTCGTCGGGTACTACTGAATCCTGTGGTTCCACTAAATCTTCAGTTACAGTTTGCATTTCTGGAACCTCTTCCTGTTCTACCTCAGAGCTACTAATCTCTTTTGCAAGAAATTCCTTTTCTAAAAAGGTGGCCTGTTGAGCAATAAACACTTTTTGTTGTTCACTGTGGTAGAAAAAATATCCATTTAAATGTTTAGGATATCCTACAAACTTACATAGAACTGACCGTGCCTCGAGTTTGTCTGGATTTTGCCTTTTGACATAGGCCAGACAACCCCATATCTTAACTCGTTTAAGACATGGTCTCTTCCCACTCCATATCTCATATGGTGTGGTAGGTACAGATTTAGTCGGAACTTGATTCAATAGGTATGCTGCTGTCTCAAGCGCATACCCCCAGAAGGAAATAGGTAACTCAGCTGTACTCATCATAGAGCGCACCATATCTAATAGGGTGCGATTCCTCCGCTCCGATACACCGTTGTGCTGTGGTGTATAAGGAGAAGTAAGCTGAGAGAGAATCCCATTCTCTTTTAGATAATCTAGGAACTCATTGCTTAAGTATTTTCCTCCTCGATCAGATCGAAGGATCTTAATACTTTTGCCCGTTTGTTTTTCTACTTCGTATTTATATTCTCTGAATTTCTCAAAAGCTTCAGACTTGTGTTTCATCAGGAATACATGTCCGAATCTAGAGAGATCGTCAGTGAATGTAATGAAGTAGGAAGAACCGTTCCTGGCATGCATAGACATTGGACCGCATACATCACTATGTATCAGTCCTAAGAGTTCATTAACTCTTTCTCCGTGTCCATTAAACTGAGCTTTGGTCATTTTTCCTTTGAGACATGAATGGCAAGTATCATAAGATGATAATTCGAACGGATTCAAATAACCATCCTTATGTAACTTAGCCAGTCATGTCGCATTGATATGACCAAGTCTACAACGCCACAAGAAGGATTCGTTCATTTATGAACTTTTCCTCTTGTGTGTGTTTTGTATATTCAGGACTGTATTCTGATTTAGAATGAATATGCCATTATGTAACGAGCCTGATGCAATCAACTTTTGATCTAGGAATATGTTCATAACATTATCCTTTACTACAAAATTATATCCTTCTTTACTTAATAAAGAAACTGATATAATGTTGCACATTATGTTCGGTATATAATAACACTCATTCAGAATCAGTGTATTACGACTTGGTAATACAAGGTGATATTCGCCAACTGCTTTGGCTACAATACTTGCACCGTTCCCTACTTGAACGGAATGATCACCTTTTCCTAGTTCTCTACCTTTTCGTAGCCCATGTAACAATTTACATATATGGGATGCTGATCCGGTATCTAATACCCAGGACGTAGGGTGAACTGAGAAACAGTTCTCAATAACTAACACACCCGAAGAAGATGCATCAACATGCATGTTCTTTTGGGCGGCGTGAGAATCCAGATATTCTCCTGTTTCCTGTTCAGTCTTATAACTCTTATAAGAAAGAACGGGTCCAACGTTCCCTTACTCAGTACAATAATCGGGTTCAGTCAATACATCCATATTATTTTCTTGATTATGGCCTGACATGGTCGCTATCTGGAGAGAGAGAGAGAAGAAAACACTTTAGCGTATGCTCTTTGCAAGATTAGATTGGTTATTATCTTATCTAATCAGGATGTCTCCCACTGTTTTTATCAAATCTACCTTAAAACCCTAAAAGGTAAGATTAGCCGGGATTAATTACACCCTACAATTTCGTCAATCTTTCAGCCAGATCAGTGTCGGTATTTTGAGGGAGGTTCCCCGTACTTTCGCACGGACCTAATTAAAGTAAACCTCGTTTTCCCAGAGGCGTAACCCCATTAACACTTTTCTAGACACCTACTTGAATGACTAATTGTCCTGTGTAAAACTCTCCCAGGAGTAACACATACTCGCAGTGGGTATCGGGATCCATCTATCTCATAGAAGGTATGCAATCTCATTGTAAATTTCAACACTTGAAATTCCCGATAATATTTTGCCCCTAGTGTGCCATGACTTTGACAGAGGTCAACAAACCATAGTGCACTAGTCAAGTTCAACCCGTCATTTCTTGATTGAATCAAACCCACTCGCACGACCCTTGACAGAGGTCAACAAGG
The DNA here is from genome assembly GCA_030015575.1 of Agapanthus africanus. NCBI lineage: Eukaryota > Viridiplantae > Streptophyta > Magnoliopsida > Asparagales > Amaryllidaceae > Agapanthus > Agapanthus africanus. The sequence continues at coordinate 480,209,925 of JASDDO010000014.1, read as the reverse complement.
TCGTACGACTACCCTAATCCAATCACATCACATGCTTTACAGATAATTACTAGTTAGCTACCGCACACTACGCCTTGACAGAGGTCAACAAACGCAGCACGAATACTAAATAGTCTTTATCCGAAATGACGGAGGGCTACGACAGGTTTTTCAGAAAACCTATTGCGTAATGAACTTGATATCGTCGTAGAATCGAGTAGTTTTTGAAAAAGGAGTGTTTTTGAGGCTTTTCTTAGTTTCGCTAAAGGGGTCACTCCCGGTGAAGGGATCGTCGGCCCTTTCCTCATCGAATAAGGTGCAGGATATATCATATATACCGCTGTGCAAAGCAAAACTCTAAAAGTAATCAAAAGAAAAACCGAGTTTTGTAGCATCTGCCAGTTTCGCTAAAGAGGTCACTCCCGGTGAAGGGATCGTCGGCTCTTTCCCCATCGAATAAGGTGCAGGATATATCATATATATCACTGTGCAAAGCAAAACTGTAGCTACCCTTTTTATAAAGTTTTGATTCTACAACATCTTTAGGTTTCTTTTCCTTTTATTAATCTTATTAATAAAAATCCCATCAGCTTATGCTTCCTAAACATTACAGAAGAAACGAAAGCAGTAATATTTATATATCAGCATATATATATATAGTATAAGCATTCGTCTCAGGCAGTAATATGATCTCATCACAGAACATTGCAGCAGAAGAACATATATGAAATATTGGATATACTAGGACGTCCGTGTTTTCAATACGAGCCTGTATAAAACACGGATTCCACGGTCGCGACGAATAGCCAAACCCACATCCCAAGACCCCTACGAGAGCGGCAAGTAACACTGCCAATTCTAGGGTTAGGAGACCCAGTCTCGACTCCTCGAGATGGCCTCCCTCTGGACCCTAGAACCCGGTTACTTGTGCTCCCCTCCTTGGGTCTACCTAATGCGGAAAAGTAAATAATATACACTGGTGACATCAACCTCAACCTGGAAGTGCCCCAAATAAAAGAATATTACATTACAAATGAATTTTACATGAATGAAAATAAAAACCCTCATCTCACATAAAACCCCCGGCTATTCAGAACATGACGATCCAATATCACATATCACAGCAACACATAATATCACATATCATCAACGTAAGTAAATATGCGCATCCCAATTGTCGTTGACATATAGCAACGAAACCGACGATATCACATATTACACTTACGGTCACAGAAAAGAAAGTGTAAAACTACAATATTTGGAATCCACAATCACTTTAGACATCGTAAATCCGAAATATCACATACTTCGCATTTCATGCCTAACTCTATGAATTCCACATATTGTATCGCATTCCAGATAAATAGATAGTATTAAACTTTCCGAACAGATAATCAAATACCCAAAATTTCCTAAATTGCTCAACACTTGAGCGGAGTTCAAATAATCCCAGAATATATCACAGTATCGGTGATCCAGCCGTAGAAGGGTCAAGCCAACGCCTCACATGTGGCATGCCGTACTGCCCCAAACCCGAAGGTTCAAAAGGCAGTTCAAGACGGTCACATAATTGAGTTAAGGTTTGTTGTCTTCTAGAGGGTCCACCGCTTAACTTGTACAATTTTTCCGAAAGATTTAAACCCAATAAAAATTCAACACTTGAAAGTTTGCCATGCCGGGAAACAGTGAGTTAATGATATCCGTTCAAATAGTTTAACAGTTTCTAAATATCCGGAAAGAAATACGAATTTAAATATTCCGATCGAATCTACTATTACAAAACAAACCCCAGAAGTCTTAACACTTAAAACAGTTTAAAAATACCCGGAAGCATCAACAAGCAACTACAGATAATACCATGAAGCCACGTGTCACAATTCCACAAAACGGCCGCGGAACCGCCGCGGAAAGCATGTTTCATAAGGCACTCTTGTGAAGGTTCATAAGGCATCAAACATGCCTGGATAAAAATTTAGACGTGCCGAACAACCCAAAGCCGGGATCTTTGCTAGATTATTAGGGTTAAGCATACAAGATTACATCTTTTAAGCTAAGTGTGAGGGATTACAACCTTTGTAGTCCGCTCCTTCGCTTCACAAGCTCCGAGTCGAAGTCCCTTCGCCGCGATCCACGATCTCCCGGACTCAAGAGAGGCTCCACGACTCGAACGATCCATGCTAGCTTGAAGTGTTCCAAATCTCCGATGATCTACGTCGAAGTTTCAATAACTCAAGCTTTCTCACTCTAAAGAGATGAACACACTAATCTCATGGGCTAGATGAGATGAGGATGAGAGAGTAGTATTTATGCTATCTTTTTAAATCATTTTCTCATAATTTATCATCACAAAATGAATATCTAGTGAGCTCAAAATCAAGAGAGAAGAAGATGATAATGGAAAATGATAATGATAATTCCTTTTGTGATGAATAGAAAGAAATGTATATGATTGATATATAAACCATGGTCAAGGATGAGTGGCTAATAATGTGTAGAGAATAAACTAGAGTTAGGGTTTGGTTGGGTTAGATAATGTGTCATCAACAAATATCTTAACCATGACAAAAGAAATTGCTTCTAGAAGGTGCATGAAGCAACTAGCCCTAATCAAACCCTAACCTCATTTAATCATCCTTAAACATGTTTAACAATAAATCATATCATGTCACAATAATATATATCACATATATATTATATATTTGCAACAAAAGAAAATAATACATTTAACATATATCGCATATATATCAATGTATCATCCAGTGAGAAAATGAAATAATAAAGCGAGCCAATATTAGATAATGTAATACAATATATCATATATATTATTATACATTAAATCATCGAATCAACACTTGATCCGACGATCCGGCTATATCGAATATTACCGACTAATATATCATGTACCGATTCATCGAATCAACACTTGATCCGATGACCCGGTTCATATCTAAATATCGCGAGAATATAATACGGTATCTCATATCGCATTATTCTCGGTCCTACACATATCACATATGTGCCTCTACTCCGTTTCGCCTGAGCCAAGAAACCTCTGTGTAGGACTCTAAAGAATCGTCAATACGCCGGTAGCAGGTGATGATCATATCAAACACCCACAAGCTGCAAGCGGTCAGCTAAACGTAACAGCCACCCAGGTATTGAGCGATCAGAATATCAACAAGCTAGCATGTGCGTTCTCCTGTGAATCCAATCAGTAACACTCCCGTACAGTCCGGTCTGTTCGTCTGATATGTTGCATATCAAGTCTAAGGGTGGTATACGTCAGACCCCAGTAACGGATAAGTCGTGTCGATGTATGGCTCATAACAGGTCGAGAAACTACTAGTAACACTTATCAGTAAATCTCTATATCAGCCCTGGTCAGGGACTTCCAGTTATAGCCAATCGAACACAGCACAACATCAACTCCCTATACCGGGAGAGACGAATCCCCTCCTATCGCTCATTGCCTCCATGTGATTCAGGACTGTACCCAAAAGCCACCGTTTTGCACGCCCTCTTGGACGTGGTAAGGTGGAAATCAAAGCACAGTGGGAATCACACAAGACTCTATGACGATCTCGGGTCTACAAACTACCCTGTACCAGTGTCACCAGAGAACTGCCATATGACGTGTGGTATATCACCATCTGGGAGTTCTCGGCGAGTCCGTCCAGTGTACCCAGTCTCTACTGAGCACCCATACACCATCTCTGATGTCAAACACCGATGGATATGGGATCATCCATCGCCCATCATATGGGTCAAGATGCGTATACGCTAGTCTACTCTGGTGTATCGATGCCCTGTCTCGATATACCCTCGACTAGGAACAGTTATAGGATGTACTCATCGACAACCATGGCCCCACTAGTATGATCTCATCATAGTCCCAGTAGTCGGGTACAGATCCTAAGGGCTTTATCAACATGTGAGAGAAAAACAGTAAACCAATACAAGTCAACATGTTAAGATAAAGTGAAACCAAATAGCATACTATCATGACGAGCAAGAAAGTCCCCTCTGTATATATCTAAGCATCCATCATAATATACATCATATGTACAACAATGGCCTCTAGGGCATATACATAACTAACACCTAAACTATCCATAATACACCTAACACAATATCCACGACACACTATAACTAACAAGAATATAATATACATATATAGTATACTATCTCCGGACTGCGGGGGTGCTATACGCCATCCACCCGACTTCCCCCTGTAGATATAATCTACTCACCTTGCATCTTCATTTGTGGACGTCGCCACGCGCTTTCTTGTCGTCCCAAAGTCTCCATGGGGTACCTACACATTAACGTATCGCAAATGCGTATCAAAACCAATTCAAAACTAAAACGGCATACGAATCCCAAAACGATACGATAAGGGGCATATAGGTTAGAACCTATGGCACGCCTTCAAAACCATCAATAAATCCTCTATTTCGTCGTATAAACGCCAAATAGTCGAGGTAAAACACAAGACACGAATTCAGAATTAAAAATACGGAATACGGAAACACGAATCCAAAACAGCAACTAAGGAAATAGGCTCCAGATTTCACCCTAGGTCAAATTAGATAAATCTATATATACCAGGGGTCTAATCTATGCATGTAGGGGCTACAGAACCAAAACGAGCAAGTTTGGTGCAGGTATGGCTGCAAATTGCGGCCAAAGGGAATAAATTGGCGGCCTGGAAATAGAAGTGGGGGCTGGGGTCTTGTGTGGTGGTTCCTGGGTGCCTGCACATCTCACTGTCCAATCAATTTTATTTTAGGATGTCTCGGGTGATAGCAAATTCCCAACTATAATCCCAGAATTGCAGTTTTTCCCGACATCGTCTCATAAATCCGTATTCTGGGTTAAAGCTTCAGGTTAGGGTCCAATATAACATCACACCAAGATTCTGAGGTCACAACAAGTCTTAGTTTCACTTCACAACTCAATTTTTTCTCAAACCCTAACTAGGTTATCCTCAAATCCACAAAAACACGCAATATCGATATGAAACTGTAAGTGCACGGCGGCGCCCCAGCCGTCAATCCGACGCCGGAATGCGGAAGCGATGATTTACTTTAACTTTTCAAACCGGCACCACCGCGCACTATAAAACCCGGATCGGGCCATTAATCTAGTCCTAGCTATCTAGAGAGGGGGTAGAGAGATATACCGAGTAATCCTTGTCCTTCGGTCTTCTCGTCGTCGTCTCGATCTCCCCGTGGAATCTCCGGTCTCCACCAAGTCGCCGGAAGGGCACCACGTCGCCTGCTTCTTTTACGGGCTCCCACCTCTGGACCGAGGCAACTCGGGCACGAAGTTGGCGAGTCGACGTGCCCAAGGTTTGATGTAGGTTGACTGTAGAAATCTTTTGTCTCTAGGGGTTGTAGTTGCCATGTATATGGTGGAGGAATGATATAAGCTTTTTGGAGATGGTGTTATGGGATTTTTAGCAAAGCCAAAGGAGAACAAAAATCCCACACCCAAAAAGGAACAGCCCCATTGCAATGTGGCCGGCCATCTAGGAATGGAGAGGAGAGAGTCAAATGAGTGAGTGAGTGAAAAGGATAGCCACAAGAATAATGCAAGTGAGAGGAATGGTCATCATGCAAGAATCATCATCACTAGCAAAACCAACACACCAAACCCACCATCATGACCCTCCATCATCACTCACAAAAGTCAAGTCATCATGGAGTCAAATGGTCAAGGGATGGTGCAACCATCATGATCCAACAAAATGCAAAGAACACCCTCCACAAATGCTTATTTGCATAAATGCAAATAAGCCCTCCTCCAACAAACTTCAGCCATTGAAAGATACAAAGAAATATGGCTGAAACGGAAAACAAACTGGCAACTCCAGAAAACTGATCCCGTAATAAATTATAGGAAAACCCCGATACTGTGTATACACACCCGCATCTGTATTCCGACCGAATACAAATGCAATGAGACAAAATCTACACTGTACTATACTAGGATCCGGCTTAAACCAAAGCCGGCTAGTATTATCCGTCCGATCCTGATCCGTGCAATACCGCACGTATCTGATCGAACCCTGCCATATATCCATACGGCCTCTGGTACAACCATCCGATCCTGATCCGTGCAATACCGCACGTATCTGATCGAACCCTGCCATATCTCCATACGGCCTCTACAGCGTTTCGCACGAAACTTGAGTAACTGAATGTGGGGAACTCTAAAGACTCGTCAATACTATGGCTGTGGATTTAACCACTAGCACGTCAGAGGTATTAGCCATACGTGACGGGCTACCAGCTATTGACCAAAAGTGACGTCGATGAGCGAACTCATCCTGACACCCTACTGTGCCTGTCAGTGACAATATCCATACAGTCCGGTCCGTTCGTCTATGAGCATCGCATGGCGGGCCTAGGGGGTTGGTAAAAGTCAGACCCCCAAAAGCGGTACAAGTCATGTCGGAGTGTAGCCCAGAACACCCTGAGATACTACTGGAATACCTACCAGTAAATCTCCTGCCTTGGCCAAGGACTTCGTGTAATGGCTCTCCTAGACACAGCGCGACCTCACCCCCAATACCGGGAGAGACGAACCCCTGAAGATCCGCTCACTGCCTCCATATGGCTCGGGACTGTACCCAACTAAAACCTGTTTGCACGTCTCCTTTGAGCGTGGTAGGGTAGTAATCAAAGTACAGTGGGAACTCACACGAGACAAATAACGATCCTCAGGTCGATGAACTAACATGTACACATGTCACCAGGGAACTACTGTCTGACGTCACGTATAAGACCAACTAGCATGTTCCCGGCGAGTCCTGTCCGGTGTACTCATAACCCAATGAGCACCTGTATACATCTTAAGTGAACCAACTGACACCAGTGGCTTGTGAGACCGGCCACCGCCCCTCGTCGGGGTCTCGACTGTATACACAAGTCTACTCTGGAGTATCGATGCCCTGTCTCGAAACTCCCATGACTAGGGACCTTTTAAGGATGTGCTTATAGACTACCAGCTCCCACGTATATGATCGCCCTCATACTGCTGGCAGTCAAGCATGAATCCTAGGGGCTTTATCAACGTGCAATAGTGACCTTTAAGGTCACCTAAAGCAGTACACGATGATAAAGGTAAACCAGATAGCATACTATCATCTTGAGTAAGACTGTCCTCCTGGGATAGGTCCTCCCTCAATCATTGCAATCACGTGCCTGTGATCCAATAATTGACTCTGAAGGCACTATCTCCTACTTGCACTCAAGGCTAATTATTGCGATGTCGCATACTCACAGCCCGTGTGATACCGAACACCCAACTCCTCTACTAGTCAGTCTCACAAAGCTCGTTTGCGAAACTATTGCGTTCGAGGAATAGCCTCAGTGAGTGGATCTGCTTTGATGTTTCTTTCTGTGTCTCTCTATAATCTCAAGTTCGCGGAGAAACCCATCTCCTGAAATGAGCAATACCTATCTTAGAATGTGTCTGGATGTCTGATGGGACCTAGCTCATAAATGAACTCCAAATCCAAACTTCTTAGACTGTATCGTCAACTGAACTTAATCAGTATCCTGCGTCATGCCTCCCTCAGTATTGCCTTGGATCACCTGTCCAAAATACTGCCCCTCGTCAGAAGAAAAAACTATAACTCTGACAACCTCCTTGTCGTCCAGGTCACCTTGGAAGCCTGGAATGATAACTGTCTCCCGGATGAGGCTGTCGTTATCATATCCCTAGAACATCCACTTATGTTCTAAAACTGCTTCCGACTGTTTCTCCATGATTGGATCAATGTCAACTTATTGCATCTAGTACAAGAACAACATCTGATGTGGTACTTGACATCTCATGATTGACTCAATTGCCTGAGCAAGTGATCTGCCAATCATGCACATCCCTCTCCCCTTTAGTCTGTAAGACACCTTTAGAGAGGGTGACTCCATCACCTGCAGGTACACTACCATGCCAGGAGTCGTCCATTCTAAATACTCTTAGAATGCTGTCTAAGTACCCTGATTGGAAAACCACCCAAAACTAGATCTAAAACCATAGATCTAGTAACCAGTATGTATGATATATTATCCAAGTCCCATGTGGAGAAAACACTGTGTGCCGACCAAAGTATAACCGATCGTAGTATAGGAATATCACTTCCTACTCTGTGTATGTCATACAAATACCATGACATCACACCCTACTACCTTCTTAACAGATCCATCCCCTATTCTGATGAAGTCAAACCTATGACTGTCACATCAGAAATAGATGATCTATCTCCGCTATTTCTGCTTTAGTCTATAAATAGACATAAGCTGCCTGTCCATCAATGCTTCCGCTGCTCCCACTGACTACGACAACCCTCTGGCAGAGTCATATAGACGTACACTTCTAAAGCCAGTTTAGAACGACGCTATACTCATCCTCCCGCCGGGTCTCGCAGCCTGGAACAACAGCAATGGCAAGTGTGGGTAAACAAGAACCTCCCTGTCACCGTCCTTGAGGCTACCGGAGTACCTCTCGGGTGCCTGAGGTTACCCACCGTATCTGCGGAGTGGCCAATGGAATGTCAAACCAGATTGAATCTTTAGGTTCCTATCAAATCTTCAGTAATCGTTTGTGGTTCTGGAACACTTCCAGTTCTACCATACTCCCACTACTGTTTTCTAAAAAAATCCATTTTTATTAAAACTGTGGCGAGTCTAGAACAATATCACTATTGATCTTCCAGATGGTAGAAAGTCAACCCTTGTCATAGCCTGGGTCAACCCACAAACAGCCATTACAGAAACGTGCCTTGAGTTATCCAGAGTCTGGTTTTAAGCATAGGCCGGACAACTCACCGTACCTTAACATCGTTAAGATATGAACTGTTCTATATCCAATATAGAACCAGAGGCACTGATTTAATTGAACCCGATTCAAATCATGCAGCTATCTCTAGTGCATGTCAACTAAATAGAAGGAAGCCGATCAGCGTTACTCGACTTAGGAATGCTTCCAATTATGAGTAACCTGAAAGAGAAGCAAGTTCTCTTAATCATTACTATCAACTGAATACCATACACAAGTATCTACATCTTCGATCACTTTGAAGAATCCCGATACTTGCAATACCTGGTTCTCTACTTTATTCATATACCTATAACTTCTCAAAATTCGGACCCTGTGTTTCTACGAAACACTTGTCTAAAAACTAGAGAAGTTATAAGTAAACCGAATATAGTACGAGAACCAACCCCTCTGTCCTCATGGACGCTGGACAACATACAATACTCTGTATAAGTCCCTTGAGTCTAATAACTCAATCCATGTGTGTCGTAGATTGAAAACTGTACTTATGGTTAAGAAGAATTACACCGTTGTTTAATGCTCCTTACCTAACCATCCACTGATATAGGTAAATGTCATAGACATAATTTCAGAAAGGTATATCTCACTCTATGAAAATAGACGTACAGATATATCAATTTGAATTGGTGCATAACAGCGGATATTCAAAACCAAAAATTTGTCGTCCGGCAAACAACCCAGGCGATTTCCTCAAATATCACCGATTACTACGAATCCCGATATAATGAGGATGATCACCCAATTCCTAATAACTTACTCCCACTCATCATCTGTAAAACCATACAGATGTGAGAATCATACCTGGTAAATACATACCCTGGAGTAAGTATCTAATCGGGAAATCAGTTTTCTTTTAACATTACACAGTGAAACTGAAACATTGAAATGTTTCGATGGGGTATCCTGGTATTCCTAGTAATGCCTCTTCCATAATCCATATTCACAACTGTAACCGTGTAATTCTTTTCCACCTCTCTAAATCCCTTTATATGTCTCTAGTCATTACCTTCTGCACACCCCTTTAGGCCAAATGGTTTTCTTCCTTCCCTACCGTTCGGCACCAGCCTATGGTTTGGAAGAAGACTATCCAAGAAGCATAATGGGTGTACTGTCCTAATCCTAGGAGCACTCACAATGCGAGAGAAGGTGAAGATAAAAGACAACCGAATAAACCTTATTCCTATTTCTCCTAAACCAGAATCCATCCCCGAACTGGAACAAGTTCCTTTCGAGTTTGTATATAACCATACGATGGAGTATCCAATAAACTGTGGATCTTCGTAGTGATACGGAGTATTCTGGAGAAATACAAAGGTGATTTAGGATTGGCGAATAAATACTTGGTTTGGTCGTGAATAGCAGTCGCAAAATACTTTGCCCTCTTACTAATCCCTTGTTATGTCTTTACTTAATACCTTCTGTACACCATCGTTAGGCTAATTGGTTTTCTTCATTCCCTACCGGTCGGCACCTGCCTATGGTTTGGAAGAAGACTATCCAATTTGCGTAATAGGTGTACTGTCTCCTAAACCAAGGAGCACTCGCAACGTGAGAGAAGGTAAAAGGAAAAGACAACTGAATAGTCCTATCCGTTTCCTCCAGAACCGGAAACCATCCTCGAATAAATTCCTTCGAGTTCGTATATAACTATACGATGGTTTTGTCCAATGGAAGTGGACGTCCGTAGTAATACGGGGTGTCCTGGAGAAAAGGGTAAAAGTAGGAGTGGCAATGAGATTTGCAACTCTGACAATCCAAAAGCCAGTGTTTAAGAATGTTCGGTTAATTTTGGTCTCTGAGTCATAGTCTTAGGGTCGGGTCAATGGTCGCTGCCGAAGAGAGAGAGAAAAGAAACACTCAGCGTGCACTCTAACCTAGATCAGAATGGTTATCAATTTATCTAATCTGGAAACCTCCCACTGTACCGTCAAATTCTCCTCCAAACCTGAAAGAAGAATTAGTCGGGATCACCCGAAGAGTAAACCAACTCATCAGTGGGAATCGGGATCCAACTATCATCGCATGATAACGTGACGGAATCCGCTCACATCATCACACTCCAGAAGGTATGCGCATATCTGGCAAGTTTCAATTTCTTTAGAAACTCCCGATGTGATTTCTGCCCCATGTTCTTATGACCTTGACGAAGGTCAACAAATCATAAGTCACATGTCAAGTTCTACCCGTCATTGTCCAGGTTAATTTGAACCCACCCGTACAAGCCCTTGACGAAGGTCAACAAGGCTATACAACTGTCCCAAACCAATGCATCTATCTATGCAGCAGAAAGGTAACAAGCAGCTACCATTCACTATGCCTTGATGAAGGTCAACAAACATAGCATGAATACTACGTGCTACCCGTCTAAAACGACGGAGGGCTACGAATGGTTTCTGGCGAAAACCTTTAACGGAATGAACTTGATATCGTTGAAGAAACTGGATAGCTTTTAAACATATAGTGGCGAAAACCTTTGCTAAAGAGGTCACTCCCGGTGAAGGGATCTCGGCTCTTTCCCCGTAGAATGAGGTGCAGGATATTCCAACTGAATACCACGGTGCAAAGCAAAAGTAATCGGCTATAGTGAAGTTAATGCCCTGACGCAAACTTCTATCCAAGGGGTCACTCCCGGTGAAGGGATCTCGGCCCTTGCCTCGTCGACTGAGGAGCAGGATATTCCAACTGAATACCACTGTGCAAAACAAAAGTGAACGTCCTTGCAATAACAGCTTTTTGAAAAGTGTTCCAACAACATCAGATTAGGTTTGTTTTTAACTTGCATTGATCCGAATCAACGCAATCCCATCAATTGATCACACCACAAAGAACGAAAATATACCGATGTACGTATATGCCATCCGCATTCGCCACTGGGTCCCGTCATTACCCGTTAGGTTAGCTAACTAACGACAGAGCGGGGACTGGACTAGCGCGGATGCAAAACATATACAACATCTACTAGTATATATATCAATATGTAATATTTCACTCAAGGCGTGATAAAATGCAACATCACAGAAATGTAAAGCATCACAGAACAATACAGATATCTGGGATCCCTGGGTTTCACAGAGCCACTAGTGAAACTCGACATTCCCCTGGTCGTGTGGATAGCCTGTGCAATGAAATCCTAGACCCCTACGGGCGCGACAAGTTACCCGCCAAAACCTGAAGCGAGGCAGCCCCCTTCAGCACCGTGAATGGACCACCCAGCACTTCACGGAATCCGGTAACTTGGGCACCCCTCCTGGGTCAACCAGTACCCCCTACGAGTGCGGCGAATAGCCTGCCAATTCTAGAGTGAAGCCCCATCCGTCTCAATGCCATGAGATGCGGGCTCGTTGCCCTCTAGAACCCGGCTATCTGTGCACCCCTCCGCGGGGTAATCCTAGTACAGAAAGTAAAATATACATACAACGGGTACATCGACCGCAACCTGGTCGTGCCCCAAAAGAATAATATACAGACAGGCAGTGACGGCAGTCCACATGTCGGACGCTCGCCCCGCAATATCAAATGTACATAATACAACAAAAACTGTACTAGCATTGCATCCAGGCTATCCCCCATGACCAATCCGCAACATCACAGCATAACACAGAACATCAACGTGAATGTCACGTTCGCAAATCCGTCTAACCGGGCTATAGCAGCTAGATGGGATTTACCGATCAAGTGATATTTACGGTCGTAGATATAATGTAAATACTGTGAACTAATGTGTTTAAAATATCCGATCGATCAAATTTTACCAAGTGGGCCCCAAGCATTACTGCAGCACTTAAAGAAATTCTGGGCCCAAAAATAATATTCCAAAACCCCTATTTTCCCTGTCCAAGAACCTCTGTAAAACATTGGTCCAGTGAGGAGGCTAAGTGGCGGCGGAATCGCGGCCCAAGCATGGGTTTGGCCGCGGTTCCGCGGTGGTATGGTGAGATCACCCGACCAAAATTTCACAGAGTTCTTAGAATTCCCTGCACAGTATTCTGTAACTACCTGAAAAATTTTTGGAGCCAAAAAAAATTCGACAGAAACTGATGCAATTTGAAAATGCAGTTTTGGAATTTTTGTTCGATCGGAAATGTAAAACACATTAGACAAAGCTAGACTATGTTAATGGCGAGGCTCTGATACCACTGTAAGTGCACGACGGCGCCCCGGCAGTCAATCCGACGCCGGAATGCGGAAGCGGTGATTTACTTTAATTTTTCAAACCGGCACCACCGCGTACTATAAAACCCGGATCGGGCCATTAATCTAGTCCTAGCTATCTAGAGAGGGGGTAGAGAGATATACCGAGCGATCCGTGTCCTTCGGTCTTCTCGTCGTCGTCCCGATCTCCCCGTGAAATCTCCGGTCTCCACCAAGTCGCCGGAAGGGCACCACGTCGCCTGCTTCTTTTACGGGCTCCCACCTCTGGACCGAGGCAACTCGGGCACGAAGTTGGAGAGTCGACATGCCCAAGGTTTGCAGTAGGTTGACTGTAGAACTCTTTTGTCTCTAGGGGTTGTAGTTGCCATGTATATGGTGGAGGAATGATATAAGCTTTTTGGAGATGGTGTTATGGGATTTTTAACAAAGCCAAAGGAGAACAAAAATCCCACACCCAAAAAGGAACAGCCCCCATGCAATATGGCCGGCCATCTAGGAATGGAGAGGAGAGAGTCAAATGAGTGAGTGAGTGAAAAGGATAGCCACAAGAATAATGCAAGTGAGAGGAATGGTCATCATGCAAGAATCATCATCACTAGCAAAACCAACACACCAAACCCACCATCATGACCCTCCATCATCACTCACAAAAGTCAAGTCATCATGGAGTCAAATGGTCAAGGGATGGTGCAACCATCATGATCCAACAAAATGCAAAGAACACCCTTCACAAATGCTTATTTGCACAAATGCAAATAAGCCATCCTCCACCAAACTTCAGCCAATGAAAGATACAAAGAAATATGGCTGAAACGGAAAACAAACTAGCAACTCCAGAAAACTGATCCCGTAATAAATTACAGGAAAACCCCGATACTGTGTATACACACCCGCATCTGTATTCCGACCGAATACGAATGCAATGAGACAAAATCTACACTGTACTATACTAGGATCCGGCTTAAACCAAAGCCGGCTAGTATTATCCGTCCGATCCTGATCCGTGCAATACCGCACGTATCTGATCGAACCCTGCCATATATCCATACGGCCTCTAGTACAACCGTCCGATCCTGATCCGTGCAATACCGCACGTATCTGATCAAACCCTGCCATATCTCCATTTGGTCTCTACAGCGTTTCGCCCGAAACTTGAGTAACTGAATGTGGGGAACTCTAAAGACTTGTCAATACTATGGCTGTGGATTTAACCACTAGCACGTCAGAGGTATTATCCATACGTGACGGGCTACCAGCTATTGACCAAAAGTGACGTCGATGAGCGAACTCATCCTGACACCCTACTGAGCCTGTCAGTGACAATATCTGTACAGTCCGGTACGTTCGTCTATGAGCATCGCATGGAGGGCCTAGGGGGTTGGTAAAAGTCAGACCCCCAAAAGCGGTACAAGTCATGTCGGAGTGTAGCCCAGAACACCCTGAGATACTACTGGAATACCAACCAGTAAATCTCCTGCCTTGGCCAAGGACTTCGTGTAATGGCTCTCCTAGACACAGCGCGACCTCACCCCCAATACCGGGAGAGACGAACCCCTGAAGATCCGCTCACTGCCTCCATGTGGCTCGGGACTGTACCCAACTAAAACCCGTTTGCACGTCTCCTTTGAGCGTGGTAGGGTAGTAATCAAAGTACAGTGGGAACTCACACGAGACAAATGACGATCCTCAGGTCGATGAACTAACCTGTACACATGTCACCAGGGAACTGCTATCTGACGTCAGGTATAAGACTAACTAGCATGTTCCCGGCGAGTCCTGTCCAATGTACTCATAACCCAATGAGCACCTGTATACATCTTAGGTGAACCAACTGACACCAGTGGCTTGTGAGACCGGCCACCAGCCCTCGTCGGGGTCTCGACTGTATACACAAGTCTACTCTGGAGTATCGATGCCCTGTCTCGAAACTCCCACGACTAGGGACCTTTTAAGGATGTGCTTATAGACTACCAGCTCCCACGTATATGATCGCCCTCACACTGCTGGCAGTCAAGCATGAATCCTAGGGGCTTTATCAACGTGCAATAGTGACCTTTAAAGTCACCTAAAGCAGTACACGATGATAAAGGTAAACCAGATAGCATACTATCATCTTGAGTAAGACTGTCCTCCTGGGAAAGGTCCTCCCTCAATCATTGCAATCACGTGCCTGTGATCCAATAATTGACTCTGAGGGCACTGTCTCCAACAGAAACTTGAATCGAAGCTTAAGCACAAGAAATACCACTCTAATTGTGGAGGAATTACCTCATAAGACCCACATGAATCCTCAACAGCGCCAAAATGAAAACTTTCTTGGTCCATCCTATAGCTAGCAAGCTTGTGCACATTTTTTGTGAAATGAGAGTGGGGTTTTAGTGAAGTTTGTGAGATGATTTGGGACTTGAAGAGGGGAGGATGAAGAGGGGCGGCAGCTTCAGCAGGAGATGGAGGAAGAGGGAGAGAGAAGATGAGAGGAGAAATGAAGAGATGGCTAAGTCCAAGGTCAAAGAAGGCCATACCTCTCTCTCTCACACCATGCTTCATATTTTATTCCCTTTTCCATTTTCTTTTCCTTTTCTTTTTTCCCTTTTCTCCAAAACCTTCTCACTAGAATAGTAACCCCAAATAACATGATAGAAAATGCACAAGTGTGAAAAAGTGATATGTGCATGTTTTACACAAAATTGCTAAAAAACCGATTAGCGATTTTTAATCGCGATTAGCACTAAATTAGCATATAACTAATCATAAAAACTTAAAAATGGCATAATTCTATAAATTACCCTATTTTAGAATTTTCCATAATTTTTCTAAAATTTTTCCCATTTATTTGTATTTAATAATACCAAAATATTAAAATATTCAATAAAATAATATTAAATTATAAAGATTCCCAAAAATAATATTTTATTTTTTTGAAATGTTAAAATCTACCCCCCTTAAATAAATGCGGTCCCCGAATTTAAATTTAAACCCCCAAATACCAAAACATTTCAGTAAAAATCCAAATTGTCGGGGTTCCGAAAACATCAATACGTAGTGAATATCATAAAAAATGTACTGCTCTATAAGAAATCAATCCCCAAAATGCATATAAGAATATCCGGTGCGTCTGGTGTGCACGGAAATCAAAATCTATATATGTGTCCTACAGGTGTACAAAACAACATCTAGGTGCAACTGGTGTGCACGAAACATCTGCCATAAGCAACGTGTGTGCCTGACAGCAAAATCAGGCGCATTTGACATGCACGAAGAATTTCTATTTAGTGCATCTGGCGTGCACCAAAATCGTATATCAAAACACTAAAGGTGCATGAAAGCTATGCTGGAAGTGTAAATCAAATCACTGCATAAGATAGGCGTGAAATCACAATCAATACCTCAAATGTAATAACTATGCGCAAAATATAAATACCCAGTGGGTGCATAAAACAAATATCATGAAACTCAGTTATCAAAACTAAATCATGCAATAGAACGCCCAAAATACCAAAATCCAAGATGACGGATACATGATAATCGAATCACAAAATCACAAATCATAAATACCGTCGTCGGTAGTTCCTCCTTCAAAGTCGAGAAGGAGTCGGTGCATCCAATGCTAGCAGCGCAAGATATCTACTTGCCTCTTACCCACGGTCTGGCGTCCTCTGTCTCTGAGCCCTTATCTTCTCTGCGGATTACCTATCTCGAAATCAATCGGCTCATCGGCCCTGTCAGGTGTGCTAACGGGGACGATTCCGTTCTGGTATTCTCTGGTCATCTCTTGGTCAATCATCACGACCACTCATTAAGCAGCATATCACTGACGTCGGCCTCTGGCTCTCCGAATGCACATCACACATCTGATCCTGGGTGCAAACATCTTTGCAGCAATGTCCTGGAAGGAATCATGTTCAAGGTCTCTACCGATCTTGCCTATGCCGATCTGTACGGAAGCTGGTACTCTTGCATAATCTCTTCTCGCTCAATGGACATCTGCGTCCTCAGCACAGCATTTCTCGGAAATTGGTTGCATCCCAACGCCTCTGTAAGCATATCAGGGCTCTGGTCTCGACGGAAAGTAATGACAGCTCGTCAGCGTCTCGCACAAACCTCTGGTTCCACTTTTCTGTATCATCGCCCACTTCGACGTCACGTCTCTATCTGCGCACTGCAACGTTCTTGGCTACGGTCCATCCAAAGTCACTCGCATATCTCTTTTATGCCGAATTGCCCGGAAGTCATCATCCTTTACTGAAGCAAATTCTTGTTCCGGAATGGTTGCATATTCATCGCGCCTCTTTCTGGAAGCTATGTCCATATACTATGCATCTGCGTGCGTATCGCATCACTGATGTCGGCGAAGTGGGACGTCATCTCGTCGAAATCTCTAGCGAACTCTTTACTTCACTCTGCTTCAATGTCGACTGATTCGGACTCGTCTCATCGTGGCTGCATGGACTGTGCTCCAACGACTATACTCGTATCTGGAGCCTCCCAAGCAAAGCATCCCATCACATGATATCCGAATGATGTCGAAACATTCGATCGACTCGTCAGAACCTCATAATCCCCCAAGAGATCAACATCTTGAGTACAGTTTAATAGTATCGAGTACATGCCACAGCGTCAGTGGTCCAGCCGTAGAAGGGCAAACCCAAGCCTCACTAATGGCGCCGCGGAACTGCCGCAAACCCTAAGGTTCAAAGGCTTTCGCACGGTCATTAAGTCGAGTTAGGGTTTCATTCTTCTAGAGGGTCCATAGAATCACCTGCATGTCTTTCCGTATACTTTAAACTTGGAAAATGGGCTCCTGACATTCGATCGTCTCTATCGACTCTCAACGAATCTGCGTGAAGTCGTCTCTAGCTGGAATCAATCTATCTGATGACCTCGCATCGGGGTAGCGAACGAATCACATGCCCTAGTCATTCATCCTTGGTGACTAGCGACTCACCATCATATCTCTAAATATATACTCATGCTGCAGTAGCTCCAATCATCTGCGCGATATCTCGTCGTTTGCAGCAACAACTGGCTCATTCGTCTGTACGCTGAACAGCGCCTCAATCCTCCAGGAAAGGCAATACATTGGCGGTCCTCTCTAAATCGGTCTGCTCTAGATCTGAGTAAGTCTCTCCGCACTAGAAATCTTCAACTCAACTGGGTCTGCTCCGGTGCATAAATCGAACGAATCACCTTCGTCTCTCAAATCGGGTAGACTAGCTATCATCCGTCTCATATCCGCCTGGAAGCTCCGGCAATCTCAGCTCGTAAGCTCCGGAAGCGACATCCTGTCAATCTCAGCAACAGCTGGTCCATCTATCTGCACGGTAGGCGACATCATAATCTCTGAGGTATGCTGTACATCAACAGTCCTCTCTCAACTGGCAGCTCTAACAATGGCCCGATCATCCGGCGCAAAACCAAGCACTTGCCTCCACTAGAGGTCACAATCATCAATACTAACTCGGGACGTTCCCATGTCACCAGAAAACACAATAGTCGGCCCTCATACCAGACGAGCTCGCCCTGACCGTAACCCTAGCAGCAGCCCAAACCGCACTCAAACATGGCGACAGGAACCTCAATCGAGTATCGAAGAGAGCAGATCAATGGCAAGAAAGAAAACAACAGATCGAGAGTGGATACATGATCATAAGAAGGAACAGCATCAATGAAAGTATGATCATGGAACTAATAGAATCGGGGATCTCAAATGGATGTATAATCATGGATATGAAGAGAATCACTGATCTCGAAAATATGTACATCCTAAGGTTCCTTAAGCGGAGTGGCGTGTCGTAAGTATGCCGCGGAACATACCCATGGTGCGTCACTCTACTTTAGTCACCTATTCCATCAACCAAGGGTCATCCTACGCGACGAAAGTTCGGGTCTAATACCCCCTCGACTAAGTCTAAGTTCCGTAAGATCAAGCCTAAGTTCCGTATATATATAAACGCCCTAGGCTCCATGATCAGTCGAAAATATTGCATCTTTTAACCGGCAATTTCCCTATCATTTGCATTCATATAGAAGTGTTCGGCATTCATATTTCACATATTAACAAAACAGTTGTAAAATATCAGATTACATGTGTTAGACCTTAAAACCGGCATTTCTAGGGAAATTGACTGTATTTTATGGCATCGCATCATCCCAATATTGCGCAACACTTGTCTTGAGAAATTGTGCAGGAAAATCCGGAAGAAAAGCTAAAATTGTCATTTTTTGCAGATCAAACATTACGCCAACTCAAAGCCCTGAGATCTGGTAGCAATCCAAAAGGAGATATTAAATTCAACATATACAATAAAGGCCCATATGTTAGCCCAAGTTCAACACAGAAGACTCAAGCCATGAAGCTTCAAAAGAGCCGCGGAATCGTGGCGGGAGCCGGCTTGCGCCGCGGTTCCGCGGCGGATTGGACACGTCAGCAAGTCATTTTCAGTGCAAAATTCATCTCTCAGGGCCCACACCTCATTTTGACACGTCAAATTCCATAATTCTCCAGATTCTTCTTCCAGATCAGCAAAGATCATTAAATTAAGCAAAACATGATTAAGCTCCTAACAAACTATTTCTAGAAGCTCCCTCCTAACTAATCACATCTAGAAGCTTCTCCTCTAACTAACTTTTGGAGGGAAATTCAAATCTCCTCAACAAACTTTTGGAGGGAAACTTAAAATTCAAATCCTAGATCTAGGGTTTTGATGGCTATAAATAGGAACCTAGATCTAAGGGTTGAGGTTGTTCAATCATTAGTTAATCTTTAGTTGTTCATTCTTACACCATTTTCTTCCATAAGTCTAGTGACAAGACTTGTGCGAAACCCTAACCCTAATTCCACTCCAAATTCAAGATCTTGAGTACCAATCAAGCAAGAAGCCCTTCAACCTTTTATGAGCGGAGCCGATCTCCAACCGAGCAAGTGATCTAAGCCGATCCACGACTCAAGGAGCCGAGCGAAGCCAAATCGACGATCGAGTTCTTCCTCTTGTAGTTCTTGAGCGATTGTAACGAAATTGTTGATATAAATAAAAGGTGAAATTCTTTAATCTTGCTTTCTTTAAATTCTTGCATCATGATTCGATCTCCATTTGTAATTGTAGTTCTTGTTGTGATGTTTGAGTAAAACTCCGCTCGTCAAGGAGCCGAGACGATCAATAGAAAGATGATGTAACAAATCTTAATACGATTATTAAGTCCTACGAGTTTTGTAAACCCTAGCAAGTTCAAGAATCGATGACCTAGTTTCGTTGCGATGCTTTCTTGATTGTTATCGCTCGAAATTAGGGTTCTACGATCGTTTCTTGAATTTACTAGAGGCTAGAATGTGAATGATATCGACGAAAGAAACAAGGGATAAATGATGAAACCCTAGTTTCACTAGAAATCCCTAATTCTCGTCGATCATCATCGATCTAGTAGCAATCCATCGAAGGATGAGAATACGTCATCTTGAGATTGCATCACATCTATAGATCCGATCGATTCCTACAAGCCTCATTTCGATTCTTGATATTTGGTTTGGAAAAATCAACAAACTCTCAATTCTTGATTCTATCTTTTACTTTTATTAGATCTATATTTTTCTAATTCTTGAACTTCAATTCTTTAAATCATGAATTGTTTTGTTTTCTTTTCTTTAAAGTTTCGACTCATCTAATTCAAAAGACGAACTATTACACTGTCCCTGTGGACGATCCGCACTCACTTACAATCTACATCCGACACCATAGTTGATTGCGGTCAAATAATTTTTGGTTGTGATTTCTTTACAATTTTCCAACTACACAATCTGAAATCGTTTTCAATCAAATGGCGCTGTTGCCGGGGATCATTTGATTCGATACTTACTTACATCCAATCGGGAATCTTTTACAATCACTCCACATAGTCAAACTTAGACTCGAACCAAGGTCAACCTAGCGCTCTGATACCAACTTTGTCACGACCCGAAAGAGCACGTGACTGGCCCTTGAACCATATGAAGTCTATAGGACTCCATCTGATCCAAGTAAGCCAAAAGCCCAGCAATCTAAAACCATTTTAAGAGTAAATAAAGAAAACTGGTTTACAGAAGTGAAGAAAAACGTGTTTGAAGTCAAGGTTTTTAAATAACTAAGCCGAATATGCATTTTAAAAATGTACGGTCTTTTCTAAAAATTTCGGCAGAGTTTCTTTTGTAAATACTGGCCCCGAACGGGGTACAACAAGAACAATATATATATGCAATGAATAAAAGGCATCCCCAAGCGGGTGCTAGCTCTTCGTCTATCGACGGTCACAACCACGCAAGCAATAATATAGAACGCCGAAAGGAGAGGGTCAAATCCAAAAGAAAACTCAATAAGCATGAAAACCGCAATACTACTGAGCGCGACTCTAAGGTCGAATAATACATCACTAATGTCTAAGTCTGAAATAATAAACAAGTTTTTGGTTGATGGAATTCTAGATACAATGAATAGTACAAGTACAATGGTGGTTCTTGATGCAAAAGACCTACCAAATGCAATTCACCCGCAAAGAAGCAGTGTGCCAGAAATGCCGCTATGGAACCTGTACGGCAAAACCTGCAAGAACTGTGGCACAACGGGGGTGAGTTGCCAACTCGTGAATAGAAAACATCTACAAGCAGAAACCGAATGCAAGACATAATCCTAAGTCAATACGATCAGTATATGATATAAACCTCAAGAGTAAGTCTGAAGCATGATAAGGTGGCAATGTAACATCTAAACATGTAGGTAGTGCCAAATACTCGTGCCAGTGCCTCAGGTAATAACATGTCATAAATATAAGGTATGTCTGCATGAAGTAAATATGATGAAGTATCAAAAATGGATATCAATACACATATATTAGCATCCCATACCACTAATATTGGTGTAAGGGTATATATAACAGTGCTGTCATACCCTGTTATATATACAAATGAAGTATGATCAACGTAATCAAGGTCTGTATGTGATCAAGTCTGCATATAAATGTGGATCCCGTCCACCTATCACCCAATGACAATAAGCATCATGCATGCAAATGTGAGGATATAATCAAAATCATGGAAATCATCATGAAACCTGTGCCTAGCATCGGCACGTAAATCCTCATCTATCAGGCACTATCCCCAAGACTAGCCCTGATAGGTACGTATCATACGCACCCTCAAAACCCGAGTGCCCAGCTTCGACCCTCGAATTTCGCCGTATCATATGTACATACTCCGGTCGGTATCCCCACGATAACCGCCGAGTCCAAATACTATCACCGGTAGGTAGTGCTCCCCTGCCAGGCTCACCGTATAACATATACGAGTCTTCTTGCCCCGGGGTACCTTACCGGGTCCACCATGTACCCGCAGACGGTGCCTACCGCTCCTCGAATCGGGTTTCATATGCCACTCTCAGAACCGAGAAAACACATGGTGGACGCACTTAAATATCATATCAAGAGAAACCGGGTTTTAAAGACAATACATATTCTCAGTTGAAATGGCCACGGTTCCCAAATCCAGAAATATCATGGAAACAACATATCTCAATGCGTATAATCAGAAAGCATGATGTATGCGACATATAAAAGAATGTAAGCATATCAATATAACATGCAACAAGGAATAGTGATATGCACATATTGGGGAAAGCCGCTCTTTTAAAATGAATCAGTTTTAAAGAGTATCTTGCGGTTCCCAAAGCTAGAAATATCATCTATGTATGTGCAAACATGAATGTGTACAAGTATGAGTATACAGTAAGTATGTGCACAAATATAAGTGTACAATGAGTATGTGTACAAGTATGCCATGCAAGAATCGTATCCTGAATGCAACAGTACTACAGTGTAGTGACATGGCAATTATCGATGATGAAGTGTGTGAGCCGGCAAATAGTATACGTGGAACATACGCATCATCGATAATGGTGCTGGTGTCCTAACAGCATGATAATAATATAGCAATAAACATATGCAAAGCAAAGTGAATAGCATGAATATGCGGGAGTCAAATAATCAACACCACAGTGAAGAATCTACTATGCAAACTACAGATCTAAGTATCAAGTCAATCGGGAGGGGTATGGAAACCACCTAAATCTGAGTCGATATATAGATATAATAGTCGGCGATCCCGCCTCAATAGTATCGCGTACGATACAGTATATCCTATGACATCCTCAAGTCATGAGTGTGGATCTATCATCAATGTAAAGCTCGTACGGTAAATCGTCGTACGGCATCCCAATAGCTGGGTACGGGTCAATATCACAATCAGCTCATCAATTATTTAGTATCCTCATCGTCATATCACATAATCTGGGGTACTGATCTAAGTCTAGTACAACTAATACCATCTATAAACTGCGTGTGTAAGCACACGTCCAAAGGCCCGCTAGAGATCACATATCGTATCCCAAATACGAATCACATCAAATCACCGATCTCGCGGCACAATGCCCAAAATCATCGACTCATCTCCAATATCATCAAACACAGCGCAAGTATAATGAATATGCAAGGGTGTGCGTGTAGGTGTAAATCTATTCTAGGGTTCACGGCTATAAACTACACTAGTTACTTCTAACCCTAAACTATCCATAATACACCTAACACAATATCCACGACACACTATAACTAACAAGAATATAATATACATATATAGTATAGTATCTACGGACTGCGGGGGTGCTATACGCCATCCACCCGACTTCCCCCTGTAGATATAATCTACTCACCTTGCGTCTTCATTTGTGGAC
Organism: Agapanthus africanus; assembly: GCA_030015575.1. Lineage (NCBI taxonomy): Eukaryota > Viridiplantae > Streptophyta > Magnoliopsida > Asparagales > Amaryllidaceae > Agapanthus > Agapanthus africanus. The sequence continues at coordinate 480,186,202 of JASDDO010000014.1, read as the reverse complement.
GTCGCCACGCGCTTTCTTATCGTCCCGAAGTCTCCATGGGGTACCTACATATTAACGTATCGCAAATGCGTATCAAAACCAATTCAAAACTAAAACGGCATACGAATCCCAAAACGATACGATAAGGGGCATATAGGTTAGAACCTATGGCACGCCTTCAAAACCATCAATAAATCCTCTATATCGTCGTATAAACGCCAAATAGTTGAGGTAAAACACAAGACACAAATTCAGAATTAAAAATACGGAATACGGAAACACGAATCCAAAACAGCAACTAAGGAAATAGGCTCCAGATTTCACCCTAGGTCAAATTAGACAAATCTATATATACCAGGGGTCTAATCTATGCATGTAGTGTAAGTCTACGTTAGCGTCCCGGCAGTCTACAGACGCCAAAATGCGGAACAAAACTTTTTAACTGGCGCTATCGTATACTTTAACCCGGATCTGCCATTATTGCTAAACTAACAAACTGTAAAGAGTGTAGAAAGATTGTACCGAACGATCCGAGTCCTTCGTTCTTCAACCATCATCCCACGCTCCGTTGCGGCTGCTCCGATCTCGTCGATCTCCGATATCCTCGTCGAGGTGGCACCACATGATCGGTTCTTTAAACGGGCTCCCGCCTCTGACTCGAGGCAACTCGATCGTCAAGTTTGCTAAAAGAGACGACCAAGATTGATGTAGAGAATGAGTAGATGACTTTGTCTCACTTCGTCCAAGTCCGTGGACGATCGGTTAATGAAGTTGCCGTGGAAATCAGGTGATGGAATGAAATGAACTGTAAAATTCCATACACCCCGAATACTATCAGAATCTTTTCTAACCGAAATGAAAACTCAAGTGAGAGTGAGAATGAGGAGAGAGAGAGGGCAAGCCATATATAGCAAGAGGGAGGTGACCGTAGGAGAAGGGGGTGACCTTAAGCAAAAGCTTCTCACTTTTAAAATATCTTAAGCAATCCAAAAGGTTTTAATAACAAAGCATGAATCACTAAAACACCTCATCAAGCATTAATGAACCATTAAATGCAACCAATGAAAACTTAACACCAATTAATCCTAGTCACCTCATCTAGAACCTTCTAGAAGAATCCACACTCATCTCAAGAAAAGATAAACCCGTCTTTAACCAAATGTTAAAAGACGGCTGATAGAAAACTGGAAACTGGCAACTTCCAAAAGTGATCCTGAAACGAATTTCAGGACAACCCCGAAACTGTATAAATATACCCGCATTTGTATTATGACCGAATACAAATGCAACTGAGACAAAGATATTATACCTACTCAATATAATACTCGGATCCGGCTTAAACCAAAGCCGACCAGTATCATCTGCCCGAAAACTGACACGTGCGTAAACGCACGTGCATTTTCCGAACCCTGCCATAAAACCATACGGCCTCTACAACATTTCGCCCGAACTTGGGAAACTGTCCGTGGGGGACTCTAATGACTCGTCAGCACCCTGGCAGTGGGTTTAACCACAAACCGTCAGCGGCACTAGCTATGCATAACGGCTGCCCATGGACTGACCTCAAGGGTGGCCGAGGAGAGAACTCAAGGGAGACCGATGAGCGAACTCCTCCGAAAACCCTACTGAGCCTAACAGTGACAATGTATATACAGTCCGGTCCGTTCGTCAATGAGTATCGCATATCCGCCTAGGGGGCTAGCAACGTCAGACCCCCAATAGCAGTATAAGTCGTGTCGGAGTGAAGCCCAATAACACCCTGAGATACTACTGGAGTACCTACCAGTAAATCTCCTGCCACGGCCGTGGGCTTTTTGTAATGGCTCTCCTAGACACAGCACGATCTCGCCCCCAATACCGGGAGAGACGAATCCCCTGCCGATCCGCTCACGTGCCTCCATATGGCTCGGGACTGTACCCAAAAACTACCTGTTTGCACGACTCCTTTGAGCCATGGTAGGGTAGAAATCAAAGCACAGTGGGAACTCACACGAGACAAATGATGACCTCAGGTCGATGAACTAACCTGTACACATGTCACCAGGGAACTGCTATCTGACGATAGGTATAGTACTAACTAGCAGATTCCCGGCGAGTCCTGTCCGGTGTACTCATAACCCAATGAGCACCTGTATACATCTTAGGTGATCCAACTGTCACCAGTGGCTTGTGAGACCGGCCACCTCCCCTCGTCGGGGTCTCGACTGTACACACTAGTCTACTCCGGAGTATCGATGCCCTGTCTCGAAACTCCCACGACTAGGGACCACAATTAAGGATATGCATATAAACTACCCAACTCTCACGTATATGATCGCCATCATACTGTTGGTAGTAAAGCAAGATCCTAAGGGCTCTATCAAAGTGTAACATGCAATCAGTCACCTGAATATGTACACGACTGATAAAGGCAAACCAGATAGCATACTATCATCTCGAGTAAGACTGTCCTACCGTGATAGGTCCTCCGCAATCATTGCAATCACGTACCTGCGATCCAATAATTGACTATGAGGGCACTATCTCCAACAATCTCCCACTTGCACTCAAGGCTAATATTGCGATGTCGACTACTCACAGCCCGTGTGAAACCGAACATCCAACTCCTCTACTAATCAGTTTCACAAAGCCCGTTTGTAAAACTATTGTGTTCGAGAAATAGCCTCAGTGAGTGGATCCGCCTAGAAGTATCTTTCTATATCTCTCTTAATCTCAAGTTCGCGGAGAAAACCATCTCCCGAATTGAGTAATACTTGTCTTAGAACATGTCTGGATATCTGATGGGACCTTAGTTCATAAATGAACTCCATATCCAAACTTCTTAGACTGTATGGATCACTGAACCTAATCAGTATCCGGCACCATGCCACCCACAGTATCCTCTGGAACCACCTGTCCATAATACTGTCCCTCGTCAGAGGGAAAACTAAAAACTCTGACAATCACTCTGTCATCCATGTCACCTTTGAAGCCTGGAATGATAACCGTCTCCCGAAAGAGGCTGCCGTTATCAAATCCATAGAACATGTACTAATGTTCTAAAACTGCTTCCTTATGTTTCTCCAGGATTGGATTAATACAAACTTATTGCATCTAGTGCAAAAACAACATCTGGTGTGGTACTTGATATCTCATGATTGACTCAATTGCCTAAGCAAGTGATCTGCCAATCATGCACATCCCTCTCCCCTTTAGTCTATACGACACCTTTAGAGAGGGTGACTCCATCACCTGCAGGTACACTACCATGCTAGGAGTCAACTATTCTAAAAACCATTAGAATATCTGTCAAAGTACCCACATTGGGAAACTACCCAAATCCAGATCTAAAACCATAGATCTAGAAACCAGAATGTCAAATATTATATCCATATCCTGTCTGGAGAAACAACTGTGTGACGACCACAGTACAACCGATCGTAGTATAGGAATTTTACTTCCCATTCTGTGTATGTCATCCAGATACCATGACATCACACCCTACTACCTTCTTAACTGATCCATCCACTATTCTGATTGAAGTCAAACCCATGACTGTCACATCAAAATTAGATGATCTATCTCCGCTATAACTGCCTAAGTCTATAAATAGACATAAGCATCTTGCCCACTATGCTTCTGCTGCTCCCACTGACTACGACAACCCTCCTACCGGGTCTCATATCCTGGAACAACAGTAGTGTCAAGTCTGGGTAGATAAGAACCTCCCTGTCACCGTCCTTGAGGCTACCGAAGTACCTCTCGGGTGTCTGAGGTTACCCACCATATCTGCGGAGTGGCTATTGGAATGTCAAACCTGATTGAATGTATAGGTCCTATTAAATTTTTCGTAATCGTTCGCGGTTCTGGAATCACTTCCAGTTCTACCATACTCCCACTACTGTTTTCTGAAAAAGATCCATTTTTACTAAAACTGTGGCGAGTCAAGAACAATATCACTATTGATCTTCCAAATGGTAGAATATCAACCCTCGTCATAGCCAGGGTCAACCCACAAACAGACATTACAGAATCGTGTCTTGAGTTATCCAGAGTCTGGTTTTAATCAAAAGCTGGACAACTCCCCGTACCTTAATTTCTTTTAAGGTACGAACCATTCTATATCCAATACAGAAACTTTGGCACTTATTTAATTGGAACTAGATTCAATCCATGCAGCTGTCTCCAGTGCATATCAACTTAAATGGAAAGAGGCTAATCAGCATTACTCAACTTAGGAATCCATCCAATTATGAGTAACCTGAAAGAGAAACACGTTTCTCAAAACCATCACTATCATCTGAATACCAGTCACAAGAATCTACATCTTCGATCTCTTTGAAGAATCCCGATACTTGTGACACCTGGTTCTCCACTTTATTCTTATACCCACAACTTCTCAAAACTTAGACCTTGTATTTCTACGAAACACTTGTCTAAATACTAGAGAAATTATAAGTAAACAGAACATAGTATGAGGACCTACCCCTTTGTCCTGATGGACACTGGACAACATACAATACTCTGTATAAGTCCGCTGAGTTGAACAACTCAAAACCTGTGCGTTGTAGGTGGAAAACTGTACCCTGGCGATTTCCTCAAATATCACCAATTACAACGAATTCCGATATAATGAGGATGATCACCTAATTCCCAATATCTTACTCCCACTCATCATCTGTAAAACCATACAGATATGAGAATGAAACCTGGTAAATACATACCCTTGGAGTAAGTGTTTAATCGGGAAAACAGTTTTTCCTTTAACAATGCACTGAAACATGAAAATGTTTCGTAGGGGTATACTGGTATTCATAGCAATGCCTCTTCCATAATCAAATTCATGACTTCAACCGTATATTTTATTGCCGTCTCTCCAAATCCCTTTATTTGTCTTTAGTCGTTACCTTCTGTACACCATCGTTAGGCTAACTGGTTTTCTTCCTTCCCTACCGTTCGGCACCAGCCTATGGTTTGGAAGAAGACTATCCAGTAAGCATAATAGGTGTACCCTCCTAAACCAAGGAGTACTCGCATCTCGAGAGAAGGTGATGATAAAAGACAACTGAATAATACCTTATTCTTTTAAAGGTGAAATAAGAGTGGCGATGAAGTACGCGGTTTTGGTCGTGAATGATATCAGTCGCAATTTACTTTGCCCTCTTTCTAATCCCTTTATTTTGTCTTTACATATTACCTTCTGCACACCCTACTTAGGCTAATTGGTTTTCTTCATTCCCTACCTTTCGGCACCAGCCTATGGTTTGGAATAAGACTATCCAATAGGCGTAATAGGTGTACTCTCCTAAACCAAGGAGCTCTCGCAACCTGAGAGAAGGTGATAATAAAAGACAACTGAATAAACCAATTCTATTTCTCCTGAACCTGGATCCATCCCCGAAGAAGTCCCTTCGAGTTCGTATATAACCATACGATGGATCTATCCAATGTAAGTGGATATCCGTAGTAATACGGGTGTTCTGAGAAATGCAAAGGGTAAAAGAAGGAGTGGCAATGACTTATGCAACTCAGACAATCCAAAAGCCAGTATTTTAAGAAGGTTCGGTCAACCTGGTCACTGAGTCATAGTCTAGGGTCGGTCAAAGGTCGCTGACAAAGAGAGAGAGAAAAGAAACACTCTGCGTGCACTCTAACCTAGATCAGAATGGTCATCATTTTATCTAATCCGGAAACCTCCCACTGTCCTGTCAAATTCTCCTCCAAACCTAAAGAAGAATCAATCGGGATCACCCGAAGAGTAAACCAACTCATCAGTGGGAATCAGGATCCAACTCTCATCGCATGATAACGTGATGGAATGCATCCACGTTACTCATACTCCAGAAGGTATGCGCATACTCGGCAAGTTTCAGTTTCTTTAGAAACTCCTGATATTGTTTTTGCCCCATGCTCTTATAACCTTGGCGTTAGGTCAAAATGTCATAAGTCACATGCCAAGTTCTACCGATCACTATCTTGTTAATTTGAACCCACCCGCACATGCCCTTGGCGTTAGGTCAAAATGGCAGAACGGCTGTCCCAAACCAACTCATCTATCTATGCAACAATTGAATACCCAGCAGCTACCAAACACTATGCCTTGGCGTTAGGTCAAAATACATAGCTTGAATACTACTGAATACCCAAAAGAAGTGACGGAGGGCTACGGCTGGTTTTTGGCGAAAAACCTTTAGCGTAGTGAACTTGATATCGCTGAAGGAACCTGATAGCTTTTTAAAATATAGTGGCGAAAACCTTTTGCTAAAGAGGTCACTCCCGGTAAAGGGATCTCGGCTCTTTCCTCGTGGAATGAGGTGCAGGATATTCCACTGAATACCGCTATGCAAAGCAACATGTAATCGACTATAGTGAAGTTATTACCCTGACGCAAACTTCTGTCCAAGGGGTCGGTCCCGGTGAAGGGATATCGGCCCTTGCCTCGTCGAATGAGGTGCTGGATATTCCACTGAATACCGCTATGCATAACAAAAGAAAACGTCTTTGCAATAACACTTTTTAAATTGTTCCAACAACTGTATACAGGTTTGTTTTAACTTTGCATTGATCAGAATCAACGCAGTCCCATCATTCAATCACACCAGAAAAGAACGAAAATAAAATGTACGTATATGCCATCCGCATTCGTCACTGGGTCCCGTCATCACCCGTTAGGTTACTTAACTAACGACAGAGCGGGGACTGGACTAGCGCGGGTGTAAAACATATACAACATCTAATAGTATATAAACCAATATACAATAATCGCTCCAGGCATGATAGTATGCAACATTACAGAAAAGTAATAAGCATCACAGAACAATACAGATATCTGGGATCCCCGAGTTTCACAGAGCCGCTGCTGAAACCCGACGTTCCCCTGTCGTGTGGATAGCCTGTGCAATGAAACCTAGACCCCTACGGGTGCGGCAAGTTACCCGCCAAAACCTGAAGCGAGGTAGTCCCCACAGCATAGTGAATGGAACACCCGGCACTTCACGGAATCCGGTAAATTGAGCACCCCTCCTTGGGTCAACCTGTACCCCCTACGAGTGCGGCGAATAGTCTGCCAATTCTGAAGTGGGGCCCCTCTGCCTCTCAAAGCCATGAGATGCGGACCCTTTGCTTTCCCGAACCCGGCTATCCGTGCACTCCGTCGCGGGGTAAAACCTAGTACAGTAATGAAAAATAGTACAAAAGGTACATCGAACGCAACCTGGTCGTGCCCCAAAAGAATATTATACAACAGGCAGTGACGGCTGTCCACAAGTTGGACGCTCGCCCCGCAATATCAAATGTACAAATAAACACAAACTGTACTACCATTGCACACTGCTATCCACCACGACAAATCCGCAACATCACAGCACAACACAGAGCATCAACGCGAATGTCACGTTCGCAAACCCGTCTAAAAGAACTATAGCAATCAGACGCGGTTTACCGATCAAATGACATTCCCGGTCGGAGATATAATGTAAGCACTGTAAACTAACGCGTTTAAATTTCGATCGACCAAAGTCCAAATATCAAAAAGTGGGCCCCACGGCTTACTGGTGAACAGTAACAAAACCTGGGCGCAAATGATATATACCAAAAATCACAAAATCCCAAATAAAGCCAACTGAGAAAAATTGGTGCACTGTTCCCTCTGAAGCGCGGCGGTTCCGCGGTCAAACCCTAGGTTTGACCGCGGAAGCGCGGCGCTTTAGTGGGATCACGTGACCGTCTTTTCTCAGATGTCTTAGAAAACCCTGCACTGATTTTTAAGACATGCAGAAATTGATTTTGAGACCATTTAAAATTAACAGAACTGTCGAGCTAGGATTTTGTGTTTTTCGATTTTCAGTCGGATCGATGTTTTAAACGCGTTAGCACAAGTTAGTATAGCAAAATGGTGAGGCTCTGATACCACTGTAAGTCTACGTTAGCGCCCCGGCAGTCTACAGACGCCAAAATGCGGAACAAAACTTTTTAACTGGCGCTATCGTATACTTTAACCCGGATATGCCATTATTGCTAAACTAACAAACTGTAAAGAGTGTAGAAAGATTGTACCGAACGATCCGAGTCCTTCGTTCTTCAACCATCATCCCACGCTCCGTTGCGGCTGCTCCGATCTCGTCGATCTCCGATATCCTCGTCGAGGTGGCACCACATGATCGGTTCTTTAAACGGGCTCCCGCCTCTGACTCGAGGCAACTCGATCGTCAAGTTTGCTAAAAGAGACGACCAAGATTGATGTAAAGAATGAGTAGATGACTTTGTCTCACTTCGTCCAAGTCCGTGGACGATCGGTTAATGAAGTTGCCGTGGAAATCAGGTGATGGAATGAAATGAACTGTAAAATTCCATACACCCCGAATACTATCAGAATCTTTTCTAACCGAAATGAAAACTCAAGTGAGAGTGAGAATGAGGAGAGAGAGAGGGCAAGCCATATATAGCAAGAGGGAGGTGACCGTAGGAGAAGGGGGTGACCTTAAGCAAAAGCTTCTCACTTTTAAAATATCTTAAGCAATCCAAAAGGTTTTAATAACAAAGCATGAATCACTAAAACACCTCATCAAGCATTAATGAACCATTAAATGCAACCAATGAAAACTTAACACCAATTAATCCTAGTCACCTCATCTAGAACCTTCTAGAAGAATCCACACTCATCTCAAGAAAAGATAAACCCGTCTTTAACCAAATGTTAAAAGACGGCTGATAGAAAACTGGAAACTGGAAACTGGCAACTTCCAAAAGTGATCCTGAAACGAATTTCAGGACAACCCCGAAACTGTATAAATATACCCGCATTTGTATTATGACCGAATACAAATGCAACTGAGACAAAGATATTATACCTACTCAATATAATACTCGGATCCGGCTTAAACCAAAGCCGACCAGTATCATCTGCCCGAAAACTGACACGTGCGTAAACGCACGTGCATTTTCCGAACCCTGCCATAAAACCATACGGCCTCTACAACGTTTCGCCCGAACTTGGGAAACTGTCTGTGGGGGACTCTAATGACTCGTCAGCACCCTGGCAGTGGGTTTAACCACAAACCGTCAGCGGCACTAGCTATGCATAACGGCTGCCCATGGACTGACCTCAAGGGTGGCCGAGGAGCGAACTCAAGGGAGACCGATGAGCGAACTCCTCCGAAAACCCTACTGAGCCTAACAGTGACAATGTATATACAGTCCGATCCGTTCGTCAATGAGTATCGCATATCCGCCTAGGGGGCTAGCAACGTCAGACCCCCAATAGCAGTATAAGTCGTGTCGGAGTGAAGCCCAATAACACCCTGAGATACTACTGGAGTACCTACCAGTAAATCTCCTGCCACGGCCGTGGGCTTTGTGTAATGGCTCTCCTAGACACAGCACGATCTCGCCCCCAATACCGGGAGAGACGAATCCCCTGCCGATCCGCTCACGTGCCTCCATATGGCTCGGGACTGTACCCAAAAACTACCTGTTTGCACGACTCCTTTGAGCCGTGGTAGGGTAGAAATCAAAGCACAGTGGGAACTCACACGAGACAAATGACGACCTCAGGTCGATGAACTAACCTGTACACATGTCACCAGGGAACTGCTATCTGACGATAGGTATAGTACTAACTAGCAGATTCCCGGCGAGTCCTGTCCGGTGTACTCATAACCCAATGAGCACCTGTATACATCTTAGGTGATCCAACTGTCACCAGTGGCTTGTGAGACCGGCCACCGCCCCTCGTCGGGGTCTCGACTGTACACACTAGTCTACTCCAGAGTATCGATGCCCTGTCTCGAAACTCCCACGACTAGGGACCACAATTAAGGATATGCATATAAACTACCCAACTCTCGCGTATATGATCGCCATCATACTGTTGGTAGTAAAGCAAGATCCTAAGGGCTCTATCAAAGTGTAACATGCAATCAGTCACCTGAACATGTACACGACTGATAAAGGCAAACCAGATAGCATACTATCATCTCGAGTAAGACTGTCCTACCGTGATAGGTCCTCCGCAATCATTGCAATCACGTACCTGCGATCCAATAATTGACTATGAGGGCACTATCTCCAACATGTAGGGGCTACAGAACCAAAACGAGCAAGTTTGGTGCAGGTATGGCCGCAAATTGCGGCCAATAGGAATAAATTGGCGACCTGGAAATAGAAGTAGGGGTTGGGGTCTTGTGTGGTGGTTCCTGGGTGCCTGCACATCTCACTGTCCAATCAATTTTATTTTAGGATGTCTCGGGTGATAGCAGATTCCCAAATACAATCCCAGAATTGCAGTTTTTCCCGACATCGTCTCATAAATCCGTATTCTGGGTTAAAGCTTCAGGTTAGGGTCCAATATAACATCACACCAAGATTCTAAGGTCACAACAAGTCTTAGTTTCACTTCACAACTCAATTTTTCCTCAAACCCTAACTAGGTTATCCTCAAATCCACAAAAACACGCAATATCGATATGAAACTGTAAGTGCACGGCGGCGCCCCGGCCGTCAATCCGACGCCGGAATGCGGAAGCGGTGATTTACTTTAACTTTTCAAACCGGCACCACCGCGCACTATAAAACCCGGATCGGGCCATTAATCTAGTCCTAGCTATCTAGAGAGGGGGTAGAGAGATATACCGAGTGATCCGTATCCTTCGGTCTTCTTGTCGTCGTCCCGATCTCCCCGCGGAATCTCCGGTCGGGAACTGTTGGTTGGTAGTATACCTATCGTCAGGTAACAGTTCCCAGGTGGCAGGAGTACAGCTTAGTCCGTCGACTTGACACTGCTACTTCGCCTCGAGTGTGTTCCCTCTGTACTTTGATTACTACCCAACCACGGCTCAAAGGAGTCGTGCAAACAGGTAGCAGTTGGGTGCAGTCCCGAAGCACTTGGAGGCAGTAGCGGTTAGATAGGATTCGTCTCTCCCGGTATTGGGGGTTGATATCGCGCTGTGTCTAGGAGAGACATTACACAAAGTCCCTGGCCAGGGCAAGCGAGAATTACTGGTAGTGTTTCCAGTAGTTTCTCAGGGTGTTCTGGGCTACACTCGGGCACGACTTGTACCGCTATTAGGGGTCTGACGTTTACCGGCCCCTAGGCCCGACATGCGATACTCATAGACGAACAAACCGGACTGTACGAAGATTGTCACATTCAGGCTCAGTAGGAGTTCGGATGGGTTTACCTCATCGGCCTTCTTATCGACATCTACCTGGTGACCGTTACGTACAGCTAGTGCCGCTTGCGGTCTGCGGTTAAACCCACTGCCAGCGTAATGTTAAGTCTTTAGAGTCCCACACAGAGAGTTTCCCTGCACTGGGCAAAAGGTGTAGAGGCCGTATGGTTTTATGACAAGGCTACGATCACTTTCGTGCACTTGTGCGCGTATGATGTTCGGACAGACGATACTAGTAGGCTTTGGTTTAAGCCAGATCCTAGTATTGTACAGATGGATTACTTTTGTCTTCTGTGCATTCGCATTCTACGGAATGCAGATGCGGGTGTGTATGCACGGTTGTGAGGAGCGAAGAAGGAGGTGCCTCATTGGGGTTTTGACCGTTGATTAGATCAAAACCATTATGAGGTGAGGAAATTATTTACTAATGTTTTCTAATAATAATTGTGTTATGGCTAATTGCATTGACCATTTGACCATGTTGACCATTTGACCTAGTTGGCCATGGTTGACTTGGACATTTCTTGAGAGCACTAGATCCTTCTTATTCTTTTGGATTTATTTTTGAGATGATAAGGGTCAAATCAAGTAGCTATCACACTTTATCATGATAAGAGATTAGTAAATGGTTTTTCTTATGCATCATTATCTTTTGCTCATTCTCTCTCATCCAAAAGAGAGCTCCCATGGTTCCTCCTTCTTTCTCCTCTCTAGATTTTTCTATAGCTATCATGTGTTGAGAAAAATAGAAACTAAATAGACAAACAAATCCATCTTCTTCTTCTACACCACCTAGGACATCAAGAATAGCAAACTTGTTGCCCTAGTTATCTCGGCTTGAGGTGGAGCTCGGACTACAGACTCTCGGGTGGATCGTCTTCGACTTTAGGAAGCCGCGGAGGTGACCAAGATCCGGACCGATCCTCGGAGCTTGCACGGACGAGGAGGACAGCGGAGAGAAGACCCGAAGGACTTGTTGCATGAGGTATAATCTTCTAAGCATAGTAGATAGAACCTCTAGCTGTTTGTTAGAAATGGTTTGGCAAAGATCCTCAAGTTTTAGTCTATGTTACCTTGTGATAAAAATTTGTTTTTTACCTATTCCGCCTCCCCGTAAGTACCGGGGTGGGTAACGTAGACTTACAGTGTCGGGCCGGAAGCGGGCCCTGGTTCTGGAGGACCCGGTCTCGGAGGAGGAGATCGGCTCTCCCTCGGAGCCGCTCAAGAGGAGCCCCCAGAGACCTTCCCGGGGTCGGTCCTCGCCGATCGTGGTGGAGGAAGGGGGCTTCTGGTTCGCGGTGCCATCGGGGCTGTCCGTTGCGGATAGCCTTCTGCATGAGATAGAGGCCTCGGCCAGGGGTAGAGTTCCCGGGGGGACCTTCAGGGCTCAGCTGGCGTCCATCACCCAGGAGTCCGTGCAGGTAAGTGTTTGGTTCATTGTGAGATTCGGTGCCTCCTTCGTCTTTCTGATCTCTTTCGTATCTCCCAGGTTCTCCAGCACGTTGCCCTCGCCTTGCGTATGGAAGCCGAGGTGGTAGCCCCGGTGCTGGAGGCTGTGGGCCAGCTCGCCTCGCTGGAAGAGAGCTCCAGGCGGGAGCTGGAGGCGGTGACAGAGAGGGTTGCCGCCTTGGAAGGCGAGGTGGAGGCCGGGAAATGGGAGGTAACCCGGTACCACGAGGCTGCCGTGACTGCCGAGGCCAAGCTCGGGGATGCTCAGGTGCTTGCCGGCAATCTGAAGAGGACGGTGAAAACCCTCCGGAAGGAGCTTGGGGCGGCGGTCGAGGCGGCCAAGTTGGACGAACTGAAGGCGGTGGAGATCTATAAGAAGTCGAAGGACTTCTATGATGACCTGGCCATGGCTACGACCCGCATCTAGCACGAGGCCCTCGATGCCGTTAAAGCCCGGATGCCGGAGTTTGCCGACGGAGATCTCCGGGCCGAGTTCCCCCTCGCGGACGCCGTTGGGCAGGAGGAAGAGGTTCCTGACGTGGAAACCGCCGAGGACCCCACGCGTCACGTGGTGGATGTCGAGGACCCCGAGGTCGCACCTGGCCCCGAGGTCTAGAGCCCCCGTCTTCTTCCTTTTATTTCTTTGTTTTTGGAATTTTGTAAGGCTGGGGAGCCCAAAAAATACCCTTTGTAAAGCCTTTGTCTTTGGTAGTAATAAAATTTTCTTTGGTTTCATCGAATCGCGCTCTATCATCTGTTTGTGAAGAATGCTCGTAAGATATCTCTGCTTGCACCGTTGTGTTTTCATGTTAGGTTGGCCATCTGTCTAGTGATCGTCCGTCGAGTTGATTTCGATCACTTGCCGATGAGCATGCCAAGCACTGCCGAGGAGGTATCCCTGTGGGCCCCGAAGTCGAGGGGAGATCGTTTATACCTGGATAGACTTGATGCCCCTCACTGGGGTCTCGGATCCTCTGCGGGTGACGGGCAGAGCGCTGTTCGCCGTATTTGTGCCGAGCGTGAGTGAGAGGCTGCTCGGTGGCCCCATGGGGGTGACATCTTTTGACTTCTGGCAATGCGAGCATCGACCACCAGCCGGAGATGACCGAGCAGGGTAGCCGCTCGGTTGCCTCTTGCGAGGGCTTTGATCCTTCAAGACGGGGACCGAGCGGGGTTACCGCCTAGTGTCTCTTGGCGAGGACTTTGATCCCTGTTGGTTGTGGTAGGAAGCTACCAGCCGGGGATAGCCGAGCAAGGACTCGACTGACTCTGGGAGGATTTAGGTCCTAAGCGCGGGAGGGGCTATAGGAAGCCTGCCAGGACCCTTGGCCGGGCAGAGTTTCTGCCCGGTGCCTCTTGGCGAGGGCTTTTATCCTGACGGATAGCCGAGCGAGGGATCCTCAGGCTCGACTGCCTCTTGGAGGGCTTTCTGATCCCTGGCGTTGCGGTAGGGAGGCTACCCGCCAGAGACGACCGAGCATGGTAGCTGCTCGGTTGCCTCTTGCGAGGGCTTTGATCCTTAGCGTTGGAGGGGTTGTAAGAAGCCCACTAAGGATGACCGGGCAGTGAAGCTGCGCGGTTGCCTCTTGGCGAGGGCTTTGATATCTGGCGTCGTGGGTAGGCAACTACCAGCATGGGATGAATGAGCAGGGTAGCCGCTCGGGTGGCTCTTGTGAGGGCTTTGATCCCTGGCGTCGCGGGTAGGGAGCTACCAGCCGGAGATGACCGAGCAGGGTATCCGCTCGTTTTCCTTTTGCGAGGGCTTTGATCCTTCAGGACGGGGACCAAGCGGGGTTACCGCTCAGTGCCTCTTGGCGAGGACTTTGATCCCTGTCGGTTGTGGTAGGAAGTTACCAGCTGGGGATAGCCGAGTAAGGACTCGACTACCTCTAGGAGGACTTTGGTCCTTGGCGCGGGAGGGGCTGTAAGAAGCCTACCAAGGACCCTTGGCCGGGCAGGGTTACTGCCCGGTGCCTCTTGGTGAGGGATTTTGTCCTGAAGAATAGCTGAGTGAGGGATCCTCGGGCTCGACTGCCTCTGGGAGGGCTTTTCTGATCCCTGGCGTCGTGATAGTGAAGCTACCCGCCAGGGATAGTCGAGCAGGAAAGCTGCTGAGCTACCTCTAGGGAGGACTTTCTGGTCCCTGGCATTGCGGTAGGGAAGCTACCCGCCAGGGATAGCCGAGCAGGGTAGCTGCTCGGCTGATTCTTCATCAGGTTTCGCCCGACCATCCAGTCGCAGGTACGGGGAATAGGAACGGTCGCGGCGATCGCTGTGCGCAGCATGCGCATTGAATGTGGGGGGAGGCGAAGCGTCAGGGTCGCGTCGTTTCGACTCCGCCAGGGAAGGCTCGTTGATCGCCGCGTGGCAGCGAATTTTTAGGCAAAGGAGGGCGACTGTTGAGTTCTGTTAGGGCGCAGTGGGCTATATAAGGCTGAAGGAGCACTGGTCCTTCTTTTATTCATAAACAGATCGTTGAGGATGCAAGACTTCCCCTTTACTATCCTCGATATCATCCATTCGGAAGACGTATACCTCTATGACCAGAACTGCACCGAGGACACGGTGTAGTTGGTCCACGGGAGCATTGAAGACCTGTCACGCTCCACCCCTAATAAAGAGAGTATTGTCCGCTTTGGCCGAAACCGCACGGTTTTTCCCTTTAGAGCGAACCGGACCCGACCAGGGGCCCCACTTCCTAGGATGTCACCCATCCAAGACTTTCCTGGCCCGAGCACGCTTAACTACGGAGTTCTTAAGCTCCTGTAGTTCCGGTTCACTTAAAAGGCGCCTCTGTATTGAAGAGTGATATCATTTCATTTATAATACAGATCTGTCCCCTTTCGGAATGCATTCCGAAGATTCCCCATTATTCTACAGTGGGTCCCACAGACTCAAGAGGTGGCCCCCACGGATTCAAGAGGTGGCCCCCGCCCACTTAACACGACACTTGGCGTGGCACTTTGTTCCGTGTGGCACTTTGCTCCGTGAGCAAGAACCGGGTCCCGACATTCTCCCCACCTTTGAACAATGGTTCGTCCTCGAACCACAGACCTACTATTGAGGAACCGGCTCTGATACCATTCTGTCACGCTCCACCCCCAATACAGAGAGTATTGTCCGCTTTGGCCGAAACCGCACGGTTTTTCCCTTTAGAGCGAACCGGACCCGACCAGGGGCCACTTCCCAGGAGGTCACCCATCCCAAGACTTCCCTGGCCCGAGCACGCTTAACTACGGAGTTCTTAAGCTCCTGTAGTTCCGGTTCACTTAAAAGGCGCCTCTGTATTGAAGAGTGATATCATTCCATTTATAGTACAGATCTGTCCCCTTTCGGAATGCATTCCGAAGATTCCCCATTGTTCTACAGTGGGTCCCACGGACTTAAGAGGTGGCCCCCACGGATTCAAGAGGTGGCCCCCGCCCACTTAACACGGCACTTGGCGTGGCACTTTGTTCCGTGAGCAAGAACCGGGTCCCGACAAGACCACTTCGGCGGGCTGCTCCCCTGACGCTCCTCCCTGCTGCAGCTGCTAATGTACTCCATCTGGAGGGCGTCACTGGGGCTTTACAACCCCCTGTCTGAGCAGCTCTACGACGAGGCTGTGGGAAAGCTGCGGTCTCTGAGGCGCTTCGGCCTGATCTCCGCGAACCGGCTGGCTCGCTCAGAGGCGCTCGTCCGCGAGTGCTACGAGCTGAGGCTCGGGATCAACGTGCGGGAGGGGGGAGGACCGGGGGTAGAGGTTGGACTTCACGAGGCCTCGGCTGGCGGAGATCTTTACCAAGTATCACGAGAAGTGCTCCCTGCACCCCCTTCCCCCACTGTTGTAATTTCATTTTCCTTTTTGCGTGTATGGCTGAGGAGCCCATAATACCTTTTGAATAAACAAGGTTTTTCCTTCTTTTTCACAATGTTCTATTGATCTTTATTAAATTAACAACAGACCCTAGGAAGAGTTTACATTGCCTTAAAAGAAAAGTACATACTAGTAGATGACCTTATTGGCTCGGCCCGAGCTCCCAGGAAGACTGTTGGCCTCCGTGCTTGGCACGGGGTACGGGGCTCCCTGAGTTCCGTGCTGGCCGTCCGCCGAAACGAGCATGATCTGACCGTTGGTCAGGTCAGCGGGAGGGCGATGCTGCTCCTGCCCGCGGTCGGCCTGCCGTTTGTCCCTCAATTATGCGGCGAGGTGTCCCGATCGGATGAGCTCTTCGATGTAGTCCCTGAGTTGCTTGCAATCCTCCGTAGCGTGGCCCAGTGTCCGGTGGAAAGTGCAGTAAGGGCCCCCGGTTCGCTTCGCGGCCTGACGCGGGATCGGAGGGAACTTGAAGAACCCCTCGTTCTGGGCCTCCTCTAGCAATACTGCGAGGGAGACGTTGAGTGGGGTATACTCCTGGAACTTCGGGTGATAGGGCTGCTGACGCTCCGGCCTCTCCTCCCGAGCCCTCTTCTTCTAGTCGGATCGTTCTGCTCGGGGGAGGTTCGCGTTCACCTCGGATTCCAGCTAAACCTCGCGCTCGGTCCACTCCTTGACCTCGGCCATGGTCTTAGGTTGTGCCAACGCAAAGGAGCATAACCACTCCTTGTGGCTCATACCAGATCTGAGCGCCCTGATGACGGTCTCGTCCCGGTGCTTGGGGACCTCGAGAAGGGCGTTGTAGAAGCGGGTGATGTAGGCCTTGAATGTCTCCTTGTCCCCACTCTTAACCGTGAAGAGGTAGTCGACCGTGCTCTTCTGCCGACGGTTCCCAACGAAGTGGCCGAGGAACTGAGTAGCCAACTCGTCGAAAGTCGAGATTGAGCGGGGCTCGAGCCCCCGGAACCCGTCCCGACCTGCGCGGATGAGGGTGGCCGGGAAGGCCCTGCACTGGCGGCGTCGAAGTGGTCCTGGAAGCTCATCCCCGTGGTGAAAGCGTCTAAATGGTCCTTCGGGTCGGTTTTCCCGTCGAACAGAGAGACCTTTGGGGGCTTGTTACGCGAGGAGACGTGGACGGCGAGCAATTCCTCGGTGAACGGCTTTGTGAGCGAATCGGAGGCGTACTTAGCCCCATCGCTCGAGAGGTGAGCCTCCCAGCGCATGCCCTCAATCTTCTTCTCGAGGGCGTCGAGTCGACCGTGGTATCCCGAGGAATCGGCGCCTTAGGATCCCTGGCCTCCTCTGCGGGTGACCTGCGTCTGGGAGCGGCCCCGGTTCCTCTCGATGAGGTGCCTCAGATCCCTGGGCAAGGTGGCTCTCGAGCCGCCGAGGTGAACCCCTTCTGTGCGGCCCCGCGCGAGGGAGGTTGTCGGGACCCGGTTCTTGCCCACGGAGCAAAGTGCCACACGGAACAAAGTGCTATGCCAAGTGTCATGTTAAGTGGGCGGGGCCCACCTCTTGAATCCGTGGGGGCTGATTGATCCTAAAATTCAAGACTGTGTAGTGTGTATCAAATCAAATTGTCCCCGACAACGGCGCCATTTGATTGATCATTTCTTTGTGTGTCATTTTAGAAAATGAATAGAATCACAATCAAAGAATTATATTTGACCGCAATCAACTACGGTGTCGGATGTAGATTGT
Source organism: Agapanthus africanus (assembly GCA_030015575.1). Lineage (NCBI taxonomy): Eukaryota > Viridiplantae > Streptophyta > Magnoliopsida > Asparagales > Amaryllidaceae > Agapanthus > Agapanthus africanus. The sequence goes on along the minus strand of JASDDO010000014.1, from coordinate 480,168,067 downwards.
AAGTGAGTACGGATCGCCCACAGGGATTGTGCGATTCGTTTTTATATTTGCTTTGTTTGAATCGAAAAGTTAATTGAAAAGAAAAGAAAACATGATTCAAGAATTTATCAATTGATTCAAGTGTCACGAGTTTAATCAAGAATCAAGAAACTGATAAACAATCAAGAATTGGGTTTCGATAATATTTCCAAACAAAATGTCAAGAATCTAAATGAGGCTCGTAGGAATCGATCGGATCTATAGATGTGATGTAACCTCAAGATTTCGTGTTCTTGTCCTTCGAAGGATTGATACTAGATCGATGATGATCGACGAGAGTTAGGGCTTTCTTGTTTGAAACTAGGGTTTCATCGTTTAACCCATGTTCTTTCATTGATTTCATTCACATTCTAGCCTCTAGCAATTTCAAGAAACGATCGTAACTCCCCAATTTCGAGCGATATCAATCAAGAAAGCATCGCAACGAAATGGGTCGTCGGTTCTTGAATTTGCTAGGGTTTACAAAACTCGTAGGAATCAAGAATCGATTTAAGATATATTACATCATCATTCTATTGATCGTCTCGACTACTCGACGAGCGGAGTATTACTCAAACATCACAACAAGAATTATAACTAGAAATTTAGATTGACTCATGATGCAAGAATTTAAAGAAAACAAGATAAAAGAATTTCACTTTTTATTTATATCAACAATTTGATTACAGTCGCTCAAGAACTACAAGAGGAAGAATTAAATTGTCGACTTGGCTTCGCTAGGCTCCGTGAGTCGTGAATCGGCTTGGACCACTTGCTCCGTTGAAGACCGGCTCGGCTCCTAAAAGGTTGCAAGGCTTCTTGCTTGAATAGGTACTCGGGATCTTGGCTTTTGAATGGAATTAGGGTTAGGGTTTCACACAAATCCTCTCACTAGACTTGTGGAAGAAGAAGATGAAGAGAGATAGAATGGCTCTCAAAATGAACTAGAATTGGGTTGATTCCAAGATAAATTTACAAGTGAGCCTAGGGTCTTATTTATAGAGCACCCAAACCCTAAACCTTTGAGTTCCCTCCAAAAGTTTGTTGAAAGACTTCTAGAAAGAGTTTGTTAGGCTTAGCTTAGGGTTTAAGCTAGGGTTTAGGTAGAAGTTTCTAGAATACAAGGCTAGTTTAGTGTTGGAACAAGGGTTTGCTGATCTGGCAGAAGTCTCTGGAGTCTTCTGGAAATTGTTGTGTCTTGCTGAAGTGTAGGCCCTGAGAGAAGCATTTTGTACCAAATTTGGGAGGCTAAACTCTTGAACCCACCGCGGATCCGCGGCGCAAGCAGGCTCCTGCCGCGGATCCGCGGCTCTTTGTGGGGCTTGGGCCTTGGGTTTTCTGGTGTGGTCTTGGAATGCCATTTGGGCCTTTATCTGATATGTTGATTTTTGTTTGTCCCTTTGGATTGATACCAGAACTGAAATCATTGAGTTGGCGTCATGTTTGATCGGTACCATGTAAGTTTTTGGCTTTACTTCTGGATTTTCCTGCACAGATCTCAAAACAAGTGTTGCGCAAATGTAGGGATGATGCGATGCCATGAAATGTAGTCAATTTCCTTTATAGTGTCGGTTTTAGAGTCTAATACATGTAATCTGATATTTTGCGACAGTTTTGCTAATATGTAAAATATGAATGCCGAACACTTCTATATGGATGCAAATGATGAGGAAATTACCGGCTAAAATATACAATATTTTCGACTAATCAAATTCCTCCAAACTTAATTTCGATCGTCTCGAGCGAACTGTTTTATTAAAAAGAGAAGGAGAAAATAAAGAAAAAGAAAGAGTAACTAGCACACTTTCGTAGGCAACACGATTGCACTGAGCACGTGCAACAAGCCTTTAAACCTCTAGGTGTTCCTAGTAGGAGGAGTGTTGTCTCCTGAGGGTTTTCAGCGGATCGCACCCACAAAATCCAATAATAAAAGGAAGATCATGAATATTACATTTAAAGAAAAGAATTGTAAAAGAAAGACTTTGAAAATTAGGGTTTCCAACTAAGCTAGCTTTTCGGTTGTCATGAGCCCTATCTTAATGGTCATGAAAAGATGTCAGAAATCACGTCCTCCCTCAATAAAACATCATCTTATTCTTCATTCCTATCTGTTTTCCAAACATCGATCATATAACCCTGCGTGTGTGTAAAGGACATCCCTACACCTGGAGAATTCAATTCAAGCTATCATACTCTTGCCCATCAGCCTCAGTACTTTTTAATTAATGAATATTTAGACGAGATTGCTCACACACTTTCATGCGACCGTTAATACTTCTTGAGGTACTAACCGACCGATTACTCATGTGCTTGCTTACTTGGTGTATTTTCCTCGTCTTGCACCACCTTAAGCATAGCAGTGACTCCCAGACCAGTTGGCCTTAGGGCACTAGGTGAAGAAGCACCCTCGCTATATATTTTTTATTGCCCTCGGTGATAACAAAACCAGTGTCTATTTTTCTCACCACTTTATATTTTCTTTATTCATTTTTTTTATTTCCTTCATACTTTTGGCTTTAAGACAAGAGCATTTCAAGGTATCCTCTACTATCCCAGGCTTCAAAACGTGTGTAAGTGCGAATAGCAGGGTATCAACGTTCAAAATGTTTGGCTTCCAGAATAGAAACTATTTTTCAGACTTATTTTTATTCTCAGATTAGTGACGTCCTTCATCTTACTAACCCTTGGGACAACGGCTCATAACTACTTATTACTAGTTCATATAAGAAAACTTCTAATTTTCTTAGTTTTCTAAAAATTTTCTAATCTCATGGATGTAATTTTTCACTATCTAAACTTTCATTATCATATTTATATACAAAAAAATATAAATATTAAAATTATTTTTATACTTGAAAATTTTATTTTATTTTTAAATTTTTATGGGTTTTGAAAATTTTTCAATTTTTATAGATTTTTAAAAGAAACGTTTTGTGCTTATGCAAATGATATGCAAATGATGTAAAAATAAGCACAAACCTCCCCCAAACTTGTTTTCAACAGTGTCCTCACTGTTGCCAACAGCTATATCTACAAACCTGTAAGTCTGGGAGGAATTATTAGTGGGGGCAAAATATATAAGTGAAGAACTTCCCCCAAACTTATTCTTTTCACTCACCTCCATTCAAAAGATGATGCAGTGATATACTGGATATGAAGGTGAGACGGAGGAATTTTAATCCAAATAAACTGGCTCTTGTAAGAACAAGAGCTCCTCCGTGGGGTCAGTGGAAAAATACGGCTTTAGTCTATGTCCATTTACTTTGAAAAAGGTGCCGTTTTTAACATTTTCTACTTCTACTGCCCCGTGCGGGTATACGGACCGCACAACAAAAGGTCCCTTCCATCGAGATCGGAGCTTACCCGCATGAAGGTGTAATCTTGAATCATAAAGAAGGACTTGTTGACCAGGTGAAAATGTTTTCCTCAAAATGTTTTTATCGTGAAAAATCTTAGTCCTATTCTTTGTGATTACAGCGTTATCATAAGCTTCATCGTGGAGTTCGCTTAGCTCATTAAGTTGCAGCTTCCGAAAGTTGCAAGCAAGGTTTAAATCAAAATTTATCTCTTTAATAGCCCACAATGCTTTATGTTCTATCTCGACGGGTAAATGACATGCTTTTCCAAACACTATCCTATATGGAGACATCCCTGGGTCGGTCTTATATGCAGTTCGGAATGCCCAAAGAGCATCCGTCAGTTTGGTCGACCAGTCTTTTCTATTTTTAGCAACAGTTTTCTCCAGGATAAGTTTGATTTGTCTGTTTGAGATTTCAGCATGCCCGCTTGTTTGGGGGTGATAGGGTGTAGAAAGTCGGTGGTTGATTGAGTATTTCCGCATCAGAGTCTCGAAAGACCTGTTGCAGAAGTGTGTCCCATTATCGCTAATAATACCGCGTGGGTGTCCAAATCGCGAAAAGATATTCTCTTTCAAGAACTTAATGACAACTTTTTTGTCATTAGTGCGACATGGAATGGCTTCTACCCACTTTGAGACATAATCAACCGCCAGCAGTATGTACAAATTCCCAAAGGAGTTGGGAAAAGGACCCATAAAATCAATGCCCCAAACATCGAATATTTCAACAACCAAAATGGGTTGCTGAGGCATTTCATTCCTCTGGGAGATTCTACCGGTATACTGACATTGTGTACAGGTTTTGCAATGCTCAAATGCGTCCTTGAATAAGGTCGGCCAATAAAATCCACATTGCAAAACCTTTTCCGCTGTCTTTCTAGGACCAAAGTGACCTCCACAGGCCTGATCATGACAAAAAGAAAGAACACTCTTGAACTCTTCATTCGGGACACACCGGCGAATGATCTGATCAGGACAATATTTAAACAAATAGGGCTCGTCCCAGTAATAGTGTTTTACTTGGGATAGAAAACGGTATTTGTCCTGTTTTGACCAATCGCTGGGTATCAGTCCCGTGGCATGATAATTCACAATATCCCTGAACCATGGTTCATTGGATACGCTCAAGAGTTGCTCGTCAGGAAACGAGTCATTGATCGGCAGGGTCACAGGGGCAGAAATGATGTGTGAAAGATGATCGGCTACTACGTTTTCACATCCTTTCTTATCTTTGATAACAAGATCAAATTCTTGTAACAGTAGGATCCAACGTATTAGTCGACCTTTTGCATCTTTCTTCGCTAGAAGATGTTTTAAAGCGGAATGGTCAGTATACACAACTATAGGTGAGCCAATTAAGTAAGGCCTGAATTTTTCTAATGCAAATACAACCGCTAAAAGTTCTTTTTCTGTGGTTGTATAATTGATTTGCGCATCATTCAGGGTCTTACTTGCATAGTAAATCACGTGTGGCATCTTTTCGATGTGCTGTCCTAAGACTGCACCTACTGCAAAATCAGATGCATCACACATCAGCTCAAAGGGGTAATCCCAGTTTGGTGATGATAAAACGGGGGCTGAAGTGAGTGAGTGTTTAAGTGAGTCGAAAGCTGTCTCGCAATCCGAGTCAAAATGGAAGGTCGTATCCTTGGCCAGGAGAAGAGTTAAAGGTCTAGCAATTTTGCTAAAGTCCTTAATGAATCTCCTATAAAAGCCTGCGTGGCCAAGGAAATAGCGAATATCTTTGACGCTTTTGGGATGAGGGAGGTTTTGAATGACATCTATTTTGGCTCTGTCAACCTCAATGCCTTTCTGTGAAATGACATGTCCAAGAACAATTCCTTCTTGGACCATAAAATGGCATTTTTCCCAGTTCAAAGTCAAGTTCTTCTCTTTGCAACGAGTAAGAACAGCGTCAAGATTCGCTAGGTAATCGGAAAAAGAGTCTCCAAAAATCGAGAAGTCGTCCATAAAGATCTCCAGGAAATTCTCTACCATATCAGAGAATATCCCCATCATACACCGCTGAAAGGTAGCAGGAGCATTGCATAACCCAAATGGCATGCGACTGTAAGCAAAGGTACCAAAAGGACAAGTAAAAGTGGTTTTATCTTGATCCTTTTTGGCGATAGGGACCTGATTATAGCCTGAGTATCCGTCCATAAAACAATAATACTCTCGTCCCGCTAAGCGTTCCAGCATCTGATCAATGAATGGTAGAGGAAAATGGTCTTTCCTCGTGGCAGCATTGAGTTTTCTATAATCGATACATACACGCCACCCAGTTTGGGTGCGTGTCTGAATCAACTCATTCGCCTCATTGGTTATAACTGTGATGCCGGATTTCTTAGGAACGACATGTATAGGACTCACCCATTGGCTATCGGAGATGGGGTATATAATACCATTATCTAAGCATTTGACGATCTCTTTCATGACCGCTTCCTTCATGACGGGATTCAACCGTCTCTGTGGTTCTCGGGTTGGTCTGGCATCATCCATCACATGTATATGATGTTCAACTATCAAGGGACTAATCCCTTTGATGTCCGCCATACTCCAACCAAACGCCTCTTTGTTAGATCTCAATACCGATAAAAGTGCATTCTCTTGCTCTAATGCTAGAGAAGCGAAAATTATAACCGGTAAAGACTCCTTCTCACCTAAATAAGCATATTTAAGATGAGAGGGTAAAATTTTGAGATCTAATTCGGGCGGAGAAATGATAGAAGGAGGGATCATTGAGTGATTTTTGGATTTACAAAGAAGCTCAGAGCCTGTGAAAGATACAGAATCGGGTGGAGAAAAGTCAGAAGTGCAGGACTCAAGTGTAGGTAAAGTGTCCTCACTAAGATCTTGTGTAAAGTCAAACAGAGATGTGGTAATGTCATCGAGATCAGTAAAGCAAAGTTCCTCAGCTCCACAACTATCGGGAGCGATCTCATGGACAGAGCACACATCTAAAATATGAGCAGAGGGTTCTGATGGCTGACTTCCAACTTTGTAGATATTTAGTTCAATGGTCATATTTCCAAATGATAAGTTCATTGAACCGTTTCTACAGTTTATAACAGCGTTGGAAGTGGCAAGGAAAGGACGACCTAAAATCACCGGAATTTGACCCCGGGGGTTTGCTACAGGATGTGTGTCGAGTACAATGAAGTCTACAGGGAAAATAAATTCCCCGACCTTTATCAACACATCCTCTAGTTCACCCCTTGGTTTGGTGATAGATCGGTCTGCCATCTGGAGAGTGCAGTGAGCAGGTTTCAGCTCTCCAATCCCTAGTTGCTCATAGACAGAATAAGGGAGTAGGTTAACACTTGCGCCAAGGTCTAAAAGAGCATGATTTATGTTTTTACCCCCAATAGAAATCGATATTGTAGGACATCCTGGGTCCTTTCGTTTCTTTGGTAGCTGGGGAATAAAAGCAGTGCTGATATTATTAGACATAAAGACCTTTTTCGGCACTTGAGTCTTCCTCTTCCTAGTGCACAAGTCCTTAAGAATTTTCGCATAAGCGGGGACTTGTTGAATCGCATCTAGGAGAGGGATATTGATGTTAACCTGTTTGAACATTTCTATAATTTTCTCCATATGAGGACTCGTTCTATTACCCCTTAACCGATTCGGGTAAGGAGCTTTCGCAATAAGCGCAGGGTCCATCATAGGAGAAGGAAGAGGGGGTAGACGAGGTCCCAAAAGAAGTGTGGGGACCGTCTGTGGAGAACTATAAGGGTTGGGAGAAGGTGTCGAGCCTAATGAGAAATGGAGAATAGGCTCTCGAAAAGGTGGTGTGGTAGAAGAAGAAGGATCAGAAGGAGAACTGTGTGTGTGTGGAAAGATCTCAGCCGGGGTGTTGATATGATTTTCAGTATCATCAATACCTTCCCCGACATGATTGTTCAACACTTTTCCCGATCTCAACGTTGTGATGGCATTTACATTGTAATGCCCAGGATTCTGTAGGGGTTGAGAGGGAAGTTTCCCTTTTTCTCTCGCACTCATTTCGGCTTTTAGGCGTTTGATTTCAGCTTCCATCGATCTGATACTCTCAGCTTGGGACGCTGAGTTTTTCTTTATCTCACTGACGGAAGATCTAAACTCAGTCGAAACCTCTATGAAATTTGATAAAAGTGATTTCATGGTTTGAGTGAATTGAGAGAATTCGTCAGAACAGGACAACTGCATAGGATTAGACTGTGCAGGAGTGTTGCCCTGGTTTTGGAAATTTTGTGACTGATAGGGGTGCTGAGTGAGTTGAAGGGGTTGTTGTTGTGGTGGAGGAAGAGCCCTTTGAAAATTATTCGTGTTTGGAACCGTGTTTTGAGATTGGTTTTGGTTCCAAGCGAAATTCGGGTGATTCCTCCAACCCTGATTGTACGTGGAAGAATATGGATCGTTTCGAGGTCTTTGAAATGCAGCATTAGAATGCTCGTGACCTTGAAACGCAGAGTTTAATGGACATTCTTCCGTTAAATGAGACGGATCAAAACAGCACCCACAAACAGTTTTGGGGAGCGACATTGGGTTTGGGGAGCGACATTGGGTTTAGGGAGGCTGCAGAAAATTTGTGTTCCATAGCGTCGAGCTTCTTTTGCATTGCTGCCATCTCAGCTCGAACACCTATGGACACATCTATTTGGTGTACGCCACCCCTATTCAATGGTTAGGTTCCACTCTCCCACTGTAGTGATTTTTCAGCGAACTCTTCTAAATACTTCCAAGCTTCCCCATCATCCTTAGTCATAAAAGTACCTTGACACATGTTTTCAAGGCTCTGTTTAGTGTTTGAGTTAATGCCCTCATAAATGATTCGGCAAAGCTCCCATCTCGGGATGCCGTGATGAGGACACTGAACCAAAAGATCCTTGAAACGTTCAAAGCATTTTGAAAATGGTTCGGTAGGGAGCTGGGCAAATTGATTCAGTTCGCTACGGATTCGAGCTGTCTTTTGGATTGGGTAAAATTTCTTAAGGAATGCAGCGACAAATTCTTCCCAATTCATAATAGAGTGTGCGGTAGTGTTATATAGCCACTTCTCGGCTATATCGCACAAGGTAAATGGAAGAAGTCGTAGACGCGTCGCATCCACTGAAAGTTGTGACGTACCCATCATTGCACATACGTTTTCAAATTTGGTAATGAAAACGTAAGCATCCTCAGTCTCGAGTCCGTGGAATTTGGGTAAAAGATTGATATACTGGGGCTTAATCTCAAAGTCATCCCCATTGGCTGGTGGTGTGGATAAGCAGGTCGAAAGAGGACCTCTAAGTGGATAGCATCTCTCCTGGAGAGAGATGCGGGGTGGATTCTGCGCACCAACGGATGGCGGCAGATTAGGGTTAAAGAAGTTTGATGGATTCGGATCCATCGGTGTGGGTGTGGTAGTAGGTAAAGGAAAGGTAAATGGAGAAATATCGACTTCGGAGTCGATAAAGGGTACGCGGACTAAACGGGCACTAGAATCCCGTGTCCAGCCTATCTTGTACTAAAAAGGGTTAGTACAAGTGGCAGCGTTGGCTTATAATTAGGGGTAAATGAATGCGGTGTTTGTTTTGAAAAGTAGACGGATTTTTTGAAAAAATGATGCGACACAACAAATGCAGCACACAAACCCTAGAATCTAGTGGTCACCTAGGTCCGGCTCTAGACCGCTCTTAACTGCCAAAAGACAAGTCGCAGGATAGAATCCTCCACTGCCTCTTTGTTCCCCTGTGGCCAGGTAAATGCCAGGTAAGTGGGAAGGTACTCCACTACGTAAGTAGTGGGCCTAATTAATAACCACTAGCTTTTGACACACTTTCCTAGGCACCACAAGAAAACGCGGATAAGCAATGAATTACCCACGGCCTTCTTCTGTCCTAATTGAGCGCGACAGTCCTTAGAGTCATCTCTAGATTTCTTTTAGTTAATGTGGGTCAATGCGGATGCAAGTTTGTGGTTTTCGGGGCCTAGGAAGGGTAATGAAATCCCCACCTAATTTGGATTTGGCCGTGCCCCTTAATATCCGTATTTATAATGCAAACAACCAAGAAACATAATACGCACAAATTTAATTTTGCAATTTGCGAGCTGCGATTATTTGCAAAGAATCCTGCAGAAAATTGTCAGTTGGAGCTAAAAAGAGGAGAGAGGAGAAGGTAAGAATTCACCTGAGATAAAGAGTTTGCAGAGATCCCCCAGAAGGGCCGCGGTTCCGCCGCAATTCCTTCCTTATGCCGCGCTTCCGCGGTTCAATGATGGGATCAATGCACAAAACTTCACCAGAGAGCTTCTGTAGACTCCCTCTGCTCTCTGGTATTTTCCAAATTTTTTTCCAAATTTCCAGCAAGCTCCAGATCTCCTTGCAATGAAACACAACAAATTGTTTAGGGTTTGCATGAATTTTGATCTCAAAAATCACAATGAAATAAATCTTTCAATTCAAACTTTGATATAAAACGAATTAGCGCGCGATCCCCGGCAACGACGCCATTTGATTGATCCTAAAATTCAAGACTGTGTAGTGTGTATCAAATCAAATAGTCCCCGGCAACGGCGCCATTTGATTGATCATTTCTTTGTGTGTCGTTTTAGAAAATGAATAGAATCACAATCAAAGAATTATATTTGACCGCAATCAACTACGGTGTCGGATGTAGATTGTAAGTGAGTGCGGATCGTCCACAGGGATTGTGCGATTCGTTTTTATATTTGCTTTGTTTGAATCGAAAAGTTAATTGAAAAGAAAAGAAAACATGATTCAAGAATTTATCAATTGATTCAAGTGTCACGAGTTTAATCAAGAATCAAGAAACTGATAAACAATTAAGAATTGGGTTTCGATAATATTTCCAAACAAAATGTCAAGAATCTAAATGAGGCTCGTAGGAATCGATCGGATCTATAGATGTGATGTAACCTCAAGATTTCGTGTTCTTGTCCTTCGAAGGATTGATACTAGATCAATGATGATCGACGAGAGTTAGGGCTTTCTTGATTGAAACTAGGGTTTCATCGTTTAACCCTTGTTCTTTCGTTGATTTCATTCACATTCTAGCCTCTAGCAATTTCAAGAAACGATCGTAACTCCCCAATTTCGAGCGATATCAATCAAGAAAGCATCGCAACGAAATGGGTCGTCGGTTCTTGAATTTGCTAGGGTTTACAAAACTCGTAGGAATCAAGAATCGATTTAAGATATATTACATCATCATTCTATTGATCGTCTCGACTCCTCGACGAGCGGAGTATTACTCAAACATCACAACAAGAATTATAACTAGAAATTTAGATTGACTCATGATGCAAGAATTTAAAGAAAACAAGATAAAAGAATTTCACCTTTTATTTATATCAACAATTTGATTACAGTCGCTTAAGAACTACAAGAAGAAGAATTAAATTGTTGACTTGGCTTCGCTAGGCTCCGTGAGTCGCGAATCGGCTTGGACCACTTGCTCCGTTGAAGACCGGCTCGGCTCCTAAAAGGTTGCAAGGCTTCTTGCTTGAATGGGTACTCGGGATCTTGGCTTTTGAATGGAATTAGGGTTAGGGTTTCACACAAATCCTCTCACTAGACTTGTGGAAGAAGAAGATGAAGAGAGATAGAATGGCTCTCAAAATGAACTAGAATTGGGTTGATTCCAAGATGAATTTACAAATGAGCCTAGGGTCTTATTTATAGAGCACCCAAACCCTAAACCTTTGAGTTCCCTCCAAAAGTTTGTTGAAAGACTTCTAGAAAGAGTTTGTTAGGCTTAGCTTAGGGTTTAAGCTAGGGTTTAGGTAGAAGTTTCTAGAATACAAGGCTAGTTTAGTGTTGGAACAAGGGTTTGCTGATCTGGCAGAAGTCTCTGGAGTCTTCTGGAAATTGTTGTGTCTTGCTGAAGTGTAGGCCCTGAGAGAAGCATTTTGTACCAAATTTGGGAGGCTAAACCCTTGAACCCACCGCGGATCCGCGGCGCAAGCAGGCTCCTGCCGCGGATCCGCGGCTCTTTGTGGGGCTTGGGCCTTGGGTTTTCTGGTGTGGTCTTGGAATGCCATTGGGGCCTTTATCTGATATGTTGATTTTTGTTTGTCCCTTTGGATTGATACCAGAATTGAAATCATTGAGTTGGCGTTATGTTTGATCGGTACCATGTAAGTTTTTGGCTTTACTTCTGGATTTTCCTGCACAGATCTCAAAACAAGTGTTGCGCAAATGTAGGGATGATGCGATGCCATGAAATGTAGTCAATTTCCTTTATAGTGTCGGTTTTAGAGTCTAATACATGTAATCTGATATTTTGCGACAGTTTTGCTAATATGTAAAATATGAATGCCAAACACTTCTATATGGATGCAAATGATGAGGAAATTACCGGCCAAAATATACAATATTTTCGACTAATCAGGGGCCACCTCTTGAGTCGGTGGGACCCACTGTAGAACAATGGGGACTCTTCGGAATACATTCCGAAAGGGGGAAAATCTGTACTATAAATAAAATGATACCACTCTTCAATACAGAGGCGCCTTTTAAGTGAACTGGCACTACAGGAGCTTGAGAACTCCGTAGTTAAGCGTGCTCGAGCCAGGGAAGTTCTGGGATGGGTGACCTCCTGGGAAGTGGCCCTTGGTCGGGTCCGGTTCGCTCCGAAGGACAAAACCGTGCGGCTTCGGCCAGAGCGGACAATACTCTCTGTATTGGAGGTGGGGCATGACAGAATGGTATCAGAGCCGGTCCCTCAATAGTAGGTTTGTGGTTCGAGGACGAACCATTGTTCAAAGGTGGGGAGAATGTCGGGACCCGGTTCTTGCTCACGAGCGGACCTTGGTGTGGAGCCGTGGGGCGCCCGCGGGCCTCAGGGAGTACCGGCCCGAGACATCTGTGGCCAGGAGTCGTAGCCTGCTGGTGGTCAGCCGTCCCGATAGGGGCAGAGCCTTCTGGAGGCGGTGGAGCGGCGATCTGGGGCCCAGGCCTGGCCGCTTGGACGCGGAAGAGCGCCTCCACGAGAGACCGTAGCCGATCTATCCGGCTGGTGAGGGCGTTGATGATGGTCGCCGGAGGAGGCTCATCTACGCCGTCGGTAAGGGGAAGGCGTCGGCTCCATGCGGACGGAGATCGGAAGGCCAACTTTGTTTTTGTGGAGTTTGCGTTCCCACACACGGCGCCAACTGATGGAGGTCCTTTTCGGGTCTCCGTCAGATGTTGTCTTCCGTTGATCTCCCGGTGGATTTTGGTGGTGATCTTCTGTTGCGTGTGGATCTCAATGGGTTTTGATGAGATTGGTGATTTGAGGAGTTTAGCGTCGAGTACCTGCAAAGAAGTCCCAGGGTGGTTTGGTACTACCGAGGACCCTCCGACGATCAAGTTAGTGCTAGATCCGAGCAGAGTAACGGCTAAGTGGAGTAAAAAATGGCTTACTTGACCCCTCTGTGATGGGGGTTTATATAGCGGCGGCAGCACGCAGTGGTAGGCACGAGAGTCTCGCCGACCGTTACGCTCCCGACGTCACGCCCGTGTGAAGAGCGGATCGTCCATTAATGGGGATCGTGATGGCGTGGAACGTGGGACGTTGCTGGTGGAGAATCTACGTGTGGCGAGATTTGCGGAGCGGCGGTTACGCCTACGAGTGGTGGAGTTGGTCGGTCGGAGGGGCCGAGGAAGACGGCCTCAGCTGGGGAGCTCGGAACCGAGCAAGAGGGTTGAGGAGTCAAATTTGCAGGGGGGCCCGAGAAGGGCCAGCTTGTGCTTGCAGGTCGGGTACAAGGGTGGCCTGGTCGGTCTCTGTGGGCCCTTCCTTCCGGGTCTTGGGACATGTCATCCGCCACGTGTCCTGATCTCATATCGCCAATATTGAGCATCATCAATGACTAAACTGTTATGCCTGATTATTTGATCATAAAATTTACATGTGCATCGGAAGATCCAGAAAATTTGGTTAGATAGAGCGAAAATTAAATGGCCAATAAGTTGGAATCTGAAGAAAAAACAAATACTTGAAGTCATCGACCAAGAACACATCGCTGGCGGGGGCAATTACGGACACTCGATAAAAAATCTACGGCCGGCGGTACAAATAAATATTAAAGACGCAATATTTTTCCGTGAAATTTGCAAATTTCTCGGAAAGAAAGGGGCAAACAATAAAAATTCCAAAACCCCCCATTCTTAGCCGTTGAAACCGCGATTGGACTTAAAAATCCTAAATTTGACATAAACAAATGGGAAAAAAATCCAAAGTTGCAAGCGTACAGGATTTGTACCCATCGGATCAGGACATCATCGGATGCAATGACGACGAGTCCGCATCCGCTTTGAGCTTCCCCTGCCATCTCATCATCACTTCATGTTTATAGGTTTTTTTGAATAACTGGGACAGTCCCAGAATGATATTATTAAAAGGTATCAGTACAAATATATTGGACTTAGCCCATACAAAAGCCCATAACTATAGTATAAGTACAAAAAGAAACCCTAGGGTTCTCATATTCTTCCGCCGCTGGAAATTTCTTCCTCTCTCTCGTTTTTGCTCTGCCTCACTCACTGCTTTCTCTCTTCAGATCTCATTTTAATCTTCAAAAATTTTGCAAATCTTGATATCGTCTCTGAGACCAGCCTAAATAATCTTTCAGGTGAGTGAAAAATCATCATGTTTAGAGTTGAAAGGTAGCGGATATAGGGCAGAAGCATGAAAAAGATCAGATCTTTGGCTTCGAATCTCTTCTCCTCCTCTCGCTGCTTCGACCCATTTTCGCCGCCATTGTTCACAACTTCGCGATCTCGTCATCGCTGCCGCTCCTCTGCCATCATTGCTTCTGCTGCATGGGTGTACTAAAAATAAAAAAAAATCCAGAGGTGGCGACCGCCACCCCTGGGCTATGCGTGGATCCGCCCCTGTATATGTGCTATCTCAGTGGTTTGGAAATGTTAAGATTGTGGAGGTAATATGGAGCAGTCGTGTATATAGTATGCCTCAGTAGTGGCCCGTCGGCATTCTCATTCATAGTCTCCTGTTAGTTTTGTAAGTAATGTGCCGGGGAGCCTCCTGATTTTGCCTTGCAACAAATAAGTTTTGATACTGTGATGTTTTTTCTGAGAATCACGACCTTTTACTGCGAAATATTTATTTCGAGGCAATGATTAGAGCTGTAATTATTTTAAGCACCGAAGCCTACTGTATTAAATCCAAGGGATATCCGCTAGTTATGGTTTCTATCTTCCATTCAGCCTAGATTGTATCTTGCCCTTCCCTGTTATTTGAAGTTAACCTTTGAATACAATGACTTGTCCCCCCCTCTTGTTCTTCTTGTAGGTATTCTCTGCTGGATGGATGATGAAGATGCAGAATGCTCCTAGAATTTAAAGAAATTTTCATTCTTTTCATCTCCTTTTTCCTTCTCTTTACTTGCTGGTAGTCCGGTTCGCATAGAAAAGCTCCTTACGTCAAAAAAAAAAAATATTCCAGAAAACAACTCCATCCGATCTATTTTACTTGTCATTTTAGAGGAATGTATGCCGATTAAGTAAATCATTGTCACTTTCTTAATATGAGCAATTAATCTGCTGTCACATTACCATTAAAACATCATGACATTTCTGTATCGTCACTTTTTTAATATCAGTAATTAATTTTCTAGTCTAATTTTTGTATTGTATCATTTATTGATATTTTTATTATTATGATTTTCTCGTTATTCTAAAAACGTCAAGTAAAGTCGGACATTTTTCTTTTTTCAAAATGACAAGTAAAAAAAGACAGATGGAGTAGTAGTTTATAATTGAGCAGACGGAGAGCAATATTACTCTTAATTCTTTGCTTATTTTTAGAGAAAAATGACACATTTAATTGCATGTACAATCATACAAATATGATCATACCTTTTGTTATTTCATGCAATCACAACAAAAATATGATCATACCTTTTGTTATTTCAGGCAGTCGCAACAAATTTTGCAAGTGTTGTGACAAATACGAATCTCGAAGAAGTAACATATTATATAGCGAAACAATCAAATAAACAAAAGTAATGTAATTAAGCGCACTAACAAAAAAGGCACCAAATTTACGTGGAAAACTGTTGGATATGTGCTATCTGCCGTGTCAACTACGGTTATCCGGAATTAAAAACTTTAAAAACTTGAGCACAATAAACTATATCTTCAGGATACAAGCCCAAACAAAACAAACCCTAACTAGAGTTTTAACTACTCGGTTGAGATTACAATCTTTATAGACGGTCCTCCGGGTCTTGAAAGTTGACTCCTCAAACTCTTTGGGTTGATGGAACGAGCTTTCGAAACCAGTCTTTCGTATCAAAGACGATCCATCAGAGGATACCGATTCAAGCGATAGTTTCGTCTGAAGCAACTAAAAATCAAGTCTTGTTAAGACAAAATACTTATAATGGTATAGTTTATGAAACTAAATGCTCTCTTTTAATCCTCAAAACTCAAGTGAGAAAATTGAGGAAGAAGATGAAGATATAGCAACTCAAGAAAAAACTAAGTGAAGAAAATATCAACCATTCTCACAAAAATATCCTACACTCCTTTTCTCATTCTTATCTTTTCTCATTAGAAACAAAAGAGTGGGTGTGTGGTTTGTGACTCACTAGTGTGAGTCACAAGCCTATACAATACTAGATATAAGAATAAGAGAGAGTGTAAAGAGATGCCACATCACCATGATATAGATACACATACAAATACTAGTATGTGTATAATCAAGTATACTAAATCCGTATAAATACGTATACCATATTTCTATAAAAATACGAATACCGTATTTGTACCGAAAATACAAAATACGTGTATTCATATTTAGAAAGAGATACATGTATTTGTATCAAAGCATAAATACACGTATTCGTATAAATACCGTATTCGTGTTAAAATACAAATACCCAAAAGTGAGCAATATAATACCAGCATTAAAACTGGCTGTCTTTCAAACCTGCTAGTACTACTAAACCGTCTGATTAAAACACGTGTATAAATACACGTGTTCAATCGAACACCCATACGTAAAACCATACGCAAACTACACCGTTTCGTTTGAACCTAGAAACCCTCTGTGTGAGACTCTAAAGACTCGATAATACGCTGGCAGTGGGTTTAACCACAAGCATGTCAGTGGCACTAGTTGTACGTAACAGCTACTCATGTATCTGTCGAAGGGAAGATCGACACGATAACTCGTCCGAAAATCCTACTGAGCCCATAGGTGATATTCTCCGTACAGTCCGGTCTGTTCGTCTAAGAATATCGCATATCGGGCCTAGGGGGTGGTAAACGTCAGACCCCTGATAGCGCAATAAGTCTTGTCGGTGTAGAACACAATACACCCTGAGAAACTACTGGTGTACCTACCAGTAAATCTCATTTGCCCTGGTCAGAGACTTTGTGTATTGGCTAACCGTACACAGCGCGATATCAACTCCCAATACCGGGAGAGACGAACCCCTTCTATCCCTTACTGCCTCCAAGTGCTATGGTACTGCACCCAACTACTACATGTTTGCACGACTCATTTGAGCCGTGGTAGGATAGTAATCTAAGTACAGTGACAACATACTCGAGACGAATAGTGATGTCAAGTCAACGGACTAACCTGTACTCATGTCACCGGGGAACTGCTAACTGACGATAGGTATTATACCAACCAACAGTTCCCAGTGAGTCCGTCAAGTGTAACTTATAACCCAATGAGCATCTTTATACCATCTTTGGTACCGTATACCAATGGCTGCAGGACAAACCATCTACCCCGACGGGGATAGGAAGTGTATACACTAGTCTAGTCTGGAGTATTGATATCCAGTCTCGATAATCTTACGACTAGGGACAAGTTTAAGGATGTGCTTATAAACTACCCAGCTCCCACTAGTGTGACTGCCATCACAACGCTGGTAGTCAAGCAAAAATCCTAAGGGCTCTATCAACATATATTAGCGATATGTTAAAAGAAACATATACATATGTTAAGATAGACTCAAACCAGATAGCATACTATCATATTGAGTAAGACTGTTATTATATTTATATATATCTCAAGCTTCCAAAATGTAATATACAATTCAGTACTATACAATAATGGCCTTTAGGGCATATATCACTAACAAGATATATTGTCCTCAAGACAATTATTGTAATTGCAGGCACGCGATTATGATAATTGAGAGAGAACCTATACAGATAGAACAATCTTACTTGAGATGATAATATGCTATCTGTTTTGTCTTTATCATTGATGTGTACACATTTTATTTGTTATTATGTATCGCTAATACATAATGATGAAACCCGTAGGATTCTTGCTTGACTACCTGCATTATAATGGCGATCATATACATGAGAGCTGGGTAGTCTATAAGCACATTCTTAAATGTCCCTAGTCGTGGGAGTATCGAGACTGGATATCGATATTCTGGAGTAAACTGGTGTATACGTTTCGAGACCCCGACGAGGGGCGGTGGCCGGTCTTACAAGCCAATGGTGTTGTGTCACCTAAGATAGTATGCAGGTGTTCACTGGAGATGAGTACACTGGACGTAAAAGTATGTCTTAACACCTCTATTAGGTTTATACAAGTCTCAAGTATGCAATTATAAAAAAATCTAGAGGTCTAAGCTATACTAACCTACAATCGAACTAGAGAATTATGGTTTTAGTTTAAGCAAATAAGTTCTACGCTAAGTGAAAAGGAAATACAACCTTTGTAGACTGGTCCTTCACTTCTAAAGCTCCAAATAGTAGTCCCTAGAACTCTTCTTAGACTTCACTTGGTGAAAGGAACAAGCTTACTTCGTAGTCTTCAAGACCGAATATGATCCACCTTGAAGTCTATCTCACTCAAGCTCACTCTTCACTAATCAAGGTATTAGTGAAGCAAACAACCTAAACTAAAAGGCTAGTAAAGTGTAGGTTGATGAAGTAAGAATTTTGCTCATAATATTTTCTTCTTTTTCCTTTTCATCTCAAGAAAAATCTAGAGAGGAAGAAGAAGGGGAATGAACTTGGAATGGAGAGAGAGAGAGAGCCATGAGGTGAAGTGAAAGGATAAGCATCAAATGAATGATAAATATCTAATGAATACAACAATAAAAATGAGATGAGTCATAACTTCTACATGCTTCTCCAAGCATCAAAGAAATGACTCATTTCTATTTTTCTTTTATTCATTTTATATTTATCATTATTATCACTCCCATGTAATTCTCATACATCCTAGTTCTATATATCATCAACCATGATACAATAAATAATATATATATTTATATATATCACACACATATATATGAATATGTATAAAGAGAAGAAAATCTTTAGTGAGCTAAAATATTAGTTTATATATATGTCACGCCCCGCTTCCCAGAGTACGCTAAGATGGGCACGTGACATAGCCAACCATGCTACCTGTGGATAGGAAATATCCTTCCACAGTCACATTACGGCTGTAGAGATATCAAGAATAAAAATAAACTATCTAACACATGTCCATAAGCCAGAATAAAACGAATCAAGAATAAAATAATGCGGAAGCAAAAGATCCAATACAAGAATAACTGGAATGTATGTCCCATAATGCGGGCTCACATCAGGAATGAAAAATACCGAAAGTAAAAGAACTAACTACTAACGAGTCCTCACTGCTCAGCCTGCTGACTGAAGTACTCCTGCTCGGCCTGTAGTGCAGGTAAAGAATCTGGGCCATGCAAAACCCAGACGTCAGTGCGTCATAACATCAAACAATAATATATAAACAGGGTAGCAAGACATGCAGGTATAATCATAAATGGTAAAACAGGTGTAACAGCAATATAAATTAGGACAGTGAAGGGTAGTGTGCAGTGAGTAATCTAAAACTGGTCTTCTGTGTTAACTACTCTCAAGTATTTGAATTCAATTTGATGAATCATCGATGTAACTCAATAGTATCCCGTGCGTGTCCGGGATCACGGTCTATGACTCTCGGGTTGAATCCGAGACGTGCCGCAAGGCAGTAAAGGGTGGTAGGTGTAACGTCTTCAAAATAATAAAATATGATTTTTGGGAAATTTTATAATTTAATATTATTTTAATGAATATTTTAATATTCTGGTATAATTAAATACAGATAAATGGGGAAAAATTATGGAAAATTCTAAAATAAGGTATTTTAAGGAATTGCCTCGTTTTCTGTGCATGCCCCCATTTCCTCTAGTTTTGACCCTGAGTATGTCTAGTTTTGACTGATTCCATCTAGGGTGAAATCTAGGTTGATTTTCCTATGTTGGTGTATAATTTGGGACTTGTTTTAGCATGGATTTTGGTATTTGGTGATTCATTCCTGTCGGGTGGCGTTTGGACGTCAACGACAAGTGGATTTTGATTGTGTTTACATGCGAGTCGATAGGTTTTTACCTATGCGGGTAGCGTGTGCTATTTTGGTTTCCGATGTGATTTTCATGTGCTTTAGCATTGTGATATACTTGTAGGTACCCCGCGTGATGTTGAGGCAAAGGAGGTGAAGATAGCGACATCGGCTTTGGCACACGAGAAGCAAGGTGAGTAGATTTATATCTACGGGGAGAAGTCGGGTGGATGGCGTATAGCACCCCCGCAGTCCGTGGTGATGTATACGAATACGTATACACACGAATATTTATTATGTGTTGTTTAGGGTTATTGATGGTAATAATGATATTTTGATGATAAGAATATATTGGTTTAGTATAGTGCGAACCCTAGAGTAGTGGTTGCACTCACACATACATTTACACACATACTTGCATTCATTCTTTTATTTATTAGAGTGCATATGATGGTGCGTATATCTACACATGGGTATGGGACTATGTGTTTATATACGGGATTTGAGGATGATACGTGGTTTGAGATGATACTTGTTGTGAGGCCGTGAGATCGGCGATGTGACATAGCTTGTCTTCGAGGTGCGATATGATAGTTTTAGCGGGCCTTTGGACATGTGCTTTACCCGCATTCACATTTTTATAGATGGTATCGATTTGTACTAGACTTAGAGTAGTACCCCAGATTATACGATCTGATGATAGTGATACCTGATATGTGATGAGGTACTGTGATATTGACCCCTACCCAGCTATTGGGATGCCGTACGACGATCTACCGTACGAGCCGATATTGATGATAGATCCGCACTCATGACTCGAGGATATCTTACGATATGTTATTGAGGTGGGATCACCGACTATCATATCTATATATATTGACTCAGATTAGGTGGTTTCTTACCCCTCCTGTCTAGATTACTTAGTAGACATTAGACTGGACCGAGTCATACCTATTTCAAACTAACGGATCGGGGATATTTTAAAGATAGGCAGAAGGGTCATACAGATATTTTCAAATGATGTATCTTTTCTTAAAACACCGTAGCCCTTGTTTTTCCAAAAGCCCTGATTCGTCTTATTTCAAATGGCACCCCTGCATGACTTGTACAGATTGGTGTAGATTCTTTACTTTTGCGTTGATTATTCGATTCCGCATATTCATGCTATTTGCATTGCATCGCTTGTACTGTGGTTATATTTCAGTCATGCTGCTAGGACACCAGCACCATTATCGATGATGCATATGTTCCACGTACACTTGTTGCCGGCTCACACACTCATCATCGATAATTGCCATGTCACTACACTGTAGTACTATTGCATTCAGTATATGATCCTTGCATGACATGATGATATGCATACCTTCCTTTACATGTCGCATACTTCATGCTTTTGATTATACGCATTGAGATATGTTGTTTCTATGATATTTCTGGATTTGGGAACCGAGAGTGTTTCAAAAGAGAATATGTCATTGCTTTAAAAACCCGGTTACCCTTGATATGATATTTCAGTGCGTCCACCATGTGTTTTCTCGGTGCTGAGAGCGACATGTGAAACCCGAATCGAGGAGTGGATGAGCCGATTGCGGGTACATGGTGGACCCGGTATGGTTCCCCTCGGCAAGATGATCGATGAGCTTTGCCGATTGAGCCTGGAGGCGGGCGAGTACCTACCTGTAATTGGTTGGACCTGGCGGTTATCCGGAGGATACTGACCAGAGTCGATGGATAGATTTGGACGTCCTGCCGGGGCCGAGGGCCGATACCGCAGACAGAGCCCGCGGGCCGATCCGGACTGACGGAGCCCGATATATGAGGATTTATGTGCCGATGCTGGGCACAGTTTTCATGATGTTTTCGAGTGCCGATGCTGGGCACTCCGGTTCCATGATTTTGACGTGTCGCGAGGGACACGGGTGGGTTATATCCTCATATTTCCATGCACAGGTTTCATGATATTTACTTGCATGATGGTTATTGTCATTGGGTGACGAGTGGACGGGATCCACGTGTGTGCAGATTTGATTACATTGATCATACCTCATATTCATGACATGCTATTACCTGAGGCACTAGCACGAGCACTTGGCATTACACTCATGTAGAGATTACATTGCCAGTTTAGCATGCTTCAGCTTTATTCATATTGAGGTTTATTTATATCTGATCGTATTGACCTAGGATGGGTTATGCATTCGATCTCTGCTTGTAGATATTTTCTATTCACGAGTTGGCAACTCACCCCCGTTGTGCCCCAGTCCTTGCAGGTTTTTGCCGTACAGATTCCATAGCGGCATTTCTGGCACACTGCTTCCTTATGGGTGACTTGCTTGGATAGGTGGGTTCTTTTGTATCAGAACCGCCATTGTTCATGTATCATTTATTGTATCTAGAATTTCCATCAACCAAAACTTGTGTTATTTCGACCTTAGAGTCGCGCTTGTAGTATTACGGTTT
This sequence comes from Agapanthus africanus, assembly GCA_030015575.1. Lineage (NCBI taxonomy): Eukaryota > Viridiplantae > Streptophyta > Magnoliopsida > Asparagales > Amaryllidaceae > Agapanthus > Agapanthus africanus. Next base: position 480,145,909 of record JASDDO010000014.1, on the reverse strand, counting down.
TCTGGCTGTTTTGAGTTTCTTTTGAGTTTGATCCTCGCCCTTTGGCGTTGTATATTATTATTGCTCGCGTGGTTGTGACCGTCGATTGACGAAGAGCTAGCTCCCGCTTGGGGATGCCTTTTATCATGTTATATATATTATTCTTGTTGTACCCCGTTCGGGGCCAGTTTTTACAAAGGAAACTCTGCCGAAATTTTTCAGGAAAAGTTACACATTTTTAAAATACATATTCGGCTTAGTTATTTAAAAACTTGGATTTTTGAAACACGATTTCTTTACTTCTAAAAACCAGTTTTCCTTATTTACTTTTAAATGGTTTTAGATTTCTGGGCTTTTGGCTTACTTGGATCAGATGGAGTCCTATAGGCTTCATAGGGTTCAAGGGCCAGTCACGTGCTCTTTCGGGTCGTGACAAAGTTGGTATCAGAGCGCTAGGTTGACCTTGGTTCGAGTCTAAGTTTGACTATGTGGAGCCTAGGGCGTTATCTATATAAGGAACTTAGGCTTGACCTTACGGAACTTAGACTTGGTCGAGGGGGTATTAGACCCGAACTTTCGTCGTGTAGGATGACCCTTGGTTGATGGAATAGGTGACTAAAGTAGAGTGACGTACCGTGGGTATGTTCCGCGGCATACTTACGACACGCCACTCCGCTTAAGAAACCTTAGGTTGTACATTTCCTTGCATCGTGTCATATTCCTTCCTATGATCTATCTTCATCGATACTGGTTATGGTTTTGCTGCCGCGATTGCACGGGCAGAGTGAGCTACGGCTCGAGTTGTCAGCATGAGCTCGTCGCGGACGAGGACTGACCGGGGCGTGATTCCAGAGACATACGGTTGCATTGAGGCTTCGTATTTTGTGTTTCCGCACTATGGGCGTTTGACAGATCGCTGCTGTGAGATTTCTAGGATGTACCGGACGGTACCAGAGGATTGAGCCACTGATAGAGGACAGCCAGGATGTGATGACCGTTGATGTATCGCTTATTCATGATGGTTGAGGCGCTGCTTAGCGTACCGACGAATGAGCCAGTTGTTGCTGCGAGTGATGAGATATCGCCCAGATGATTGGAGCTACTGCAGCATGAGCATATTCTTAGAGATGTGATAGTGAGTCGCTAGTCACCGAGGATTAATGACTAGGACATGTGGTTCGTTCGCTTACCCTGATGCGAGGTCATCAGATAGATTGATTCCAGCTAGAGGCGACTTCACGCAGACTCGTTGAGAGTCGATTGAGACGATCGAAGGTCAGGAACCCATTTTCCAAGTTTAAAGTATACGGAAAGACATGCAGGTGATTCTATGGACCCTCTAGAAGAATGAAACCCTAACTCGACTTAATGACCGTGTGAAAGCCTTTGAACCTTAGGGTTTGCGGCAGTTCCTCGGCGCCATTAGTGAGGCTTGGGTTTGCCCTTCTACGGCTGGACCACCGACGCTGTGGCATGTACTCGATACTATTAAACTGTACCCGAGATGTTGAGCTCTTGGGGGATTGTGAGGTTCTGACGAGTCGATCGGATGATTCGACATCATTCGGATATCATGTGATGCGACACTGCTTGGGAGACTCCAGATACGAGCATAGCCGTCGGAGCGCAGTCTGTGTAGCCATGATGAGATGAGTCCGAATCAGTCGATAGTGGAGCAAGGTGGAGTAAAGAGTTCGCACGAGATTTAGACGAGATGACGTTCCACTCCGCTGACATCAGAGATGCGATATGCACGCTGAGGACGTGTTCGGCTAGATATCTTCTACTGAGTGATGAAGATACTGAGTTCGTGATTTCGAGTCCGTGTTAGAGACTTCGGGTGGACCGTAGCCGAGGATATTGCAGTGTGCAGATAAAGACGCGACGTCGAATGGTCGATGATACAGACAAGCGGGACAAGAAGTTCGTGCGAGAGGCAGACGAGCTGTTACCACACCCCGTTAAGATTAAAGGCCGGACATGCATACAGAGGCGCAGAGATGCGACCAGCTTCCGAGGAGATGTTGTACTAAGGACGCAGAGGTCCAGAGAGCGAGAAAAGATTACGCCAGAGTACCAGCCTCCTTACAGTTTGGCTTAGGCAAGATCAGAAGAGACCTTGAGTAGGATTCCTTCCAGTACACTGCTGCAATAAGAGTTGCACCCAGGATCGGATGTGATATGCATTCAGAGGACCCGAGGTCGGCGCCAGAGATGTGCTGCTTTACGAGCGGTCGTGAGGATTGACCGAGAGATGACCAGGGAAGTGCAAGAACGGAATCGTTCCTGTCAGCACTCCTGACCGGGCCGATGAGCCGGTAGATTGCGAGATTGGTAATCTACAGGAAAGATCAGGAACCAGAGGCAGAGGACGCCAGCCGCGAGCTAGAGGCAGGTAGATATCTTGCGCCGCTAGCATCGGATGTTCCGGTACCTTCTCGACCCTGAAGGAGGATATACCGACGACGGTAATTATGATTTGTGATTTGACTATCACGTATCCGTCACTTTGGATTTCGGTATTTTGGCGTCCTGTTTTCATGATTTAGTCTTGATGACTGAGTTTCATGATATTTGATTTTGTGCACCATGGTTGCACCTACTGGGTATTTATACCTTGTACATAGTTATTACTCTTGAGCTGTTGATTGCGATTTCATGCCTATTTTATGCCGGTGATTTGATTTACGCTTCCAGCAGAGTTTCATGTACTTTTAGTGTTTTGATTTTGCACTCGGTATAACTTATATGTGCTCGTAGTGCATCGATATGTGTTTTGTGCACGCAGCTGCACAGGTTTATGATTTTCTTATATCTGGGTACACTTGGTGTTGCTGCTTACGTATTTGAGTTATTGCTTGGTATTTGTGCATGGGATGCACCGGTTTTATGTTTCTTGCGTTTATCGCATCAGATTTATATTTCGTGCCTTTGTTGCACCGGATTTATATTTTGTGCATTACGATTGCACCTGACTTCGATTTGATGCCTTTCGGTATGTCGATTTTGATTGTGATATTGATGTGGATTCTTGCACTCCGTGCTTTTGACTGGACTTACGCATATTCGACGTTGCTATTGGATTTTGTGATTCCGTGCATATTGAGTGCGCAGGGTCTAGATTTTCATTCGTGCATGATGGATGCACCGATTTGGATTTTCGCGCATGTTGGGCGCATGTTTTGAGATACGATTTTGGGGCACACCCGATGCACTAAATCGAGATTCTTCGTGCATGTCAGATGCACCTGTTTTGGCTGTCAGGCACACATGTTGCCTATGACAGATGCTTCGTGCACACCCGTTGCACCTAGATGTTGTTTTGTGCACATGTTTAGCGCATATATGGATTTTGATTTCCGTGCGCACCAGACGCACAGGGTGGTGTTATGTGATTTTTGGGATTTATTCCTTTTGGAGCAGTACATTTTTATGATGTTGGATATTTGCTTTCATACTGAGCAGGACTAGTCAGTGGGCAGTACCTGGATATATTTTGCATGCATCGATAGTTATCGAAGGGATTTCCGAAAAGCGAGCTATAGTCTCAGTATATACCTACGTGTCCGATATGACACGAAACGTTTTAAAAACAAGGAAACCCTTCTAAACTGTTTTCAAAACGGCGGAACGTACCTATTAAACAAAGGATATATATACACATATATAGTTATTTTCTTATGAGAAACGTCCGCCACTGTGCAGTGTTACGCGCATCGCACAGCGACTTAAAAAGATTTGGCATACATTTGCATCAGCTATTTACATGTATAGATTGGATGTCTACATGTATAGTCTGATCCATATCATATTGGTTTTGTATTGGATTTGACATTTGTGTCTTTACCATGACTCCGATGATCGCGGGATGCTTGATGGAGTGTTGCTTTTGAGTTATCTACTCAGTACTCATGCACATGCATTGCGCTATGATGTTTTATGTATTGATGATTTCGGAGCCCCGATTACTTAGAATTTGTATTGAAATATTTTAGCATTTGGGGGTTTAAATTTAAATTCGGGGACCGAATTTCTTTAAGGGGGTAGATTGTAACGTCTTCAAAATAATAAAATATGATTTTTGGGAAATTTTATAATTTAATATTATTTTAATGAATATTTTAATATTCTGGTATAATTAAATACAGATAAATGGGGAAAAATTATGGAAAATTCTAAAATAAGGTATTTTAAGGAATTGCCTCGTTTTCTGTGCATGCCCCCATTTCCTCTAGTTTTGACCCTGAGTATGTCTAGTTTTGACTGATTCCATCTAGGGTGAAATCTAGGTTGATTTTCCTATGTTGGTGTATAATTTGGGACTTGTTTTAGCATGGATTTTGGTATTTGGTGATTCATTCCTGTCGGGTGGCGTTTGGACGTCAACGACAAGTGGATTTTGATTGTGTTTACATGCGAGTCGATAGGTTTTTACCTATGCGGGTAGCGTGTGCTATTTTGGTTTCCGATGTGATATTCATGTGCTTTAGCATTGTGATATACTTGTAGGTACCCCGCGTGATGTTGAGGCAAAGGAGGTGAAGATAGCGACATCGGCTTTGGCACACGAGAAGCAAGGTGAGTAGATTTATATCTACGGGGCGAAGTCGGGTGGATGGCGTATAGCACCCCCGCAGTCCGTGGTGATGTATACGAATACGTATACACACGAATATTTATTATGTGTTGTTTAGGGTTATTGATGGTAATAATGATATTTTGATGATAAGAATATATTGGTTTAGTATAGTGCGAACCCTAGAGTAGTGGTTGCACTCACACATACATTTACACACATACTTGCATTCATTCTTTCATTTATTAGAGTGCATATGATGGTGCGTATATCTACACATGGGTATGGGACTATGTGTTTATATACGGGATTTGAGGATGATACGTGGTTTGAGATGATACTTGTTGTGAGGCCGTGAGATCGGCGATGTGACATAGCTTGTCTTAGAGGTGCGATATGATAGTTTTAGCGGGCCTTTGGACATGTGCTTTACCCGCATTCATATTTTTATAGATGGTATCGATTTGTACTAGACTTAGAGTAGTACCCCAGATTATGCGATCTGATGATAGTGATACCTGATATGTGATGAGGTACTGTGATATTGACCCCTACCCAGCTATTGGGATGCCGTACGACGATCTACCGTACGAGCCGATATTGATGATAGATCCGCACTCATGACTCGAGGATATCTTACGATATGTTATTGAGGCGGGATCACCGACTATCATATCTATATATATTGACTCAGATTAGGTGGTTTCTTACCCCTCCTGTCTAGATTACTTAGTAGACATTAGACTGGACCGAGTCATACCTATTTCAAACTAACGGATCGGGGATATTTTAAAGATAGGCAGAAGGGTCATACGGATATTTTCAAATGATGTATCTTTTCTTAAAACACCGTAGCCCTTGTTTTTCCAAAAGCCCTGATTCGTCTTATTTCAAATGGCACCCCTGCATGACTTGTACAGATTGGTGTAGATTCTTTACTTTTGCGTTGATTATTCGATTCCGCATATTCATGCTATTTGCATTGCATCGCTTGTACTGTGGTTATATTTCAGTCATGCTGCTAGGACACCAGCACCATTATCGATGATGCATATGTTCCACGTACACTTGTTGCCGGCTCACACACTCATCATCGATAATTGCCATGTCACTACACTGTAGTACTATTGCATTCAGTATATGATCCTTGCATGACATGATGATATGCATACCTTCCTTTACATGTCGCATACTTCATGCTTTTGATTATACGCATTGAGATATGTTGTTTCTATGATATTTCTGGATTTGGGAACCGAGAGTGTTTCAAAAGAGAATATGTCATTGCTTTAAAAACCCGGTTACCCTTGATATGATATTTCAGTGTGTCCACCATGTGTTTTCTCGGTGCTGAGAGCGACATGTGAAACCCGAATCGAGGAGTGGATGAGCCGATTGCGGGTACATGGTGGACCCGGTATGGTTCCCCTCGGCAAGATGATCGATGAGCTTTGCCGATTGAGCCTGGAGGCGGGCGAGTACCTACCTGTAATTGGTTGGACCTGGCGGTTATCCGGAGGATACTGACCAGAGTCGATGGATAGATTTGGACGTCCTGCCGGGGCCGAGGGCCGATACCGCAGACAGAGCCCGCGGGCCGATCCGGACTGACTGAGCCCGATATATGAGGATTTATGTGCCGATGCTGGGCACAGTTTTCATGATGTTTTCGAGTGCCGATGCTGGGCACTCCGGTTCCATGATTTTGACGTGTCGCGAGGGACACGGGTGGGTTATATCCTCATATTTCCATGCACAGGTTTCATGATATTTACTTGCATGATGGTTATTGTCATTGGGTGACGAGTGGACGGGATCCACGTGTGTGCAGATTTGATTACATTGATCATACCTCATATTCATGACATGCTATTACCTGAGGCACTAGCACGAGCACGAGCACTTGGCATTACACTCATGTAGAGATTACATTGCCAGTTTAGCATGCTTCAGCTTTATTCATATTGAGGTTTATTTATATCTGATCGTATTGACCTAGGATGGGTCATGCATTCGATCTCTGCTTGTAGATATTTTCTATTCACGAGTTGGCAACTCACCCCCGTTGTGCCCCAGTCCTTGCAGGTTTTTGCCGTACAGATTCCATAGCGGCATTTCTGGCACACTGCTTCCTTATGGGTGACTTGCTTGGATAGGTGGGTTCTTTTGTATCAGAACCGCCATTGTTCATGTATCATTTATTGTATCTAGAATTTCCATCAACCAAAACTTGTGTTATTTCGACCTTAGAGTCGCGCTTGTAGTATTACGGTTTTCTGGCTGTTTTGAGTTTCTTTTGAGTTTGATCCTCGCCCTTTGGCGTTGTATATTATTATTGCTCGCGTGGTTGTGACCGTCGATTGACGAAGAGCTAGCTCCCGCTTGGGGATGCCTTTTATCATGTTATATATATTATTCTTGTTGTACCCCGTTCGGGGCCAGTTTTTACAAAGGAAACTCTGCCGAAATTTTTCAGGAAAAGTTACACATTTTTAAAATACATATTCGGCTTAGTTATTTAAAAACTTGGATTTTTGAAACACGATTTCTTTACTTCTAAAAACCAGTTTTCCTTATTTACTTTTAAATGGTTTTAGATTTCTGGGCTTTTGGCTTACTTGGATCAGATGGAGTCCTATAGGCTTCATAGGGTTCAAGGGCCAGTCACGTGCTCTTTCGGGTCGTGACAGTAGGTAATGACGAGTGATGTCAGCAGCATCACCCCGGGGCTGGCCTAGCCCGTAAGACTGATCAGAAAAGGTGTCGAACTGTCGAGTTACAAATCAGGTTTCATCATTGATTTCCCCATACCCCCAAGTTATATGTGTTCAAGTCAGGTGTTAAATAATCTGGAGCTAATGCCAACACAGGATCATGCAGGTACAAGTTTGTCTGGATAGACAACAGGAAATGTCCATAAGGATAACATGTCAGGTTTGTTGGCATTAGTCACAAGATCAGGTAACAGGTAAAGCCATGGTACATCATGTCAAGTCAGGTAATATATAGGTATCATGTCATGTCAAGAGGTGCACGGTACCATGTCGTGTCAAGTAGTAGGTGTAACAAGTCATGTCAGGGGTGCAAAAAATATCATGTGGGTGCTCATAATCAAACTAACATAAGCATGGGTATACAAAACAAGCATGGGGTACTAATGGAACAATAAAATGGAACATTGTAATGTGATATGCAATCAGGTACAGATTAAGGCATATAGATGCACGGTTATGATTAGGGTTAAAGTTAAAGTTCCAATACTAATTAAACTACAATTTATCAAATGTGGAATGTTAATATTTCATTGTTATACATTCAAGTGATCTATGGATGCAATAATATGTATACTAGACGAGATGGATGCAAATGGGTGTTTGAAAGGTTATAAACTATTTAAATGGTACTATGGGCTATGCAACCAAGCACTATGATATAAATATGGACGTGGGCACAAAATATTGTAATCTAACATGCAACCAGGTATGTTTTCATAATTAACTCTAAAATGATATAAACGGGACATCGAATGGTAAAATGTAATATAGGGCACTAAATTCAAACTTCATGCTTAATATATATCTAAATAAATATGAAATAATATAAATAGCATGTAGCATGTTTTACTTGCCTCGACAGATCAAGAAACGGGTATACGGAACGTTACACGTCGGCGGGAAACGTTGGCGGGAAAAGTCGCGACGCGCGCACGGTACACGGAACGAATCCAAACAACGCACAAAGGGATCACACGGGTCAAAGATGCTTGCTGGGTCGTCGTGATCGTCGACGGCACGGCCGGATTCCGACGAACAAAAGAACAATGAACACATAAAGAAAGAAATGCATAAAGAAAGTGAAGAAGAGAAGAGGGGAAGATCTTACTGTGGTTAGGTGCTCTGGGATTCCAGGGGAGTCGGCAAGGGGCGACGACGACGAGGGGTTGCCGGCGAAGGGAGGCTGCGGTTCTGGCTAGGGTTTGGGTGTGCAGGGATCTTGGCGGCTAGGGTTTTTCTTGGTGTAGGGTAAGTAGGGATCCGTGAAGGGGAGAAGACAGAGGAGGAAGGAGAGAAGAGAGAAGAGGAAGAAGATGATGATGGCGAGATGAGGTGGTGGTGCCGGGTTTAAAGGGTTCTCGGGGTTTCTTTGGGGGCAGTGAGGTTACTCGAGGAAGAAAGAAGAAGAAGGAGATGATGGAGATGAGGGTGACGAGGTGATGAGGAAGGTGTCGACGAGGGTTGAGGAGCAGAGGAAATAGGGTTAGGGTTGATGGGTTAAAGGAGAAAGAGGCTCGGGGTGTAAAGAGGGGAAGAAGGCGAGGATCGTGGAAGTTGTTAAGGGAGGTGAGTGTAGCGTCGGAGAGGTGACGCGATCTAGGTTTACCGCGAGAGGAGAGAGAGAGAAACGAGAGGAGAGAGATAGAGAGAGAGCGAGAGGAGAGAGAGAGAGAGGAGAAAGAGAATCGTTTTCTAGCGGGAGAGAGAAAGAGAGAGAAATGGAAGAGAGTGGGTGAGCTGAAGGTGGGGCCTGATGACAAAAGGGAAAGAGAAAGAAAGAGCTCAGTTAGCTGAATAGTTAGGATAAAAAAAATTGAAAAATATATTTTTCTGTTAGCTTTTAAAAAGATTTTAGATGTTAAGAAAACGGTTAAATAAATTTTAAAATATTAAATAAATTTGAATTTTGGCGGGATACAAAATATTTCAAGATGCGCCCGAGTCGGGTCCAAAATTTCAGATTTGAAATACGAAAATTTTATGCAACCTCTAAAACTTAGAATGAAAGATTAGGTAACGAAAATGCATACCCCCAAGAACGGACGCACGTACGTGCGTGTAGCTGTCCAAACACGTCCGTTTCACTGAACGGGACGAGAACACGATGCGCGGACGCTACCACGGGGTTAGGGGTATCATGCAGGCTATGAAATGCAATTTTAATTTACGTGATCTAAAATGTTATATGTAAAATACGCGATGCTAGGTGAAAGTTAATATGCAGTATACATGAGATACACATGTTTAATTAACAGGACATGGTAGTTTAGGAATATGAATCAACCAGTTCAAGCAAGCGGGTCGGGTCGAGTGCAATGTAAAAGTAAACTACCATTCGCATCTAAACATGATAAATCAATAAAAACACCACAAACAAACAAATACGGAAACAGAAATTGGTATAACTGAACTCGGTTGTTACAATATATATATATATATATCAAATATATAAACATATATTAAATTATTAAATCAACACTTGATTCAATAATCCGTCCATATCATATATAACCGACTAATATCTCATATATATATGTGTGTATATTACATTATTAAATTAACACATAATTCAATAATCCGGTTATATCACATATAACCGTCAAATATTCAATACTATATATATATATATATCAAATTATTAAATCAACACTTGATTCAATAATCCGGCTATATTAAATATAATCCGGCCAATATCAAATATAAATAACATACACATATATCATTGAATCAACACTTGATTCAATAACCCGGTTATATCACATATAACCCGACTGATATCAAATATCGCGAGATTAGAATACGGTATCACATACTCGTATTTAATCAAGCTCTCGCACATATCTACATATGTACCCTACTTCGTTTCGTTTGAGCTAGGAAACCTCTGTGTGGGACTCTAAAAACTCGTCAATATGCCAGCAGCAGGTAATGATCACATCAGATACCCACAAGCCGTCAGCGGTACTAGCTGGACGTAACGGCTACCCAGGTATTGAACGAATATAAGATCAATAAGCAAACTTGTCTAAACTCCCGTAGAGCCTATAAGCAACACTTACCGTACAGTCCGATCTCTTCGTCTGATATGTCGCATATCGAGTCTGGGGGTGGAATCGTCAGACCCCAGTAACTTGATAAGTCATGCCGATATGTGGCCTATAACCGTTCGAGAAACTACTGATAATACTTACAAATAAATCTCATCAGCAATGGCCAGGGACTTGCTGTTATAGCCAATCGAGCATACCGCAACATCAACTTTCTATACCGGGAGAGACGAAACCCCTCCTATCGCTCATTGCCTCCATGTCACTCGGGACTGTACCCAAAATCCACCTGTTTGCATGACTCCTTTGAGTCGTGGTAGGGAGGAAATCAAAGCACAGTGGGAACCACACAAGACTCTATGACGATCTCGGGTCTACAGACTAACCTGTACAAGTGTCACCAGAGAACTGCTATCTGACGATAGGTATGGTACCATCTAGGAGTTCTCGACGAGTCATGTTCGGTGTACCCATTCTTTAATGAGAACCTATGTACAATCTTTGATGTCAAACACCAATGGTTGTGGGATCAACCATCGCCCCATACAGGGTCAAGAAATGTACACATTAGTCTACTCTGGAATATCGATGCCCCGTCTCGATACTCTATCGACTAGGAACTGTTAAAGGATGTGCATGTGGACTACACAAGCCCCACTAGTATGATCTGCATCATAGTCCTCGTAGTCAAGCCTATGTCCTAAGGGCTTTATCAACATGTAACAGAGAGACAGTATAATAATACAAGTGTACATGTTATGATAAAGAGCAACTAGATAGCATACTATCATATCGAGCAAAAAAATCATATATATATATATATATGTGTGTGTGTGTGTGTCCAAGCATCTATTATATGTTAGTTCATGTTGCATGCTCCCACAACTCTTGTGAGGCGGCGGAAGTGATAAACGAAAATTTTCTTTACATACAACACGCACTTGCCATTAGATCTTGTCTAAACCACAACTAGAAAACCCTAACTAGAGGTCTTATCTACTATGTTAGGGGTTATACCTTGATGATCCGGTTCTTCGGGTCTTCTTTGATGATCTTCTTGGCTCCTTGGATGTTGTCGGTGCGCTCGATCTCTGGCCACCCCAAGACCTAGATGATCCACGCGAGAGTTGTCGTGCAAGCTAAAACCCTTCTCAAGAGCTAAACCTAGAGATCAAGTTTACTAAAAATGGTCACTAGGATGATGTAGAGATTAGTGTATTGGATTATCTTTGATCCTTGGCTTTTGATTCACATCTCATGTGAGTGTTAAAGCAAGGAAGAAGAAGGAGGAGAGAAGGAGAGAGAAAGAATTTTTCATAATAAAAAAATTCAAGCATGAGAAAGTGATATATTCAAATGGAAATAATTGAAGCACGGAATATAAAATTAGCACCATACTTCAATAATAACTCCAAAAGATTAAAATATAAAACAACCCATTCTCACAACCATGCTGGGACTTTCTAATTTCCACCTCATTTATTTATTTTCATAAAATAAATAATGTATTATGAGGTGGCATCTTTTAGAAGGAATTCTTGTAACAATTACAAGAATACCCCTCCTCCGTATACCGTATAGCCGTATCCGAATTCCGAAAAATACGAATACCAATAATCCAATAATATAATACCGGTATCCGGCTTAAACCAAAGCCTACCAGTATTATCATTCCGATTATTATCCCTGTAACAATTACACGAATATAATTGAAACCCTGTCGCAACACCTTACGGCTGTCGTAACAACTTACGGCCTCTACATCTTTCGCCTGAACGAGAGAACTCTTTGTATGGGACTCTAAAAACTCGACAGTACGCTGGTAGTGGGTTTAAGCACAAGCACGTCAGCGGCACTAGCTGTGCGTAACGTCTACCCAGGCACATGACGAAAAGGTGGCTCACGAGCGAACTCATCACAACCCCAACGAGCCTGCAAGCAACACTTACCGTACAGTCCGGTCGCTTCGTCTGATACGTCGCATATGAAGTCTAGGGGTGGTAAATGTCAGACCCCAGTAACTTTATAAGTCATGCTGATTTATGGCTCATAACAGTTCGAGGAACTACCGATAACCTTTATCAGTAAACCTCGAGAACCATGACCAGGGATTTAGGTGTTATAGCCGATCAAACATAGCGCGACATCAACTCCCTATACCGGAAGAGACGAAACCCCTCCTATCGCTCACTGTCTCCATGTGATTCGGGACTGTACCCAAAGTCTACCTGTTTGCGCGACTCAATAGAGCCGTGGTAGGGTGGAAATCAAAGTACAGTGGGAACCACACAAGACTCCATGACGATCTCGGGTCTACAGACTAACCTGTACAAGTGTCACCTGAGAACTGCTATCTGACAATTGGTATATATACCATCTAGGAGTTCTTGGTGAGTCCTGTTCGGTGTACCCATTCTCCAATGAGCACCTGTGTACAATCTTTGATGTCAAACACCAATGGTTATGGAATCAACCATCGCCCCCAGGGTCAGGAAACGTACACACTAGTCTAACTTGGTAATACCGATGCCCTGTCTCGATATACCCTCGACTAGGAACCATTAAAGGATACGCTTATAGACTATCCAGGCCCCACTAGTATGATCTCATCATAATCCTGGTAGTCAAGCATAATCTTAAGGGCTTCATCAACATGCATATAAAGATATGAAATATCACACAAGTTAAGATGAAGATAAACCAGATAGCATACTATCATTTCGAGCAAAGATTGTTTCTGTACATATACATGCCTAGTATCCTATACAATACAGGCCTCTAGAGCATACATATCTAACAATCTCCCACTTGCACTAAGGCCTGTAGTTGATGCAATAAGTACCCACTTTCTGCACTAGAACCAGTTGCCGGCGTACCGCATGCCCAACAGCTCGAACAGTTTCTCAAACTGGACTTGAGGGATGGCCTTGGTGAATGGATCTGCTGTGTTGTCTTTCGTGTCTACTCTCCGTACCTCGATATCCTGGCGATCCACTATCTCCCTGATGAGGTGATACCGCCTCAAGATATGTCTGGATTTCTGATAGGACCTTGGTTCCTTTGCCAAAACCATGGCTCCATTGTTATCGCAATACAGAGGTATTGGATTAGCAATGGATGGAACCACCTGAAGTTCAGATATGAACTTCCTCATCCAGACTGCCTCTTTTGCGGCATCATTAGCAGCAATATACTCAGCTTCCATCGTGGAGTCAGCGACGGTATCTTGCTTGGAACTTTTCCAACATACCGCCCCTCCATTTAGGGTAAATACAAACCCTGAGATGGAATTACTATCATCCTTGTCGCTCTGGAAGCTGGAGTCGGTAAGTCCCTCCATCTGGAGATCTCTATTACCATACATCAAGAACATTTCTTTAGTTCTTCTCAAGTACTTCAGAATGTTCTTCACAGCAGTCCAGTGTTTCTCCCCTGGGTTAGATTGATACCTACTTACTGCACTCAGTGCATAAGCTACATCTGGGCGAGTACATAACATCGCATACATTATAGATCCTACTGCCGAAGCGTAGGGTATAATGCTCATGCGAGCCCTCTCCTCATCAGTCTTTGGAGACATCTCTTTGGAGAGGGTGATCCCGTGACAAGCGGGTAAATTACCCCTCTTGGAATCTTCCATACTAAACCTCTTTAGTATGGTGTCAATGTATCTCGATTGGGACAATCCCAATAATTTCTTAGATCTATCTCTATAGATCTTAATTCCCAGAATGTACGAGGAATCGCCCAGGTCTTTCATGGAGAACCTCTGCGATAAGAATAGTTCGACCGATTGTAGCATAGGAATATCATTTCCTATCAAGAGAATGTCGTCCACGTACAATACGAGGAATGTAACAGTACTCTCTACAATCCTTTTATAAATACATGGTTCATCCACATTTTTGATAAAACCAAACTCTTTGATTATATCATCAAAGAAGATGTTCCAACTCCGTGATGCCTGCTTTAATCCATAGATATATTTAAGTAGCCTGCATGCCTGTCCGCTGCTTCCACTATCAATGAAGCCTTCTGGCTGATCCATAAAAACGCATTCTTCTAAATCACCATTTAGAAATGCCGTTTTGACATCCATCTGCCAGATCTCATAATCATAGTGAGCAACTATAGTGAGCAGCTATAGCAAGCAGAATCCAAATGAATTTGAGCATCGCGACTGGTGAAAAGGTTTCATCATAGTCCAAGCCTGGTCTTTGACGAAATCCTTTTGCTACCAGCCTAGCTTTGTAGGTCTCCACCTGACCATCCACACCGATCTTTCTTTTAAAGATCCATTTGCACCCTATGTGTTTTACTCTAGAAGGTGCAACCTCCAAAGTCCATACTTTGTTGGTGTGCATGGATTCCATTTCGGATCTCATGGCATCCAACCACTTCACCGAGTCACCACTCGTGATAGCTTGCTGAAAACTAGTAGGGTCATCATCATCCATGATGCAATCTTCCCTATCACCATCAATTAGAAAACCGTAGTATCTATCAGGTGGGCGAGAAGTCCTACTAGATCTACGGAGTGGCTAAGGTTCATCAGGTTCTATTGAAACCTCAGGTTCAACCAAATCATCGGTAATTGTTTGTGTATCTGGAATTTCTTCCAGTTCTACCGCATTGCCAATAGTATCATTTGTAAAAAATTCATTTTCTAAAAATGTGGCATACTGAGAAACAAACACCCTTTGTTCCTCCTTGTGGTAGAAAAAATATCCATACGAGTGTTTTGGATATCCCACAAATCTACACAAAACCGATCGTGTCTCAAGTTTGTCCGGATTCTGCTTTTTCACATAAGCCGGACAACCCCATATCTTAATTCTTTTAAGAGATGGTCTCTTCCCATACCATATCTCATATGGAGTGGTAGACACGGTTTTGGTCGGAACCCTGTTCAATAGATAGATCGCAGTCTCCAATGCGTGCCCCCAGAATGATATTGGTAACTCAGCATCACTCATCATAGATCGTACCATATCTAATAGGGTACGATTTCTCCTTTTCGATACACCGTTGTTCTGTGGTGTGTACGGAGGAGTGAGCTGAGAGAGAATCCCATTCTCTTTTAGGAAATCTATAAGCTCTGAGCTTAGATACTCTCCTTCTCGATCTGATCGAAGTTTCTTGATACTTAAGCCTGTTTGTTTTTCTACATCAGATTTATACTCCTTGAATTTTTCGAAAGCTTCGGACTTATGTTTCAACAAGAACACGTGCCCGAATCTCGATAAATCATCAGTGAAAGTTATGAGTTACGAAAAACCACCTCTTGCATGTGTAGACATTGGTCCACATACATCACTATGTATGAGGCCTAAGAGTTCAGTGGCTCTATCTCCGTGTCCCGTAAATGGAGTTTTGGTCATTTTACCCTTGATACAAGACTGGCAAGTCGAATAAGATTTATATTCAAACGGGTTCAAATATCCATCTTTATGTAGCTTGGTTATTCTTGTTTTGTTAATATGACCAAGTCTACAATGCCAAATGAATGCTTCATTTATGTCTGAAACCTTTCTTTTGTTTGTGTGTTGTACGTTAAAAACTGTATGTTGGTTTAGGATGTATATCCCGTTATTTAATGTACCAGACCCAATCAACTCTTGATTTAGGTTAATGTTCATAACATTAGATTGCAATACAAAATTATATCCTGCATTGTCAAACACCGATACAGATATAATATTACATAACATAGAGGGTACAAAATAATACGGGTTCAAAACCAATATACAACCCGATGGCAAACCAAGGTGATACTCACCCACTGCTGTAGCATGTACTGAGGAACCATTCCCAACCCGGAGAGTGTGATCACCTTTCTTCAAAAACTTGCTATATCTCAGCCCCTGCAGACAATTGCAGATGTGAGATCCTGACCCAGTATCTAATACCCAGGAAGCAGAGTTAATTGAAAAACAGTTTTCTATTACAAACACACCTGAAGTAGAAGCTTCACCCTGCTTCTTCTTCTTGAGGTCGGCCAAGTATCCAATGCAGTTTCTCTTCCAGTGCCCAATCTGGTGGCAGTGGAAACATTCTCCTCGTCCTGTCGCAGCAGCCCCTTTCTTGTCCTTTCCCGGTGCCTTTTTCACTCCGCCTCTCTGCTTGATGGGATTCTTCTTCTTCTTTCCCTTTCCTTTGGATTTGGATTTTGGGACGGAGGAAGAAGATGGCCCAGCAGTAAGAACGGGAGTTTTTGCTACCTTTAGTGTGCTCTATGCACTCCTCAACATATTGAGGAGTTCAGGAAAAGACTTCTCCATGTTGTGCATGTTGAAGTTTATAATGAATTGAGCAAAGACAGGGGAAAGGGACTGTAGAACAATATCAACATACTGCTCATTTTCCATGGTCCAACCCAGGTCCTCAAGTTCTTCGATAAGTCTAATCATCTTCAATACATGGTCACTTACAGACGTGCCAGCAGCCATTCACATCTGAAACAACTTTCGAGATGCCTCGTATCGGAGAGTACGGGATTGCTCTCCATACAACTCCTTTGTATGGAGAAAGATGGATTGAACATCCATCTTCTCGTGCTGCTTCTGATGTTCATTTTTCATAGAAGCAAGCTGTTCCCTTTCGAATGGCGGCCGACGGCACGAGGACGTCTAGCCTGAGATTCGGGGCATATGCTATTTGGTTTTATCCGTCTACCTCTCCGAAGATGCCAAGTTGATTTATGGCACCGTGTATCGGAGGTTTAGACGGATGCGGCCGATGTAGCAGACTTCGTCAGATTCCCCCTCGTTTGAGGGGTTTTTGATTGTGGGGACGCTCTTCCCTGCAGGCGCAAGCCCCTGCAGTTAATTACGCTACCGCATCGCGGTAACAACTTTCTCCTTCTCCAGAATTTCACTTCGTGTCGTGTGTGTTTGTTTTATTTGTGGTTGCCCGTGGATTGTATACGGAGACTGAGTAATGCCGTCGCCCGTAGGACGTGGATTAGTCCAAATCCGTATTTACTTAGATTTGGGTTTGGTGTTTTTAGTTTAAGGATACATTAGCCGTGTTGAGGCTAAGATCAACTTAAACGTTCGTTAAGGATACGTTAGTCCTGTTTGAGACTAAGATCGACTTAACGTAATGATCCATTTAATATATGGCCGTCGGGGCTCGTCACCTCTCTGACGACGTTGAAGGATTACAACGACAGGTGTCAGAGGAGTTCAGAGATGTACCCTTGAACCAAAGTTGATTGGGAGTTTTATAGTCCATTTGGATGTTTAAGGATACGTTAGCCATGTTTGGGGCTAAGATCAACTTAAACGGGATCATTTAGATCTGGCAAAAGAGCATTTGGGGGCTCTATTGTTCCAGTTTAGGGATGTAATGGTCTATATTCCAGTTTAGGGACGTGGTGGTCTATGTTCCAGTTTAGGGACGTGGTGGTCTATGTTCCAGTTTAGAGACGTGGTGGTCCGTGTTACAGTTTAGGGACGTGGTGGTCTATGTTCCAGTTTAGAGACGTGGTGGTCCGTATTCCAGTTTAGGGACGTGGTGGTCTAATATTAGTTTAAGGACGTTTCGGTCCACGAGTTTAAGGACCCCGCAGTCAATGTTGACGTATGTGGTCGTCGGGACCCGTCACCTCTCTCACGTCGTTGAAGGATTACAACGATGAGTGTCAGAGGAGCTCGGAGATATACCCTCGAACCGGATATAAATTGATTTAAGAGAGCAGTTATACTCAGTCAATTTAATTTAAGGACTTACGGCCAAAATTGGGCTAAGTCCAGTTGAAAATGTTCGCGTTTTGTTTGCATTTGGCCTGTTAGGCCTCTGTTTGGGCTTTCCCCTTTTTAGAATGATGCATAGCATTACTTCAGGTTATTTATGCCTATTTTGACTGGGCTCTGCCCTTTTTATTATAATGCAGAGCATTTGTTTTGGTCCATTGGACCTCTCAATTGGGCTCTGCCCCTTTAAATAATGCATAGCATTATTTTTGGTCTGTTTAGACTTTTTAATTGGGCTCTGCATTTTTAAAATAACGTGCAGCACTTTTATTTGGTCCCTTAGACCTTTGATTGGGCTCTGCCCTTTAATAATGCATTGCATTAGATACCCTGACAGTGTCCCACATGGCTTGTCAGGTACTTTGCACAATTAATGAGCGCAAGCGCTCGTGGAGGTGACACATGTCACGTTCTGGTGAGCCCAAG
Source organism: Agapanthus africanus (assembly GCA_030015575.1). Taxonomy (NCBI): domain Eukaryota; kingdom Viridiplantae; phylum Streptophyta; class Magnoliopsida; order Asparagales; family Amaryllidaceae; genus Agapanthus; species Agapanthus africanus. Next base: position 480,127,350 of record JASDDO010000014.1, on the reverse strand, counting down.
CGCCACAGCGCAATGCGCTGCGTTAGTGCGCTGCGCTGCTGTACTGCTGACACGTGGTGCTTCCTGGAGGCTTGCGCAATAGCGCAGTTTTGGCAAGTGCTGGGCACTGTTCTTATTCTATTGGATCAATTTCAGATCAGAGAAAACAAGTTTTTTCTTGTTTTTTAAAGAACCAATGGTTCATATATGGTGCAAGGCACTGTTATCTTGAGAATCTTTTAGATTCAGAACCAATGGTTCATAAAAAGAAGTGCAAGGCACTGTTTTTTTATTTATTTGTTTTTTTTCTTTTTATTAGAGATCCTTGATCTTGTTCTCAGATCTATGATCTATTCAAAAGAGAATTTTCTCTTTTTCTAAAGGTTTTTACCTTTTTCTTTGTTCTTGAGGATTCCTCTCCAATTCTTCAGAGTCTTCTCTGTTTAATTTTTCACAAAATGTTGATGCCTTTAAATTGAGGTTTAGGTTCCTTTTTATAGTGCCCATAAATTAGTTAAATTTGTTAAGGAGATCTTTCTCTGAGTGATTTGGGGAATTTTCCCCACCGTTGGATCTTTGATCCAAGGGCCTCTGTTTTACAGAAGAAAATCTTCTTGTTTTAACAAGAACAGAAAAGATTTCTTTAAAATCTCAATTCTGTTTTGCGCAAACGCCCCAGCGCTTGACACGCGTCGCGCAGCGCTTGCGCAGCTGTGCTTGCGCAACTGCACAGACACGCGTCGTGCAGCGCAGCGCTTGCGCGGCTGCGCTTGCGCGGCTGTGCTTGCGCAACTGCGCAGACACGTGTCGCGCAGCGCAGCTCTTGCGCAACTGAAGCGTTGCTTCCTTTATTTTTTTGTTTTAAAAGAGCATTGCTCTGATTGGACGCACCGCCTCGGGCGCTGTGCTGACGCATCAACTTCTGACACGTGGCGCATTGCGCGCAGCGCACGGGATTTGAAGCGTTGCTTCAAAATTTGAATTTTTGAAATTCAAACAGAGCCTTGCTCATATTGGGGGAAACAAATGCCCCCCCACCGTTGTGCTCACGTGGCGCGCATGTGAGTGCAGCGGTGGCAAGATCCCAGCCTTTGGATCAACTGATAAGTTGAAGGGTCGCAGGCTCCTATAAATAGGGCCCTTGGTCCTTAGAAAATTCTTTACAACTTTCAAGAATTTTGATTCTCAGAGCCTTGCTCTTGCTTAAGAACTTTCAGAGCCTTGCTCTTGTTCTTTCCCCAAGAACTTCAAAGTTCAGGACTTAGAATCATTCTAGGTAATTTAAATTAAATTAAATTTAATTAACAGAGCCTTGCTCTTATAGATCTTTGATCTAATGAAAACCCCTTTAGGGTTTCATCAACAGAGCCTTGCTCTCAAAAACTTACAGATCTACAGAGATCTTGTCCATGTGTTTTAACCCATGAACAGAGCTTTGCTCTTGGATCAAATGTAGATCTTTTTAGATCTGAAAAATGAAGAATTTTTTTAATAAGTTTTCATGGTTTTTTTTAAGATTCCAAAATTTTAATTCTTTTAAGTGTTAAAAAAATTTGATGGATCTTTCCATTATTACCACAGAGCTATGCTCTTTTGAGGAATCTTGTTCCCCTGAGACCAGAGTTTGACAAATGTCACTCTGTGACAAAGCTTTGCTCTAAAAGAGGGGACTTTCTCCTTGTCTCTAGGGATTCCCATCAATGAGGATATTCTCTTGGGGACCTTTTTCATTAATTGACAGTCTCATCTAATGATGGGATTGTCTTATTAATTGATGCATTGCCATCCAGATTTTGTGGGTCCCTCTTTTGTCCCCTACCCACTGCATTGCAGTGTAGTGTAAAATTTTAAAATGCCAAGCGTTGGAACACTGACGGTTATTTTTGTCTTTCTACAGGAAACATGTCTGCCAACCTGTCTTTCCCATTTGTTCGCTCGAAGGGAGGGTTTCCCCATGCACCAGTGGACCGGGTGGCGCTCGCTCTTATTAAGGATCATGACCCCGAGCACAAAAATCTTCACTTGTGGGGAAAGTGGTACAATGAAATCATCCAGGGTCGTCGCAGTTTCAGTTTCGCCACGCCGTCTGAACCCATAACTTCAATCTCCTATGCGGACGAACCCCCGGTGAAGTATGCCATGGAGGTTAAAAATTGGAACTCGGATGACCTCCTCCAACCCTCAATTGGTGCTATTCCCGTGCAGCCGCTGCCGGCAATAGATATTTTAGGGAGGCGAATCTGTCAGGGTGAAGCACACCCTTGGGGACATGCCTACAATATTGGATTGGTGCCGCGACCGCCCGCCGGATACTTGCAGTGGGCCCGATACATCTTATCGGCTAAAAGGACTCATTTGATGAAGATCGGTTTGTATTCGGCCATCTACGTTTCGCTCTTCGAATATCCTTCCCCCCCAACGTGGTGGATTAAAACTTTTATCGAGCAATGGAATATCCCCACCCACACTTTCTTGATGACGGATAGGGAGGTCTCTATTTCTTTGGAGGAGTTTGCCGAACTCTCGGGTCTGCCGATGAGGGGGGAGCATTACGAGGAGTTGCTCCCTCCTGACGAATACGTCTTTGCTACCAAGCTGCTGGTGTTTGACCTGACTCCGGAGAACGCGGTTCAGCATTAGTATCCAGGCTTGGTGAAGGTGTTGGAGATCTATGAAGGACTCCATCTGGAATCGGGCGACCGGGGCGTCAGTTTCGCAGATTTTATTGCCCGCTCGTTCGCCCGGAGTTCCTATCGGAGCAGGGCGAGAAGTTCGCCCGGCTCGACGACCCTTTTGGATTCGGTTTGGATCGCCGACCCACATCGGAGGATGACCACCAAGACTTTTACCTCCCCAGTGCCGCTGTCGTCCCTTTTTCAGAAATTGCCGTCCCAGGCTTAGATGAGGAGACTTTTTTTATAGGGTTCCTGGGCTTGTGGCTGTGCAGCTTTGCGCTCCTTATGCACCCGCGCCACATGCGGCCCTCCGTCTTTTACCCAGCGCATCGGATGGTGGCTGGTTTGCAGTTATCGGTAGGAATCGTCGGGCTGGCTTACCTTTATAATGATCTTAGCGTAGCGGCGGACGCTAGTGAGCCTGGGGTGCAGCCCACTAACTTCCCGATGCACTATTTCACCTCCTGGATGGAGATGCACGTGCAAGGGGTGTTCGACGCCCATAAGATTCCTCCGTTCTTTGAGAAATGCAGACTCCCGAGAGTCATGCGGTTGGTCGGCGCTTCAATTGTAGTTGCACCCCCGCGGGAGTCTAGGGGGCTGCTCCTTCATCCACATCTGGTCGGAGCGAAGGTTTCCTTTGTGGATAAGGTCATAACAATAGGCTCAGAGACCACCAAGTCAGTAGTGTCGCTACACGATGATTTTAAATATGGGGCTTCCATATTGAAGGCTCGGGAAATCCTCCATCTCTATTCCATTCGGCCGGGCTACTTGGTGTTCAGGCAGAGTGAGACTGCACTCTTTATGAGGTACAACCCGCACCGGTTTGCTCAGCAATCGAGCTACAACCAAGGGGTCCCGATGGAAGCTTTCTTAGAAAAGCCCGTGGTCAGCCGAGAGGGGATAAAGAATGCAATGCACCATTTCACACGGCTTAACACGGGTTCCTATTTCTTTATCAGCGAACCCAGCTGTGTCCCTAAGATGCTCAACACGTACGTGGCTTGGTATGCGCATGCGATGGGCCCAGTTATCTTAATGTAAAAGCGCATGCTGGTTGGCCGTAGGGGTGCGCCTCCTGGCAGTGATCGCAAGGCCCCCTTGAAGCCAAGGATTCCGGTCATTCCTCCGCTAAAAGATGCCGGAGTCGATCGACCACGCGTGCTGAGCCCCCCGTGTGGATTGCCGCTGCCTGCTATGGTGAATGCACCACCGGCGCCCCATGCTCCCACGAAGACGGTTAATGTAATATCGCCAGAGTCCGGCGCAGGAGCGGATATCGGGACCCGCCGCCCCAAGATGCCAGCCAAGAGCAAATCAATTCCAGGTGCATCTAGAGCTGGCGGGCAAAAGAATAAGAAGTCGATCCTTTCCCTCGACGCGATTCTCAGTTTAGAGCCTGAGGCCCCTCTCACTGAAGGAATAAATGAATATGGCAGCAATAAGGGCTTCTTGGTAGACCCCCCAGACACCAATTTGGCGGCCGCTATTGCAGCTTCTGAGCGATCAGCAAGGCTCGAAGCGATGCTAAGCAAACTCGTTGAGTCAGGTAACCATTAGCTGCTTTCTTCGTCACTTTATCACACTTTTTACCATTATTTTTAACTAATACTTTCCCCCATTTTCAATAGGTGTCTCTACCGAAGAAGCTATTGCCGCCTCTTTGAAAACCTTCCAGGAGGAGGAGGAAAAACGCGCTCTAGCGGGCGTTGGTACGTCTCGCCCCCTTTTCTTTTATAAGAAAAATTTGTTATCTCTTCTGATGGTCAACCTAACCTTCTTCCTTTGTTTCTTTGCAGGGGCTATGCCAGTTGATGCGGGGATCCTCCCCAAGCCTGTTACTGAAGTCCCGGTCTCGTCGGGGCTGGTGCAAGTGCCTCGACTTGACAAAACGACGAGGGATGCCTTGAAAAATTTGGAGGCATCCCTATTCACGGACGAAGACGCCTCAATTAAAGAGGCTCTGGTGGAATCCGTCTCAACGGCTCGGGAGGAGAGGAAGCGATTGAGACGTGAAGCAAAGGCGCGCAGGGCTGCTTTGGCCACGGGAGCGGGCCCTAGCACCATCCCTCGTGCTGATACTCCCTCCGAAGAGGCCCCTGTCACCCTACCTACTGCTCGCAGGCAAGTGGCGCGCGCGGTTCGGAGTGCAGATGATAAATCCTCTTCAGGTAACATTTCTTTCAGAATCTTGTTGTAAGAATTATAAAGCCATCGGTTTTTATGTATTCTATCCTGCAGGGCCAAGTCCGACTGAGGGGGAGGCGGAGACCGTTGAACCCAGGGAAACAAAGGAGGCGGCACCTGCTGAACCCGAGCTGACGGTGGGCAACGTCGTTGGGGCTACGGAGCCTGAAACAGAGGTTGAGGGATCTGCAGCCGAGAAGGTCATTGATGCCGAGCCTGAAGTGGCAGCAGATGAAATGATCGTTATAACCGAGCCGAGGGTAGTGGTTGGCGAGGTGCTTGAGGCTGGAGACCTCATGGTGACGGTGGACGAGACAACCGTGATTGCTGAACCCGAGGGAGTAGCGGGTGAGGTGGCCACGATTCCTGAGAACGAGCCAACCGCTCCTTCTCAGGAATCTGGCAATGCTCCAGTCATAGCCCTCCCCGCCTATGGTCCCCCGCCGTCTCCAGGTCTTGCGAGCACGACAACGATTCCTATTGAGTCGGGTGATGAGGCCACGGGCGGTGGCCTCATGTCGATGGTGGAGGGAGTCGCCTCCATTTCGGCCGGCAGCTCGTCAGGTAAATCCCAAGTTACTGTCCTTTTTATTTTACGATCTTTTCTGACAAGTTCACATTTCGTAACGCAGGTGTAGTCAGTGCCAATGCGCCATTGCTCGAGGGAGCGCCTTCAACTACTGTCTTGGCCGTGGTCACCTCTCAGCCCTCTCTCATATCGTCAAAGATGTTGGAAGGTATGGGTTTGCAATTTATTAATCTTACCTTCCAGACGTATAATTTTGTGTACTAAAGTCGCATTGTTATGCCTTTTCAGGAGTGCTCTTTGATCATCTATATCAAGTGTTGCTCCCACACTTCTCCTTCCTATCTGAACTCATTTCTCCCTCTGGTGGCGCTGGTGAGTATAGTTCGCGACTGATATCTTTCTTTTTCGGTGATGGAATTATTTTTGACTCTCCCTTGTCCTGATTGCAGTGCTACAAATCGAAGGAGTAGATGAACGATTGGTCGTGCCACCGGCTCTCCCGGCTTTGCCGCCTGCTACCGCTGGTATAGTAAACTATCCCATCGATGACTTTTTCATATTCCTTGAACCGTCATCAAATCGTATTTTGTTTTTTCAGCTGTCGTTCCAATTCCAGCGCCCTTTGAGTCTCACGTTGTAATGCCGACAGGTCCCTTCCTGAGACGTTCGTCTTCAAATGGTGCCGTAATGAGCTTGGGCATGCTGAGCGGATATGTCAAAGAGCTTGACGCGGATGCTCCCCCATCTGCTGCGGATTTCGTTGCGGAGGTTAATCCGATGTTGGCGGCACTTGTGAATTTCCACGATGGAGGCATCGTCGAGCTTTGGGTTAATCATTGCAGGGAAATCGAGGTCCGCCTGCATCAATCGGAGTTTATGCGCCCTGCTCCCGAGATCTTAGCCGCAAGCAATCAAAGAGCAGCATGGATCGAGCAAAGCGCTTCTTACTTCCGTCACTTGGAACAAGAAGCGGCTTTGAAACTGAGGGAATGCCAAGAGACCTCAAACGAGACGGCTCGTCTGCGTGCTGAAGTTGAGGCGAACGCTGCCCAGGTGAAGGCTATCTTCCAGGACCTTCTGGAACGTATCTCAAGTGGGCTAAACCTGAAGCAAAAGCTCGATGCCGCCGAGCGTGATGCCCAAGGTCGCGAAGCACTCAGCAGGACGTTGGGGAGCAGCCTGCATCCTTCTTGCGGCAGCGGACTCAAGTGGAAGCGGAACTGGCGGTGGTGGCCGATCAGGAGAAGGCATGGAAGGAAGTGCGCGAACAACTGGTAGGGCTATTTAAGACGCTTCCTTCCCAGTAGCTACCCTTGTATCACTATATTTGTAAAAATTTTCTTTTTCAAATAAGATGTATCCATTCTTTATTCCTTTGTGCGATTCACCTTGTACTTGATTACATTCAATAAAGATATACATTTTTCTTTGCAATGTCTTGTGCTATTTCTTTGCTTATTCTTTTCTCTTATTATCAGGATACTGTCTTGATAAACACGGTAGACAGATAATAGAGTAAGCATCTTGGTTTCTTCACGAGATAGCGATGGCTTAGGCCGCAGGTTCAGATCTGCCGCCTAAGACTTTTCAACTCTATGAGCCGTGAGGGTCTCATAGAGACTTTTCTCCCTACGGATCGAGAGGATCTCATAGGTGGATTTTCTCCTTAGGAATCGTGAGGATTCCTAAGTGTGTTTTCTCTTATAAGTCGTAAGGATCCTATAAGAGAATTTTTCCCTCTTACGAGTCGAGAGGACCCGTAAGCGGTTGTTTCCCTCCTTGTCGAGTTTCGAGTTCGGAGAGTGAGACCCGTGGATAGTGTGCAAGAGGCCGTTTTAGGCCAACTTGCAGGGTCCCAGTGCTTAGGAAACAGGATCCTTCTATGCCTACTGTCTAAGGCTTCATCTCACGAGTCGAGCCGCATCGAGAATTTTTCGCAAAGACATCAGTTTCTTCACAAGTCGAGACGAATCGAGCATTTCTCGCAAGAATATCCTAACGTCACAGTTAACCTCTGCTATTTATGACAGAAGTCCGTTAGGGTCTGTGGTACTTAGGGTTTTGGCCGTCGTACCGTCGCATAAGCTGATATATTCCTCGATAGGAAATCGTACTGCTCGAGTAGCCCTGCGACTGCCGTGTCTCTGATCCCTTCGGGGGTTGGACAAGACGTATTCAAGCAATCTTCCTAGGCAGTTTGACCGTCGGAAGAGCAAGCGTTAGGAATTTGCCATGCCGCTTTTTACTTGAGGTTAGGCTCATTTTGGAGAGCCCCGATGAGTCATAACCACTCCGCGCTGGTGTGGGATGATCTCCGATAGTCTTTCAGGTTTAATGTGAGTTGCTGTTAAGACCCTGAAGCTAGGAATTTGGCCTTTGCTTCGTTTGCTGGCATCGCGTCTGCTGTATCGAGACGAATGTCGCGGTGGGAACTAGGGATTTTGCCGTGGCTCCATTTGTTTGATTGTCGCGTCTGAACCCTGTTGGAGGAAGAACGCTGGAATGATATCTAGTCTGCTGTATCGAGACGAATCTCGTAGTTGTCTCTAGGTTGCTGGTGAACCGCCGAGGTTTGGAACTAGGGATTTTGCCGTGGCTCCATTTGTTTGATGATGTTGCGTCTGCTGTGTCGAGACGAACGTTGGGGTGACATCTCGTCTGCTGTATTGAGACAGACGTCGAGGTTGTTTCTAGGTTGCTGGTGAACCGTTGAGGTTTGGAACTAGGGATTTTGCCGTGGCTCCATTTGTTTGATGATGTTGCGTCTGCTGTGTCGAGACGAACGTTGGGGTGACATTTCGTCTGCTGTATTGAGACGAACGTCGCGGTGGAGCTGGGATTTTGCCGTTACTCCACTTGTTTCGACCGCAAGGTCTTTTTGTTGGTGTTGTATCTGCATCTTGATGGACTGCGAATGAACACCTTTATTGACATCTCATCTGCTGTAACGAGACGAATGCTTAGATGGTCTCTAGGTTGTCTGTGAACCGTCGAGATTTGGCTTCGCTTTTTTATGGAGCTTGTTGGGTAAGTATGGTTCCCTCTTTGTTTGTGCCCCTAGATTGTATACAGGAATCGATATGATCTAACCTGTAGGGCAGAAGTTTCATTCATCATTTTTTTATTATTATTATTTTATTTCCGCGATGCTCTATCATTTCAGCTTTTATATCGCGAAGGTCGCGATTGCCCAATCATTTCGGCTATTTTTCGCGACGCCTAATCATTTCGGCTATTTAGTTTATTTTCACTCGCTGGTTTTTATTGCAAGTTGCCCAATCATTTCGGCTATTTATTTTATTTTTGCTCGCTGCTTTTTATTGCGAGTTGCCCAATCATTTCGGCTATTTATTTAATTTTTGCTCGCTGCTTTTTATTGCGAGTTGCCCAATCATTTCGGCTATTTTGTATGCATACGTTTTTACTTGCTGCTTTTTATTGCAAGTTGCCCTATCATTTCGGCTATTTCGTATGCATGTGCGGCCTACCGGCTTTTCATCGTAAACCTGAGTTTAGACACCGATTTCAGCATCAGCACCGCTACAACTGGGATATTGCCAGGTGTGTAACGTCTTCAAAATAATAAAATATGATTTTTGGGAAATTTTATAATTTAATATTATTTTAATGAATATTTTAACATTCTGGTATAATTAAATACAGATAAATGGGGAAAAATTATGGAAAATTCTAAAATAAGGTATTTTAAGGAATTGCCTCGTTTTCTGTGCATGCCCCCATTTCCTCTAGTTTTGACCCTGAGTATGTCTAGTTTTGACTGATTCCATCTAGGGTGAAATCTGGGTTGATTTTCCTATGTTGGTGTATAATTTGGGACTTGTTTTAGCATGGATTTTGGTATTTGGTGATTCATTCCTGTCGGGTGGCGTTTGGACGTCAACGACAAGTGGATTTTGATTGTGTTTACATGCGAGTCGATAGGTTTTTACCTATGCGTGTAGCGTGTGCTATTTTGGTTTCCGATGTGATTTTCATGTGCTTTAGCATTGTGATATACTTGTAGGTACCCCGCGTGATGTTGAGACAAAGGAGGTGAAGATAGCGACATCGGCTTTGGCACACGAGAAGCAATGTGAGTAGATTTATATCTACGGGGAGAAGTCGGGTGGATGGCGTATAGCACCCCCGCAGTCCGTGGTGATGTATACGAATACGTATACACACGAATATTTATTATGTGTTGTTTAGGGTTATTGATGGTAATAATGATATTTTGATGATAAGAATATATTGGTTTAGTATAGTACGAACCATAGAGTAGTGGTTGCACTCACACATACATTTACACACATACTTGCATTCATTCTTTCATTTATTAGAGTGCATATGATGGTGCGTATATCTACACATGGGTATGGGACTATGTGTTTATATACGGGATTTGAGGATGATACGTGGTTTGAGATGATACTTGATGTGAGGCCGTGAGATCGGCGATGTGACATAGCTTGTCTTCGAGGTGCGATATGATAGTTTTAGCGGGCCTTTGGACATGTGCTTTACCCGCATTCATATTTTTATAGATGGTATCGATTTGTACTAGACTTAGAGTAGTACCCCAGATTATGCGATCTGATGATAGTGATACCTGATATGTGATGAGGTACTGTGATATTGACCCCTACCCAGCTATTGGGATGCCGTACGACGATCTACCGTACGAGCCGATATTGATGATAGATCCGCACTCATGACTCGAGGATATCTTACGATATGTTATTGAGGCGGGATCACCGACTATCATATCTATATATATTGACTCAGATTAGGTGGTTTCTTACCCCTCCTGTCTAGATTACTTAGTAGACATTAGACTGGACCGAGTCATACCTATTTCAAACTAACGAATCGGGGATATTTTAAAGATAGGCAGAAGGGTCATACGGATATTTTCAAATGATGTATCTTTTCTTAAAACACCGTAGCCCTTGTTTTTCCAAAAGCCCTGATTCGTCTTATTTCAAATGGCACCCCTGCATGACTTGTATAGATTGGTGTAGATTCTTTACTTTTGCGTTGATTATTCGATTCCGCATATTCATGCTATTTGCATTGCATCGCTTGTACTGTGGTTATATTTCAGTCATGCTGCTAGGACACCAGCACCATTATCGATGATGCATATGCTCCACGTACACTTGTTGCCGGCTCACACACTCATCATCGATAATTGCCATGTCACTACACTGTAGTACTAAGTATATGATCCTTGCATGACATGATGATATGCATACCTTCCTTTACATGTCGCATACTTCATGCTTTTGATTATACGCATTGAGATATGTTGTTTCTATGATATTTCTGGATTTGGGAACCGAGAGTGTTTCAAAAGAGAATATGTCATTGCTTTAAAAACCCGGTTACCCTTGATATGATATTTCAGTGCGTCCACTATGTGTTTTCTCGGTGCTGAGAGCGACATGTGAAACCCGAATCGAGGAGTGGATGAGCCGATTGCGGGTACATGGTGGACCCGGTATGGTTCCCCTCGGCAAGATGATCGATGAGCTTTGCCGATTGAGCCTGGAGGCGGACGAGTACCTACCGGTGATTGGTTGGACCTGGCGGTTATCCGGAGGATACTAACCAGAGTCGATGGATAGATTTGGGCGTCCTGTCGGGGCCGAGGGCCGATACCGCAGACAGAGCCCGCGGGCCGATCCGGACTGACGGAGCCCAATATATGAGGATTTATATGCCGATGCTGGGCACAGTTTTCATGATGTTTTCGAGTGCCGATGCTGGGCACTCCGGTTCCATGATTTTGACGTGTCGCGAGGGACACGGGTGGGTTATATCCTCATATTTCCATGCACAGGTTTCATGATATTTACTTGCATGATGGTTATTGTCATTGGGTGACGAGTGGATGGGATCCACGTGTGTGCAGATTTGATTACATTGATCATACCTCATATTCATGACATGCTATTACCTAAGGCACTAGCACGAGCACTTGGCATTACACTCATGTAGAGATTACATTGCCAGTTTAGCATGCTTCAGCTTTATTCATATTGAGGTTTATTTATATCTGATCGTATTGACCTAGGATGAGTCATGCATTCGATCTCTGCTTGTAGATATTTTCTATTCACGAGTTGGCAACTCACCCCCGTTGTGCCCCAGTCCTTGCAGGTTTTTGCCGTACAGATTCCATAGAGGCATTTCTGGCACACTGCTTCCTTATGGGTGACTTGCTTGGATAGGTGGGTTCTTTTGTATCAGAACCGCCATTGTTCATGTATCATTTATTGTATCTAGAATTTCCATCAACCAAAACTTGTATATTGTTTCAGACTTAGAAAACAGTGTTGTTTTATTTCGACCTTAGAGTCGCGCTAGTAGTATTACGGTTTTCTGGCTGTTTTGAGTTTCTTTTTTCTGGGTTTTGATCCTCGCCCTTTGGCGTTGTATATTATTATTGCTTGCGTGGTTGTGACCGTCGATGGACGAAGAGCTAGCTCCCGCTTGGGGATGCCTTTTATCATTTCATATATATTATTCTTGTTGTATCCCGTTCGGGGCCAGTTTTTACAAAGGAAACTCTGCCGAAATTTTCAGGAAAGGTTATACATTTTAAAAAAATGCATATTCGGCTTAGTTATTTAAAAACTTTGATTTCCAAACATGATTTCCTTACTTTTCAAAAACAGTTTTCCTTATTTACTCTTTAAATGGTTTTAGATTGCTGGGCTTTTGGCTTACTTGGATCAGATGGGGTCCTATAGACTTCATATGGTTCAAGGGCCAGTCACGTGCTCTTTCGGGTCGTGACAAGGAGCGAATCATCATTTGCCTCCGTCGATATCGAACAAAGGTGGCTTAGCGAACAGGGTTAAGGCGCTGTCGACTAAGGCTTTTACCTTCATGAGCCGTAAGGGTCTCACAAAGGTATTTCTCCCTACAAGTCGTGAGGATCTTGTAGGTGTATTTTTTTTCTTGGGAATCGTGAGGATTCCTAAGTGTGTGTTCCTCTGTAAGTCGTAAGGATCCTATAAGAGGGTTTTCTCCTTGTAAGTCGAGAGGACTTATAAGGGTTGTTTATCATGCATATATATCCCCAGTCACGGATGGGACTTGGTTAGGGAAATGTTTATTCGCGTCCGTGGATTGTATACAAGAGTCAGTATTGAGCCACTTGTAGGGCATAAATTGAAGGTTGTGGGGGTTGCTTAAGCACAATTTTAGGTCCCTGTGACTTAAGACTTTCAAATCTTATGAGCCGTGAGGGTCCCATAAGAGAGTTCTCTTTACGAGTCGTGAGGATCTCGTAAGTGTAATTTCTCCCTAGGAATCGTAGGGATCCCTAAGTGTGTTGGTCCCTTGTGAGTCGTAAGGATCTCACGCGGATGGTTTCTCCTTACAAGGTCGAGAGGACCCTGTAAGTGTCCTTTAACGAGGTTGCGCCCTTTCGGGTTTTCACAAACACCCACCGGTAGTCCTGGTGTTTTTACTCACGGAGCCCTTTCGGGTTTTCATCCGTGCCCCTTTTGCTTATGGACATACCGTTTCTCGTTTTATTTTTTTTATTCTCTCTTTTTTTTACGAGGTCGCGCCCTTTCGGGTTTTCACGAACACTCGCCGGTAGCCCTGCTGTTTTTACTCACGGAGCCCTTTCGGGTTTTCATCCGTGCCCATTTTGCTTATGGACATACCGTTTATCATAATTTTTTTAAATATTTTTTCTTATATATATATTTTTTTTATTCATCTTGTCAGCCTAAGGATGCTGCGGTAGTAGTTTAAAGACGTTTCGGTCGTTTGCAAGTTTTAGGACATTGCGGTCCATCATTAGTTTTAAGGACGTTTCGGTCCGTCGTTAGTTTAAAGACGTTTCGGTCTGTTGTCGCCATATTTGAGGCGAATCTCTAGTTTACTGACTTTTCGGTCTATGAGTCCTTCCCCATGAATGAGCATGATGCCCCCGGTGTATCCATCTTTCTCGGAGCGTGCGGTTGTGGCGGGCTTACCTTCCAGTTTTCAGACAGCGCTAACTCGCCCTGTTGGTATTGATCTTCAACCCAGTTTTTGAAGACGTAGCAGTCCTCGATCAGGTGACCTACTGTTTGGTGGTAAAGGCAATAATTAGGATTATTAACATCGCCTGGCCGCAACGGACGTTTTGGACTTGGCAAATTGATGAGTCTGTCGCACACTGCTAGCTCGAACAGTCTTCTTGTTTTATTTTGAGGAAACGAGTAAGGACGTTTCAACTTTTCCTGAAGGGGTTGCTGTTTGTTGTTTCGGCAAACAACCGGTTTAGGGCCACTCGATTGCTGTTGAGTATTGGCTACGAGGGCTGTTTTTCCCTTCTCTTTATCCTTTTTGCTTGATCCTTTGTTTGCGGGGCCAAGATTTTTTTCGAATAGCGTGCGATTGCATGGCTGAACGTTCTCGCAGCTCCTCAATTCCTTCATTTTTGAAATAGATTCCCCGAGGGAAGGATTGAGGGTAGCTTCTTCGTCAGAGTCGCTTCCAAAGGTGACAATTTGCGACCCCTTGGAGTCGGTTATATGACAATCGTCGGCAGCTCTTTTGCGCTCATCTATCATATTTTTTTGACGTCTACGAGCTTCACATTTTGTTCTGTCGAAGTGTTGCTTTTGAGCGACATACCCTTGCCATCAACAGTTAAAGGATTCGCAGTCTTCGGTAGGATGTATGATCTTCTGATGATATAAACAGAAGTTAGGGTGCATCTCTACCTCAGCGAGAGTATTCTCTTCAGAGGGCGGTAGCTTCATTCCTGCTGACAGGGCTTTAGCGAACCTTTTCCTCGTCTTGGATTTGTTTTTATCCGCAGCGGATGGCTTTTGATTTGATGGAAGTGCTTCGACTCTTTGGTCTAGTAGTCGGCGTTTGGTTCCTTCCAGCATGGCCATCTCACGCTCTTGATCGGCTTTAACTTTCAGACGAATCTCATTCAGGAAGGCATCGATTAACTCGTCTGATGGCCTCGGAATTTCTGGTTCAGGGTCCGCCCTCGGTTTCTCGGCGCAAGGAGCCTTTTTATTATCCGCCAATGAGTGAGAGATCACATGACAAGTTGCCCTCGGCGTTTCCATCTTCTTTGGAGTATGCGGCTGTGGTGGGTTTACTTTCCACTTTTCAGACAACGCAAACTTTCCTTGTAGGTACTGATCCTCGATCCATCCCTTGAAGACGAAACAATTCTCGATCGGGTGACTTACCGTTTGGTGGTAAGGGCAGTAATCGGGATTATTGAGATCGCCTGGCTGTAACGGACGTTTTGGACTCGGCAGATTGATGAGTCTGTTGCGTACTGCCAGTCCGAACAGTCTTCTCGTTTTATTATGAAGAAATGAATAAGGACATCCTAGCCTCTCCTCAAGGGACGGGCGTGGATGTACGTTGTTTTGATGAACAATCTGCTTTGAATTATTCGGCTGTTGTTGAGTATTGGCAACAATGATCGCTTTTCCTTTTCCTTTCTCATTTCGAGAGTCTGGTTTTGGAGGAGATGGTCCGTGACCCATCTGGTCCATTTAGGCTAATTTGTCGATCAATGCCTGGAAGGTGGTCGGCCTGAAGAACATCATGAATTGTGAGATGGTCGTTTGCGGATCAAAAGTGCCCACGAACATGCCTACCGCAGGTGCCTCTTCTATGCGTTGTTCGCCTTTCGACCATAGGTTCCGCCATCGTGTTGCGTATTGGACCCACGTGTCGCCTGGCCTTATCCTGGCATTTATCAGTGCTGTTATCGGGGTGCGTCCACTAGCACTCGCGAATCTTTGTGTAAACAGTAACTCCATCTTCGCAAATGTTTTGACAGAGTCGTTAGGTAGCTCCGAATACCATTCAAAGGCTGTTTCTGCTAAGCTGCCAACGAATTGGCGAAGCAACAATTTGTCATCGCCTCCAGTATTGCCGCACAAGGCCCTAAATTGAGCGACGTGCTGATGTGGATTTCCTGTCCCTTTATATACGTGGAATTTAGGGATCGTGTATCCCGGCGGGTAACTGATTTGGTCATACCAGCTTGGATAGGGTCGTCCGTTTCTAACAGTTTGCCCAGCCGCTTCACTCGCCTGATGAGCTCGTATTTGCTGAGTTATATAGTCATCAAGCGCGGCCTTGGAAATGGTTTCTACCTTGGCTGCTGAAAGAGCCGGAGGAGGATCAGATGTTTCCCCTCCGTTAGTTCCGACAATGACTGGAGGGTTTTCAGCTGGAGGGTCCGGCTGTAACATCATCCCTACCATGTCTTGGAAGAGGAGTGCCATTTGTTTTATGTTAGCCGCTTGTTCTGCGGCTTCTGTGTCCTTCTTTTTGAGGATTCTACGTAAGAAGTCAGCATCAGTCTCTTGTTCGTGACGCTGCTCTGATGATACTTCCGAACTTTCTTTCGGTCCGGTAATTGCAGCCATCACAGTCATCATTTCCTGAAGCTTCTGTTGCTGCTCCTGGGCATTCCTCACAGATCGGGTGAGCGGTCGGTGACCCGTCGAAGCACGGCTTTCCTCCTTTCCGGAAGCCATATAAACGGTGTGCACCACCATACCCCCAGACTTGGGGCGTTTGTGTTCGGTGTCTTTGCGATTTGCCAAAGACACAGGGACTTTTTGCGGCCTCCTTTTTTAAGTGATTGGAGTTGAGGGGGCCGTTGTAGTGGGCACCCAAGTAGCTTTTGCTTTTTGTGGCTTGACAGAGTAATCCTTCTCCTGCCGCACCTTCATCTTTTTCTGTCGGCGGAGATAGTTTTCATCAATCACCGACTCTTGGACCTGTTGCCAGACTTTGTAAATTTTAGAGGACAGCCGTTGAGGGGATTGCTCTAGCTCCTTCTCTGGAGTATTCTCCACAGGTGAAGGAGTTCGTTTCAACATCGCAGTAGGAGAGTTTCTGCGCACTGTATTCAGCAATTCAAAGCTGTTCTCGGTTGGAACAGCAGCATCGATCCCCACCATCGGAGCTGGTGGCCTAAATCTAGAGGGGGAGTTGCCCCCAGCCTTTCTTGCTCGACGCCAGTGGCGACGTCGAGCGTGTCTTGCGGATGGAGTCACCTCCGTTGTTGGATAAGCTTCTTCATGCCTCCTGCTCTGAGTAGGGGAAGAAGCTTTGAGGACCTCGCCTGGAGCAGTAACCGGAATGGCCAGCCTTGTAAAAACTGACTTCTCGGAAGGAGGAACCTTTCCAATGATTTCGTCCGTTTGAGTCGGGATGGCTATCCGCTTTGGGATGGCAGCTTCGGGTATCGCAGGTTTGCGGACGTTCTGGCTTAGTTTGTTGAAAACTGAGGTATTGAAACCGGGCGACCCGTTGAGAGGGGTCGCGGCAGTGGTAAGTTGATCAAAGACCGGCTTCTTTGGAGCTTCTTGCGATGTCATTGGGGCATTGAAGCTCATCGATGGGAGCATGGTCCCGAAGAATAGTCCAGTGGTGGCCTGAGTTACCTGCTCCACTGGCATCTTGAAAAGGGAGCCCGCTTGGGGCCCATAAGTCGCCCCTCCAGCGAGGACGGAGCGAGAGTTGCAGTTGCAGGCTGTGCAGTTTGAAGCCATTGATCTTCAGTTCTCTGCACGGAGCAAGACACCAAATCTTAGTACCTCGAATCCATAAGCAACCACAGCAAACCGCGATTCGTTCGCGAACACGACACACGAAGTGTGGAGTGGAAAGAGGAAAAGGTCCCACCGGGCATGCCAGAATCTGTTCCCCTCCGAATGGCGGCCGACGGCGTGAGGACGTCTAGCCTGAGATTCGGGGCAGATGCTATTTGGTTTTATCCGTCTACCTCTCCGAAGATGCCAAGTTGATTTATGGCACCGTGTATCGGAGGTTTAGAAGGATGCGGCCGATGTAGCAGACTTTGTCAGATTCCCCCTCGTTTGAGGGGTTTTTGATTGTGGGGACGCTCTTCCCTGCAGGCGCAAGCCCCTGCAGTTAATTACGCTACCGCATCGCGGTAACAACTTTCTCCTTCTCCAGAATTTCACTTCGTGTCGTGTGTGTTTGTTTTATTTGTGGTTGCCCGTGGATTGTATACGGAGACTGAGTAATGCCGTCGCCCGTAGGACGTGGATTAGTCCAAATCCGTATTTACTTAGATTTGGGTCTGGTGTTTTTAGTTTAAGGATACATTAGCCGTGTTGAGGCTAAGATCAACTTAAACGTTCGTTAAGGATACGTTAGTCCTGTTTGAGACTAAGATCGACTTAACGTAATGATCCATTTAATATATGGCCGTCGGGGCTCATCACCTCTCTGACGACGTTGAAGGATTACAACGACAGGTGTCAGAGGAGTTCAGAGATGTACCCTTGAACCAAAGTTGATTGGGAGTTTTATAGTCCATTTGGATGTTTAAGGATACGTTAGCCATGTTTGGGGCTAAGATCAACTTAAACGGGATCATTTAGATCTGGCAAAAGAGCATTTGGGGGCTCTATTGTTCCAGTTTAGGGACGTAATAGTCCATATTCCAGTTTAGGGACGTGGTGGTCTATGTTCCAGTTTAGGGACGTGGTGGTCCGTGTTCCAGTTTAGGGACGTGGTGGTCTATGTTCCAGTTTAAAGACGTGGTGGTCCGTGTTCCAGTTTAGGGACGTGGTGGTCTAATATTAGTTTAAGGACGTTTCGGTCCACGAGTTTAAGGACCCCGCAGCCCATGTTGACGTATGTGGTCGTCGGGACCCGTCACCTCTCTGACGTCGTTGAAGGATTACAACGATGAGTGTCAGAGGAGCTCAGAGATGTACCCTCGAACCAGATATAAATTGATTTAAGAGAGCAGTTGTGCTCAGTCAATTTAATTTAAGGACTTACGGCCAAAATTGGGCTAAGTCCAGTTGAAAATGTTCATGTTTTGTTTGTATTTGGCTTGTTAGGCCTCTGTTTGGGCTTTCCCCTTTTTAGAATGATGCATAGCATTACTTCAGGCTATTTATGCCTATTTTGACTGGGCTCTGCCCTTTTTATTATAATGCAGAGCATTTGTTTTGGTCCATTGGACCTCTCAATTGGGCTCTGCCCCTTTAAATAATCCATAGCATTATTTTTGGTCTGTTTAGACTTTTTAATTGGGCTCTGCATTTTTAAAATAATATGCAGCACTTTTATTTGGTCCCTTAGACCTTTGATTGGGCTCTGCCCTTTAATAATGCATTGCATTAGATAACCTGACAGTGTCCCACATGGCTTGTCAGGTACTTTGCGCAATTAATGAGCGCAAGCGCTCATGGAGGTGACACGTGTCACGTTCTGGTGAGCGCAAGCGCAACAGCGCAATGCGCTGCGTTAGTGCGCTGCGCTGCTGTACTGCTGATACGTGGCGCTTCCTGGCGGCTTGCGCAATAGCGCAGTTTTGGTAAGTGCTGGGCACTGTTCTTATTCTTTTGGATCAATTTCAGATCAGAGAAAACAAGTTTTTTCTTGTTTTTTAAAGAACCAATGGTTCATATAAGGTGCAAGGCACTGTTATCTTGAGAATCTTTTAGATTCAGAACCAATGGTTCATAAAAAGAAGTGCAAGGCACTGTTTTTTTATTTATTTGTTTTTTTCTTTTCATTAGAGATTATTGATCTGAGAATTTTCTCTTTTTCTAAAGGGTTTTACCTTTTTCTTTGTTCTTGAGGATTCCTCTCCAATTCTTCAGAGTCTTTTCTGTTTAATTTTTCACAAAATGTTGATGCCTTTGAATTAAGGTCTAGAATCCTTTTTATAGTGCCCATAAATTAGTTAAATTTGTTAAGGAGATATTTTTCTGAGTGATTTGGGGAATTTTCCCCACCGTTGGATCTTTGATCCAAGGGCCTCTGTTTTACAGAAGAAAATATTCTTGTTTTAACAAGAACAGAAAAGATTTCTTTAAAATCTCAATTCTGTTTTGCGCAAACGCCCCAGCGCTTGACACGTGTCGCGCAGCGCAGTGCTTGCGCAGCTGTGCTTGCGCAACTGCGCAGACACGTGTCGTGCAGCGTAGTGCTTGCGCAGCTGCGCAGACGCGCGTCGTGCAGCGCAGCGCTTGCGCGGCTGTGCCTGCGCAGCTGTGCTTGCGTAGCTGCGCAGACACGTGTCGCGCAGCGCAGCGCTTGCGCAGTTGTGCTTGCGCAACTGCGCAGACACGCGTCGCGCAGCACAGCTCTTGCGCAACTGAAGCGTTGCTTCCTTTACTTTTTTGTTTTAAAAGAGCCTTGCTCTGATTGGACGCACCGCCTCGGGCGCTGTACTGACGTATCAACTTCTGACACGTGGCGCATTGCGCGCAGCGCACGGGATTTGAAGCGTTGCTTCAAATTTTGAATTTTTGAAATTCAAACAGAGCCTTGCTCTGATTTGGCGAAACACAAGCGCGAGGCACTTGGCTGTGGCGCAGTCTATATCCCGTGTCTTGCGGATTTCTTTATCCTTAACTGAAGAATCAGGGCCTGGGATAGGAGGGACTGGAGTAGTCAGGACGTATCCGACCTTATCATAGGTCAGGGCAATATTCACGTTCCTTATCCAATCCTTATAATTCGGTCCCGTGAGTTTATTTTTGTCTAATAAAAGCTTAAGTCCCGTCATAGGTATCTGCCATTAGGAGAGAGAAAAGAAGACACTCAGCGATTGTTCTTGCATAATTAGATAGGTTATTAATCTTATCTAACTGATGTCTCCCACTGCTTTTTATCAAACTTTCCTTCAAACCTTTAAAAAGGAAAACTAGCCAGGATTAATTGCAATCTACAAGTTCGCTAACCGGTAGCCCAGGCCAGTGTCAGTACTCCGAGGGAGGTTTCCCGTGCTTTCGCACGGACCTAATTAAAGTAAACCTCGTTTTCCTAGAGGCGTAACCCCGTTGACACCTTTCTAGACACCTACTGGATTAACTAATTGTAAAGTGCAAAACACTCCCGGGAGTAACCTTTACTCACAGTGAGATCGGGATCCAACTATCATATAGAAGGTATGCAATCTCATTGCAAATTTCAACTCTTGAAATTCCCAATATAATTTTTGCTCCTAGTGTCTTATGACCTTAACTATGGTCAACAAATCATAAGCACTAGTCAAGTTCTACCCGCCATTTCAGGATTGATTTAGACCCACCCGCATGGCCCTTAACTATGGTCAACAAAGTCTTGCGAATGTCCTAATCGATCGCATCAAATGCTTTGTAGGAAGACATCACTTAGCTACCATACACCACGCCTTAACTATAGTCAACAAACGTGGCACGAATACTAAGTACTCTGCTCCCAAAATTGGCGGAGGGCAACGAATGGTTTTTATAAAAACCCTTAACGTTTTTGAACTTGATATCGTTGTAGAATCGAGTGAGAAGGAGTGGTTTAGGCTCCAGTTTTAAAAAGTCGAATGGTTTTATAGCATCTTTCTAATTTTGCTAAAGAGGTCACTCCCAGTGAAGGGATCTCGGCTCTTTCCTTTTCGAATAAGGTGCTGGATATGTAAATACCACGATGCAAAGCAAAAGTTAGATCAACTATAAAATCAAGTCGAGTGCTTTGTAACATTTACCAGTTTCGCTAAAGGGGTCACTCCCGGTGAAGGGATCTCGGCCCTTTCCTCATCGAGTGAGGTTAAGGATATTCAAGAATACCACCATGCAAAGCAAAAGCTAGAGTTACCCATTTTTAAAAAGTTTGATTCTACAACATCTTTAGGTTTCTTTTTCTTGACATTAATCACATTAATGTTGTCCCATCATTTACGTTTCCTAAACATCACAGAAAAGAAACGAAAATATAATGTACGCTTATGCCATCCGCATTCGCCACGGGGTCCCGTCATGCACCGTTAGGTTACTCAACTAACGGCAGAGCGGGGGCTGGACTAGCACGGGTGCAAAATATAAGCAACGTTTATTATATATCTCATATATAAATATAGCCATTACAGATCACAGATGAATACATTGGATATACTAGGAATTCCGCATTTCATTCAAGCCTTAATGAAAGACGGGTTCCACGGTCGTGATGAATAGCCAAAACCCCACCCTAGACCCTTACGGGTGCGGCAAACTACCCGCCAAATTCCCGAAGTAGAGCAACCTCCTTCAACAAAGTGAGTAGGCCACTCGGCACTTCGAAAACCCGGTAGTTTGTGCACCCCACCTTGGGTCTATCCTAAGAGCAAAAACAGTAAAAAGAAATTATACAACGGTGGCTACAACCTCAACCCGGATGTGCCCCGCAAAATAATATTACATTGCTTTTTACAAATTACATTAAATGAAAGAAAAGAAAAATGCTCTTCTCACATCCCCCGGCCATTCATCACGATGATCCAACATATTCATATACACATACCATCTCATGATATCATTACAGAAGTGTGCAACCCCGACTAATCGACTTATAGAAATTAGTCGACATTTCAAACATACATAACAAATAACTGAAAACCCGATTAGCCAAGCACTTTAGAATTTCGATCGATAATTTTAAACCATGACAACACTTGTCATCTTCCAGTGCACAAACAACTTTGTGAAAATTCCAGATGTCCCAGAAACACTATTTCATTAATCTAAGCAAACTACTAAAAAACGAGTCAACTCGGCCACGACTCGGTCGCGGATCGGCGGCCAAACACTGAGTTTAGCCGCGGATCCGTGACGTTCCTGGCGAGTTAGAGCCTCGTTTTTCTACAGTATTCTTAGAAAACCATGCATGTATTTTTAAGGCCTCTGAAAAGATTTTTTGAACACTTTAAAAAATTGACAGCAGCAGGAGCAGAAAACTTGTTTACGGGAGAAAAAATTGTTGATTGAGGTTCTAACTTTTTGCTAACAATCTAATTATGGTTTAGTTAGGCTCTGATACCATATTAGTTCATGTTGCATGCTCCCACAACTCTTGTGAGGCGTCGGAAGTGATAAACGAAAATTTTCTTTGCATACAACAGGCACTTGCCATTAGATCTTGTCTAAACCACAACTAGAAAACCCTAACTAGAGCTCTTATCTACTATGTTAGGGGTTATACCTTGATGATCTGGTTCTTCGTGTCTTCTTTGATGATCTCCTTGGCTCCTTGGATGTTGTCGGTGTGCTCGATCTCTGGCCACCCCAAGACCTGGATGATCCACGCGAGAGTTGTTGTGCAAGCTAAAACCCTTCTCAAGAGCTAAACCTAGAGATCAAGTTTGCTAAAAATGGTCACTAGGATGATGAAGAGATTAGTGTATTGGATTATCTTTTATCCTTGGCTTTTGATTCACATCTCATGTGAGTGTTAAAGCAAGGAAGAAGAAGGAGGAGAGAAGAAGGAGAGAGAAAGAGTTTTTCATAATCAAAAAATTCAAGCATGAGAAAATGATATATTCAAATGGAAATAATTGAAGCATGGAATATAAAATTAGCACCATACTTCAATAGTAACTCCAAAAGATTAAAATATAAAACAACCCATTCTCACAACCATGCTTGGACTTTCTAATTTCCACCTCATTTATTTATTTTCATAAAATAAATAATGTATTATGAGGTGGCATCTTCTAGAAGGTATTCTTGTAACAATTACAAGAATACCCCTCCTCCGTATACCGTATCCCGTATACCGTATACCCGTATCCGAATTCCGAAAAATACGAATACCAATAATCCAATAATATAATACCGGTATCCGGCTTAAACCAAAGCCTACCAGTATTATCGTTCCGATTATTATCCCTGTAACAATTACACGAATATAATCGAAACCCTGCCGCAACACCTTACGGCTGTCGTAACAACTTACGGTCTCTATATCTTTCGCCTGAACGAGGGAACCCTCTGTGTAGGACTCTAAAGACTCGACGGTACGCTGGTAGTGGGTTTAACCACAAGCACGTCAGCGGCACTAGCTGTGCGTAACGGCTACCCAGGTACATGACGAAAAGGTGGTCGACGAGCGAACTCATCATAACCCCAACGAGCCTGCAAGCAACACTTACCGTACAGTCCGGTCTCTTCGTCTGATACGTCGCATATGAAGTCTAGGGGTGGTATATGTCAGACCCCAGTAACTTTATAAGTCATGCTGATTTATGGCTCATAACAGTTCGAGGAAATACCAATAACACTTATCAGTAAACCTCGAGAACTCCGGCCAGGGATTTAGGTGTTATAGCCGATCAAACATAGCGCGACATCAACTCCCTATACCGGAAGAGACGAAACCCCTCCTATCGCTCACTGTCTCCATGTGATTCGGGACTGTACCCAAAGTCCACCTGTTTGCATGACTCAATAGAGCCGTGGTAGGGTGGAAATCAAAGTACAGTGGGTACCATACAAGACTCCATGATGATCTCGGGTATATAGACTAACCTGTACAAGTGTCACCTGAGAACTGCTATCTGACAATTGGTATATATACCATCTAGGAGTTCTTGGCGAGTCCTGTTCGGTGTACCCATTCTCTAATGAGCACCTGTATACAATCTTTGATGTCGAACACCAATGGTTGTGGAATCAACCATCGCCCCCAGGGTCAGGAAATGTACACACTAGTCTAACTTGGTAATACCGATGCCCTGTCTCGATATACCCTCGACTAGGAACCATTAAAGGATACGTTTATAGACTATCCAGGCCCCACTAGTATGATCTCATCATAATCCTGGTAGTCAAGCATAATCCTAAGGGCTTCATCAACATGCATATAAAGATATGAAATATCACACAAGTTAAGATAAAGATAAACCAGATAGCATACTATCATTTCGAGCAAAGATTGTTTCTGTACATATACATGCCTAGTATCCTATACAATACAGGCCTCTAGGGCATACATATCTAACATTATATCATATAATAATGGTCTCTAGGGCATACATATTCCTAACAATCTTCCACTTGCACTAAGGCCAGTTGTTGTAGTATCTCATACCCAACATCCCAAAAAGTCTCTCAAACTGCGTCTAGGGGAGGGATTCTTGAGTGGATCCGCTGTGTAGTCTTTCGTATCAACTCTTCCGACCTCGATCTCCCGGCGATCAACTATCTATCAGATCAGGTGATACCGCCTTAGAATATGTCTGGATCGTTGATGGGACCTGGGTTCCTTGGCCAAAACCATAGCTCCATTGTTATCACAATACAATGGTATTGGATTCTCAATGGATGGAACCACACCAAGTTCAACAATGAACTTCTTCATCCAGACAACCTCTTTGGCAGCATCGTTGGCAGCGATGTATTCAGCCTTTATCGTCGAGTCTGCCACGGTATCTTGCTTGGAACTCTTCCTGTTGGGTTACACTAATGCCCTGGCCATCTATCGTGGCCGTTTGCAGAACAAAATTTTTCTAGGGTATGAAAAACCGGCGCTAGAATAACCCGATGTCGGATCTACCATAACTAAGAGGATATCTATTTACTATGATAGATGTGTTTCACCCAAAGATCCGTGTCCTTCGGTCTTCTATCCTCTTCATGTGCTCCTAGTGATCTCCTTGATCGAGCTTGTTCTTCTTTGTTTGCTCCTTCGGTTCTCCTGGATCGAGCTTGTTCGTCGGTCCTCCTCTGTCGTAGATGATCCACCCGAGAGATGTAGTCCATGGCTATAGCTCCATACTAAGAGTTTAGTGGAGCAACTAGAGGCCTTATATTACTAGTTTAAGGTATCTAGTATGTAGTGTGAGGTTCTTTGTATGTTTCTATGTCACCTCCTCTCTTTCTCAACACATGAGAGTGTAGAGAGGAGGTAGCAGATGAAGGTGGAGGAGCTCAAGAAACAAGGGAGGTGAGTGAAGCAAATGGTGAGCTTGGAAAATAATAATTCAAGCATGTAAGAGAAAATCCTAAACCTTAGTTTTGTAAAACCATTTTTACAAATAAAATATACCAACCATGCTTCAATAGTTAGCACAAATGAATTGAAGTCAATACTATTGAGGCATGGTTCTCACCATACTCCCCTCACCTTGCTTTACACCTTATTTTCCATTTAATAATAAATGGATAATAACTAAAATGAGGCATCCACCTTCTAGAATGTTTTTCGTATAAATACGGATCACACTCTACTGTATATACATATATGTATTCCTATCGAAATACGAATACCCAAAGAGATAGAATAACACAAAGAGCATAATACTAGAATATACATATCGAAATACATATATGTAAATTATTAAATCAATACCTGATTTAATAATCCGGCTCAATCCCGAGCCGGCTGGTATTATCGAAAGTCTGGGTACATAGTACAATCAATCGATTGGAACCCTGCACGTATCCAAT
This sequence comes from Agapanthus africanus, assembly GCA_030015575.1. NCBI lineage: Eukaryota > Viridiplantae > Streptophyta > Magnoliopsida > Asparagales > Amaryllidaceae > Agapanthus > Agapanthus africanus. The sequence continues at coordinate 480,101,749 of JASDDO010000014.1, read as the reverse complement.
ACGGCTACCACATCATTTTGCCTGAACCAGGGAAACTCTCTGTGTGGGACTCTAAAGACTCGACAGTACGCCGGCAGTGGGTTATTGGATAACTCCATAACCACAAGCACGTCAGCGGTACTAGCTGTATGTAACGGCTACCCGGGTACCTGTCGAAAAGGAAGGCCGACGAGCAAACTCATCCGAATCCCTACTGAGCCTATCTGTGACAATCTCCGTACAGTCCGGTCTCTTCGTCTGAGAGTATCGTATACCGGGTCTAGGGGCGGTAAACGTCAGACCTTAATAACCCGATAATTCGTGCTGATGCGGCTCAGGACTAATCTGGGAAACTACTGATCAACCTATCAGTAAATCCCAACTGCCTTGGCCATGGTCTTATGGTCTTGGACAATCGAACACAGTGTGGTATCGAATCCCTATACCGGGAGAGATGAATCCCCAACAATCACTCACTTCCTCCATGTGGCTCGGGACTGTACCCAACCAAAACCTGTTTGCACGACTCAGTAGAGCCGTGATAGGGTAGTGATCAAAGTACAGTGGGAACTCACACGAGACAAATGATGATCTCAAGTCTGAAGTGTTAGTTATATATATGCTCTAGAGGTCATTATTGTACATATGATGTATATTATAGTGGATGCTTGGATATATATAGAGAGGACTTTCTTGCTCAACATAATAGTATGCTATCTGGTTGTACTTCGTCTTAACATGTAGACTTGTATTATGATACTGTCTTGCTCTCACATGTTGATAAAGCCCTTAGGATGTGTACTTGACTACCAAGACTATGATGGAGATCATACTAGTGGGGTCAGGGTAGTTCACAAGTGCATCCTTTAATTGTTCCTAGTCGAGAGAATATCGAGACATGGCATAGATATTCCAGAGTAGACTAGCGTATACGCTTCTTGACCCATATGATGGGCGATGGATGATCCCACATCCATTGGTGTTTGATATCAAAGATGATATACGGGTGCTCAGTGGAGACTGGGTACACTGAACATGACTCGCCGATGACTTGATTGTTACGTTTTTGCATGTTTTTAATTACCGCAATCAAGCCGGTTTCTCTTGGTAGCTAGCCGGTTGAGTACGGGTTGATCCACAGGGAGATGGAATCTTTTTCTTTATGTTTTAACGAGTTAAATCCAAATATTTTGAGTTTTGATTTAAGATCTACTAATTAGATAAATGATGATAAGGAACTTGCTAGGGTTAGGATTAGATTAGTTCGAGTTAGGAATTTCTCACTTTTCTCAATGCCCTTCTTAATGTCGGTGTTAAGGTAATCGGCAACAACGGGGATTAACACGACTAAGAAGGAACTTGCAAGTATAAGCTAGGCTTTCCATGCTTAGTTTCTTCCTTTTGGTCCTTGTCCGTCCGTTCTTGGCTCTTAGCCCTAACCTCCGGTTAATTCAACCACAACCGGTCTAACTATGGAATCACCGCTATCATGTAGGATAGGGTGCTGTAGTGAGCGGATTATGGTTCAATTCCCGCGAGTCCGAATTAAGGTGTTGGGCAAAGGGAAGAGTGAGAGAGATTTCCTTCTCTCAAACGTTCCTTCTCCTGCCCTAACAAGTGAGAGATTACTCACCCATTAAAAAGATAAAAACAAAAAGAAGGTAGAAAGAAATGAGGTTAAGAGGAATTTATAACTAGCTATTTGAGACCTCACCTTGGCAATGATCTTACTCAAGTATCATCGTTGTTTTAAGGATAAACAAAATAGAAAAAACAAAAGATGAACACAAATAAAAATAAGCAACTAGATTAACAAATAAAAATTGCAGAAATTAAATAAACAAGTAAGATAAATAAAAGAACTATTTTTTTATTATTAATCAACGCTCATAACTCGCTACAATTTTTCATAGAGAAAGAACAGAATTAATTCTAAATTCTAAACTAAAGAAAAGGTATCCTTATTTGGCTTTGAGCTCTTCTATTTATAAATAGGAAGGTGAAACCCTAGGTTACATTCTGAGCTAAACATGAGATTACAAATCTACCCCAAAAGAGCCGAGTCAACACGGAGTTAACTGCCACCAACACTGCTCAGACGCGGCCGCGGAACCGCGGCAGAAATGCCTATTTGGCCGCGGTTCCGAGGCCATTTGGTCGACTTGAGGGATCATATTTTCAGGGCTTTTCCATGTCGCTTTTATCTTTTGTCTGGTACACTTGGTTTCTCAAAAGCTCTTCAGTTTTCTTCCAGATTTTCAGCAGTGGACTTTTTCCTTGAGCTCCGCATTTGATGTCTTGGATCTTGCGTTGCCCGTGAGCTTTGTGCATTGAAGTGACCAAAGATTTTCCATTTTGTCTTTTGAACCAGTATGTGGCATCACACAGATAGTTAGCGGAGATCAGTATTCATCTGTTGTTGGTTGTAGTCCCGCATTTGTTGCGACTTTTCATGAATTTCACTGTAAAGAGCTGAGAACCTATAACCTGCACTTATTCAGCAAACACGGATTAAAAGTACCTACCTATATGCAACGTGATTAAGAATGGGCGGTATAAAAATGAAAAAATCTGATATGAACAAATACCCCCAAACTTATCTTTTGCTAGTCCCGAGCAAAACCAATTTTATTCTTAAAAAGTCCTAACCTCACTTTCGCAGGGAACGCGATCGCACTGAGCTCGTGCGACAAGCCGTTAAACCTCTAGGTGTCCATAGTAGGAGGAGTGTTGTCTCCTGAGGGTTTTCAGCGGATACTACCCACAAAATCCGATCAATTTGGCCGTTGATTCTAATTCTTCAATTCAGTATTCTAGCAAGAAATTCTATTATCTTCAACTTAGAAATCATCAACCCGTATTCTTCATACTTCCTTTTCATTTAACTTAAGATTATATATGTTTTGCCATTTTATAAAGCTTTCAGCATCTCCTAAGTTTTTCTTCTAAGGCGCGGTCTTAACTCAGGAATTTTTATCATCTCTACTGAAGTTATAAGCCCTATTTTTTTATTCTTATCTCTCCTCCAAACTCCAATCATATACCCCTACGTGAGTGTATTTATCACCCCTATACTTGGAAATTCAATTCAAGCTATCATTCTCTTGTCTATATTCCAAAATATTTTTAGTTGGTGAATTTTAGATGAAATTGCTCACACATTCTTCATGCGACCGTTAATACTTCTTGAGATACTAAACGACCGATTACAAAATGCGCTTGCGCATTTAGACGTAAATCCTCGTCTTGCAACACCTAAGGCTTAGCAGTGACTCCCAAACCAGTTGGTCTAAGCCATTAGATGATAAAGCACCCTCGCTATATTTTTTATTTATGCTGCCTTAAGCAATTACAAAACCAGTGTTCAATTTTTTATCTCTTTATTCACCATTTATACTTTTATTTTATTTTCCTTCATATTAAGGATTTTAGACAAGAGCATTTCAAGGTATCCTCTACTATCCCAAGTTTCACGATATGTGTAAGTACGTATAGTAGGGTATATATTTTCAGAATTTGGGCTTAAGGTTCAGAATTATTTTTCAGACTTATACTTCAAATAGAGCTTTCAATACTCTTTCCTTATTTCTATTTAGCCCAAGAACCGAACTCAAAATTTGCCTATTTCTAAATAAACTACAAGGACATATATTTTCTACAGTTAAACTTTAAGAAAGGTTATTTTTAGGGTTTTTAATTTACTAAGGTTAGGATCTAGTTTTTCCTAACTAGTTAACCGTCATATTGAAATTGAGTCAAATACGGCCAAAATTGAAATTTTCAATTTTTCTAAAAATTAAAATTTTTCAATTTTTCAAAATTTTTATATAAAGATGCAATGCGGAATTAAATATGCAATGAAAAAACAAATATGTGCAAAAAAATAAAAATATGCAGATGCAATGCAAAGATAACTATTTACAATACCCTCACCCCAAACTTATTAATAGCAGTGTCCTCACTGCTCCCTGCGGCGTCTACTAGACGCGGCCTCACTGGTCCCAGCCTCACCTCTATCCATCTCCCGTCCCCTCGATCGTGATCGTGATCGTTCCTCTCTTGCTAGGAGGGTGGACATTCCCTGTTCCAAGCTCGTTATATGCTGATCAAAGTTAGTCAGCATCCCTATCACTCTATCTACCCTCCTATGGGTTCGTCGAATTAAGTGCGCTTGCGCAGCGGGGGTAAGCTCTTCGTCGCTCGCTTTGGAGCTCGAGCTAGGGGTCTTGGCCATCACGTCCTCGGCCGGGTCGGTGCGCGACCATAAATCATGTAATCATGTGTAGGACGTGGAGACACCCTCAAGAAGAGGTCTAATGGGAATCCCACCATGCATATAAAATTCAAATTCCTCAATAGGGAGGAAATGGCGACACAATTGTGTCACCAACATAGGGCATGGATAATTGGCCACCCGTTTGCCGGCGCTAATCGAGTGAATCAATACAGTGCACATGTCATAGCTTGGGTTTCGTGTCATCAATGTGTGCACTATATGTGATGTTATGTGTTGTTGGATATGTTATATTGGATCGTCGCGTTTTTTGAATAGCCGGGGGTTTTATGTGAGATGAAGGTTTTTATTTTCATTCAGGTAAAATTAAATGTATGTAATATTCTTTTATTGGGGCACTTCCGGGATGAGGTTGATGTCACCATTTGTATATTATTTACTTTTCCGCACTAGGATTGACCCAAGGAGGAGAGCACAAGTAACCGGGTTCTAAAGTCCAGTGGGAGACCAACTCGAGGAGTCGAGTCCGGGTCTCCTAACTCTAGAATTGGTAGGGTTGCTTGCCGCTCTCATAGGGGTCTAGGGGTGTGGGTTTGGCTATTCATCGCGACCGTGGAATCCGTGTTTTATAGAGGCTCAAAATAAAACACGGACGTCCTAGTATATCCAATGTTTCATATGATTCTACTGCTGCGATATCTGTGATGTGATCATTTGATATGTTGTGATAGATACTGTATATAGTATATATGATATATTATATAGAAGTTACTTATGTTTTACACCCGCGCTAGCCCTGCCCCGCTCTGCCGTTAGTTACCTAACCTAACGGTGCACGAGGGGACATCGAGGCGAATGCGGATGGCATAAGTGTACATCGTATTTATCTGTGATGTTTAGGTGACTTAAATGATGGGACTTCATTAATGTGATTAATGAAAGAAAAGAAACCTAAAAGATGTTGTAGAATTAAATTTTCAAAAAAAGAAGGGTAGCTACAGTTTTTGCTTTGCATAACTATATATATGATATATCCTGCACCTTATTCGATGAGGAAAGAGCCGAGATCCCTTCACCGGGAGTGACCTCTTTAGCAAAACTGGCAGATGCTACAACACTCGGTTTGTATTTTGATTGCTTTTGGTGTTTTTGCTTCGCATAGCGATATATATGATATATCCTGCACCTTATTCCATAAGGAAAGAGCCGAGATCCCTTCACCGGGAGTGACCTCTTTAGCAAAACTAATAAAAGCCTCAAAATCATTCCATTTTCAAAAATTCACTCGATTCTACAAGGATATCAAGTTCATTACGCAATAAGTTTTTCAGAAAAACCTGTC